>BSBM01001167.1:830000-2030000 GCA_027924585.1 Larix kaempferi
ATGCACCCACATTTGACGTACCGTTCTCGAAGTTTGATCAGTTACATAATTAAGAAAAAAAAATTAAACATTTAATTTTGGAAAAATAGCGCTGCACTAGTGCTATGGGTTCTATACATGTCTACCAATTTTTGTAACCCAAAACCGTCATTTAAGCATTGAAAGGTTGCACCCACAAAAACATATAACTTATCATTTGCCAAAAAAAAAGTGACTGTTAGAAAACATCAAATTTGACATAGTTATGTAAGTTTTCAATACTTAAAACTTATATTTCAAAAACGTGACTCAATTTCCTACGTTTCATATTTTTTACTCGATACAAGATATCTTGTGTAAGTATCTCAAAAAAACCAAGTAAGTTGAGGGATTCCTGATATTTCAGTTTTCTATTGCATCTAACGTGCCAAAAGTGACCCTCATTTGCTTGCACATGCCCTTATTAGTGTTTGAAAAACTGCAAACTAAATTCTATAAAACAATTTTTTTTTTCATGAAATTTTTTTTTATTTTTATTTATAAAAAAGGAAACCAAAATACGTATTTCATAATCATCCTTGTGTAATATACATAATCTACTACAGGAAACCAAAAATTGACACTTTACTGTGCACTTGTAATGTACGGTCCTTCAAAGGTTTTCCAATACCATGCAAATTAATGTTAAATAAAATAAAATTACATTACATACATAATTTATAAAAAATTTATAATTAATATAAAATACTTATATTGAAAGATGTTGGATCTAGTTTGTAATAAAGATGTTATTTTATATAGGCGTGAAGCTTAATTCAACACACAAAAGGTAAAGACAATACACTGTACCACATCCTTTTTTTATAAGTAGAAGTCTCTAAACATGGGAAACTATAATTAGAGGATAAGGGAAAATTAAGATATTATAAGAAGGTGATAAACCTAATTTAGAAGATCAAAAGTATCTGTCTGTTTTAGACATATACTTTTGATCTTCTAAGTTAGATTTATCACATGTCTACACAAAAAGGAGTTGCGCGCTAGTCAAGGACTGCTGCCACGAACCGGCTGAAACAACAATTACAATCTGAAAAAGGATGCTGTGGAGTAGTCGTTGAAAACGT
The DNA here is from genome assembly GCA_027924585.1 of Larix kaempferi. NCBI lineage: Eukaryota > Viridiplantae > Streptophyta > Pinopsida > Pinales > Pinaceae > Larix > Larix kaempferi. The sequence continues at coordinate 831,104 of BSBM01001167.1, forward strand.
GTGTTCTTAATGATTTAGATATGAATATTGTGAATTTAGCAGTGCAAGACTCAACACTGCTATGAAGCTGAGAGCCTTGTGTATTTATAGATCGCTGTCAACTGCACGTGAGAAAGAAGAATTAAAAGCTATATCTATTCACCCACATATCAAAAGTTTTTTTAGAGCCAAAGTGGCTATCCTAGGGTCCTGGAGTGACCGTCTTGGAGTCTAGTGATGGATCAGCTTGATGTTTATGAGGATCGTATTTTCATCTAAAGCCGCCATTGGGGCAATTCTAGAAATCATGTGGGTTGATTAGAAAAAGAGAAGATCTAGAGACGTGGCTCGTAAATTAATGGGTTGCAGATGCCTGGAGACGAATAAAGAGGATGGAAGAATGTGCAGATGACTGGATTGGAATCATGGACTATCAAATTAATGAAGGCGATCGATTGCTGAGTGATAATGCTCATTTCTATTAGTTCAGATCTGTGGAATAATTGATGGACCTACTGCCTGTTGAGCATCAGGCGTATTTATATACTATGCATGAAAGACTCTGCCTGTAGAGAGTATTGAGAACATCTGGAAGCTTCTCATATCTGGTGAGATGGAATCTCTTTTCTAGATGAGAGACAAAGCAGGATGCCTCGCTATTCTATGTATGTTTGTGTTGGGGATTTTTTTTGTGTTTGTTCGTGTGTCTACTTGTGGGTTTTCTATTCTATGTTGTAATGTGCTATTTTTCAAGTGTATTTTGAAAAAATCAAATGATGCAGAAGCACAAAGAATCTAGGCCAATTAATTTTTACGCTGATGTGACCCGTTGTGCTTAGGGAGCATTAGTTATAGGTTATATTCATATCTAAGTTCAAGCTGATGTGACTTGTCATGCTCTAAGAGCATCAGTTACAGGTTAGTCTTATGTAAGGTCAAGTTGTTTAATTGACTGCTAAAGACATTCAATATCCATATCACTTTCGTTTATCATTGTGGAAATTTTCTCTTTGGGGGGATTTCTCAGATGGAAGTGTATCCATAGAATGATTTAGTATCGAGATTGTCCTTCGGGAGGTCAAGAAGCCTCAATTTTGGAAGTGCGTCAATGATGGTCAGAAGTAGTTATGTCTTAAATGAATCAAGTGGGAAGCTTGAAAGTGTGGAGAAGAAAAGAGTGGAAACCAGGTGATTTCAGAGTGGGTATGAGTACTAGTGAAGACCATATCAGACAAATATGACATGTGACAAAATTGTATGTGTTTTAATGTTTCTTATTTGTAATGTAAGCATTAAAGGGTGGTGTTGGAGATAATGCTTCAATTAATGCAGTTTGTTGAGTTTAGAGATTGGTTTGAGATTTGTTGGAGGTTGTTGAGAGATTCTTTCAACCTCTATCTCTATGTTTGGAATAAGTTGGGTTGAGACCAACTATATAATTATGTTGTAATTGAGTACGAGTATGCAATAGAAATATTATTTTGTGTGTGAAATTTGTGCAATGACATAGGAGCACATACATTCGATGCTAACACTTCATCAAACATACATTTAGAATCATGTTCCTAATAGAAGAATGGGAGTGTGTGCTTTAATACATGTTTTTTTGGGGGCGAGGATGGTTCTTCGAGGGATGGGTGAGTTGTGATTTAGTACGAGGGAGATGTTGTAACATTATATAACGTAATGTTACCAAAAAAAAAAGTAAATAAAAAATCATATCAACTTATAAATAAAAAAATTAAAACCAACATAAATCTATCTTAAACTCAGACTTATCAAGCATGAGAGGGATCTAATTTCTTTTTTCCTATGAAATAAAAGTCATAATATTTCATTTAATAAAATATTACAATCATCAAATGCCTGGTATTGAGATTTCCTTACAAATATTACTACAAAGTCTTTTACATCAAATGTATACTCCTCATAGTATCAATTGAGTTCACACCCTCCTGGGGGTTTTAAACAAAAACAAAAAAAATCCTTCATTATAATAGCTCTTTCAGCCTTGTCCTTACCTGTTCTAGTGAAGGAAATCCTTTCAAAATTTTCCAGGTTATGTTCATTGTTTTGTAATCAGAAGTTTCATTAGAATCGTTGTCTAAAACCCACATTTGACAATTTCATAGCAAAGCTCTAGTTGACCAATGGGTCTCACCAAAATGGGATTATGATATAACATTATAACTCAATATTTGAATTCATCATCTAACAATGCTTTCTTCCTAGCTATTTCTGTGAAATGCAGAAATTTTTATCATTACAAATATGCCAAGGCTTGGTGTTGTTCTTGAACTAATATCTGAGATTACTTTTACCTAAAGATTCAGACTTTTGCTAGATCCTTTGTATTCCATTCTCTGAGATTTGAGTTGAAAATTGGACATGTTGAGGGATATAATTTCTCCATTTTCTTGAGGTATAAATAAAAAATTTAAGATGAAAAAAAACACTTTATTTTAATTAATTTGTGTACATATACCTTTAATCACATGATATTTTGACACTCTATCTCTTATTCCATTTCCTTTATTATGTCCATGACATCTTATAATGGAATTGGGCATATTAGTCTATCGGTGCAAGTTAATTTTTTCCACTGGCCAAAAATTTCATAAGGTTTTCAAAAGTCGAATGCCAAATACTTGCCTCCTAGTTTGGTGAGGGGATTTTTCTCGTCGCATGTCCCCCGCACATGTCTCTGCACGTATTGTTTATCACATCAACTACTAGGGTGAAGAATGAGGGCGGGTTCATGTGAATTAAACATGTTTATGTTCAATCGTGTTTTGGGTTTTGCGCTAGAGCCGAGGAAAGGTTCATGGGAAAGGGTAGGTTCATGCCATGGTTGCCTTGTGAGAGGGAGGGTTCATGTGAATTAAACCTGCTGGCGTTCGCTTGCGTTTTGGGTTTTGAGCTGGAGCTGAGGGTAGGTTCATGGGAAAGGGTAGGTTGTCGTGGTTTTTCTCTGCTGGCAGGTTCCTAGAGTGGGGGTTTTTCGATAAGTTGTAGTTCTAGAGAAGTTGGGGGAGTTATTGAAGTGGGGATGGGCTTTAATGCTAGTTCGTGGTTGTTCTGTTGTTGGGTTTCTTGTTTAAAGGGGCTTGGGGGCTATTTTCCCGCTCTACTTTGCTGGTTGTGATCCCTGGTGTTTGGTTTGAACAACCGTCTATGGGAAGGAGTATTTGGAGTGAGATTTCTTGGTGAGCAAAGGGACAACGACATTGTTCTAGCAGGGGTTGTGGTAACGAAATTGCTCAGGTGCATTTTCCTTACGACATTGCTCAGGTACATTTATGGAGGAACTGGTCGACTATGGATAATTGGGATTGCAATGTGTGAAACATACCTGCGTGGTCAAGTATATCATTCTTCTATGGAGAATTATTGGGACCTTCAACCTTTTCCTATTGTTGCCAAACCAAATCTAGGATTGTTTCCTAGGTTCTGCCTTGCTTCTTTTCCAAGTTCTGCATTTATTTTAGTGTTTAGAAAATCCATGTTAAAATGCATCAAATATGCCATTATTTTATATTTGGGGGTTCATAATTACCATCTTGAATTTTGGTTTCTATTTTTTATTGATCTACATATTTCAGAACAGGGTTTCTGGTTTTCTTTCCTTTCAAAAGAAATCTTTGCCCAGGTTTCGTTTCCTTTCAAAATAAATATTTTTCTAAGTAGGGTTTAAGGATCTTTGCATAGAGGTTCTTGCTATGCTAATAGCAGTAGATTGTTATGGTTGTCATAGGATTTAATTCCCAACGAACTGATTTATCTTTTTGAAATTGGATTTGGCTTTTGCATTAGACTTTATAGCGATGGTTTCTGATACCAAAGGGCATCATACTTCACAAAATTACAAGTTTCACAAAAAAATATTCATTCTACACACCCATACCGGTTTCAGATGGAAGGGTGCTTTAGTAGTAGATATTCATTTGCTTGTGTTGACCAATATATGTTTCCTAATGAATTGGGCAGATAATTTTCACCACAATGGTTTTTTTCTCCTAGAAATGTTGGGCCTTCCATTCCGCGTTATTTTTTACATTCCTTGTACTTGTTTCCACGAGCTTGATCCATATTACTAGTCTTAACTATAGTGGTGAACACAGAGTAGCTTCTATTTTGCAATTTTTTCCTTTATGTGCTGTGAATGTTTGTGATGGGGCTCTTAAGCATACTATTGTTTAGAATATTTTAAAGGCTTGATAGCCTCATTTTCCATATTATTGGTCTTAAACTATAGTGGTGCACACATAGTAGCTTCTATTTACAAAAGCGATTTCATTCCAAATTGACAACAGTTTCCTCCAGATCCAGATCCAACTCTGTTGGGTGGTCAATTTAATTATATGTCTTATGTCCTGACCGCATTCACTCTCAATTCCAACTTTTACTACTTGATGGCTCCAGAGGTTGTTCCTTTTTTTTCACAAAAGCAATTTCATTCCAAATTGACAACAGTTTCCTCCAGATCCAGATCCAAGTCTACTGGGTGGTACATTTAATTATGTGTCTTATGTACTAACTATATTCACTCTCAATTCCAACTTTTACTACTTGATGGATCCAACAACTATAATGATTATTTGACCAAATATTCACTACGAGCAATTCCAACTTGGCAGTTCAATTCAACATTGATTTGGGGTTTCAATAGCAGACTCTTGAACACTTGATTTCTCTAAGGCGTTTTTCCCTAATCGATTTCCATAGCATGAGCTCCCTAAATACCTATAAGCTGGGAATTATTAACCAATTTTTTATGGTAAACAAGAGCTCATATTCTCTTAAAATATTTTCAACGCCCATCATAAACTGGAATGCATAATATCAAACGATTCAACCATGATTTACCTCTACAGAAATTTCCCACGTGCTGTTGATCAATTGGCTTGAATCCCTTTTGAATGGTTCATTGGATTGCTCTGTCATGGGTTAGGTGATTACACATTTCCACAGGGTAAATTTCCTTCAATGCAGATTTGAATTCCAGATGACCATGCCAACACCAAATCAAACCACAATCTGTAATTGTTCATCAATGCATTCTTAACAACTCGTACATTTTATCATGTATCCCATAAATCGACTCCTCACATTAGTTTCCCTTATTCCAATAAAAAAACAACTTTCTCTCTCAGGGTTGACCACGATTATCCAATAGAATCATATCTCTATGGAGTACTTCATACAATCAATTGGGCCTCGATCTTATCTCCTTTCAACAGGCAATGTCTTCCTTCAAACATCTCCTTCCCAAATCAAGTTCGGATTCGATTTTTTTTAACACACGTTCAAAACCTCCTACAGGAACTTGAATATTTTTGCAATTACCAACTATTAATTACCAACTATTGTAATTTTGTACAATTTCCAACCATATGTTTAGACAAATTACAATTTACATCATTCCAAGGCATTCAACACAATCGACAGATATATAGAAACACATACAAATGCTTATCTATTAATCCAATCAAAATACAGAGTATTCGTCCTATTGCACAATATGGGTGCGTAGCCTCGCACTTACCCTCTTCTCCTATCCTACTACTTGCCCTGTCGTCCTTTTTCTGTCTCATAGGATTACATAAAAGATGATCAATACAACCCTAACAATGTCCTAGATATCTGCAACTAACTCCTACCATTTCTATAACCAATTCCTGAAATAGGACGATCCTATCTCTATTTGATGACTCAATCATTTGGTATTGACTCAATACTTATCTCATCATTCGATTAGATCCTTCTTAGAATTTACTAGATATATGCTTACTAACTAAGAAGATTTCATTTTATTAAGCATATTACTGCTTAGAAGATTTTAAAGGTTTGATAGCCTCATTTTCCAGATTTTTAAATCACTACATGGCTCTTTGACATTTGGAAGAGCTCGTGAATTTCTCTATAAAGGTGTAAGATAGGATGTTGTGCTATATTATTTTTCATGGAGTGCTTGGGCATAAAGGCTTTTGCTATACTAATAGCCATAGATTATTATTTCTATTGTAAGATTTAATGCCCAACCAACTAATTTATCTTTTTGAAATTGGATTTGGCTTTTGCATTAGACTTTATAGCGATGGTTTCTGATATTGGAGGGCATCATACTTCACAAAATTACGAGGTTCACAAAAAAATGTGTTCATTGATACAGTGTGTACAGTGTATGTTTTCCAATTAGGAATAAATTTATACAGTGTATGCTTGCCAATTAGGAACAAATTTAGTCACCTTTTTTTATTTTTGTTTTGGTCCATTAGTGTGGTTTGATCTGATCCAAAGTGTCCTCTATATATCTTGATCTTTTCCTTTCATATCCCAAGAGCATCAACAAATCAATATAGCGATTATGAAGCTTCATTTTTTCATCATCATAGAAACTATCATTTTGTATGTTTCTATTAGAATTATTTGAGCAAGCATCATTGGGCTTGTTTCTAGAGATTGCTTTGTTGGTTGTGATTTAAGGAGGCTAGATAGGCAAAGTTACATTTGATTGATGCCTCATGTTCTCAGTAGGAGACCAATTTTGTTCAAAGGCCTGTATTGTTTAAGTTTTTCTTATTATCGACTTGAAGAGGTAGCTTTTGTCTACAAATTGAAATAAATAATTCATAATATAAATGTTTCTGGATGTTTCTATGCAACTATGTTTTGGTGTAATGAAAGTTGCTCTGCTTGCAACATTGAAATTGTAATGCCAATGGAATCATAGCTTCATTCTGCATGTATTGCTTGGTTTTTACAGCTCTGATTTTACAATTTGCAAATTTTTACCAAGGGTATAGATATTTTGTTCAATGTCTTGGTGCTTAGATACCAGTTCTAAAAATAACATCTCAATTGCTTTTGTTTTATTTGGAAAAAAAACAATAAACTACATTGCTAAATGAAAATTGATAGAGGCATACATTGTGACTCATGTTGGCTATGGCCTTCATTGTTTCTAGTCTCCTTTTTGTAAAATATAGTCTGTTGTACTTGAACCAACATTGTTGTTTTCAAAGTTGTATAGCCTAGATTTTTCCTTGTTGCTGTGTATAAAGGTGTTATGCGGCAACAGAGGCTATAGAAAATAAATATTCATAGTTAAATATGCTTCTAGCTATAGACAATTTCATAGTCCAATGATTTATGTCTTCAGAATGGAGCTTATGAATAGAAACTATGGTTTCTTGCATGTGTATCAGGTCAACTGCTTATGCTCACGGTTTCAATTATAGTGCTTTTGACTTTAATTTTTCAATTACCTGGATGTCATTTTTTATAGATCCATCTGATTGTAAGATTATAAGATTCTTATAATATTATGCTCAGGTAGATTATAATATTGTTATATTAGATTGTCATAGATGGATGCATTGATGTGTTGGTGTCTTTGCTTATGTTCTTGTTGAAAATTGCTAAAGTGTTGTCATAGAAATGCTATGGATTTCTAGATTTGCAAATATATTTGTATTGACCACCTGCAGCATGCAGGTACATGGAACATTGAAAACTAAAAATGCTTTCACGTTGCCATTTCGGAAAATCTGCACCAATTGCAACAAACATATTCCTGACAACTTGGCAGATTGCATAACCTACAAGCAAAACACACTGTTCAGAACTGAGCATTGTCTAGAATGCGCTCTTGAAACAAAAGATGGAGTGTTCGCCTGCACAATGAAATTTCCACAACTGCAATAATGTTGCCCATGTTGGCACTTTGATTCAATTGTCATTGATGATTGGAAATCAGACAAGCTGTGACTCAGATAGCTGCGACTCAGACAAGCTATGACTCAAACAAGCTGTGACTCAGATAGCTGCAACTCAGACGGCTGCGACTCAGATAGCTGTGACTCAGACAAGCTGTGACTCAGATCGTTGGAAATCATACAAGCTGTGACTCAGATAGCTGTGACTCAGACAAGCTGTGACTTAGATGGTTGGAAATCATACAAGCTGTGACTCAGATGGCCTTGACTCAGATAAAAACATAGTGATTCGTGTCTCGATTTGTGCACTGTTGGAGACGAATATCGAAACTATGGGTCATGGGTTTTGTGCGCAACGGCCTCATTTATCTGACTCGCAAGGAAATCGCCAAGCAAAGCTACAGTTTGAGCTATACAAGTGGTTCTCTGAACACGTAATTCTCAGATTTACTGTTGCGGCTGGTTTTACAAATCAGCATATGGTTGAAACAGCTGTGACTCAAACAGCTGCGACTCACAAACATTTAATTTTTTAATTAGTCAGTTAAAGCGTGTAAACTCTAGAATTCAAAGAGATAGTTAAAATGTCAATTACAACGTGTAAACTCTGGAATTCAAAGAGAGTTAAAATGTCAGTTACAGCGTGTAAATTCTGGAAGTTAAAGAGACAATTTCAGTTTTAGAATTGATATATCTGGAAGTTAAAGAGACCGAGGAAAATAACTTCAGCATCTATAAAAAACCATTGATGAGAACAAAATTGAGGTGAGATTTGAGAGGATAAAGAGGAGTCGTTGTTGATGAAGTTGTGATTTGAAGAAAATGAGAACAAAATTGTATGGCTCGATTTAATGAAGAACAGAATGCCCAGAAACTCAAGCTGTAGCAACACAGAACAAAATAAAAAGGGTATGTTCTGATATATCTGAACCAGTGTGATATAATAGACTGATATTTTTTCGTACAAAGCGTGGTAGGGAGGAGCAAGGGAAGACTGTAAAGTCTTCTTTGCAAGTTGGTGCTTGTACATTTGGGAGTTGTAGCTTCCATTCAGTTGATGCTGAAGAAACAGAGGTAGCAGCCTCATCTGGGTTGTAGCTCAAATAAAATAGAATGTAAAGAGAAGTTGGAGCTTGCCTTTCATCCTAAGAAGAAGAGGTTTTTTCCCTTTATAGGTTTCCTCATGAAAAATCTATGTCTATGTGTATATCTGTGTGATTGAATGATTATACTGTGCCTATATATTAAATCTAATGTAATGAGCTTTCTGCTGTTCAAAGAATGAATGTAAAGGTTCTGATAACACCCTGACTGCTATAAGTTATCAAGGAAAAGTTTTTTAAAATTATTTAAGCTCTGTAATTAACTGATTCACCCCCCCCCTCTCAGATAATTGATACTTTCAACAATTGGTATCAGAGCCAAACCCTTTAGTCTAAGGACGATCTGATAAGCTTAAACATGACAAGTCATGATGGTTCAACCAATAAAGCTCCTCTGTTTGACGGAACAAATTTTGCCTTTTGGAAGGTTAGAATGAGAACATACCTAATGTCTTTAGGTGCTGATGTTTGGGAAGTGGTAGAAACTGGATATACAAAACCTATTGTACTAGCTTACAAAGAAGATAAGCTAGAGTTTAGTTTTAATGAAAAGGCAATGAATGCCATTCTGAGTGGTCTTTCTGAATCTGAATTTGTAAAGGTAATGCATCTTGAATCTTCCGAAGAAATGTGGGATAAACTCATTAGTAACTATGAAGGAAATGAAAAAGTAAAAGATGCCAATCTTCAAACTTACAGATTGAAATTTGAACAGCTAAAGATGAATGAGGATGAGTCCATTAGTAAATATTTTTTGAGAGTTGAAGACTTGTGAATGCCATGAAGGGTCTTGGTGAAAATATTGGAGAAGCTCCTCTAGTTCAAAATATTTTGAGATCTCTACCTGATAAGTTCAATCCAAAAGTCTCTGCAATAGAAGAAATGAGTAATCTAAAAACTTTATCTATTGATCAACTTCTAGGAACTTTAACTTCCTATGAAATGAGAATCAGTAAAGATAAAGCTATCATTAGAGAAGCATCTTTTAATGAAAACAAACAGATAGAATTTGAAATGGAAGAGATTGAGGCAAAATTTGTGAGAAGATTGAAAACTGGATCAGGAAAATATAAAGGGAAGTTGCCTTTTAAATGTTTCAATTGTGGTAAGGTAGGGCACTTTGCATTTAAAAGTCCTTATAAAGAAAAATATCAGAATTCTATTGACGAAGAGAAACATACATTTAAAAGATACAATAAAAATAATAACTACAAAAAGAAAAGTTTATGTGCAAATGATGTTGACCTCTCAGAAGTTTCAGACAGTGAGTCATGTTGTGAAGATAAAATGAATGATTTTGTGCTTATGGCCATAGAAGATCATGAAGATGATGGAAGTGATATGAATGATGAAGATGCTGTTGTTGATATGGAAGGTGAGTTGATTAGTGCTTTGGAAGAAATTGACAGACTCAGATTAAAGAAGAGGAAACAAAAACAGTTGTTAGTACAGTATGAAAAGAATGCTAAAGAATCGAGTACAGAATATAGCTTGTTAAAGATAGAACTAGAAGAAACAAAGAAAATAAATGATGTTCTAAAAGAACAATTATCACATAAAAAGATGAGATGTGAAGCATTAGAGGAAGAAGTTGTAAAATTCAGAAAAGAATTGGAAAAATTTCAATCTCTCTATCATCAAAACTTGCCAAGTATTAAAGCAGCAGAAGAACTAAATAACATTCTGAATAAACAAAGATATCCTTTGATAAGGACTAGTTTAGGTTATGAAGAAGGGAGTAGCAGTTTGTCAGAAAACAAAGAAACAACTAAGGCAATTAACTTTCAGAATAGCAATCGGTTAGAATATACAAAGTCAGCAATTTTCATCAAAACTGAAGAAAATAAAGACAAAAGTAAAGTTAATATAATGAGTGGAAAAGATGATATAGCTACTGGTCTGCAGTCAAGAAGACATGAAAAATAATTAAAGAGCAGAATGACATGGCCATCTATTCCAAGAAGACAGTCAAGATTCAGGTATAATTTTTTTTTCAATGGATACTGTTATTGTTGTTCTGATTTTGGTCATAAAGCTGCAAATTATGTTTTTCACTTTAGAAATATACAACGAAGAATGTTTAATAGTAATCAAGTGTTACAACATAAAGAGAAACAGTCAATGGAAAAACAAGAGTATCATACTACACCTTTTCCAGCAAGAAGAAGAGATTATGCTAGAAATATAAATTCTTTTGGGTCTTTGTACAATCAACCAGAATGTTATATTTGTAATAATTTTGGACACAAGGCCATAGACTGTCATTGAAAGAATTATGAATCAGATCAAGAATATATTTTTTTGTTAAAAAGGCTAAAGTATGGAAGAAGAAAGAAAACAACCAGTGTGGATTAGTGCTTTCTCCTCAAAGACAAAAGGACCCCTGGTATATTGACAGTAGTTGTTCCAAGCACATGACTGGAGATAAAGGTAAATTTCTATCTCTGAGTAAACATAAATCAGGAGATATAACTTTTGGAAATGATGCTCCAAGGAAAATCAAAGGCAAAGGATTGGTACATCTAACTAGTAAACGAAAAGTTGAAGATGTATTATTTGTGGATGGATTGAAGCATAATCTTCTTAGTATCAGTTAGGTATGTGATAGAGGATGTGAAGTTGTATTTAATTCAAAAGAATGCAAAATAAAATCTGTATCTTTAGGACAATTGGTTTCCAAAGGTATAAGAACAGAAAATAATGTCTATGTTTTGAAAGAAGATAAGGAAGAGTGTCATCTAACCAAGTATGATGAGAGTTGGTTATGGCATAGAAGACTTGGACATTTGAGTTTTGATCATTTAATTAAACTTAGGAACAATGAAGCTGCAAAATATTTTCCTAAGATTTCAAAACCATATGATGATGTATGTAAACCTTGTCAAATGGGAAAATTCACTCGAACTCAGTTTAAATCGAAGATCTTCACATCAATAGATAAACCTCTTCAATTAGTACATATGGATTTATGTGGACCATCAAGAAAGGAAGGAACAGGTAAAGAAAACTATTTTATGCTGATTATTGATGATTACTCTAGACTAACATGGGTTGCTTTCTTGAAAGAAAAACCTGAAGCATTTGAAAAATTCAAAGTATTTAAAGCTTTGACTGAGAATCAAACAGGAAAAAGATTAAAAGCAATAAGATCTGATAGAGGAGGAGAGTTTTGTTCAAGGGACTTCAAATAATTCTGTGATGAACAAGGAATCAAAAGAGAATATACAATCTCAGGCACTCCACAACAAAATGGAGTAGTTGAGAGACATAATAGATCAGTTCAAGAGATGGCAAGGTGAATGATGAATGAAAGAAATATTTCTCAGACATTCTAGGTAGAAGCAATTCACATAGCTATTCATGTTCTTAATAAAGCTCACTTAAGGCCTAACAATGATAAACCTCCTTATGAATTGTGGTTTGGGAAACCTACTTCAATCAAGCATTTTAGAGTTTTTGGAAGTAAATGTTATATCAAAAACAATGATGAACATCTTGGAAAATATGATGATAGGGCCGATGAAGGTATCTTTTTTGGGTTTGCTACAAATAGTAAAGGATACATATGTTACAATAAGAGGTCACATAAAATGGTTGACAGTATTGACATTAAGATTGATGAAGGTATACATGTAAAAGATATTCAGATAAACAATGTTGATACAGAAGATGCAGCTGAAGACGAAGACGAACAGGTCCAAGAACTAGAAAAGGAAGACTCTGAGTCAGAAAATGAAAGTACAGGTACACAACAACAACCAGTAAATCCTTCTTCAAGAATTATTCAAAAGAATCATCCTGAAAGTCAAATTATTGGCAACAAGAATGAAGGTATTTAGACAAGAAGTAAGTTACTCAAGAATTCAGAACAGTCTCACATTGCTTTTTTATTAGTCATAGAACCCAAGAATTTTAATGAAGCCAGTGAAGATGAAGATTGGATAAAAGCTATGAATGAAGAGCTTGATCAGATTGAAAAGAATAATACTTGGGAACTTGTTCCTAGGTCAACAGACAAGAATGTGATTGGGTCCAAATGGGTATTTAAGAACAAGATGAATGAAAAAGGACAAATCGTCAGAAATAAAGCCAGATTGGTTTGCAAGGGGTATGCACAAGTTGAGGGACAAGATTTTAATGAGGCTTTTGCACTTGTGGCAAGAATGGAAGCTATAAGAATGTTTCTTTCTTATGCTTGTCACAAAAATTTCAAAGTTTATGAGATGGATGTTAAATCAGCTTTTCTAAATGGAGATCTAGAAGAAGAAGTGTATATGGAGCAACCTGAAGGTTTTTCAATGATAGACAATCCTGATTATGTATGCAAATTGAAGAAGGAACTATATGGATTGAAACAAACACCAAGAGCCTGGTACTACAGATTGGATAAATATTTACAAGAAAAATGATTCAAGAAAGGCACTGCTGATAGCAATCTGTACATCAAAAGCGAAGGTGATGATTTATTACTTGTTCTAGTTTATGTTGATGACATTATCTTTGCATGTACTAATGCATCTTCTGTCCAGTGCTTTGCTAATGCCATGCAATCTGAGTTTGAAATGTCAATGATTGTAGAATTATCATACTTTCTTGGTCTTCAAATCAATCATAATTCTGAAGGTCTATTTCTCTCTCACGAGAGGTATCTAAATGAGATGTTGAAAAAGTTTCAAATGCAGGATTCTTCACCTGTTAGTACCCCTATGATTGTTGGCTGCCAGCTTAGCAAAGATGATATCCACCAGATGTTGATCAAAGAACATACAGGTCAATGATAGGCAGTCTTCTATATATTACAGCAACTCGTCTTGATATCATGCATGCTATTGGAATGGTAGGAAGATTTCAGTCTGCTCCCAAACAAAGTCACTTGGTAGCTGTGAAGAGAATTTTCAAATACTTGAAAGGCACAATGACTTATGGTCTCTGGTATCCTAGGAATCAAAACTTTCAATTGATTGCATATTCAGATGCTGACTGGGGAAACTGTTTGGATGAAAGAAAGAGCACTAGTGGAGGTGCATTCTTCTTAGGCGATTCATTAGTAGCATGGATGAGTAAAAAGCAAAGTTCTATCTCTCTATCTACTACTGAGGCTAAATACATAGCTGCTGCAACATGTTGTACACAGGTATTATGGATGATACAAACTCTTGCTGATTTGGAGGTGAAATATTCTGAACCTATTCCTATTCATTGCGATAACACAAGTGCCATTAGTGTATCAAAGAACCCTGTTCTTCATTCCAAGACCAAACACATTCCAATCAAGTATCATTTTTTAAGGGAGCAGGTTACAAACAGAGTTGTCCAATTGCATTTCATTCCTTCTAAAGAACAGATTGCTGATATCTTTACTAAACCTTTATCCAAAATCCAGTATGAATATCTATGCTAGAAGTTGGGTGTCATATCTTGTTCTAATTAACTTGTTCACTTTGGCAGGGGGTGTTTGTGCTTATTGCATATCTGATGTAATTCTGAGATGGTTCCATAATGTTTTATTTGCTGATTTCTGAGTTAATATTGATAGGGGGAGATGTTTTGTCATGATTTCTTTGGCATTGATGTCAAAGGGGGAGAAGTTAAGGTAGTTGCAGATAACAAGCAGTCAGTGATTACACTTGCAACATCATAAATTTTAGGTTTCCATCAATGCCAAAGGGGGAGATTGTTGGCACTTTGATTCAATTGTCATTGATGGTTGGAAATCAGACAAGCTGTGACTCAGATAGCTGTGACTCAGACAAGTTGTAGCTCAGACAAGCCGTGACTCAGATAGCTGCAACTCAGATGGCTACAACTTAGATAGCTATGACTCAGATGGTTGGAAATCATACAAGCTATGACTCAGATAGCTGTGATTAGACAAGCTATGACTCAAATGGTTGGAAATCATACAAGTTGTGACTCAGACAGCTATGAGTCAGAAAAAAACATAGTGATTTGCATCTCGATTTGCGAGCAGCTGGAGACGAATCTCAAAAAATGGGATATGGGTTTTGTGTGCAACAGCCTCATTTACCTAACAGGTGAGGAAATTGCCAAACAAAGCTACGGTTTGAGCTATACAAGTGGTTCTCTAAACACGTAATTCTCAGATTCACTGTTGCGGCCGGTTTTTCAAATCATCAATTAGTTGAAACAACTGTGACTCAAACAGCTGCGACTCACAAACATTTAATTTTTTAATTAGTCAGTTACAGTGTGTAAACTCTGGAATTCAAAGAGATAGTTAAAATGTCAGTTACAGCGTGTAAACTCAAGAATTCAAAGAGACAGTTAAAATGTCAGTTACAGCGTGTAAATTCTGGAAGTTAAAGAGACAATTTCAGTTTTAGATTTGATATATCTAGAAGTTAAAGAGACCGAGGAAAATAACTTTAGCATCTATAAAAAACCATTGATGAGAACAAAATTGAGGTGAGATTTGAGAGGATGAAGAGGAGTCGTTGTTGATGAAGCTGTGATTTGAAGAAAATGGGAACAAAATTGTATGGCTCGATTTAATGAATAACAGAATGCCCAAAAACTCAAGCTGTAGCAACATAGAACAAAATAAAAAGGGTATGTACTGATATATCTGAACCAGTGTGATATAATTGACTGATATTGTTTCGTACATAGGGTGGTAGGGAGGAGCAAGGGAAAACTGTAAAGTCTTCTTTGCAAGTTGGTGCTTGTACATTTGGGAGTTGTAGCTTCCATTCAGTTGGTGCTAAAGAAACAAAGGTAGCAGCCTCATCTGGGTTGTAGCTCAGATAAAATAGAATGTAAAGAGAAGTTGGAGCTTGCATTTCATCCTAAGAAGAAGAGGTTTTTCCCTTTATGGGTTTCCTCATGAAAAATCGGTGTCTAGGTGTATATCTGTGTGATTGAATGATTATACTGCGCGTATATATTAAATCTACTGCAATGAGCTTTCTGCTATTCAAAGAATGAATGTAAAGGTTCTGATAACACCCTCACTGCTATAAGTTATCAAGGAAAAGTTTTTTAAAAGTATTTAAGCTTTGTAATTAACTGATTCACCCCCCCCTCTCAGTTAATTGATACTTTCAGCAATTGGTATTAGATCCAAACCCTTTAGTCTAAGGAAGATCCGATAAGATTAAACATGACAAGTCATGATGGTTCAACCAATAAAGCTCCTCTGTTTGATGGAACAAACTTTTCCTTTTGGAAGGTTAGAATGCGAATATACCTAATGTCTTTAGGTGTTGATGTTTGGGAAGTGCTAGAAACTGGATATACAAAACCTATTGTACTAGCTTCCAAAGAAGATAAGCTAGAGTTTAGTTTTAATGCAAAGGCAATGAATGCCATTCTGAGTGGTCTTTCTGAATCTGAATTTGTAAAGGTAATGCATCTTGAATCTTCCAAAGAAATGTGGGATAAACTCATTAGTAACTATGAAGGAAATGAAAAAGTAAAAGATTCCAAACTTCAAACTTACAGATTGAAATTTGAACAGCTAAAGATGAATGAGGATGAGTCTGTTAGTAAATATTTTTTGAGAGTTGAAGACTTGTGAATGCCATGAAGGGTCTTGGTGAAAATATTGGAGAATCTCCTCTAGTTCAAAATATTTTGAGATCTCTACCTGATAAGTTCAATCCAAAAGTCTCTACAATAGAAGAAATGAGTAATCTAAAAAATTTATCTATTGATCAACTTCTAAGAACTCTAACTTCCTATGAAATGAGAATCAGTAAAGATAAAGCTATCGTTAGAGAAGCATCTTTTAAAGCAAACAAACCGATAGAATCTGAAATGGAAGAGATTGAGGCAAAATTTGTAAGAAGACTGAAAACTGGATCAGGAAAATATAAAGGGAAGTTGCCTTTTAAATGTTTCAAGTGTCGTAAGGTAGGGCACTTTGCATTTAAAAGTCCTTATAAAGAAAAATGTCAGAATTCTATTGATGAAGAGAAACATACATTTAAAAGATACAATAAAAATAATAACTACAAAAAGAAAAGTTTATGTGCAAATGATGTTGACCTCTCAGATGTTTCAGAGAGTGAGTCATGTTGTGAAGATAAAATGAGTGATTTTGTGCTTATGGCCATAGAAGATCTTGAAGATGATGGAAGTGATATGAATGATGAATATGTTGTTGTTGATATGGAAGGTGAGTTGATTAGTGCTTTGGAAGAAATTGACAGACTCAGATTAAAGAAGAGGAAACAAAAACAGTTGTTAGTACAGTATGAAAAGAATGCTAAAGAACCGAGTACAGACTGTAGCTTGTTAAAGATAGAACTAGAAGAAACAAAGAAAATAAATGATGTTCTAAAAGAAAAATTATCACAGAAAAAGATGAGATGTGAAGCATTAGAGGAAGAAGTTGTAATTCAGAAAAGAATTGGAAAATTTTCAATCTCTCTATCATCAAAACTTGCCAAGTATTAAAGCAACAGAAGAACTAAATAACATTCTGAATAAACAAAGATCTCCTTTGATCAAGACTGGTTTAGGTTATGAAGAAGGGAGTAGCAGTTTGTCAGAAAACAAAGAAACAACTAAGGCAATTAACTTTCAGAACAACAATCAGTCAGAATATACAAAGTCGGCAAGTTTCATCAAAACTGAAGAAAATAAAGACAAAAGTAAAGTTAATCTAATGAGTGGAAAAAATGATATAGCTACTGGTCTGCAGTCAAGAAGACATGAAAAAGAATTAAAGAGCAGAATGACATGGCCATCTATTCCAAGAAGACAGTCAAGATTCAGGTATCAAATTTTTTTCAATGGATACTGTTATTGTTGTTCTGATTTTGGTCATAAAGCTGCAAATTATGTTTTTCACTTTAGAAATATACAACGAAGAATGTTTAATAGTAATCAAGTGATACAACATAAAGAGAAACAGTCAATGGAAAAACAAGAGTATCATACTACACCTTTTCCAGCAAGAAGAAGAGATTATGCTAGAAATATAAATTCTTTTGGGTCTTTGTACAATCAACCAGAACGTTATATTTGTCATAATTTTGGACACAAGGCCATAGACTGTCGTTTAAAGAATTATGGATCAGATTCAAGAATAGATTTTTTTGTTAAAAAGGCTAAAGTATGGAAGAAGAAAGAAAACAACCAGTGTGGATTAGTGCTTTCTGCTCAAAGACAAAAGGACCCCTGGTATATTGACAGTGGTTGTTCCAAGCACATGAATGGAGATAAAGGTAAATTTCTATCTCTGAGTAAACACAAATCAGGAGATGTAACTTTTGGAGATGATGCTCCAAGGAAAATCAAAGGCAAAGGATTGGTACATCTAACTAGTAAACGAAAAGTTGAAGATGTATTATTTGTGGATGGATTGAAGCATAATCTTCTTAGTGTCAGTCAGGTATGTGATAGAGGATGTGAAGTTGTATTGAATTCTAAATAATGCAAAATAAAATATATATTTTCAGGACAATTGGTTGCCAAAGGTATAAGAACAGAAAATAATGTCTATGTTTTGAAAGAAGATAAGGAAGAGTGTCATGTAAGCAAGTATGATGAGAGTTGGTTATGGCATAGAAGAATTGGACATTTGAGTTTTGATCATTTAATCAAACTTAGGAACAATGAAGCTGTAAAAGATTTTCCTAAGATTTCAAAACCATATGATGCTGTATGTAAACCTTGTCATATGGGAAAATTGACTCGAACTCAGTTTAAATCTAAGAGCTTCACATCAATAGATAAACCTCTTCAATTAGTACATATGGATTTATGTGGACCATCAAGAAAGGAAGGAACATGTAAAGAAAACTATTTTATGCCGATTATTGATGATTACTCTAGACTAACATGGGTTGCTTTCTTGAAAGAAAAACCTAAATCATTTGAAAAATTCAAAGTATTTAAAGCTTTGACTGAGAATCAAACAGGAAAAAGGTTAAAAGCAGTAAGATCTGATAGAGGAGGAGAGTTTTGTTCAAGGGACTTCAAAGAATTCTGTGATGAACAAGGAATCAAAAGAGAATATACAATTTCAGGCACTCCACAACAAAATGGAGTAGTTGAGAGACATAATAGATCAGTTCAAGAGATGGCAAGGTGAATGATGAATGAAAGATATATTTCTCAGACATTCTGGGTAGAAGCAATTCACATAGCTGTTCATGTTCTTAATAAAGCTCACTTAAGGCCTAACAGTGATAAAACTCCTTATGAATTGTGGTTTGGGAAACCTACTTCAATCAAGCATTTTAGAGTTTTTGGAAGTAAATGTTATATCAAAAACAATGATGAACATCTTGGAAAAATATGATGATAGGGCCGATGAAGGTATCTTTCTGGGGTATGCTACAAATAGTAAAGGATACATATGTTACAGTAAGAGGTCACATAAAATGGTTGACAGCATTGAAATTAAGATTGATGAAGGTATGCCTGTAAAAGATATTGAGATAAAAAATGTTGATACAGAAGATGCAGCTGAAGACGAAGATGGACAGGTCCAAGAATTAGAAAAGGAAGACTCTGAGTCAAAAAATGAAAGTACAAGTACACAGCAACAACCAGCAAATCCTTCTTCAAGAATTATTCAAAAGAATCATCCTGAAAGTCAAATTATTGGCAACAAGAATGAAGGTATTCAGACAAGAAGTAAGTTACTCAAGAATTCAGAACAGTCTCACATTGCTTTTTTTATCAGTCATAGAACCCAAGAATTTTAATGAAGCCAGTGAAGATGAAGATTGGATAAAAGCTATGAATGAAGAGCTTGATCAGATTGAAAAGAATAATACTTGGGAACTTGTTCCTAGGCCAATAGACAAGAATGTGATTGGGTCCAAATGGGTATTTAAGAATAAGATGAATGAAAAAGGACAAATCGTAAGAAATAAAGCCAGATTGGTTTGGAAGGGGTATGCACAACTTGAGGGACAAGATTTTAATGAGACTTTTGCACCTGTGGAAAGAATGGAAGCTATAAGAATGTTTCTTGCTTATGCCTGTCACAAAAATTTCAAAGTTTATCAGATGGATGTTAAATCAGCTTTTCTAAATGGAGATCTAGAAGAAGAAGTGTATATGGAGAAACCTGAAGGTTTTTCACTGACAGACAATCCTGATTATGCATGCAAACTGAAGAAGGCACTATATGGATTGAAACAAGCACCAAGAGCCTGGTACTACAGATTGGATAAATATTTACAAGAAAAAGGATTCAAGAAAGGCACTGCTGATAGCAATCTGTACATCAAAAGTGAAGGTGATGATTTATTAATTGTTCTAGTTTATGTTGATGACATTATATTTGCATGTATTAATGCATCTTCTGTCCAATGGTTTGCTAATGCCATGCAATATGAGTTTGAAATGTCAATGATTGGAGAATTATCATACTTTCTTGGTCTTCAAATCAATCAGAATTCTGAAGGTCTATTTCTCTCTCAAGAGAGGTATCTAAATGAGATGTTGAAAAAGTTTCAAATGGAGGATTCTTCACCTGTTAGTACCCCTATGATTGTTGGCTGCAAGCTTAGCAAAGATGATATCTCACCAGATGTTGATCAAAGAACATACAGGTCAATGATAGGCAGTCTTCTATATATTACAACAACTCATCCTGATATCATGCATGCTGTTGGAATGGTAGGAAGATTTCAGTCTGCTCCCAAACAAAGTCACTTGGTAGCTGTGAAGAGAATTTTCAAATACTTGAAAGGCACAATGACTTATGGTCTCTGGTATCCTAGCAATCAAAACTTTCAGTTGATTGCATATTCAGATGCTGACTGGGCAAACTGTTTGGATGAAAGAAAGAGCACTAGTGGAGGTGCATTCTTCTTAGGCGATTCATTAGTAGCATGGATGAGTAAAAAGCAAGGTTCTATCTCTCTATCTACTACTGAGGCTGAATACATAGCTGCTGCAACATGTTGTACACAGGTATTATGGATGATTCAAACTCTTGCTAATTTGGAGGTGAAATATTCTGAACCTATTCCTATTAATTGCAATAACACAAGTGCCATTAGTGTATCAAAGAACCCTATTCTTCATTCCAAGACAAAACACATTCCAATCAAGTATCATTTTTTAAGGGAGCAGGTTACAAACAGAGTTGTCCAATTGCATTTCATTCCTTCTAAAGAACAGTTTGCTGATATCTTTACCAAACCCTTATCCAAAATCCAGTTTGAATATCTACGCCAGATGTTGGGTGTCATATCTTGTTCTAATTAACTTGTTCACTTTGGCATGGGGAGTTTGTGCTTATTGCATATCTGATGTAATTATGAGATGGTTCCAGAATGTTTTATTTGCTGATTTCTGAGTTAATATTGATAGGGGGAGATGTTTTGTCATGATTTATTTGACATTGATGTCAAAGGGGGAGAATTTTAGGTAGTTGCAGATAACAAGCAGTCAGTGATTAGACTTGCAACATCATAAATTTTAGGTTTCCATCAATGCCAAAGGGGGAGATTGTTGGCACTTTGATTCAATTGTCATTGATGGTTGGAAATCAGACAAGCTGTGACTCAGATAGCTGTGACTCAGACAAGCTATAACTCAGACAAGCTGTGACTTAGATAACTACCACTCAGATGGCTGCGTCTCAGATAACTATGACTCAGATGGTTGGAAATCATACAAGCTGTGACTCAGACGGCCATGACAAAGATAAAAACATAGTGATTTGCATCTCGATTTGTGAGCAGTTGGAGACGAATCTCAAAAATATGGGACATGATTTTTGTGCGCAATGACCTCATTTACCTGACACGCGAGGAAATCGCCAAACAAAGCTACGGTTTGAGCTATACAAGTGGTTTTCTGAACACGTAATTCTGATATTTACTGTTGCGACTGGTTTTACAAATCATTAATTGGTTGAAACAGTTGTGACTCAAACAGTTGCGACTCACAAACATTTAATTTTTTAATTACTCAGTTACAACGTGTAAACTCTGGAATTCAAAGAGATAGTTAAAATGTCAGTTACAGCGTGTAAACTCTGGATTTCAAAGAGACAGTTAAAATGTCAGTTATAACGTGTAAATTCTGGAAGTTAAAGAGACAATTTCAGTTTTAGAATTGATATATCTGGAAGTTAAAGAGACCGAGGAAAATAACTTCAACATCTATAAAAAACAATTGATGAGAACAAAATTGAGGTGAGATTTGAGAGGATGAAGAGGAGTCGTTGTTGATGAAGCTGTGATTTGAAGAAAATGGGAACAAAATTGTGTGGCTCGATTTAATGAATAACAGAATGCCCAAAAACTCAAGCTGTAGCAACACAGAACAAAATAAAAAGGGTATGTCCTGATATATCTGAACCAGTGTGATATAATTGACTAATATTTTTTCGTACATAGGGTGGTAGGGAGGAGCAAGGGAAGACTGTAAAGTCTTCTTTGCAAGTTGGTGCTTGTACATTTGGGAGTTGTAGCTTCCATTCAGTTGGTGCTGAAGAAACAGAGGTAGCAGCCTCATCTAGGTTGTAGCTCAGATAAAATAGAATGTAAAGAGAAGTTGGAGCTTGCCTTTCATCCTAAGAAGAAGATGTTTTTTCCCTTTATGGGTTTCCTCATGAAAAATCTGTGTCTATGTGTATATCTGTGTGATTGAATGATTATACTATGCCTATATATTAAATCTACTGCAATGAGCTTTCTGCTGTTAAAAGAATGAATGTAAAGGTTCTGATAACACCCTGACTGCTATAAGTTATCAAGGAAATGTTTTTTAAAATTATTTAAGCTCTATAATTAACTAATTCACCCCCCCCTCTCGGTTAATTGATACTTTCAACAGCCCAGCAGTTGCATTGACTACACATGAGCAATACAGAAACAACATTTCATCAACAGTTTTTCATCTTTGAAGGCTCTCTGTCCAAGGCGTTTTCACACTCGATGCATACAACACCATAACATAAAATAATAGCACACGATGATAGCCTACAAAATGGGTTTTTTGTTATTTTGGCTATATCTAGTTAACTCTTCAGACACTATGCTTGACTAGATTTTGCAAACTTCTAATTTCGCATTTGATAAAATGTATAAAAGCAGCTTTATATGGATTTTATCGTAACAACGCCTGTACAATTCATCCACTGTGCTCATACCTTTTTCCTATAAATTTCATCTGACATATATATATATATATATTGCTAGTACAGATAATGATAGATATTTCAAAGTCTTTTGTGCCCTACTGCTATCTGTTATGTCGTGCATTAACTGCTAAGCTAGGAGATAGATGGACTTCATATTAAAGTTGTTGAAATTTTGTATTGGTTCATTGAATTTTCTTATTGGACTTCATATTAAAGTTGCTGAAATCTTGTATTGGCTCGTTGAATTTGCTTCTTGAATTTTCATTGAATTTTCTTATTGAATTTTCTTCAATTCCATGGCTTATAGTTATATTTTCCATTTAATGAAATAAGGTGTTTCATGTTTCTGATTGTAACTAAATAAGGTAGAGGACAGATGCTTCAACATCTAGGGTGTGCCAGCACTCAACATCAAATTCCTTATAAGCCTTCTCTTTTATTTTAAATCCAGCATTTTGAACAAATGCAGTTGTGTATCATCTCGTTTTCTCCATAGTCCCTTCACTCATGCATATAACATATCAAATGTTTTTTCTAATAAAAGAATCTTAACAGATTATTCTCAAATGCACATAGGATCTCTTTAGCATTGAATAAAAGAAAATATAAGCTAGGATTTTTTAACACTTTCACAACTTAGAATATATTTCATTCATTTCTTCTTTAAAACCATTTTTTTATGTAGACACAATGAAATTCCATGGTTTTTTTGCCTATCTTTTTTTCCATAGATTTGACAATGGTTCTCATGCTTTTTGCTAGGGTTTAATTAGCAACATGCTTGCATGTTGTTGGCATCTTTCACGAAGGGTTTTCATCATTGTTGCAAATATTGTTGATATATTGTAAAAATTATGATATTCTTGGATTGCATATATTATCCTTTAGAATTTTGATACATCGTCAACAAATTCAATGAAACAAATATCTAACTATGCAACAATTTGCCTCTAAAATCCGAATTTTCAGTTTTTCTTTGATTTTGATAAGTAGAAACATAGGATTGAGAGATTTATTTTGCTCCTAGAATCACTTGAAACACTTGATCAATGTCCATAGCTACCATATTCCGTGGAAAAATAACATACAAGATAATTCGCTATTATGAAATTGTTTTCTACTTTTGGCTCAATTGATGTTGTTTTGGTTATTTATAATTGTATTTGCTATTATAAAACTGGGATTATGTAGTCATCTGAAATGCAAGCAAGATCTAGTTTTCAACTGCCAAAATTTTCACTATTGTTTAAGAATTCCATTCCATCTGCAAACAAATGATTACGTGTTTTTTCCTATTGTGTGAGTGCTGGATTGTCACATGTAAAAGTATGCAATGTGTATTTGATTACGCAATTTTTTTTTGTCATTGGATTTATGCACGCTATGTTGCAAGTTACGGCTCGCTGCATTATGACTCTTACGACTTGGAAAAAGATTCAAGACACCAGAACTAGAATCATTGCGCTACAACAAATCTCCACCTTCTACATGTGCAACCTCTGTTTCCATGCCATGTCACGGACATTTCCGCATGCGGCTCTTGTTATCTTTATTTTAGGACATATAATGTGATGGTATAAAGAGCATAGCGTATGTAAATCAAATCCGGTGCTAATAATAAACATGACGACATTCAATATGCATTCAATGTTGTTGTGATGATTGCACATTAATTTGCATGTTGTGTGGAAGTTAAATAGGCATGTTCCTTTTGTTGATAAGGTATCTCACTATATTATGTTGAAATAATAAATTCTTTGTTATATAAAGGTTGCAAATGCGATGTCTTCTATAACTGTTATGTTATAAATTCTTAATATTTGGCTAATTCTAATATATTTTGGATTGGATTACAACAGACCTTAACTTCATGTAAACCAAGTGTTTTAATGAAGGTTGTGATGAATGGTAAGTGGGCTTCCTTGCTTGAAGATTTTATGTATGGCATAGCGGTAAAAAATCAAATTATTTAGATAACTAAGGATTTGGAAAGAATAATTCATGGAATATTTATCACCTCTCTAATGACTTTATAAGTGTGTCTTAAACTTCCATTTTCATGAAAGCCAACCATATTGTCTCATTAATGCTTATGTGAGAAAGCTCGTGCATTCCTTCTTTAAAAAGTGGACCTAGTGATTTCCTTTCATTATTGCTTGAAAACCTTCGGAATAATAAGTAATTGAGATGAAAGACTACATTAAAAAGTGAAGTGGAGAATCACCAACGCCGCTTATGAGAAGGATTAACAAGACAATGGTAGCAATAGTTGGGATTGGGAAGTAACATGGGATTGGGATTTGAATGGATGAGTATCACCTTTATCATGTATTAGTCATTAGTTATTTGAGAGGTCATAGTTAGCCTAATTGACATATCTTTAAATATTAAATATTCACTTATGTTTATCTAAATAGATATCTAAATAGATAGATGTGAATGCATTAAAAAAAATTTAGATACTTAATTGTAAATTATTTTAGTAGCTATATGTAAAATTTAAGGGTTATAGTTACTATATCTAAGTGCATAGAAATGGAAAAGATCAGCATAGATCTATTTTAAATGTCGATTTATCAAGTATAGAGAGGCATTCAATTTCTTGATATGTGATCTTTTTTTAATTTTAATTTTCTTACATGTTCAGAAAAAATTACAATAATTACTTTTTATTTGTATTATTACTTTTTATTTTTGGTAACGTTACGTTACAACATCTCTCCCATAACGGGTTTAGAGCACCTCACTACTGTCTATGCAATAAGGGAGGCAGACTATAGTGATGAGTTGGTCATAAACAAGTTTGACTTTTATATTAATACCCAAACAAATTATAATGTTTTTCAAAGTTCTCTAATATTTATATATTAAACTTAATATTTTGAAAATATAAATTATTTTGTAGAATTTTTTAAATTTGTTATTTCTTTTTTATGATTGGCTAAGAGCTATGAAGTGACAAATTACTCCTAGGATGTCAAATTGTTTAAACAAAATATAAATTAAAATTTTAAAAATTCATTTTTTTTTCCTAATTTGACATGTGGTCTTTGTACTAGAGGTTTCATTAATGATAATGAATATTATCATTTTTGTACATTATATGTTATGATAATAAGTACACAAGTGTCCCTAAAATATTATTACATGTCCTCTTATTTTTTAAATGCAATGTACTTTGGCTTCTATATACTTTAAATGCATCAACTAATCACGAATTTTTAAAACTTAAAAACTAAAACTATTTCTTTTTATTAATATCTCAAAACTTAAAAACTAAAACTATTTCTTTTTATTAATATCTAAAAAATACCAATGTATGATTACAACAAACCATTATTAAAAAATTAAAAATTAAAAAATTAAAATTTAAAACAACTAAAACTAAAAAAAAACTAACAAGCAATTATTAAATTAAAAAAAAAAACCTAAAATCTAAAAATCTTTTTTTAAAACTTAAAAGAAAACTAAAAATACTAGTAAGAAATTATTAATTAATGATTAAAAAACTTTGACTATTAATTATTAAAAATAAAAAACTTTAGAAACTATAAAAAAATGAAAAAACTAAAACTTAATTTTTTAATACAATATCATCATCAATTATACCAAATAATTTATATAATATAATACATCAATTATATAAAAAATACTATAATCAATTTTACAAAATATAACATAATTTTATTTTAATTTTAAATTATTGATTATTTATTAAGAAAATTATATTTAATATTTTGAATTTGAAAATAAATTATACATTTTATGATAATCTAAATTACTAATCATAAATTACTTATGTACCTTCTTAAATATCTTCTTCCGATAAGAAAGCTTCTTTAAAGAGAGTCCCTATGACTTGGGGAAGTAGGATCTCTGATGATGGTAGAAAAATATATCATAACTTAGTTATTGATTATTTATGTTATATGTTAATAATTATTATTGGTTACTAAAATAATTTTGATGTGTTGAAAATAGAAATTATTCTTAAATGAGTTTTACAAATTTATATAGTTAGATAACAAATTTATATTTAATGAATAATAATTTACTCAAGTAATTTAATACAAAAATATTTTAATTAAAAATTTATATATTTATATAATATTAAATTATTAAAAATACAAAAATTACATTTTAATATTTAGAGAATTAAAATATAAATACAATAAAAGCAATAATGTTGAATGTCATTATTATTAGAAAATTTTATAAATAAAAATAATAATAATTAATAATGATGATAATAAGAGATTAGTTAATTTTTAAAATTTAAATAATAATAATAAAATTGGTTAATTTTTTATTAATTTTAAAAAAAATTTAATCCATCTTTTGTAATTTTTAGTTTAAATAAGTAAAAAAAACCATAAGTGCAATGAAAACGAAATCTTTTTAATAAAAATATATAAATTTATAAATAAAAAAATAGTAATTTAATTTACAAATAAAAATTATATTACAAATTTCTATCCATTTAAAAAATGTTTTTTTATCCAATTTTTTTTTCTATAAATGAAAACAAAGGAATATAAGATTATCTAAATTTATAGTTTAGATAAAATATTCTTTTTAGTCTATTTTTTTTCAATAAATAAAAATAAAAGCAGATAGTATCATCTAAAATTATAGTTATATAAAAAGATAATAAATATGATATAGTATCATCTAAATACAATGTTGCATAGTATCACCTAAATTTATAGTTTAGATAAAAAGATAATAAGTATAAGTAGATTTTGAAAATTAGTTATTAATAAAATTTGAGTGATAAAAATATTTATATTGTTAGTTTATTTATATAACACTAAAAGCTTCCTTTTTTGCTTGTTGCCGTCTCGTATGGCATTCGAGGAATGAGGCTCTATTTGAAGATAAAAGGCCTTCTATTAATTCTACAACATGGAAAATTATGTTGGTAGTTAAAAACTATTGTACAAACACTATTACAAAAGGTGAAATAAAGCATGCAAGCTTCAAATGCTCTTTTTAAAGACCAGTGGCTTTCTTTGATTGTTCGGCCATAGATGGACTTTGTGCTATTGGAGGTGTGATTTATATCAATAAGGATCATTATTATACTCCGAACTCAACTGTGGCAGTGACACCAATACCAAGGCTGAACTGCTTGGTCTGTGGTGTATTCTTGTAGTTTTCAGATATTTTGGTCTTTATGAAATCACAGATTTTGGTGACTCCCAGGTGACGATCAAATGGGATCAAGAGGAATTTATTATCAATGTGATTTCACAACATCAATGGTGCTGCAGAATCAAGGAAGTAATGCTTTTTTTTCAAGAATATTACCTTTGAACACATTTTTAGGCAGCAATTCTTAGTCAAATTCATTATCTAAAGAAACACATGAGGGTGTTGAAGGCTATATTAGATGGGAAGAATTTCAAGAAAATCAACTACTTGATTCAGATAAGGTTTACTTGGCTAGTCTGTAGCTATTAACTATTACTTTGGGGCTGTTGTTTAGATCAAGAATATCCTTTTATTATTTTGTTGTTGTGAACTATGACTTGAAATTTTCATGAACATTTCGAACTTATGATGGGAAAATGAACATTTCGAACTTATGATAGATTCGATGTGTATCTTTGGTTTATCATGATTTCCTACTGCATAAGTCTTGATTTTACATCGACTTATAATTTTGTACTATTTGATTTTCCCAATGAATACTGGTAATACAGTTTTTTTTAGATGAAAAAAAAACTAAAAGCTAAACTACAAATTACAAGAACATAGACATTACTAAATTATGTTCCTTTTATTTAAAATTTGATTTTTGTTTGTTTGTATGTAAGTAGCATATACTTAGTGTGTCATATTTAAGTGAGAACATTGGAGCTTCATATGTCATATGTTTTATTCGTGAAAATATGCAAGTCAAATATATCAATAATTCACTATTTAACAAAGACCTAAATATCCAAAAATACACCCAAATATGAAGTCCCAAGTCTCACTCATGAGTTTGTAAGATCAATGTTGCTTAGTAACCTAAATATCCAAAAATACACACAAATATGAAGTCTCAAGTCTCACTCATGGGTTTGTAAGATGAGTGTTGCTTAATACTTTTTAATCAAATAGCACCTTAACATTTACTTAATACTTTTTAATCAAATAAAATGGCACATTTAGGTTACCGAACCTAATAACATTCATATTCACATGCTTCCTATCTTTGAGGTAAAGGAAAAATGAATATGAACAATGAGAATATCATTGAAAAAGGCTATAGGTATCTTCCATTGCTACATTATAATATATGCAAATTATTTCTGTGCATATTTATCTAGAGTATTTGGTATTCGAACTTTGTATGACCTGGGTTCCGTAAACAATGTGGTTTTATTAATAAAACTGCCATTTTTTTTCAAGGAAAAAAGTGTCGAATTCTGTGAAGGGGTAGAGCATTACAAAAACAGAGTATGTGACAGACAGACAAACACAAAACAGGGGAAACTTTATTATAGAGCTCTGCAGCTCTACTACAACATTCTAGAACCCAAAATGAACACACAAAAATACATTGAACATGTCGATGCTTCTTCACCCGAGGCACATTAACTTCTTCAGCTAATTGTTTTAACTTCTTGTACGCTGGTTGGTGGATATAAACACCTGGCGGGAGGAATTATCTCCAAAACTCCCCCTTAATTCCGACTGTACCTAATTACATTTATCAGAACTGACTATACCTAGAAGCTATCTCTGAAACTCAAAATTATCTCGACTCAAAGGTTTTGTAACGCCCCATATTTTACTACATGCATTTATCAATTAAGACACACTATACTTTCTCATTATCTATTGAACTCAACTCGACCGAGTAAACTATATTACGACATGACAGACCTCATTATATAATGTTACCTTGTTTTATGATTCTACTATGATTATGATGTTATTATGTCATGCGGTTACGATGTCCTGATTATCGTGTGATTTCTTTATCTTATGATTACAGTATATGTTTATATGTTCTCATTAATGAGATGTGAAATATAGGAATCAGTACGTGGATACCATCTTCTTGCATGAAGTATTGAAGTATTATATGTCATACGCATTTATGATGAACTAAAAGGGCTACATGAAACAAGTGATTTTGATAACATGGATCAATTGGCGATCAATGGGAAATGCTTTATATATATTGTACTATGCGAAATACTAACCTACAGGACACAGGGGCTACCAGATAACCAGTTACTTGATCTGATATATGGGACACAAAGAGAATATGTTCGTACAGTAAACCTTAGCAGCCAAAAATGATGATACGATAACACAAACTGATAATCCTGATAGCAGCAGAGTATGATTTGATAAGGGCGTAGGCCCAGTATGTTGAGAGGGATGGATGTGTTTCCCACCCTATGTTCCTATGATACCCGAGATCGTGGGAGGGCCGTGCTGAGACACGCTCCCCATGTATGTGTGATGATGATGGTCGGATGCCTGCTAGGAGAGGATAGGTCCGCTGTTCAGCCGACGCTATCGCTCTCAAGTTCTATGTGGTCAGGTCGTTGAGTCCGACATCCACTTTTATACTAGCAGAGGAAGGACAGGGAGGATGTGGCAGTAGGTTAGGATGGGAGGATATGATAGTACTGTTGAGGGTTGGGTATTCCTTGATTCTGAGTTAGTGGTCGTAGGTACCCTTCCTTGTACATGATTGATTAAAATAATATAAAGATAAAAGGTAGTGATGTGAAATCGTAAAGACTTAATTGTTAAATAACTGAGGATGTTAAAGTAATTGTACCATATATATATTATGCTTGTTCTCCTGCATGAGGGTAAATACTACTATTAGTTAGCAAGTATGCATAGGCGGGATGGGATTTGTCTATAGTACATTTATGATCTGTGCATACGCTGGCCACGCATGCACACCTTGCACATGTACATTAGTATCGATATCACAAACACTTAACCTATTACATAAATGTATAAGCCGTCATAAGTGAATATGTAAATCATGCATTGATCGAACTCAGATAACGAATATGAAGTTATTTAAGAGGTGTAAAACAAATCAATTAAGCTATGTATTTCTTGTTGGTAAACATTGTGGTAAACAATGATTTAAAAAGACATTTTAGTAAATTCACCATTTATTATTACCTTGTGGAGATTTAATTAATATTATGATTTAATTAATGTTATTTGAATAAATACCCATGTCATAACAATTGCAATATGGGTAAAAACGTAAATATTGATTAGTAAATAAGTAAAGTGTGATTATTCCATTTCTGAGTTAACCGTAATAAAATAACAATTCTTGAATGGGAGTGACGTAGGGGAAAATGGTTTAAATTATTTAATTATTCAATGCGAATATTAGAATTTAAATCTCAAGATAAGTTATATTGACAAATATGGTAGACCATTAAAACATATCATGTCCAAGTGAAAAGAGTCAACTATTTACATAAATGACATTAATAACATTAAATTCAAAAGGAAAGGAGTTAATGGTTGAGGGGCTCGAGAGGGGAGTTTGGGGCGGTGGAGTAACCCAAGGCCTTCTCGAGTGGGAAAAGATGTTTAAGAGGGGGTTGGTTTTGGAGGAGGGAACACTTAGTATTTTTTGTGAAAAGAAAGTCTGAGGAGGGGGTTAACTCAGCAGAGGATTACCATGGAATGAGGAAAAGAGACCAATGGAATTCTGCTCACAGGATTATCAGTTTGTGGGCTCGGGGGCTAGGAAATTCGTTGATTTCCTAGGGTCAGCAAGATAATAGCTGATCGGTAGGGTGGACACATCGTTTTGGCTGACTATGAGAATGAAATGATAACCTGCTGCAACCTACAGTCGATTAGCATCAGCATCAGGTACTTTCCTTGTTATTTATTTTATTTGATTATTATGCTGAGACTTACTCTGAACCCTGCATATACTTGCTCTTTACTAATTCATTATGGTGAAACAAAATCTTATGTTGAAAACAATTGTTGCAAGAAATAATGATTTGATAGTTCATTTTGGATACAGAAATTTTAAGAATAAGACAATAAACTAAGTTTCATGTGACAGAAATAGAGATGAGATTGGAAATTTACTTCCTTACACCTGAGTAAAGTTTAACACATAGAAAAACAAACTTTGAAATTCTACCGAGTGCTCTGCTGGAAAACCAGGGCACTACAGATGGTATCAGAGCCTGGTTCGAACTCTTGAACCTAATGGCCTGCCCGAAATAGAAACTAATCGACACTAAGCAAAAATATCTATAAATCTATGTAGAACCCTATGCAGAAATCTGAAATCAATGTTCACGATTTTCCACACCTTCTTTCCTAAATTATGTAACAGTAGTTTATCTGCACAAAAAAAAAATCAGAAATAGTCAGTTACATATATATATAGCCATAGAGTAAGAATTCTGTAAACTTTATAAGAAAACAAGACATTGCATATTTGCGTAAGAAAACAAAAAAAAAAAAAAAAAAAAAATCATATTTAAGGAGGCCACTACAATCATTATTTTAAATAAAAATCAGAGAATTAGGTTTAAAAAAAAAAGAAGAAGGAGAGAAATTTTGTTAATTAATTTAATTTAATGTCTTTTTATTTCAATTTAATTTAATTAATTTAACATAATGTCTTTTAATTAATTAATTAAATTAAATTTGATTTATTTTGTTTTATTATTATTATTTAATTTAATTTAATTTAAATGTTGCTAAGGATCAAAAGTTAATATTTAATTTAATTGTGGTTAAGAATTAAAAGTAAATAGAGAAAAAAAAAATTATAATAAAAATTGCAAATCACCCAAATTTAAGACTCAAATTAGGGTTGGCACCATGCTAGTCTGCACAACATTTTAACAGTTCACATTTATTTTCTGATTTTATTTAGTTCACTTGAAGATTTTAAGACTATGTGAATGAACTCGGGGTTTTCATGACAATTAATTTAAGTGGTTGCTAGTTTTAGGATTCATTGTGTTGAGAAACATGACTCAACGTTTTGGATCTGCAATAGGCGATGCAGTCAATTATCAGACCAGCAAAGATAGATGGAATCTTAGATAAAAAAAAAACTACTAATGAAAATTCTCAACCATTCAAACAATCATTAAATTTAAGATGTGCCAGGCACGTTCTTCATACCGTCTAGGGCATATCTAACGCTAACAGAATCGTTATCTGTCTTCTTGCATACTCCATTGGAGGACACATTGAGGACCCTGATATTCCCAGCAGACACCGCCTCCCATTCATCGACTCAATGCGTTGAGAAGGAAGGTTACTCACCTGTAAACGTTGCACCCACTGCAGGACCTAGAAACGTTGAGCGAACATAGATTAAACTTGAATCATGCGTGTTATTGAATCCACCTAACCAAACTCCAAATTCAGCTAATAATTAGGACCCCTGCGATTTCTCAGCTGGTAACATATTGATTCTCGGATAGGTGAATGGCATTGTAATAGGAAGGAAAGCAAGCGAGGGAATGCAGCAAATCGGGGGCGAATGAGGGTTTAAGACAGATTCAACAAAATTAGGCAGAAATGCTGTATTCTGGTTCATTCGAATTGAAATTTTAGGTTAACCTGATAGCCATAGTTAGCATTTCACTATAATTTTAGTGCTTCAGCCTCTGACAACCCTATCAATGCTCCTCCTGCCTTCGAATGCTCTACAAGCCGCTTTAATTCACCCACGTTAAACAAACGCCTTTCCACCACTTGGTCCAATTCTCTAAACTTCATGGCAATATGATCTCTATCTTTGTTTCCTGAACAGAAAGCGGACATATCTGTTTCAGTATGAAGGATCTGAAGCTGCGCTGGGGTTTCACCTTTTTCTACTCTCTGCACAAGTATTTCTGCTATAGCTTCGGGCTCTTTCTCCCCTACGAGAACTGGATTCTTCTTCTTAAACTTTTAGAAGGATTTCTATGAGTCTGCTAATCTCATCATTTTATTGCTGGTGGCTTCAGCACCATCCCCTAAACTTTGACGTCGCAGCTTAGCAAGCCTGGCGTAGACGGCTAGTAGGGGCTGCCCAAAACGTCACCGCGACGTATAGAGGAATTGTTCGGCCGTGCCCAGGGCGATCAGCTTCTGTTATGGCATGATTTGAGATGCTTGCCGCCTCCGGAGTTAGCGTCTGCTGCACGGTGCTTAGCCCTGCTTGCATTATTGCCGATGTATGAAAAAACAAAAAAAACTTTCTTGATAAGTAAATCAATTTTCGGCGACTGTCTCTAAATCTCTCTTAACTGAGCAAAATAAATCAATGAGGGACTTCAAATTCAATCCTGCAGTCTTTGATTTCTAACATTCCTCATAAGCTTCCTGTGCAATTAAACTTAAACTTAACTCGTGCTGTTTGACCCTCCCGCTAGGGTTTTCACTGTTTCCCCTATATACCTTTTGTTTAAACGATGATTCCCATGCCGTCTAGAATCTGACAGAAATCCCAAAACTGTCTCCCACTGAGAAACTGCAAAGCTCCTTCGTTCCACGATACTCTGCCAGGTCGAATGGAGACCACGCACTAAACTATAGTTCAGGCGCTAAGCTCACACCAGAGCCCACATTATCATCGGCCCTCTACCAAGTCAAAGAGAGCCCACACTCACCATTAGAGCCCGAGCATCCACGCCCGCCACTACAGCCATCCCGTTATCTGTCATGCCTGTGCAGAGGTGAAGGCGGAGAGGGAGATGGGAGGTGGCAGTGAAGTAGGGCCAAACCCTAGCGCTCGGCACCGCGAGCTCTTCACGCGAGGAGCAGCCCTACAACGCAAAAAAAATTATAACCTCGTTCCTCCTTAAATAGAGAAAGGTCGATGCCACGTAGGCGGTTTCCGCGTCGCTCATGGGTGGTTTACCATACCGCCTTATTGATATGCGGACGAGTGAGGAGTGGACACGTGTGACGGCGGTTTCCTTACCGCGACCACCAAACCCCGCTATCGTTCGGACATGTTGCCGACGCGGAGTGGAATGAGAGCTGTCGATCTTCATCTACAGCCCTTGCGAACCTTGGAACGAAACGACCTTTTGATCCGAAGTCAAACGCGTTAATCTGTGGGAGCAATAAAAGTTTGTTTGGCATTCGTATTTGGCCCAGCAAGCCAAGTGCTGACCGGGAAACTGAAGGCCAAGTCGAAATAGGGGCCACGCACTCCATCTAACTCTACGCCTTGAGCTCTCCCGGGAGGATTCTTTTCATACCCCATAGCTATACCAGCACAAGCTCACGTAAGACGTGTTGTAAAAAAAAAACTTATTAATGTCTTTTTAATATTAATTAAGTTTTATTAATTAAATTTAATGTTTTTTTTTTTATATATTAATTTTATTTTATTAATTTAATTTAGTGTTTTGTTTATATATATAAATTTAATTTAATTAATTTAGTTTAATGTCTTTTAATTAATTAATTTAATTTAATTAATTTAATTTAATCTAATTGATTTAATTTAATCTAATTAACTTAATTTAATTTAATTTATTTTGTTATTAAATTAATTTAATTTAATTTATACTTTTATTTATTTAATTTAATTTAATTTAAGAATTAAAAGTTAATATAAAAAGGGGAAAGAAAAAAAAAATATATATATATATATAAAGCTAGTGTTATTTTATTTAAATTTAAATTCGTATATATTTATATTTAAGTTTCGTATATAATTACATAGTGCTAGTGATATTTTATTTAAACTTAATTAGATTTCATACATATACTTATATAGTGTTATAACATAAGTTTGGTTACAAAAAAAGGAAGAATATCTAAGAAGAGAAGGAAGGATAAGCCCAAAAAAAAAAAATGCAAGATAAAAAAAAAGGGAGACGAAGAAACAAATATAAGGTAAGGAATAAGGATATATATATAAAATATGTAGAAAATAATACAAATATAGTTATAGAATCAGGTAAAAACATATTGGAAGAAGAAAAAAATGAATAAACTAATAACAATATGAATAAAGAAATATATATATATATATAAAAAGAACAAATCAACATATATAGGTTTTCATGTAACTTCATATTCATATACCCCATGGTAAATATTTTTTTTATTATTTTATAGAATTTTTTTTTATGGTTGTCATTTTAATTAAGTATTATGAACTATTCAAATAAAATTTCGTCATAAATTAGTTTCACATTTAATTTATAAATTATTATACTCATAATCATAAATTTATAATAAACGTTAATAATAAAAAGATTTAAATATTTCACCATTATTTACTATACAAGTGGCAAAGCTAATAGTAAAAGAGAATCTTTTCACATGAGATTAACACAACACATTTAATTTATAAATTCTTATATTAGGGATGTTATTCACATTATTTCATAAATTCATATAATAAGGATGTTATTCCTATTATTTGAGAACAACTTTGTTACATCGACATTAAATTCAATAATATTGATGCAATGCTTAAACATCAATATTGGTCACAATTGATTTAACAAATACATCTAACAATAAGATTAAATGTCTCACAACTTATCGTCGTAATTAGTCACAACAAAAGTAGAGACCACGATCACATTTATGTTAATGTCCATCTTATGGCTCAATTGTGTTGTTTTCATAATAAAAGATTGATCACAATTTGGTCATTTAAACTTCCAAACTTACGTGAAAATAGAGACTAGGGTATTGGATGGATTTCATGGTCGAAAATGTGGAAAAAGGGAATTGGAGAATGCACTCATGTAGGAATATGCATGCATTCTCTTTACAACAGTCTCAATTCCATTCAAACTACCACATAGACTACTACCTTTTTCCAAATTGGCATAAACAAAATCGCGCACATATTTTAGAAATACCCAACATTAGTAATGAGTGTCTGTTTTAAAAATGCATATATTAGGAAACTTGCTATATCATTGAAATGACAACGCCTTTTGTTAGTTCGAAGTAGATGCGTTTTAACGTGATCAAACAATTATATTATTTTTAAAACCATAGCTCTTAGTGTGTCTTACTACACCATATAATTTTGCAAAATGCTTAAAGTCGAAAAACATTTAAAGTAGAAACAAAGGGGATGTGGTAAGATAAACATAGAATGGTGTCGGAGCTGCTGCTTCCCCACAACAAATTACACAAACGTCAATGCATGTGTATAGGTAACTTAGTACAAGGTACAAATTGAAGTAAAACTCGTGGATCTCTCATAGTCCTATTTACAAATAAAATTTTCATTTAAGAATATAGATAAATGTTGTATAGATTAGTGAGAATACCTTATATAGGTAAGATGATGGATGGAAATAAATTTGTTGGATATAAGGATAGGTATCCTTTTAAATCACATTAAGGAAAACCACCATGCACCTAGACAGGGAGATTGCATATAAAGCTTAATAAAAGACTATTCTCTTAAGGGGGTACATGACTTTAGAATAAATAAGTTAAATACTGGGGTAATGGTGCAATAAGATTTTTGAGAAAATTTTGGATTAATCATACCTAATATAGTAATGATCTTGGGTAATAATAAGAGATTCATAAGAATCACCCCCCTAATCCTCCACTTAACTCGACTAAAGCGGTTGTTATGAAGTTCTAATATGGTTCAACATATTAAGTAATGATGTTTCGTTCAACCTATAGGATTAGATTAAGGTCTTTACAAAGTATAAATGCAAGAGTGGTGCTGTACCAATACAATGGCATACTAGGATAAATGCTCATAATTACCTTTGTGACAGTAAGGATGGGAACAAAACTAGCTACGAAATTCTTAAGGAATTGAAGCAAGAATGATTTCTCCATAGATTATATTAGTTTAAGCGGAGAGAATAATAAATAAACATGGTGACAATTACGTTTGATAAGAAATAGCCATGAAAACCTTATAAACGATGATAGTTCCCCTAGTTTAACGAAGTTACGACACTTTTGTTATTGTTCATATATGACCTTATGATTTTGAGAACATGAACCTTCTTCCCTAAAGAGGTATGCAAACCTTAAGAGTCCTTGGTAGTTGTACATTGAGTGAATACAAATTATGAGTTCAAATGACCCCCAATTTAAATTGTTGACTATTCCACGCCTAGTTGGATCAATAAAAGCTTCGGTAAACTCCGCTGTCTGATGGATAAACTTATCTGGATAATGTAACTTAAGAAATGTTGTAAAAGGGTATGCAATAGGGTACTAAGGTGGATAGAACATCATTATAACATTTAGGCATTCTAGGCATAACATTGAGGTCCAACAAAGGATTAATCTAAAATGTTCTTTAATTATTAGAACACATATTATGAGATAAGAGAAGTAAAACTAAAGGATAATATCAAAATA
This sequence comes from Larix kaempferi, assembly GCA_027924585.1. Classification (NCBI taxonomy): domain Eukaryota; kingdom Viridiplantae; phylum Streptophyta; class Pinopsida; order Pinales; family Pinaceae; genus Larix; species Larix kaempferi. Next base: position 869,320 of record BSBM01001167.1, read on the forward strand.
TTTGGTCAAGTTAAAACTAAGTAGGACATGTATGGCCAGGACCCGCCATTTGCGGAATTGCATAGACTATGAGTCAAGATTTTCCTGCACCATTTTGACCATAACTTCGGGACGAAGTTTCCTGAAGGGTGGGTGTATGTAACGCCCCATATTTTATTACATGCATTTATCAATTAAGACACACTATACTTTCTCATTATCTATTGAACTCAACTCGACTGAGTAAACTATATTACGACATGACAGACCTCATTATATAATGTTACCTTGTTTTATGATTCTACTATGATTATGATGTTATTATGTCATGCGGTTACGATGTCCTGATTATCGTGTGATTTCTTTATCTTATGATTACAGTATATGTTTATATGTTCTCATTAATGAGATGTGAAATATAGGAATCGGTACGTGGATACCATCTTCTTGCATGAAGTATTGAAGTATTATATGTCATATGCATTTATGATGAACTAAAAGGGCTACATGAAACAAGTGATTTTGATAACATGGATCAATTGGCGATCAATGGGAAATGCTTTATATATATTGTACTATGCGAAATACTAACCTACAGGACACAGGGGCTACCAGATAGCCAGTTACTTGATCTGATATATGGGACACAAAGAGAATATGTTCGTACAGTAAACCTTAGCAGCCAAAAATGATGATACGATAACACAAACTGATAATCCTGATAGCAGCAGAGTATGATTTGATAAGGGCGTAGGCCCAGTATGTTGAGAGGGATGGATGTGTTTCCCACCCTATGTTCCTATGATACCCGAGATCGTGGGAGGGCCGTGCTGAGACACGCTCCCCATGTATGTGTGATGACGATGGTCGGATGCCTGCTAGGAGAGGATAGGTCCACTGTTCAGCCGACGCTATCGCTCTCAAGTTCTATGTGGTCAGGTCGTTGAGTCCGACATCCACTTTTATACTAGCAGAGGAAGGACAGGGAGGATGTGGCAGTAGGTTAGGATGGGAGGATATGATAGTACTGTTGAGGGTTGGGTATTCCTTGATTCTGAGTTAGTGGTCGTAGGTACCCTTCCTTGTACATGATTGATTAAAATAATATAAAGATAAAAGGTAGTGATGTGAAATCGTCAAGACTTAATTGTTAAATAACTGAGGATGTTAAAGTAATTGTACCATATATATATTATGCTTGTTCTCCTGCATGAGGGTAAATACTACTATTAGTTAGCAAGTATGCATAGGCGGGATGGGGTTTGTCTATAGTACATTTATGATCTATGCATACGCTGGCCACGCATGCACACCTTGCACATGTACATTAGTATCGATATCACAAACACTTAACCTATTACATAAATGTATAAGCCGTCATAAGTGAATATGTAAATCATGCATTGATCGAACTCAGATAACGAATATGAAGTTATTTAAGAGGTGTAAAACAAATCAATTAAGCTATGTATTTCTTGTTGGTAAACATTGTGGTAAACAATGATTTAAAAAGACATTTTAGTAAATTCACCATTTATTATTACCTTGTGGAGATTTAATTAATATTATGATTTAATTAATGTTATTTGAATAAATACCCATGTCATAACAATTGCAATATGGGTAAAAACGTAAATATTGATTAGTAAATAAGTAAAGTGTGATTATTCCATTTCTGAGTTAACCGTAATAAAATAACAATTCTTGAATGGGAGTGACGTAGGGGAAAATGGTTAAAATTATTTAATTATTCAATGCGAATCTTAGAATTTAAATCTCAAGATAAGTTATATTGACAAATATGGTAGACCATTAAAACATATCATGTCCAAGTGAAAAGAGTCAACTATTTACATAAATGACATTAATAACATTAAATTCAAAAGGAAAGGAGTTAATGGTTGAGGGGCTCGAGAGGGGAGTTTGGGGCGGTGGAGTAGCCCAAGGCCTTCTCGAGTGGGAAAAGATGTTTAAGAGGGGGTTGGTTTTGGAGGAGGGAACACTTAGTATTTTTTGTGAAAAGAAAGTCTGAGGAGGGGGTTAACTCAGCAGAGGATTACCATGGAATGAGGAAAAGAGACCAATGGAATTATGCTCACAGGATTATCAGTTTGTGGGCTCGGGGGCTAGGAAATTCATTGATTTCCTAGGGTCAGCAAGATAATAGCTGATCGGTAGGGTGGACACATCGTTTTGGCTGACTATGAGAATGAAATGATAACCTGCTGCAACCTACAGTCGATTAGCATCAGCATCAGGTACTTTCCTTGTTATTTATTTTATTTGATTATTATGCTGAGACTTACTCTGAACCCTGCATATACTTGCTCTTTACTAATTCATTATGGTGAAACAAAATCTTATGCTGAAAACAATTGTTGCAAGAAATAATGATTTGATAGTTCATTTGGATACAGAAATTTTAAGAATAAGACAGTAAACTAAGTTTCATGTGACAGAAATAGAGATGAGATTGGAAATTTACTTCCTTACACCTGAGTAAAGTTTAACACATAGAAAAACAAACTCTGAAATTCTACCGAGTGCTCTGCTGGAAAACCAGGGCACTACAGGTTTAGTGAAAATATCAGCAAGCTGATCTCTTGAACCATAGAAATGAAGATTGATTTCTTCGTTATTGACAAGCTCTCTGATGAAATGAAAGCGAGTGTCAATGTGGTTGCTTTTTCTATGGAATACATGATTTTTAGATAAAGTAATGGCCGAACTGTTATCACAGAAAATAACAGTTGGTTTCAGCTGAGGATGTTCAAGATCATTAACCAATCGACGTAGCCAAACTGCTTGACAAGCTGCTGAAGTCGCTTCAACGTACTCTGCTTCAGCTGAAGATAATGTGACTATGGGCTGCTTCTTTGATGCCCAAGTGATAGCACCTGTTCCAAGATGAAAGACATAGCCGGAGGTACTTTTTCTGTCATCTAAACTGCCAGCAAAGTCACTGTCTGTGTATCCAACTAGCTGATCTGCTTCAGATATTCCATAAAGAATTCCATACTCTCTTGTTCCTGCAACATATCTTAAGATCCTTTTTCCCGCTTTCCAGTGTGATTCCTTTGGATTCTCCATGAATCTGGAAATGAGACTAACTGCATACATGATTTCAGGCCTAGTTGAAGTTAGATACATTAATCTACCAACAAGTTGTTTGTACAACGTGGAATTCACTGCTGAACTTTTATCATCCTTGCTCAATTTCATTCCTGTAGCAATTGGTGTACTCACTGTTTTACAATTTGTCATTCTGAATCTTGCTAGAACATCCTTGATATATTTCTTTTGACATATGAAGATCCCTGTTTCTGTTTGCTGAATTTCAATGCCCAGAAAATACTTCATTTGGCCAAGATCAGTCATTTCGAATTCTTGCATCATGGCTGTTTTGAAATCTGAAGGCTGCAAATTTCTAGTGTAAATGATATCATCCACATAAAGACATAATTAACAATTTACCTTGCTGATCAGATTTTATATACAAAGTGGGTTCATGTTTACTTCTTCTGTATCCATGATTGAGCATGTAAGTATCAATTCGGCTGTACCAAGCTCGTGGCGCTTGCTTCAGGCCATATAAAGCATTCTTCAACTTATAGACTTTATGTTCTTCTCCTTTTACTTCGAATCCTGGAGGCTGATCAACATAAACTTCTTCTTTGAGAATGCCATTTAAAAAGGCTAATTTCACATCTAACTGGTAAACTGGCCATTTGTGTTAAGCTGCAATAGCTAAGACTGTTCTAACTGTGTCTAGTCTAGCTACAGGGGCAAATGTTTCTCCACAGTATATACCAGGCTGTTGTGCAAATCCTTTTGCAACTAACCTTGCCTTATGTTTTGCAACTTGACCTTGCTCATTATATTTAGTTTTATATACCCATTTCACTCCAATACTTTTCTTCTCTGCTGGCAACTGTACAAGATCCCAGGTGTCATTCTTTTCAATGGTTTCAATTTCCTCATTCATGGCATCGACCCATACTTTTTCTTTAACTGCTTCTTCAAAGTAAGTTGGCTAAAAAGATAAGAAGGCAAAGTGTGCTTGCTCATCTAAGGTTTCAGACTGATCATAGATATCACTTAGTCTTTTCGACTTCTGTTTTCTAAGTGAAGCAATTGTTGGATCTGATTCACTACTAGAAGATGGACTATGAGCTTGTCCTTCTTGTCTTGGTGATATTTGTGGAGTCTGCATATGAGAAATTCTTTGTTCATTTGCGTGCTATTTCAGACTTTCATAAAATTCAGTTACATGTGGAGAAAGCTGAGAGCTAGTCTTTTCTCCAACATTGTCATTCCAGGCTTGATCTTCAAGAAACTTGACATCTCTAGTCACTATTGTCTTTTTAGTGACAGGATTGTACAACTTATAAGCCTTGGAATGATCACTGTATCCCACAAAGATGCACCGTTCACTTCTGTCATCCAATTTCTTCCTTATATCTTCTGGTATGTGGGAATAAGCAACGCAACCGAAGACCCTTAAATGAGATACATCTGCCTTCTGTCCAGTCCATGCTTCAAATGGAACCTTGTCTTTCACACTCCTGGTTGGAGATCTGTTCATCACATAAATGGAACATGCATTAGAGAGATTTTGAGGTCAAAAAAGGGCCTCCTAAGAGATGTACTACAAAAATATGAGATATATTAAAATATTATGAATTGGGGGTTTTATGGGGTAGGTATATATGACAAGTCACCTCCCACACTATTTTCTATGCACAATATAAATAACCATGGTTGAGTTGCTTTTCAAAATTCACTAGAAATAAAATTAATAAAATAAGTCTACATTGATGTGACTAAGATTCATTGTAAATTCCCAAAAATGTATTGTCCTTTAACATTTATTTGTCTTGAACTTACAAATGAAATTAAATAATAAAAAACATTTTTAAGAGTTTTTTTTAAAATTTTATGTTGACTTTTTATATTTAATACTTTTCTCATGAATTTAATAATGTAATTTAATTGAGAATTTATTTACATGTAAAATGTCAATAATATTATTATAATCCACATTGCATTATTATTATTATTATTATTATTTATTAAATCTATTATTATTCTTTATTAGTTTGACATTATGTTCTTAAATAAAATGGAGTGAATATATAATTTAAAATTAAAAACATAAAAATGATAATATATTATTTTATAAAAAAATGTGAAAGGACTTTCTTTATGAATTAAGAGTACTTCACTTGAAAATGACAATAATATTATTTTATGTGAAAGTGTGAAAAGACATTCATTATGAGTACTTTACTTGAAAATGACAATAATATTATTTTATGAAAAGACTATCATTATGAGTACTTTACTTTATGACTTAAAAGTACTTACACCACTACCTTGGTTAACTATGTGTTTTCATCCACCATAGAAAATTTGACAAATAAGCATTCTTAACTCATGCAATGCCATCTCACCAAGGGGGATGATGTCATCTACTAGAATGTGATTGGTTGTATTTTATAGTACATTTTCTTTGTTTTGAGGCCCTTTTTTGACCTCAAAATTTCTCTAATGAAACAGCTTGTGCCCAGTATTCATTTGGCAGATTTTTGTCTTTCAACATACTCCTAGCCATGTTCATAATGGTCTGATTTCTTCTCTCTGCTACTCCATTCTGTTGTGGAGTGTACCTCGTTGTAAACTGTCTGTGAATGCCATGTTCTTTACAGTATGCAGCAAACAGTTTAGAATCATATTCTCCGCCTCCATCTGACCTCAATACTTTAATAAATCTGCCACTCTGTTTTTCTGTGGCAGCCTTAAACTCTCTGAACTTTGCAAAAGTTTCAGATTTGTTTCTTAAAAAGTATATCCAGGTCATCCTACTATAATCATCAATGAAAGTTAAAAAATATGAACTTCCACCTATGGACTCAGTTTGCATTGGACCACACAGGTCGGTATGAACTAACTCAAGTGGGGCTTTGGCTCGGTATGTGGCAGTAGTAGGAAATTTATCTCTTTTATGTCTTGACAGGATACAACTCTCACAAGGATTATGATGTACATCTATGACAGGAAGACCTTTAACCATGGAATTTCTTTGTAACTCATTCAGACCTTTGAATGACAAGTGGCCATATCTACAATGCCACAACCAAGTGTTATTTGAACTAATAACAGTTTGAGCATAAGACTGAGACAGACTTGCATTTTTCATGACTAATGGATACATTCTGTTTTTGGTCATTTCAACTTTGGCTATGACTCTTTGACTGGGAGGTTTATCTAAAATTGTACACAATGACCCTTCAAAGATGACTCTATAACCTTTTTGACTCAACTGACCAACACTTAACAGATTATGTTTCAAATCTTGAACGAAGTAAACATTTGAAATATCTTTCTTTTCATTCTGCTTGGTCAAGACAGAGATGGTACCTTTTCCTGAAGCGTTCACTTTGAAGTCATCTCCAAGTTTGATTTCAGATTGAATAGAATCGTCCAGGCTGGAAAACAGGGCGTGATTTCCAGTCATATGATTGCTGCAGCCACTATCCAGCAACCAGACATCTTTGCTATTATATTCTTCGCCAACATGACACGAAATGAACATGGATTGGGATGTTCCTTCATCGGCATTTGTAATATTTGCTCTGTTCTTATGCAGATCTGACTGTTTCTTTCGACATTCACTCTCAAAATGCCCAAATTTCTTACAGTAAAAACACTGTTTGTTTGACTTATCAGTCCAGCGTGGCTGATTATGGTATCTACCTCTTCCTCTGAAGTTTTGACAATGATTATGTACATGCTCAGTCTGTTCAGAATGTGTTTGTGTATTACCAGATTGGAAATGTCCAGATTGAGAGCGTCCTCTACCTCTTCTTCCTCTGCTTTGATATCCACTGCTTCCATATCCACGTCCTCTTCCTCTGTTGTAAGAGGTCTGTGACTGAAAGGCATTTTTAGTTGATTCTGAATTTCTATTAATTCTGGACTCATGAGTTACTAATGAACCAGTGAGCTCTTCAACAGAAAGCTGTGACAGGTCTTTATACTCCTCAATGGCTGTAACTACCATGTCAAATTTCGCTGGCAGACTTCTGAGCACCTTCTCAACTGTTTTCTGGGCTGAGATATCTTCACCACGTGCTCTCAATTGATTGGTAACATTCATAGTTCGATTCATGAAGCTGTCCATAGTTTCTGTATCTTTCATTTGCAAAGTTTCAAAATTTCGTCTGAGATTCTGCAATTTGACATTTCTAACTTTAGCTGTGCCTTGATAGGCATTCTCTAGTATTCCCCAGGCCTGTTTTGCATTCTCAGCTATGGCAATTTTGGGCAGAATTGAGTCTTCTAGACCATTGTGTAAAAACCATAAAGCTCTTGCATCCTTCTTCCTGCTATCTATCACTGCATTCTTCTGATTATTGGACATTACCTGGTAATCTGCGGGGTCAGGTTCTTCAAATGCATGTAAGACAAATTCCCAACATTCTTGTGCTTTCAAAAAACTACGCATCTTAAAAGCCCACATTTCATAGTTTGAGTCTGATAGAACTGGGCCCTGAGACAGATTCACATTGCTGCTGAATGCCATTGTTATCGCTGTGCAAGAAGCTCCCCCTTTATTTTCTAAAACGTGACAAACTGTTCCCCTTTTTTACATTTACAGAGCTGAGTCTAGTTACATGGATTACATGGATTCATAATGAAAAAGTGGGATATTGAAAAACGTCAGTCAGTAAATTCCCGGCATGAAAGGATAATCCAGCAAAAACCAAACCAAGTTCCAAGTTACTCAAAAATCTACACTTTGAACTGTAAATATAACCTCTAAACAGTGAAGCCAACCAATTCGACAGAGTTTGGCACCGTCGAGTCACCAGGCACAAAGCACTTCAACACTTGCTCCAATTCAGGTGACCACGCACTTCAAGGTTAAATCCTTGTTCTCAACTAAGATTGATATCAGCCAAGGTTTGACAACCACATTTCAATGTTCCACGACCATTTTCATAACCTGGTGTTCTACCCAAAGTCACCGAGTTTTCAACAGAACCCTTCACTTAGGTCACGATATCAATACTCAAGCGCATCACCCTCTGGAATTTGTCATTCATGCATTTGAATGACGACTACTTCTTCAGTGATGGCGTCTCTCCTCTCGGCGTACAGCCCACAGCTCCAGGCTTTCCACGATGGCAGCACTTTGCCTCACACCTCCTCTGCACAGGCTCCTTCACGCGGGCTCCTCTAGCCTCAGCTCAAACAAAATCGGTGGCTCGACTATTTCAACAGTGGCTCAATCTGTAGCTCCTCCTGTGCTCTGATACCATGTCGAATTCTGTGAAGGGGCAGAGCATTACAAAAACAGAGTATGCGACAGACAGACAAACACAAAACAGGGGAAACTTTATTATGGAGCTCTGCGGCTCTACTACAACATTCTAGAACCCAAAATGAACACACAAAAATACATTGAACATGCCGATGCTTCTTCACCCGATGCACATTAACTTCTTCAGCTAATTGTTTTAACTTCTTGTACGGTGGTTGGTGGTTATAAACACCTGGCGGGAGGAATTATCTCCAACAAAAAGAACACAATTATGGTTTTCATGATATGCGTCATCAGAACACGATCTGTCAAATGTCTCCTATAGGATTTGTACCTCAAACTGGACGAAAAGTTGTCGACACCAAAAACTTTATATTCCCAGAAATAGTTGTTGGCGGCGACCCGTAAACCCCTTTCGAAAAGCCTGTAGATCCATAAGCAGAGATAAGGGTGACGAATATGTATTGGAAAGATGGTGAACATGCAATGCGGCATCTTAAGTTCGTTTGTCTGACTTAGCCGGGTGGCTGGGGCGGTCCCCACCCAGGATCGACGCCGAAACCCCGTCTTATTCGACGTTCTCGCCTTCCATTGAGCATCGGTTTAACTATCATGTGAAAAAAGTTTGTTTGTCTGACTTTGCTTCTAGGGCTTGCTTTCATCCTATACAAAAATTCATAATTCCAATTGCGGATCCAATAAGCCCGCGTTTGATTTCTTCAAAGTCAAAAGGCCGTATTGAGTTCCTAACAAATAGGAGTTGTCTAAATGTGCTACGATTTTGCCCGACAAAAGGGCTTGCTTTCATCCTATACAAAAATTCATAATTCCAATTGCGGATCCGATAAGCCCGCGTTTGATTTCTTCAAAGTCAAAAGGCCGTGTTGAGTTCATAACAAATAGGAGTTGTCTAAATGTGCTACGATTTTGCCCGGCGAAATAGTAGCACATTTAGACAAATCCATAACAAATATGGTGTGTTGAATATTGCGTGTTTTAGACTTACCATCTGCAAATTCGTCAAAGAGTGGGTTTGAATCGCCTATAAATACAGCTTTATTTCTCGTTTGTGATCATTCACCCCGCTCTATTATTTTCGCAGCCAATCTCGCGTTGCATTTAACTGGATAAACATATTCGTTCATCAGTTTATTGTTCTTCCGAGGATAGACTATATTTCGTGTATACTGTCCGTCAATCCAAGCGCAGGCGTTTATTCAAATTCTAACATGGCGGCGACGGGGGTGTATCGCATCGTGATATGCATTTTGCTAATCTCCGCGCTCTTTCCAACAGCGATCTCCAGGCTTAGTTTCCTCCACGAAGCCACCGCGGACTCCAAAGTGAAGGACACCTCCAATTATATCAATAACATCTATGAAGCTTATATCCAAGAGACCAATAAAGCGCCCACCATTGATCTTGATCTTAGTCTACTGGATGATAAGCTTCCAAAGACTGGTTATACTCCCTCGGCTCCCTCAGCCTGCCATAACATGGTCATAAATAAAATATGAACTTTACATGAAGTACATTGTATAAGCTAAGACGCACATTAAATTTGAGAAACAACTTTGTGTATTTAGCTATGTTTTTTATTAAGAACCTCGCTATCCGCTTCAAGGATTTTATCGGGATATTTTATGGGCCATTTCTCATACGACATGTTTTAGACGAGATTATGTTGAATGAAAAAAAATTCTTGACATTACCACGCAAAAGTTCATTAAGAAAGCATCCGTGGTGGAAATTCCTTGAACGAATTTGAAATCTCTCTATATTGTTAAAACATGACAACGTTGTGGATTTTGTGGGCAATTTACAGATTATTATCTGTTGCCTAATTGCAGGTGTAGATGCATTTTCTCTTTCACTGTCAACTTTTCGGATAACCCTTGATCGATCCATCTTGTGGAGCAAGGCTTTTCATAAATAGAGAGAGTGGCGCTGCCATTTATCTTAGCACATTCTGTCATAAGAATTGTTTCGATACATTAAAAATCCTTATACCATACAGCGGACATCTAAATATAAAAAATAATGAAGGATACTAACTGCGGATATCTAAATATAAAAGTTAATGAAGGATACTAAAAACGTATTTATGGTTTGTATGGAATAATCCCATGTAATTTGGTACAAACCAACCATTTAGAAGTTTTTTTTATCACATTAGATCCCATATAATATCAGCTTATACCCGTGTTTGGGATGAAGTAGACCTGATCTGTAGAATTCTTATCTAGTATAAGACCAATTTATTTTGGGTGTTCTAATATTGTTGATAGTACATACCATGATATGCTAACCATGCAATTCGAGGAGACTTTGTGCAATAAAAGCATGGTTCTTAGCCTGATGACGAGTTTATTTTGGGTGTTCTAAGATTGTTGAATACACACAATGATATGCTAACCATGGACTTCAAAAAGACTTTGTGCAATAAATAACAACATGGTTCTTAGTTCACTTCAAGTTAGCTGAGGCTCCAAATCTGAGTTCACTTCATAATAAGTCAGTTCACTTCAATATGGTGGCCTATATTCACTTCATAATAAGTCAGTTCACTTCAATATGGTGTCCTATATAAAGTCATGTTTGGGAATATTTTTTAATAGTAATATATTTTTAAATTTTTTATTATTTCAAAAATTAAAAAAAAGTTTTAATAAAAATAATTAAAAATATTTAATTATGGAAAAATAGTTATTGTATTTAAGATAATAATATGTTTTACCATAAATAATAAATACAATTATTTAGTAATATAGGATTAATTTTTAAATTTTATATAAAAGTTTTAAAAATTTAAAATGCATCGTAAGTATAAATATATCAAGTCAAACACATAAAAAACTTGGTTTAAGAAAGCCACTTGTTACACCATGTTTTAATCCACTTGTCAATTTTAAATATAACCAACCATATCTAGCCCCTGGTAGCCATAATCATTTTCCTTTAGTACAATCCCACGTACTTCATTCGTTTTTGGATTGGAATTGAAGTAAAGTAAATAAATAGTTTTTTAGGCCTTGTCCTATCCTCGTGGTATGCCACTATGGATGAGTTATGCATGTTAACCTCCATTCTTGCGGCTTGCATATGCAAAAATGGTTATTGTATTTAGGATAGTAAGATGTTTTACAATAAATAAAATTATTTACTAATATAGAATTAATTTTTAAATTTTATATAAAAGTTTAAAAAATAAAAATATATCGTAAGTATAACTATATCAAGTATATCAAACATATAACGAGTTCAGTTAAGAGTTGTGTTATTATTTATACTTAAAGTGAATTTATCTATTTACTCACAATTTTTTATTCAATAGTTTTATAGTTTAGTGTGATAGAGATATTGTAAACTTTTAGTTGAGGTAAAAAAATCATATATAAATATAAAGAAGAGATCATAATCTACATAAAAATAGAAATACTATAAATATGATATTTATATAGAAATATGGTTAAATAATAATACAATTTACACTTTAAAATGTTTGATTTTTCATTTACAAATATTATAATATTCTAAATAACTCCATTGAAAATACCATATTATATCTCTACATTTTATGATTTGCTTATTAATAATTATTAATTATTTCAAGAAGCCTGTGCCAAGCCTAGTTTATGTATAGTTCGGCCACCTTTCCATGTAATTACTCTAGCATTTGCTTGACTCTTTTCATGGGTGTTAGCCAACAACTCTTTGTAATGTGTAGTTACACTTATTGAATACCTTGAAATCACTCAAACATTTTTATTACACTAAAAACGTGTGTAATGTATAGGTACTCTCATTAAATGCCATAAAATAATTCAAACATTTTCATTTTTCATTACATTGAAATGTATGTGAAGAAGCTAACATAAAAATATGTGTAGAAGCTAACATAATAATAGAGACTGTGTCTTAGATGTGATTTTTGATAGAAAACAAATAGAAAGAAGTATCAATATAGGGGAAAAATGCTCCAAGAAGTGATTACCTCCAACGGCTGCTTGCTTGTAGTCTGAAGGTCGAGTGTGGTGCAGTGGCTTGAGGTGAGTGGTGGTAGGATGGTACGAACTCAGGGAAGGGTCCCTTCCCCTCGTCCACGGTTTGAGAAGGAAACAGTGAAGGAGATTACGACAGTGCAACTTCAGGAAGAAGGAATCGGAGGAGAGGGTTCCAGTCCTCAAACTGAGATTTATGCATCTGATCTAGGAAACGCGGGCTAGGGGTCTTACATCCCTAAATCGCTTAGTACTCCAGCCATCTCAGTGAATCCTACATGAGTTAAGGAGCGAATTCAGCACATGACAGATCATGCATTAATTGGTAAATTCATGGGCATCTAGCCCTCAGAGAAAGCTCTAACGTGGTGGATTCATTCTACTCAGAAACCTAAAGGTCACTTTGATCTCATACTAGGTTCTAAGGGTTTCTTTATTGTGGTTTCTCTAAATGTGGAAGACAAGGACCGGGTATTTGAGGGAGGACCTTATTTCTACTACCGAGAAGGGTTATTCTTACAAATGTGGAAGGATCGTTTTAATCCTGAGAAGGAAGATCATTCAATAGCTTTGGTTTGGATTAGACTGTATTCATTATCAACTGAATACTGGGACCCCGACATCCTCAAGGCTATTGGAGGCGCTCTAGGGCATTTTTTGAAAATCTTTGATCAAACTAAGCAAGGAAGGTATGTGTCATATGCAGGTCTATGTGTTTGCATGAATATTTCTAAAAACCTATCAGAGGGGATCACATTAACATGGGAAGAATCTGAGTGGTTTCAAACCCTAGATTATGAACATGTACCTTTTCAGTGTCGACGATGTCATAACCATGGACATCTGGCTTGGGATTGTCATATGAACCTCCCTTTGGAAATTTCGGGTAGCAAACCTCAAGAACATCAAGATTTGGAAGGTTTTACCAAAATCTCTAATCGGTGAAGAATGGGAAGGAGGCATAATGGTTCTGAATTGAGGAATAAAGGACCTAGTAGGAATTGCTTTACTGCGTTGGATCCCGATCTGCCAAAACCTCCTATTCCTTTGGTAGCTCGGGAATCTCCTCATCCCGAGGCTGAAAGTCTAGCAGTGATACCTGCGATCAGTAATAAGAATAAATCTGTTAGGAAAAACCCTCTGGAAGCAGAGCATATGGAGGAGGAATTGGAGGATATGGAACTAGGAGACCTGGATCTTGATAGCATTGAAGAGGCCTACAAAAACATTGAGGTTCATTCTATCCTAGATAACCAACTTAAGCTATTGAAGGACACGATTCTTAAAATGAAACCTACCCCCAGCATGGGGATTGGTCTCCTAAAATTGAAGGAGAGCAAAAGGAAATTCAAAGGAGGATCGAAGAGGGGAAGGAGATCCAACAGGGAGCGAATAGGGGAAATTGGGGCTCGATTGGTTGACTCAAGTCAGTACCCCACGATCCAAGAAGCTCTACTCTCTGTGATATACAGTGCTTGATGAAAATTGTTTCGTGGAATATTAGAGGGACTAATGGTCCTCACAAAAGAAAAACTCTAAAAAGTAAGATTATGAAGGAAAAACATGTTGTTGTTTTGTTACAAGAAACTAAGTGTTCGGGAGCACAACTAGAACTAAATGCTTGTAGCATATGGAAACAATGTAAGAGTATGGCGTTGGATGTCGTTGGTCATTCTGGAGGAATCGCTATCCCGTGGGACCCTCGGCATGTGTCCCTCACTGAATTTCTCTCCATCAAGTTTAGTCTCTTTGCTACATTTCATCTTTTAGGCTCTAATGTGCTGGGGATTATTCCCAATGTGAATGGGCCGAGTAGTTATCCGGAGAAGCATAATTTCCTTACCAGTTTAACTAAGCTTGGGAGAATGTTTGAAGGGACTCATTACATTGTAGGAGGAGATTTTAATTTGATCAGGTCACTATTTGAGAAAAAAGGGGGCAGAAAAATCCCGACTCCTGAAAATACCCTGTTTGATGAATTTATTGAGACTAGTAATATGATTGATGTTGATATGGGAGCAACAGGTTCACCTGGAATAACAGAAGAGGAGGGGAGCATTTGGTGGCTTCTAGGATAGATATGTTCCTCATTTCGGAAAGCATTATACTTTTAGGGGGGACACTATCATCTCACCCGATTGCCTCTTCATGCTCTGACCATAGGCTTGTTTCCCTATCTGGAGTAATATTGGGACTAGAATGACAAGGCCTTTTAGGTTTGAGAGTTTTTGATTAACTCATAATGGTAGAAGAATATTATTCCCCCTCATGGCACTAAGATGTACTATTTTCAACAATAACTAAAACTATTGAAATAAAAGATCAAAAGGTGGAATAAAGATGTCTTCGGGAACATTTTGATTGATAAAGCTAAGATTGAAGTACAGATGGAACATGTCCAGGAAAGCATCATGTGGATAGGATTGATAGCGGAACTGGCTATGGAGGAAAAAAACCTTTCTGAACAGTTATATTAGAGATAGACTCAAGAAGAAATTTTGTGGCAACATAAATCTAGGAACCAGTGGCTGAAGGATGGGGATAAGAATATGAAGTTCTTCCACAGAGAAACAATCCAACATAGACACCAAAACCAAATATATAACCTTCATACCCCTGATAGTGTGATATTTTATTCTCATGAGTATATAGAGCATGAACTCATTACTTATTTTAACCAAGTTATTACGGAACCACAGGTGGACCATTCTGAGGCTTGTCGAGAGATCAATGATGTAATTCCTAGGCTTATTACGGATGAGCAAAATGAGATGCTCATTCGTCCCACTGAATTCCAGGAGGTCGAGATCGCCATTAACCAAATGGAGGATGGTAAATCCCTAGGGCCTGATGGTTTTACGACTAATTTATTTCACCACTTCTGGGACTTGATCAAAAATGAAGTTTGGCAGGTGGTGGGAGAATCATAGAGAATGAGGGGGTTTCACACTGCTTTAAACTCTACCTTTCTCACCTTGATACCAAAAAATCCGGTGGCGGAGAGGTTTGACTTGTTTGGACCTATCTCTCTGTGTAACATCATCTATAAAATAATCATGAAAGTCCTAACTAATCGACTCAAACACCTTCTCCCTTCTTCGATATCTTTGGAATAGACGGATTTGTGGAAGGAAGACAAATTCTCAATGGTATTATCCTAGCACGAGAAGTCTTACACTCCCTAAAGAGTACGAAGAAAGTTGGGATGTTACTGAAGTTAGACTTATTCAAAGCTTATGACAAACTAAACTGGACCTACATGAAAGAGATTATGAGCTCCTTTGGTTTTAGTGAGGTCTGGATCAAGTGGATAGCTAATCTTACATCCACTGCGTTCTTTTCTATCATGATCAATGGGAATTTGTCTGATGTCTTCAAGCCAACAAGGGGCATCGTCCAAGGAGATCCTCTCTTGCACTTTCTCTTCATGATCATGACAGAAGGACTTGGAAGGCTCATTTCACATTTAGTAGAATAGGGGAAAATCAAAGGTCTCAATTTCCAACCATATGAGAAGGTTATAACGCATCAGCAGTTTGTTGATGACACTCTCATGAAGGGACACTCCTCTGTTCAGGAAGCAAGACAAATTAATAAGGCTTTGAATATTTTCTTAAGAGCCTCAAGGCTTACTATTAATATGGATAAATCCTTGATTTTATTCTTTAATACTCCTTCTGCTAGTCGAAGGAACATTGTAAGGATTTTAGGTTTCAAGAAGAGTTCCCTTCCAGTGAACTACTTGGGTGCTCCCCTACCTTATGATGTCCTAAAGAAGATTTCCTGGGAAGAACTCTTTAGTAAAATGTGTGAGAAACTCTCTAATTGGAATGCTTTGAAATTTCCTGGAAGAGTTGTCGTTGTTAAAACTATGTTGCAAGCGATGCCTTTGTATCTTTTCTCAGTGTTATTGGCTCTTAAGTCGGTTATAAAGGATATTAGAGATATCCAACGCTCCTTTCTTTGGGGAGGCACTACGAAGCATAGAAAATCACCCCTGGTGGATTGGAAGACTTTGTGTAAATCTAAACCTGGAGGGGGTTTAGGTCTCCGGGATCCTGAGCAGCTTAGTATTGTGTGTGGAGATAAAATTTGGTGGCGCTGGCTCACTGACACAACTGAGCAATGGACTAGTTTTTCGGGAAAGAAGTATTCTCCATATTTTGATAAACAGGACTGGGTCAAGGTGGATGGACCAAAGCAAGGTTCGCATATTGGGAATATGGCTAGGAAAGGGCGTGATTTGATCAGGAAACACAGTTTTTGGGAGTTTCGTCAAGGATAACTGACTCTTCTAACTCTAGTGAAGGATATCCCTCCAGACTCACCTGCTTCAAACCATAATTGGCAGATGGTTGAGCATTATTGGCAGGAGGAACTGAATTACAGAGGTTTTTGTGTGTGGAAACCTCTTAACTGGTGGACGGCTAACTATGGGGAGGAGGTAGGCAAGCAAATCCATGAACTATTACAAAATCGACAAGTCAAAATTTAGATGGGAATAGACCTTCTGTGATGGGGATATCGACCTAAAGGTATGTTTACTATGAATGAAGCTTACTACATCCAGGGTGGTCAACATAATCCCATTGTAGAAAGTGAATGGAAGTGCCTCTGGGGACCTAAATTATGGCCTAAAATCACTCTCTTCCTTTGGTTGGTGTTGAAAGGAAGAATTATGACGTGGGACAATATCACTAAGTGGGGCTTCGAGGGACCTTCTTTTTGCATTCTTTGTGGGACTCATGGGGAAACGATTTCCCATCTTCTAGATGAGTGTAGGTTCTCCTCGGGCTTATGGGATAAGGGAGCTATGACATTCCGCTTGTTGGATAGAATCAGAACTGACCCTGCGGAAATGATCAAATGCTGGAGGAAGGATCCCTTCCAGGGGAGAATTATGAATAGAATTTGGGAGCTTTTCCCAGGTTTTCTTGTTTGGGAAGTGTGGAAAGAATGTAATAAAAGAATTTTCACGGGAAAATATTAGACAGCAAAAGTTATATGGAGTCAAATTCAGCGTGGAATTATAGAGACTCTGCAATTAACTTCTTAGATGGAGCAAGATATGAACATACTAGCGAATGAAGTGAGTATTTTACATAACTGGGGCATTTGGGCACCACCTAACAATATAGGGAGCCTTTTCCCACATCGAACGTCTCCAGAAAGTCTGACAGTCTGGTCTCCTCCTTTACGGGGCTATCTCAAGCTCAATTTCGATGGGGCATCGAAGGGAAACCCTGGTAATGCTGGTTATGGTCGTGTCATGCTCGATGACAAAGGGAATGTTTTGTATAGCTATTATGGTCATATGGGCAAGGAAACCAATAACGTGGCTGAGTGTAAGGCGATGTTGCAGGGTTTATGCATGGCATCTCGGCATGGCATCAACTGTCTTCATGTGGAGGGTGACTCACAACTTATTATCTAGCTAGCCACCAGTCTATGTAATGGGACCTGTGCAGCCAAGTTGGCTCCTTCATGGAGGTTGGTGTGATGTCTGACCTGTATGGAAAGTATCATAACATCGATGAACTCTGTCACCTTCCACCACGTGAGGAGAAGTGCGAATTGCTTGGACGATGTGCTCGCTAACAAAGGTGCCAGCTATAATGATGATGGATGGGATGGAGAGGCCCTCAACATGCCGATGAGCAGGTGTCGGGCTAAATGTCTGCAAACTGCTCAAAATGATAGATGTGCGATGGATAATTTTGTTGGCCTGCATCCGAAGTGAAGTGATGGTTTATAACCAGTGGTGTACTACTGCATGCAAAGGTGATGGGAGGCATTATGGTAATTATCTGAAAAATTTGATTGCTCGTCCTTCACTCTTTTCCTCATCACCTGTGTCATTTACGTCTCAGAGATCTAAAGCGTGGGATGGGCACTGGTAATTGAATTCCCACATTTAGAATGGAGTTTGCTGGTCAAAGTTCTAATTTCATGACGATTGCTAAGGATGCGGGGAATTACTACGGAGCTCGTATCATTATGGTGGAATTAATGGTTGCAAGTGGCATCTTTCCTTTATATTCTTTCACCAGGGTCGGCTTTCACCATCTCTGTAGTCATTCTGAGAAGGTATGTGCCTTGTTAAGTTTGATTGTGTGTTCTTACTCGTTGAATTTTGGTAGTATTGCTATTGTGAGTATGCCTTTGAGAGGTCAGCCTGCTCGTTGGGGTCACCATGGTCAGGGTGAACTGAGTAATCTGAACAGGGGAATTGAGGCCCAGGATGGACCTAGCACGGAGCAGTGGAGAGCTTCTTCGACTGCGATTTTCTTTGGCCACCTTTTTCCTCATTCGCTACAGAGTGAGTTAGAAGAGATGGGAGCGAATTTGTGGAGAATGGTGGGAGAACAAGAGCTATTGTCGGAAGCGGTGAATATGGCCGATTGGATTCATGGCCCTGGTAACACCAGGGGCCAGATGGATTTATACAACAAAGCAGTTGTCATGTTTTGGGTCACTAAAATGCTCATTTCCCAGACCCTAGAGGCCAGGGTGGATATTTTGGAGGATTCTCAGCGTCTAAAGAAGCTGGAGGAAAGTTGCAAGGAACATGTGGAGGAAACCAATTGGATCCATATGAAACTTGATGCCATTGCAGCGGAATTGAGCATTTCATTCTTAACTCGTCCTAAGAAGGTGGATAACCCGAAAGTTATTGATCTTCGTGGCAAGGCTACTGGGACGGAAGCCCCTCTGGTAGTGAACATTAATGATGAGGCAGGGCCGGAAGGATGATTCTATGTGCTTGTCGTCGGGCTGGTTCGGCTTGCTATTGTTTCGTTGCTATGGGATCTTTTTTTTGGTTGGTGCCTTTTGTGGCATTTGTTGTGTAATGGGATGTAGAACTTTTGTTTGTTTGGGCACTGTGGGTAACACTGTTAGTTTTCTGTTTCTTTATCGAATATGGATAGGTCTGTATGTACTGCTCAAAGATGTTTTGTTTTGGAACTCTGTTTTGTTTCTTCACTGAGTATGGATAGGTCTGTATGTACTGCTCAGAGATGTTCTTTTTTGGAACTTTGGAACTTCTCAGGAGGGTTATGTTGTGGATAGTTTTGGGATTTGGGATCTCAGGGATTTCTGTTTAAGCACCTTGTGCATTGTAAAATCTATGACTGTAATCTTGACTTTGATGGAATAGAATGAATTTTTCTTTTGCTTAAAAAAAAAAAGAGAGTGTGCCCTATAAAGGACACAAACATTCAACATATCTTTTTTAAAATGTCTCAATGCTTACCCAGTAAAATATCAATCTTTTCTTCATATCACTAATTATATAATTAATCAATCTGTAAACATTGTTCATGTTACAAGAAACATATTTTTGAACATGTGACCATATTTTTACAACAAAGGTAAACATCAACGTATGAAAGAAAGACAAGTAATATTTATTTAAATCTGAAATAATATTTTGTATTTAATAGTTTGGTCTTACTTACCCTAACAACTTTTCCATCAAAATGATGCTCTGTAAGAAGTTTATCAAACTAAAATTATGTTTCCACAAGTAATCCATACACATCAAAACACACATCTTCTTCTTTAAAAGCACAATCATTATCATATCTATGCCCACAACAATTTAGCATAATCTTCCTTTGCTTACTCGTATTACCAAATCAACAACTTCAAACTGTATTTTTTGCTTGCATCTCTTAAAATGATGCCTCCACATATTCTTCCATAAACTTCATGGTAGGAAGCAATAAAAGACCTATGTGATCTCCATGATTGATTATTACTGTACAAAGACGTGATGGACTACACTATGTATTGAGTTTACAAAAAGTGGCAAAGATAATTCCATGGATTTGTCAAGAAAAATCAACCCCCTTTAAAAATACCCATCATTAGAGGAAATTTGGGGTCTAAAATGAGCCTCCTAATAAAAATAATAATAATAAATCCATGTCACACTACAAATATCGTATGCCACACTAAATAAGGTGTTATCTAGTGAAGGTCAACCTATAATATCTCGTTAATGGTAGTTGACAAGTTTGTTGGGTTAGTGCAGAGTTAAGAGATGAAGGTTGAAAATAATAATGAAACGTTCAGCTTATTGTAAACACAATATATGGTACAGTGGTAAATTTTGAAAGTTATATTAAAATTTATTTAACTTTTTATAAGTATATCACTATTTCTTTTTATATATTTCATAAAATCTAAAACTTTAAAAAATAAATATGTAGAGTTCTAATGAAAAATATAATTACAATAATACTAAAAATAAACAATCGCTATTTTTAGTTTATTTTATATTACCACTACTTCCAAGTCCTTTAAAATATAAATCTCATATTAATTAAGATGATAGTGGAGTAATTTTGAAATAATAAAAATATTTATATAATTAATCTTTTAAAAATAAAAATAAATAATATTTTTTAAAAATATCCTAAAATATGAAAGAGAGAAAAGAATCTTTTGTTATTTTTGTGATAATGTTCTCTGTCAAACTTAGAATTGAGAATTCTTGGTACCCTTGGAAATGTTTCGATGAGATCTATAATTTTCCTGTTTTGGGTTTTTCAATATTCTGCACTATTTTTTGTGGCGGACATTTCAGTATCATGGTACTAAAATGCCCACCCCAGAAAATTGTTGTGAAATATCACAAAAAAACAAAACACAATATTTGTATCCCTCGTTAAGACCTTTCCAATGGTATCAATATTGTCCAATTCCGAGTTTGCGAGAGAAAGTTATCACAAAAATAGTGAAATATTCTTTTATCTCTCCTATTTTTTTTATTCATGATACTTTTTTAAATATTATTTGTTTTTATTTTTAAAATATAAATTATATAAATGTTTTTATTATTTAAAAAAAATACTATCATCTTAATTAATGTGAGATTTATATTTTAAAGGACTTGGAGGTATTGATAATATAAAATACCTTGTATTTATTATTTCAAGTATATTTATCATATTTCGAGATGAATTTTTCAAGATCTTAACCAATATGAGGTTTATATTAAATTAGCTATTTTCAAATAAAAATATGACACATAATCATCATATGTCTAACTCAACCATAATGGTTCACCAAAGTTATTAAAATTCTATTGGTTTGAGAAATTCAATTCAAACCAACTCATTTATGACACTTTTTTTTATAAAGTCCATTTTAGACCCAAATTTCCTATGCTTTTTATATAACTTTACTTAGATTTTATTTTGCAAACATCAAAACAAAAGGAAAAAAATATTTCAATAAATATGTGGCATTAAAAAGCAGTATTGCATAGGACACGATTTCCATAAATACTATGCAACTCTTCCCATGAAAATATATATTTTAGTATATTTAGCACAACTATCAAAAGAAATAACAGAAAAAACATTATTACATCAAACACAATTTTCGTTGATACTAGTCGAACTCTTCCCAAGAAAGTATCTTGCAAGTAAGCACTTTTATCACTCAAAAGTCTTTTATGGGCTTTTCAACAAAAGAACTCAATTTCATTCTATTGCCTTTAAACCCTTGCTTATATTGAAGTTTTTAAATTCTCCATATAAATTTATTATTTTTGCTACATGTCCATCCTCGAAAATTCTCCCCCTTAGCAAATAAAACTCAATGTTATAAAAAAAAACAATAATGCAATCTTACAAAACTGTAAGTGTCCTAAAAAAAATATTTTTTATTTTTCTTAAAAATAACATTACATTTATGAAATCCCTTCAACTAAAGGTGAACAACTTTAAACAATGAAAATCTCCAAAGGTAAATGCTCCTTATATATTGAGTATCTAAGTTACCCCTTTGGGGTAGTAAATTTTTCTTGGAAAGATTGTCTTGATAAGAAAGGTATTTGGTGATTTACAATTTCAAAATGAAAAATCTTTCAATTATTCGAAGGCTTTCTGCAAACAGATGTAGAAGTTCTTGAAACTTAGCACTAAGTTAGGTATGGATCTCTCAAAGCGCATGGAAAATCCAATGTAACAATAAACAAAGGTTCCTATTGGAGAAATAACATTTTGAATAGGGTTGGAATTTCAAATCCAAATTGCTGGTCAAAGAACAATTTTTCCATAAGAAACTTTACTCAAACAAGTAGCCTTGATTTCTCATCATATAAGATTGTTTATACTTTTCCTTACCTATTAATAGGAGTTTCTTACCTTGTGTGGAGACAAAAGAAAGTTCTTTTCCTTTTCCTCAATCCTGCACTCCACACCTCTGCACTCACCTTTTCAAGTATTAGCTAAGTGTGGGAGAAACAGAAATTGGGAAATCAACTAAGTGTTGGGTCGAGTGTGAGTTCATTTCTCTGTAGTGAGGGATGGAGAGACTTGTTCCCACTCATTGTCCAACCTTCTTCTCCACACCTCTATACTCACCTTTTCTCCACATTTTATTCTTGCACTATATTTCAAGCCTTTATCCCATCATCGATGCCTAACCTAATGTGGAAGTTGTAGCAATGATACCATGTGGATGCATTCCCACCTTCCCCAAGATTGTCTTTTCACTACCCTTTGTGATCACCAAGACATTTAATGAACGTATGTTGGAATATTCTCACCATCATTTTTCAGATTTGCATGTTTGCATGCATCTAGTCATCTGCATGCTTGAGCATGCAAATGCATGCATCCAGACATCATCTTGGTGGTTCTCCCAGCAGCTAGAGCCTATTTTCATCTCCCTAGATCCTGTCTTCAGCCCCCAATAGACATCCTACCTACCTGATGCACCTTATTTAACTCTTCTGCATGACATGTGTGCCTTTTCTCACCTACCACCAGTTATCATTCAGTTAGAGCACCTCATCTTTCCTACCAAGTGTCTCACAGTCAGTTAGAGCATTGATTGAATAGTTCTTCCACTGATTTCTCATGCTAACTATCTGTATCTTCTAGTTAGCTAGTTCTGGGGTGCCACTTAATCTTCTGACAGCCTCATGTGCCCTCCTTAGAGTCTCCATCCCTTGATTTGTGCCTAGATGGTTCTCTTAGACTCAGTTAGACTCACTTGACTGACTATTACCATTTATGATTGATACTACTGACTAGATGATGTCTCCAATGTTATCCAAGCTAGACTTTGAGCATGATTCGAATGAATTCCTTGGTTAATTTGAATTCTCTACACAATTATTCATTATTGTATTCAGTTTTCACAGTGCCATCTCACAACAGATGTATGATACTGCTATTCTCCATTTTCTGTGTTCATGAGTGATCATTGAGTGCATTCTTCTCTTCTTCTTTGAAACTTCTTGAGAGTTTGTGTGAGGCTTGTTACAGTTGTTAGATCCTTCTGCAGATTATCACATGGTATCATAGCAGTCAACAACTATTCGAATTGCAGCCATTGCAGCAGTTGCAACATTTCTTTGAGCATCTATCTTTCCCTGAGCACCAGAAGCCTTTGAGTTTCCACACCAAATCTTGGTGCTATTACCTTGAATTCAATGGAGCAATCCAGTGAGTTCTAGTTAAGTGTGAAGGACTTAGTCATATGTGCTCAGGTGTCCTAAGGTAGTGTTCATTCGAAGTGTAGCAAATATCCATCAACAAAACTCTTTATGTTTTGTAGGTTTATTCATCCATTCGAATCCCTCTTCAATAGATTCGAATTCAACAGCTATTATGGATCTCCATTGTTTTTGTAGGTTATTTGAAGTTCTCTGTCATTGCAGCTATTTTCTGTAGTTGCAGCAGTTTTGAAATATTTTGCACTGGTGATTTTGCACTAGTATTTTGCAATGGTGATTCTGCACTAGTGATTCTACACTGGTGATTCTACACTGGTGATTCTGCAATGGTGATTCTGCACTAGTGATTCTGCACTTCTACACCAGAAACAACTAGTAGAGTCGAATTGAACAACATCTTCTATGTATTTGGAAGGAGTGCCTTCTCTTTCTAAATTCAACTATGATGAGTGGAAACCAAATATGACATCATATCTGAAGAGAAATGGTCTTTTTGATGTGTGTACTATTAAGAGAGATTTGTATTCCTATGAAGAGAAAGAAGATTGGCTTGATGCTTGTGACGGAGCCCTTGGATCAATATGTATTACTATGTATTCCAATATGCACCACCTCATTGATCTTGATGAACATCCAAGTGATCTATGGACTAGATTGGACAAATTATTTGGAAGTCAGGGGGAAGAGGATGATGCTATCCATTTGGAGAACAAGCTCAGTGATACTTCCCCAAGTGATTTCTCTATTCATGATTCGGCCTCCATCATCTCCCGTGATGAAGTTGTTCAAGATAAATTCGAAATACAACACATGGTTTTAGTCCATCCATCTTCTGATTCGAATTTTGAGCAAAAGATGTCAGTTACTACTATAGACGTTGAAGAGACCTTCACAATCTCTACTTCCCATGAGCCTGCTGATGTGCAAGATGATGACCTACTGAGCATTTTTCAAGTAAAATCATATTTGGGAGGCAATGCATTCGCCCTCCTTGATCAAAATCTTCCTATGGACTCTTATTTGGTCATTGGCACATGTTTTCAGAGTTTCACCGAAGATGGAAGGCTCCATCATTCACTTGAGTTCAAGTCTCATGCATATCCTTGTGATTTTGGTTTTGATCTCACCCCTGTTGGTTCAAAGGAGATCATAAGAAGCCATCCAGTCATCATGTTGGTGGTGCTCCTAGCACCTAGAGACTATTTTCAGCTCCCTAGAGCCTGTCTTTAGGCCCTAGTAGCCCTCCTACCTACCTGATGCACCCTATTTGACTCTTCTACATGACATGTGCTCCTTTTCTCACCTATCACCAGTTATCATTCAGTTAGAGCACATCAGCTCACCTACCAGGTGTCTGAGAGTCAGTTAGAGCATTGATTGAGCTATTCTTCCACTGATTGATCATGCTAACTACCTGTAGCTCCTAGCTATTTAGTTATGGAGTGCCACTTGATCTTCTGACAGCCTCATGCGCCCTCCTTGGAGTCTCCATCCCATGATTTGTGCCGAGATGGTTCTGTTAGACTCAGTTAGACTCACTTGATTGACTATTACCATTTATGACTGATACTATTGACTGGATGATGTCTCCAATGTTATCCAAGCTATACTTTGAGCACGATTCGAATGACCTCCTTGGTTAATTCGAATTCTCTACACAGTTATTCATTATTGCATTCAGTTTTCACAGTTCCAATTCATGGCTGATGTATGATACTGTTATTGTCCATTTTCTGTGTTCATGAGTGATTATTGAGTGCATTCTTCTCTTCTTGTCTGCAACTTCTTGAGATTTTGTGTGAGGCTTGTTACAGTTGTTAGATCCTTCTGCAGATTATCACAACTCGAACATGATCTAGAGGGAGATTCAAAATGATGTTCTTAGATTTCAAAGTGCTTGACTACT
Organism: Larix kaempferi; assembly: GCA_027924585.1. Classification (NCBI taxonomy): domain Eukaryota; kingdom Viridiplantae; phylum Streptophyta; class Pinopsida; order Pinales; family Pinaceae; genus Larix; species Larix kaempferi. Next base: position 895,011 of record BSBM01001167.1, read on the forward strand.
GAATTTGTGCACAATTGGACTTAATGGAGATGATTTTATAATCATTATTAAAGTGGGGATTATGCTTATTTTGAGAGCATAGCAGATGAACAAATAAATGACTACAACATGAAGCTCAAGAAAAATCTAGAGTAGTATTTTGGCAACACAACAATCTCCTTGGAATAAGAAAACAAGGAATACAACTGGGATATGGTTTACCATTGGTATTCATTTTTTTCCGAAGAAGACAAACATAGTAACTATATTTGGGCGTCCAGGTTAGCAAAAGAAGCTTGCATGCCCGAGGTGTTTGATTGTATGGAAATAGTCCACTTGACTTCGAGGCACTTTGATTCAATTCATTGTATGATTAGGGTAGAGGACGAGAGGAGAAACCCAATCCCCCTTACCCTTGTCACATTCTAGACAATGATGAAACTCCCCAATCCAAAAAAGGGATTCATGTTGTAGAGGTGGGAACTTTCCTATATACTCATACTAAAGGACAAACCCTTCTTGACCAATGGTGGTCTTTCCTAGGAGAAAAGGGAAAATACGGAGAAACTCGAATCACTAAGTTGTCTAACCAATATCGCGAGGTCACTTGGATGATTGGGAGGTTGGTGGGCTAGGACACCCCTAAAATGAATAGGTATGCTATATACATTTGTTTCTACACCATTCAATGAGGAGCCAATTTTAATTAGGTGATGATAATCTCTAACAAGATCTCTCACTAGTTGGTCGCATACCAAGCACCTAAGAGATTCTTTATGTCTTCATATATGGTATTTGCTCTGATTTTATGTAATCTCTTCAATATATTACAACCCAAGAAGGAAATTTAATATTAGAGTCGAACCCACTAAGTGTTGGTATCCATTCATGCATTGACATAAAGCTCATTTTCACTTATATAGAATTTAGGATGCATACATAGGTCTTTTTAGTAGTATTTTGACAGGTATAGAACCTGAGAAATTGAAAGCCACATGTCAATTGTTCCTCAAAGGAATAGGGGAGTATGTTTTGGAAGATTATTGCACCTATATCAATATTTATGTCTTTGAAAGGAGACCCTATCTATTGTTGTGTTTTGTCAATGAGATATTTTTCATTATGAGTTCTATCATCAACGCGAGAATCAGGCACACACTTTTGACAAGAAGAAAAGAAGGAAAATCAACTCTATTCCTCAAAATTTGTTGGTTTTAGTTTTAAAAGAATCAACAATTAAATACAACTTGATAGAGGTATGGAGGGATGGAGGTTGAAAGATGTAGACTAAATCCATGGGTTTTACCCTCATGGCCTTTTTTTGGCATATATGTTGGCTGACAAGATTGGTTTGTCATCTCAAATGCAGGATAAACCAGCTGAAGGTGCAACTTACAATGAGAGTCTAAGTAATAGGGAAGCATGTTGTAACCCTAGGAATGGTTTGAACAGGTTGGAATCCTTCGACTTGGGTGAATTATCTACATATAATAGCTTGAGCTCTAAAACAATTAAAAAAATGGGAAAAAGAAGAAATATTTTGAAGGAGTAGCAGTTACTAATTGTAAGCACGTTAGTACAACCAACAATGGTAGATGAGGCATAGTTACTTGAGTTGGAAGAACCACCACGAATTCTGGGAGAGATCCCTCTGCCACTATCCCAAATGGAGTCTTTAAGGAGGCCATTACTAATCCTAGAGGGGGTGATGACACTGAGGGTCCCCATAGAGAAAATTTATCATTAGGGCATGTTTCCTCCCTAGTCCCAAAAAGGAAGAGATTCCCCAATCTCAGAAAGGGGAATTCATTCATTGAAATTAATGATGCTCTATAATATTTGTCTAACTGGGCATTCATGCAATTAGAGAATAACATGGTGATTGCTAAGGAAGTAACACAGACAACTTTACCTACCTTTGAAGATAATTCGATCTCAATCTAGTGGGCCATTATAAGTTTGGATACCAAAAATTGCATATCAAGCGATTCGATGTAAAAGGAAAAAGGATCATGGAAGAGGAAAATGTAGAATTTGACGCAAATGATATAGGGTTTGTTGGGTCCTAGAAGATATACTTGGTGATTGTAGATATGCTAAAATATTTGATAGAAGAGCATCGAGAAGAGAATAGAAGACCAAAGAAGAGGGTTTTGGCACTAGAGGTTGCCATGGATCCAATACCCCTATTTACCAAGCCTTTGGCTATTCGAGACCCTGGAAATCAATAGGAGGATGTAATTGAAAAGGATCCCAATGCTAAGTGCACCCAAATCTTGATCATGGACATAAGGAACACTATATCCAGTAATATTGAGGATAGAAAGGAGATTATTCTTGATTTGTGGGAGCTACTGCACAGGTCATCTACATTGAAGAAAAAGATACATAACCTAAATGAATTCCTCAAAAGTCTCCTACAAAAGGATCAAGACTTCATTAGAGGAATGTCAGATGCCTTCATTAGAATGTTGTCAAACATGACCTTTCAAATAAGGAAGGTGAAGAACCTATCCTCCAACTCTCGACTGAGGAAAATAATGTAGGGTTGGGACTATCATAATGGCATCCTTCAATAATCCTTGATTACTTGTGATATACTGGAATGGAGAGGAAACAATTCCTTCATGAAAGCAACCTAAGCTCTCCAGATTTTGGGATCCTTGTCAGTGATCCGAGATAGAAAGTTGATCCCTGAGGTGGAGTTTAAAAAAGAGGTATAAGTTTTCAAAACTTCCTTGGGGAATGAATTTGATACCCTTACCTATTTCCCTAAGAAGGTCATTCCATGTTAGATGATTGAGATGGCATCCAATAGTGCTAAACAACTAGAAAGATTACAAGGTTACCAGGTGGATGTAAGTAGAATCAAGAGTGAGGTTTTATCACTATGGGTGAAACATGAATTTATGGTTTTTCCCATAGAGAATTCATCAAGAAATGGGTAGCCAACACCATTACAGTGGTTGCTAATGACCAAAGAGATGGTTACGATAGTTACGTTTTGCAAACTATAGTTCACCCACAAGTATCTTATACACAGAAGCAAAAGAAGCAGATATGGAACCATCTCTAGCCTCTTTTCGTAAGTCAGAACCCATTCCAATTTCCTTCCTTAATTCTTCGTTAGTGGCCTTATTTAGTTGCTTGCATTGACACTGAGTCATTCCCCTCCTTGTTTTCTTTTCAAGTGTCAATTATTTATTTTATAGTCCACGGGAGCCACATCCCATCTGACGAGAGTGAATGCATCTAAAATCTAATTTAAGTATTTAGTCATAGGTATTTTAAACAAAGTAGAAGTGAAAATTGATCGTTGACAATCTTAAACTGATTATTTTTGGGATTCATTTTTGTTCCAACCAAAGAGCTATTTATAAGTTCCATGCAATAAACATTTTTTGTAGTGGTGTTCCATTTTAATCAGAATGAGGACATATGAATCTTTTCAAACTCAATTGATATGAATGAAGTAATCTATTAAATCTCTTCATCAAATCCATTCTATCTTTTTTTCCTGTGTCCTTTCATGAATCTATGGTTGTTTAATGATATGTGAGAATAGTATAAGGGGTTGGTTGTGAGTGTGATTTATCTTATTTCTCATCTACACATAAATGTTTTATTTTATCTTTATCCTGGTTATCAACCTACTTGGTCTCATCTCGGGAATTCGAACGAACTTGATATGAATGTATAAAACTATAAAAGAGTGAATTTCTCCAAAAGCATATTAATAACATTGTCCAACTAGCATTCAAAGAGGAGTAACACCTCTATAAAAATGTAAAAGATATATTTAGGACCACTGGAGGTCATTCTATGAGGTTTATTTTCCCCATAAAGGGAAAAAAGATCAACAAAGACATAATTCATTAAGGAACCATAAAATTATCTTCTTAAATCCCTTGAAAACTAGGTTTTTTAAGTTACATTTTTAATGAGACCCAACTTTTATAGTTATTTTTACTCAGCAAAATGTTAATTCAAACTATTAAACAAAAGAGGATAGGAAGACATTTTATTGATATGATATAGATGTTGTTTATGATTATTGATTATTAAATCCAAATGAAAACTAAGGATACAAAAGAATCATATACAACAAGTTGTATCATGAACCCATTAACCTTGTATGGGGTACTTTGATTTCATCTCTAATTTTTTATTTTAATGTTGTCAGCATCATTCTTAATGGTTTTCTGTAAATTTTATGAGAAGAAGCAAGTTACAATAGTCTTACTTATGTAATTACAATGCCAAACATTAATCTACCATGCATACATTCATAACGATGATAATTTAATTCCATAAATAACATTGAAGAATCTAGAAAAGAAATTAAATTTATAACAATACATAAAAAAAATTATAAACATCCACATTCAAATTCTTATTATTATGGAATAGTCCTCCAATTGGTTGTAAATGAAAGATGTTCATCCCAACCTTAGGAACTCTATCACAGTAAATCTTTCTATAATAGAGGCCACCCTTAAGCTAAGGCTATAATTCCACAAGGGTGGAAATTCCAAGGAAATTTCTTTAGTCCACATCTCAAACATCTCTTTCATGTCAAAATTGTCTCTACAACTATCCCAATCAACAAACGCTCTTCCCTTTTAGCCTGCACAATGCAAGGAATGGGATCCCCTTGTATGCATGCAGTCCCTCAAGCTACTACAATTACCTTCCAGTGCTCTAGCACAATCTGATCAAGGAATTTCACTCTTGGAACTCTAAGGATTCTCAACTATAGGTTAGATTTTGTCTAACAATGAACAATAATAAGCAACACCAATTTCCCTTGGAAATTTGCATCAATAGGTGAGGAATCTCAAGTTTCCTTTATTTTCCCCCTTTGTAAGGTACCAACAAGAGTATCTTTGGAATGATTGGAAGAATGATGAATGAATGATGCTCTAACTCAATTTCCCACATTTTATATGGATGTTCCCAACATGCCATGTCGATCCTAATGAATATTACACTTTTCACCCTTTAATCCTAGTTTAGGATAGATAAGTAATGGTTAAACAAATCAACCCACATAAACATGGGTTAGGGGCTTTAGGGTATAATTCTAACTATTGTTTACTACGAAAGCTAGGGACTTAAGCTATATAAGTCACCAAGGTCCTCTCCCTTAACTCCATTTCACTTCCCCCTCTTGTAGAATCATAGCCCACCTTCTCTTCTTTGTCCTTCTTAATTTAATTTCTTTAGGGATTTTTGTATTATATAAAATCTACATCATTACAATATCTTTGATCAACCTAGACCATGTTAGTCTAGCTTCTAGTCACTTTATCTGTAAAACTTATCCTTTGCTTTTATCGTAAAACTTCTAGAGTTAGTGATAACTTTGGTCTTTGGATTTTCATTGTGAACCATTACATCTAAGGGAGGAACTAGCTACTATAAGAGCACAGATTCATGTTAAACCTAGATTTATCAAGCAAAGAGAGGGATCCAATTTTTTGAGATATATTTTTTTTTATCTTAAATTTTTTACACATCTTGAAAAATTTTCACCTCAAAAAATTATTATCCTAGTTTAGGATGGATCTATATTAATTAAAAAATGCTGAAAATGGGCTTTTATATGCGTACACAAAAACCTAAAGAAATTATTATCCTAAGTTAGGATGGATCTCTATTGATTAAAAAATGGTGAAAATGGGCTTTAATATTCGCGCACAAAGACCACTGAAAATGGGCTTTTATCTGCGCCCACAAAGGACCCACTGAAAATGGACTTTCATCTGCGCCCACAAAGACGCCCGCTCAATGGATCAGTAATGCTTAATACTTTTTAATCAAATGACAGTTTTAGTTAATAACAACACACTTCTTATCTTCTACGTAATATGGATTCATAGGAACACATTTTTGCTTAATACGTTTTAATCAAATGGTAGTTTTAGTTAAGATCAACAGACTTCTTATCTTCTACGTAATATGTAGTAACAAGAACACAATCTGTCAAATGCTTCTTACAGTATAGCTCAAACTGAATTACTTATCAAGATAAATAAAACTTTAAATATGCACCCCTTAAAGTTGTTGTTATGGGCTTCTGCCATTGATTCAGATCCAAATCCAATGACTCATAAATCTACAGTAACATTAAACACGCTAATGCTAGATGATTATTGAGCGCGAAAAACTTTATGTTGCAAGACACCATCGGCGCTACGCGTTATAGTTGCTGATGCAGATTAAGTTGATAAGTTGTTCTATCATTATTCACTTCAGATGTCCTTAACTATGACATCAAATTGGAATTAGTTAATCTTCATCATATTATTGAACTTTCTGTTTTATTATTAAACTTTGAAGTAAAGTACTATCAAGATCCTCATAAGTTATATATCATATCACAAAATAAGTTTGCATCATTCTTCTTAAGTACTATAAAGTACTATTTTGCATAAACTAAAACGTACATTAAATTTGAAAAACAACTTTGTATATTTGATTGTTTCAACCTCGTTATCCGCTTCAAGGATGGGATTTTTTATGGGCCATTTCGAAGAGGACATGTTTTAGACGAGATTAAGTTGAATGAAAATAAATTCTTAAAATTACCACGCAAAAGTTCATCAAGAAAGCATCCGTGGAAGAAATTTCTTGAACGAATTGTGGATTTTGTGGGCAATTTACAGATTGTTATCTGTTGCCTAATTGCCGGTGTAGATGCATTTTCTCTTTCACTGTCAACTTTTTGGATAACCCTTCATCGATCCATCTTCTAGCACAATCTCTCATAAGAATTGCTTCAATACATTAAAAATCTTATACTATACAGCAGACATCTAAATATAAAAAATAATGAAGGATACTAACTGCGGATATCTAAATATAAAAGTTAATGAAGGATACTAAAAAGGTATTCATGGTTTATAAGGAAAAATCCCATATATTTTAAATACAAACCCACCATTTGTAGGAAGAACTATATTAAAAGTTTCGATCAATGATCCCATATAATTTCTGTTTCCCCTTGTTTGGGATGAAGACCTGATCGGTAGAAATCTTATCTAGTACAAGACCAATTTATTTTGGGTGTTTTAACACTGTTGAATACATACCATGATATGCTAACCATGGAATTCAAGGAGACTTTGTGCAATAAAAGTGTGGTTCGTAGAGAAGCTATCATATCCATCATAACTTACGCCATTGATGGAACGAGACTTTGTGCAATAAAAGCGTGGTTCTTAGAGAAGCTATCATATGCATCATAACTTACGACATTGATGGAACACCATTTCAAAATGGTTAGCTTTCATTGGAAGATTAAAAATTGAAGGTTTTGTCACTTTACAAAATTGAAAGTTGTGTTGTTTTGTACACAAATATTGTTACACAGATAGGTGTTTATATCGTAGAATTTGGGGTGGACTACTATCTATGCTTTTCCTAGTTTGAAGAAGGATGAGATTGATTTATGGTCGTCGTTCAAAATTCAAAATAAAGAAGGTGATTACAACTATGCATGGAGAACAAGTAACAGATAAGTTGTTCATGGCACTTAACTTGTGACCTGTCGGTGTTCACCGACCACAAGTTAAGTGGTTGGGCTAGTTAAATAATAATATAGTTTACACTTCAAAATGTAAGATCTATTTAATGCTTGTTTCATTTACAAATATTATAATATTCTAAATAACTCCATTGAAAATACAATATTACATCTCTACATTTCATGATTTGCTCATTAGTAATTATTAATTAGTGTATGGAGCATGCGCCAAGCCTAGTAATTAAGAATCATAGTATATGTATCTAGTTCAATAACAAATAACAATAACTTAACTTTAGGAAAAGAGTGACTTCGTGGTCTCATTTTAACCAAGTAAATAAACAATGTCTCTTTTAATGTCTATATGTAATACACCACCTTTCCATGTCAGTATTGTAGCATTTGCTTGATACTCTTCATGGGTGTTAGCCAACAACTCCTTGTAATGTTTAGTTTTAATCTTACTAAATACCATAAAATCACTCAAACATTTTTCATTACATTGAAATGTATGTGAAGAATCTAACATAACAATATAGAGTTTGCATCCTAGAAAGGGCACATACATTAAGGAATATCTTTTGTACAGCCTGAGTGGGCCGAATGCTTAAGAACATGTGCTCTCTCCTAGGAGGTCATAGGTTCAAATCCAAAGCGGGTAGGGTATGTACACCTTTGTAGACTTTAGCAGTTAAATCACTATGCAAAGGTGGTCCCTTGTCCCACAAACAAGGGGGTCTCATACACCAAATTGGTGTCTTGCTTGGTGGTGTCCTTAAAAATAGATTGTTATTATTATTATAAAGTCAATGCTTACCAAAGAAAATATCAAGCTTTTCTTCAAATCACTATTTATATAATTGATCAACCTTTAAACATTGTTCATGTGTACAAGAAACGTATTATTGAACATATGACAAAATTTCTACAACAAAGATCTCATAACAAAATGGTCTCCCATAAACTTCAATAAAATAGAGAAACCCACCATCAATGTATGCAAGAAGACAAGTAATATGAATCATAATTAGTTCAGACTATTTCTTTAAATTTGAAATATTTTTTTCTATTTAATATTTTATTTTGGTCTTGTTTACCGAAAAACATGACAACTTTTCCATCAAGACATTGCTCTTTAGGATGTTTATCAAAGTGAAAGTATGTTTCCACAAACAAGCAATTCATATCAAGAACGCACATCTTCTTCTTTAAAGGCACAATCATTATCATGTATATGCCCACAACAATTTAGCATGATCCTCCTCTATTTACTCACATTACCAAATCAACAACTTCAAACCTTATTTTCTTCTTGCATATCTTAAAATAATTCCTCCACTTATTGTTCCATAAAATCTATCGTAGGAAGCAATAGAAGTTGTATGGGATTTCCATGATTGATTAGTAGTGTACAAAGACGTGATGGACTACACTATGTACTAAGCTTACAAAAAGTGTGTCATAGATAATTCCATATTCTACCAAAGTGGTTTCTTCTTTTCTTGAACTCTTCAAAGCAAAGCCACCTATTAAGTTGAGGATTTATTCCCCTCTTTTATTAGATGAACACAACACTTATGGGTTCTTTGATGGTGTGGATCAGGCTGGTTGTTGTGGGGCATGTATGATTTTGCAGATTAAACCACATCATATCATTCGGTTAAAGATGGGGGTAGGGAAGGGAACAAACACCAAGGGGGAGTTAGTAGCGATTTGGGGTCTTCTTTGGACAACGTTACATAGAGGGTTCCTTTGTATCAAAATATTTAGCAATTCAAGGGTCATGATTTATTGGGATGCGGGTGTGGAAGATCTATGGCTTCTGCTATTAGAACAGTGGTCTTCTTGGATTTGGATCCTCATCAACTCTTTCACTTCCATTAGTTTCACTCATATCTATAGAGATCTTAATCAACAAGCCGAAACTTTATCTAAAGCTACCTTAGGGCCTATGGATGGATTTATCTGTTTTGAGGAGGTTGTTGATGGCTCTCTTGTTGATGTGGGCTCTTTCTATGACTTTTGATTTTTGTTGGTGTTTGCTGATCCAGTTGTTGGTTGGGTTTTTTTTCCCTTTGTTTTGGCTCTCCTGGTAGTGGTTTTGTTTTCTTGATCATCTAATCCTGTGGATATGTGATAGCTATCATCTATTTTTCAGCAAATATTTTTTGTAACTTAGATTATATCCAAATAATAACAAGTTACAATTTTTTTTGTTGTTAAAAAAATAGATAATTCCATATCTTTTCAAGAAAAATCAACCCCCTTTGAAAATACTCATGCTTTTTATGTAACTTTACCGAGATTTTATTTTACAAGCTTCCAAACAATTAAAAAATAAATAAAAAGAGAGTTATGTAAATATGTAGCATCAAAAAACACTATTGCATCCGACATAATTTCCGTAGATACTAAGCAACTCGTCGCATGAAAATATATATTTTGGTATATTTAACACCACTATTAAAAGACATAAAGAAAAAAACACTAAAATATATATTTTGGTATATTTAGAACCACTATTAAAAGAAATAAAGGAAAACTCCCTATTGCTTCAAAACGCAATTTCCCCTTCCCAAGAAAGTATCTTACAAGTAAGCACTTATAGATACTCGAAAGTCTTTTATGGGATTTCAACAAAAGAACTCCATTTCATTTTTTTGCCCAAATTTGAAACCCTCCTTGAAATATAAAACCTAGAATATTGAAGTTTTGAATTCTCTATATAAACTAATTATGTTTGCTACATGTCCATCATCTGAAATTCTCCTCCCTTAAGCAAATAAAACTCAATGCTAAAAAAAAAGCAATCTTCCAAAACTCGAAGTATCCTAAACAATAATTTTGTTTTTTGTTTTTCTTAAAAATAACATTACATTTAAGAAATCCCTTCAACTAAAGGAAAATAACTTTAAACAATGAAACTCTCATAAGGTAAATGCTCCTTATAAATTTAGTATCCAAGTTACCTCTTTGGGGTAGTCAAGATAGATTATAATTTTTCTTAGAAAGATTGTCTCCATAAGAAAGGTCTTTGGTGAATTACAACCTCAAAACAAAAATAATTTAACTATTTGAAGGCTTACTACAAATAGATGTAGAAGAGCTTGAAACTTAGCAACCAAGTCAAGTATGGATCTCTCAATGCGCATGGAAAATCCATTGTAATGTTAAACAATGGTTCCCGTTGTACAAATAATGTTTCGAACATGGTTGTCCAATTTTAAATCCAACTCGTTGGTCAAAGAATGATTTTTCCATAAGACATTTTACTCTAGCAGGTAGCCTTTATTTCTCATCGTATAAGACTATTGATATTTTTCCTTACATATTGATACGAGTTTCTTTCATTGTGTGGAGGCTGAAGAAATTTCCTTTCCTTCTCCTCAATGCTACGCTCCACACGTCTGCACTCACCTTTTCAAGAATTAGCTAAGTGTTGGAGAAACAAAAATTGGGAAATCATCTAAGTGTTAGGTTGGGTGTGAGTTCATTTCTTTGCAATGAGGGATGAGAAGACTTGTTCCCACTCATGGTCCAACCTTCTTCTCCATACCTCTCCACTCACCTTTCCTCCGCATTTTGTTCTTACACCATCTCTCAATCCTTTCTCGCATCACCAATGCCTGACCTAATGCGGAAGTGGTAGTAATGATACCATGTAGATGCATTCCCACCTTCCCCAATATTGTCTTTTCACTACCCTTTTCAGTCACTAAGACATTTAATGAATGTACTCTAACATGATCTAGAGGGGATTCAAAATGATATTCTTATATTTTGAAGGGATTGGATATGTGTAAGGGTGGTGGACTATTGAATTCTAGAACAATTGGACTTAATGGAGATGATTTTATAATCATGATTAAATTGGACATTATGGTTATTTTGAGAATGTATCACATGAAAAAACAGATGACTAGAACATGGAGCTCAAGAAAAATCCATAGTAGTATTGTGATGACTTGGAAAAATCCTTGGCACAAACAAACAAGGAGTACCATTCGGCTATGATTTACCATTGGTATATTTCATTTCTCTCCAAAGAAGAAAAACATAGTAACCATATTTGGATGCCCATGTTAGCAAGAGAAGCTTGCATGCCCGAGGTGTTTGACTATAGGGAAATAGTTCAATAATGTTTGAGGCACTTTGATTTAGTTCATTGTATGATTAGGGTAGAGGAAAAGAGGAGAAACCTAGTCCCCCTTACTCCTCTCACCTTCTAGAAAATGTTGAAACCCCCTAAGCTGAACAAGTCGATTCAATGTTGTGGGTGGGAAATTTCATAGATGCTCATGTTGAAGGACAAACCCTTCATGACCAGTGGTGGTCTCGCCCAAAAGACAAGGGAAAATACAAGGAAACTGGAACCACTAAGTTGTATAACCCATATTAGGAGGTTTCTTGGATATTTAGTAGGTTGGTGGGCCGAGACTCCACTAAAATGACAAGGTATGCGATATACATTTGTTTCTACACCAGTCAATGAAGAGCCAATTTTAACTGGGAAAATATAATCTCTAACAAGATCTCTGACTAGTTGGCCACATACCATGCGACCATGAGGTTCTTTATGGTTTCATATTTGGACTTTGCTATGGTTTTTTATAATCTCTTCAATTTATTACAACCCAAGAAGCAAGGTTGAATTTAGAGTCAAACCTGCTAAATGTCAACATCCATTCATGCAATGACATAAAGATCCTTTTCAGTTATAAACAATTTAGGATGCATTCATATGAAGTCCCTTAGTCATATACAGGCATTTACAAAACCTAAGAGATTGACAACCACATGTTGATTGCTCGTCAAATAAAAAGGGGAGTATGTTTTGGATGATTATTATAACACCTATATCAAGATTTATGGATTTGAAAGGAGACCCTATCTACTGTTGTGTTTTGTAAGTGAGATATTTTTCATAATTTGTGAGTTCTACTAACAATGGGAGAATTGGGAACACACTTTTGACAAGAATAAAAGAAGGGAAATCATCTCTATTCCTTTCAAATGTGTAGGTTTTAGTATTAAAAGAATCAACCACTTAATACAACTTGATAGAGGTATGGAGGGATGGGGGTATGAAGATGTAGAAGAAATCCATGGGTTTGACCTCATGGTCATTTTTGTGACACCTATATTAGCCAACAAGATTTTTTTTTCATTTCAAATGCAGGATAAACTAGTCGAAGGTGCAGGTGGCAATGAGATTTTGAGTAATAGGGAAGCACATTGTAACCATGGGAATGATTTGAACAGGTTGGAATCCTCTGAATTGGGCTACTTCTCTGCACATAATAGCTTGAGCTCTAAAAAAATTTAAAATCAGGGGAATTGAAGGAGTAGCAGTTCCTAATTGTCAACACCTCAGTACAACTAGCACTGGTAGAGGAGGAATAGTTACAGAAGATGGATGAACCACCTCGAATTATGGGAGAGATCCCTCTACCACCATCTCAGATGTAGTAATTAGGGATGTCATTGCTAATCCTAGAGGGGGTGATGACAATCAGGGTCCCTATAGAGAAAATTTATAATTATGACATGTTTCTTCCCTGGTCCCAAAAAGGAAGAAATTACTCAATCTCAAAAAGGGGAAGTCATTTAGGGAAATTAATCATGCTCTAGAATATTTGCATGACCTATAATTCATGCAATTAGAGAATAGAATGGTGATGTCCACAGAAGTGACGTAGCCATGTTTACCTACCTTTGAAGATAATTCGATCTCACTCCAATGGGGCCTTTTTAGTTTGGATACCAAAAAATTGCATATCAAGCAAGTCAAGGTAAAAGGAAAAAGGGTCATGGAAGAGGAAAATGTATACTTTCATGCAAAGGATATAGGGATTGATGGGCCCTAGAAGATACACCAAGAAATTGCATATATGCTAAAATATTTGATATAAGAGCAATGAGAGGAGAATAGCATACGAAAGAAGAGGGTTTTGGAATTGGAGGTTTCCTTGGATCCAATACCCATATTTACCAAGAATTTGGCTATTTCAGAGCCTGAAAATTAGTAAGAGAATGTGATTGAAAAGGATCCCAATACTAAGTGCACCCAAAGCTTGATAATGTGTGTAAGGAATACTATATCCATTAATATTAATGAGAACAAGTTAGATATTATCTTTGATTTGTGGGAGCTATTGCACAGGTCGTCTATGTTGAAGTACAAGATACATAACCTAAATGGATTCCTCAAAAGTGAGTTTTAGAAGGATCGAGAGTTCGTCATATGACTATTGGATTCCTTTGTTAGAATTTTGTGAAACATGACCTTACAAAGAAGGAAGGTACATAACCTTCCCTCCAACTCTTGATTGAGGAAAATAAGGTATGGTTGGAACTATTATATTGACATCCTTCAACAATCCTTGATGACTTGTGATATACTGGATGGAAGAGGAGCCAATCTCTTCATGAAAGTAGCCTAATCTCTCCAGAGATTGGGAGCCTCATCAATAATCTGAGATAGAAAGTTGATCCCTGAGGTGTATTTTAAGGAAGAAGTATAAGTTATCAAGACTTCCTTGGGGAATGAATTTGGTAGCCTTACCTCTTTCCCTAAGAAGTTCATTTGACATTGGATGACTGTGATGGCATCCAAAAATACTAAACAACTAGCAAGATTACATGATCACTAGGTGCAAGTGAGCAGAATCTAGAGTGAGGTTTTCTCACTAAGGATAAAAGAGCAATTCACGGTGGCCCCCTGTTACACTTAAAATATTGCCATCATGAGACTCAGTGTAAATATCCCTAAAGTTTCCTTAACTAAGCGATTAAATTGGAAGAGATGCAAACCTTTTTATACTAGGTTTTGAGAGGTCATCGTAGGTTTTCCTAATACAGCCTGTGACATCGCGGGTTGTCCTCTTACAAACTGTGACAATGTCAGTTAATTGACTAAAATGCTAGGGACAGGGACAAAATAGCTGGTGTTTATCCCTATCCCTAGCATTTGGGGAAGCTGGCATTCCGTTCCTAGTCTCCTGGGAGGATCCCCTATCTGTCTCCTACCATATCTCAACCTACCTTATCCACCTAGTCCTATATAAGTGAAGCTCACTCCCATTCCAAAAGGAGGAAGTCTATAGTATCTATATGCTAGTGAAATTAGCTTAGGATAGATCTCTACTCATCCGTTGAGAGATCCATAATCCCTTTGGAGGCTTGGCATTGGCTTGATCAGAGAAGTTTGCTACGTTAAGTCGGTGGTTGTAGTCTCTTCATCCTATGTATTTCCCTTTTATGTAATATCCCGAATTTTGAACTAGCTATTTTTGTTGATATATTGGGCCACGGCCCCTGAACATATGTTTTATTTTGAGTATTGGGCATGAGCCCTAGCACCTATGATTTATTCTTTTATGTATTGAAATATTGGGCATGGACCCTGATTGACTTCTTTATTTAAGTGTATATTGGGTGAGAAGGCCCCAATGTTTTAATGATGTTCTTCAACTTTGATATGGGTACAAACCCTAATATACTAAGATTATCTTTTGTTACTTACTGTGCAGAGCTATGATTTTACATGATTTGACTTATGAGTGTGTTGAGCATGGACTTAGAAACAAACATATAACCTACGTACTTGGCATAAACCCTGATGTACCTAGAAGAATGTTTATGTACTAGGAGTAAGCCTTGAGGTACATTGAGTGTTGGGCCTAAGCCATGGAGCACTCCAAGCTTGATAAATGAATACTGGATCCGAGGCAACTTAAATATTCTAGATGTGCCTCACAACCACATTCTAGCACTAGTGTTGAGCAGAGGCTTTGGAATTGCACTAGTGTAACGCGCATGTGAGAGTGTTGAGTTAAAAGGATCTGAAGAACACTCGGGGTTACTGGATCTCAAAGTGTTGAGTCGGAAAAGACTCTGAATAGCACTTTTACTTTCATCACATTTATTTAATTTGATTAAATGATTAATCTTTTATCTATCATCAAATACTGTGGGAACTACCATGTTAAACAAGGGAATCCGACATGCAAGAGAGAGACTAGAGGTGCCTATCCAAGCTTACCAAAAGACCATCCAAAATAATTGGACCTTGTCCTTAAAAGTTAAAAGAAGTGTCATGTAAGGATACATTGTTAAAAAAAAAATAATTACCACCACGTAAAGCATGGATTGACTAATAGTAGTCTTCTACAAATAACATGCATAAAGGCCTCAAGATTATTATTATTAAGAGTTTTAATAAATGATGTTGTTATTATTTATTTTATATTATAGTTTATGCACCATTTAATATTATTAATGATGTATTAATAGTTAAGTTAAATTATAAAAAGATTAAAGATTAAAATCACTTATGGTTAAAAGCAAGTGATAAGTCCTAGTTCAAGAGGACAAAATATTTTAAGTAAATAATATCTTTTAAATACTATATTATTTAGTTTAAAGAAACTAATTAGACCAACAGTCATAATTCAAGACTCCCCTACATAAAGAGGGTAGATCCCAAGTTTTGGGGATCATCTATCTTTTTCATTATCATTCTCTTATGGTAATTAGAGAGAAGTCTTCTAATCCAAGAAACTAAACCAACCATATATAATAAGTCCAAATCTGAACCAGCAGTGAGCCTAGGGCCTCTATCTCTCATTGCATGTTGGAACCAGCTCGGGGGGATCCAGTTAGAACCAGGAATGGTCTAAGGGTCATGGTTGGGAGGAACATGGTAGCCCCAAAGTTATCTAGCTAAGGAAAACATCCTAACATGTTAGCTAATTAAAACAGGTTCTACATTAATTATTGTTTGATTGTGCATGATTCTACAGGAAAGGATCAAGTACCAAGCAACAAGACTTCTACAGGAAATGATCAAGTTCCAAGGCAGCCAGGTATGTAGTATTAATTGTCTCCATTTTCCCGTTATAGTAGACATAGGCTTTTAGATTAGAATTGTTACTTATCATTGTTCTCATTACAAATACTATCAATCTTAGAGGTTTTTCTTAGAAACCAGTGGAGGGTGTAGTAGGTCTAGCCAAGCTAGCCTGTGCTAGATAATAAGCCATCAACAATCTTAGAAACCCTACTATGAATTTTTGGAAGACTTCCCTTGTTTTCCCATATTAAACTTCTAGGTTAGGGTTATTTATTTTTAAATGATTATGTTTTTTGTCTGAATCGTCTTACCAATTCGCAGTGCAGGGATTACTTCTGCTTATTAAATTTATTTTATTGATTTTGTCTTATGCTTAATAATCATTTGATAGAAATTACCATAGCATCAAATCAAACATCAAATCTCCTAGTCACTTTACACATCAATCATAGTTTTAAACATTAAATAGTAACTATTATCTTTTTCTGTTCTTTCAAACCAAGGTATATTTCTACCTTATCAACATCTCTACGATTGCAACTACACAGTCAACCATTAAATCAAAAACAACAAGAGACCTCTCTTATTGATCGAACTCCATTATCAAACTAATGATTCGATATTATTAAACTATACTACTTTTTATCCATAGAAATAGAATTCAAGAGATCGAACCTCACTAAAGGGCATACTATTTAAACATTAACCAAACAGCTTTGAAATATTCACACAGAAACTTTTACACATCCAATCAAGCGTCTTCGCTATCAATGATCGAATACATACAACCATCCTTGAAACATGAAATACAGGGCAAGGGATTGAATCCCTCCATTCTTCCATTTAAAGTAACTACCAGAAAGAAAACGCAGCATGAAACACCGAGGGAAAACCCACAGGCATGTAAGAAGTTCAGACAAGGGTTTTCGTTCCACCTACTACCACATTTCATTCTGGCAGCTATTATAAAAAATATGTTTTGCAAATCCATTCAATAGATCGAGCCACGATAGTCACATGAAGGTTCTATAACCCTTAACCATTATCTTCATACAGAGAACACGTAGAGATCATTCAAAGGTTCAAAGTCTCATAGAAAAATGTAGAGGCCAAGTTTCACCTATTTCTCAAACAGAGGCAATCGCTATTCACGATAATGCAATCCATGGCAAGATCATGATTTCCCATTTTACACATACACAACCCACAACTTTCAGAACAGAGGCAACGATAACAAACACAGAAATCGAGAACTACTACTCTCACCACAAGAAAGACACAGAGACTAGATAATGTGCAAATCAATTATAGAATCGTGCACTAAAGAAATTTCCTCTACTCACAGGTCCAAGGATTCTTTTATAAATAAAATACACAAACATGTCAACCCTAGTTTTGTATTGGGTATTATTATTACAACTTCTACAAGGATCAACATGGAGCCGAATGGCCAAAACCTTACACTAAAACCCTCAAGGGCCATTAAAAACCAATAGATACATTTCACAATGGTCCAGCCAACGACGACCTTAAGGAACCCCAAAACTCGTTACAGGAAACCCGAATCGGGCTCACGAAATTCCTCATAGCAAAAACACCAACAGTACACTCCACAGAGGCGAGAGGAGGAGTTCAGGAATGGTGGAATTTGAACTTACCATGGTTAATGCCATGAATGTCGAGTACTGGCCACGTAGAAGAGAAAAACGCCAACCAACACCTACTAAACAAACAAGCCATACCAAGTCAAAAACCCTGGGTTTTATATCACAAGCTATCTAAATGGACTAGCAGGAAATGTAGTATGATTTAGGGATGAGTTACCTTCATTTTCCAGGCGCCATCTTTGCATACGAAACCCATATGGTGTGCTGACCATGAGCCAAGCTCAGGTCAGTACACGAAACCCTCAAATGCATCCACAACAAAACAAGTGAAATGAACCATGAAGTTGAACCTTCGTTGGTGTAGAAACCAAGGGAGAAACCCTCGTCATATTTGGCAGCGTTGGCCATGTGCCATCGCATAAGTACATTCAATGTTACTACCAAACCCCAAAGATTTCAATATAGACCCAAATCTCTATAGTAGTATAGTCATGCTTGATCAACAAAGTTTTATAAACACACTAGTATTGCAAAGACCACAAGCATTGCCTAGTACCAACAATACATTACCAAGTCAACGAATATTATAAGTTAAACAAGTATTGCAAACGACATTCAAGGCTTTTAAGGTGCCAATCTTTAACCATCACATACTTTGGGTTTCAGAAATTGTTGGAACCATGAAGTAAGTATTCTAGGTTGATGCCGCTGTAAGTACACCTGCAAATCGATACAAATTGAATGCATTAGCGAATCTCACTAAGTAAGTCAGAAGTCTATGATATCACAAGTGGGGGAAGTGAAAGGGAGTTAAGGGAGAGGACCTCACTGAGTTATATAGCTTAATCCCCTAGCCTTCCTAGTAAACAATAGTTAGAATTATACCCTAAAGTCCCTAACCCAAGTTTATGGGGGTTGATTTGTTTAACCATTACTTATCTATCCTAAACTAGGATTAAAGGGTGCAAAGTGAAATTCATGAGGAGCCACATGCCAAGTTGGGAATATCAATATAAAATGTGGGAAATTGAGTTAGAGCATCTTTCATTCATCATTCTTCCAATCATTCCAAGGATATTCTTGTTGGTACCTTACAAAGGGGGGAAAGAGAGGAAACTTTATATTCCTCACCTATTGATGCAAATTTCCATGGGAAATTGGTGTTGCTTATTATTGTTCATTGTGAGAGTAAAGCCAACGTATAGTTGAGAATCCTTAGAGTCCCAAAAGTGAGATTCCCTTATCTGTGAAAATCCTCACAGCAGATCTAAGAGATGATGTATACCTCACAAGAAAGTAATTGATTATGCAAGAAAATAGAAGAAGAGTGGTCAATGCAATATAATGAGCAACAGAATAATAATATAATAGAACTCAAATAGAAGCAAAATGCTTCACACACAATAATTAATTAATCACAATATGGACAAATAAATAGTACAATGCATGAGGATTCAAATGCCAAGGTGGCAATTCGAATTAGCCTTCATGGAGTGATTAAAAGATCACTGGAGTGTCATTGGAGCACAACTAGAAGTCTATCCCATCATTAGTGGAGTCATCAATGCTCAAGTAACTGTCAACCATCAGTTAAACTGAGTCTAACTGAGTGTGTTAGGTGCAACTGAGTGTAACTAGCACTAACTGAATGAAGGAGGTTCAGTGGAGGGCGCATGAGGAGCTAACTGGAGTCAGAATGAGCAGTCTAGTCACACTAGAGGTCCATCAGAGTGGTACGATCAGTTAAGAGTGAGTTAAGCCTAAAATCAAGGAGAGAACTCAATTAACTGAAGACAACTGGACTGGTAGGTGAAGAAGGGCACCTTTCTCATGCAGTAGGTGAAAGGAGGGTGCACTAAGCACTAGGAGGGCTGAAACTAAGTGGAAGGAAGCTCCGGGGGCTGGCTAACTGAGGGCTAGGTGCTGTGAGTGATGACTAGGATGCATGCAAACCCTAAATAATGCATATAAACCCTAAAAGTGCATGCATGACTGAAAATGCAAAGGATGGAAATGCTAGTAGGACTAGGATGGAGTATAGGAATATCCTAACACAATCTACATCATTAGAATATCTTTGATCAACCTAGACCATGTTAATATAGCTTCAAGTCACTTCATCTATAAAATTTATCCTTTGTTTTTATCGTAAAACTTCTAGAGTTAGTGATAACTTTGGTCTTTGGAATTTCATTGTAAACCATTACATTTTAGGGAGGAACTAACTACTATATAACTTGTCCTGCTTATATTAAAGCATAAAACTAGCACAACCACTTAACTTGTGGCCTGTGAACACCGATAGGTAACAAGTTAAGTATTATGAACAAGTTATCTATTACTTGTTCTCCATGCTTAGTTGTAATCACTAAGTGTTATCCATGCATGAGTTACTAGTCCATAAATTTACTCTAGAAAATACACTTGTCTCATCCTCCTTCAATCTAGGAAAAGCATACACTTGTCCCATCCTCCTTCAACTTTCAATCTAGGAAAAGCATATACTTGTCTCATCCTCCTTCAATTTAGGAGAAGTATAGATGGTAATCCATCCCAAATTCTAAGATATAAATACCTATCCATATAATAAACATTATTTATAAATTTGTAAGTTTAACTTATAAATTTATTATAAAAAATAATCTTCAGTAAAATGTTACAAGAATACATTGATTGCTTGATATATTTAAAAACCTATCCAACTTTTGTGCATTCAAAGAATGTATAATATCATGTTTACTCAATGGAAAATGAGGCAACTTCATTGGGAAAAGTGGCTTTGGTTAAAAAGATGAGGAAACGAGATACCATAGCTTCTAAGTTTATGGATTTAAACCACATCAAACAATTTTTAGCGTTAAACTCATCCTCAAAAGCATGCAATGGAGCACAAGAAAGCTCACAAGCGTACAAGAGTGAGATACAAGGGTGGAGGTGGAGGTTTCACTCCCTCTTGTAGATACAAGGGTGGAGATGGAGGTTTCACTCCCTCTCGTACCTCCCATCGCCTCCCACACTTGACATGTTAAATGGTAGAGTTGTGTGGAATATGAAGCAGCTGGACTCTGGCGTTGTTGTGTGGAATTTGAACTGGATTGGCACTAGTGTTTTCTGTGAGAGGAACTCATAGTTCAACGATAGCAACTGTCGACCTTTAAGACAGTGGTAATCCCTTCATATCGAAAATAGTGCGTTCGATTTCTTCAAAGTCAGAAGACAGCGTCGAGTCCTCCATACCCATGTAAATATTGTGCTTGTGTTGAATACAACGAAGTCAATCTCAACAAAATCAAAGCAAGAATTGCGTTGATAGCCTTTAGTCACCTTACATGTGTTACGACTTAAGATTAGACGACTCCCTTACCTTCTCCAAATTCGTCAAAATATATAGGTTTGAACTTTGAAGCGCTTATAAATTCAGCTATACTTCCCGTCTCACAAATCATTCACCTTTACTTCCATCTCTCATTTCCTTTCACCCCCTTCTCCGCCAGCCAATATCCCGGTACATTTAAGTTTTTAACTCGATAGACATATTCGTTCCTGGAATTTGTTTCTATTATCCACTCCATTAAAGCTGAGGTGTTATTGAATAACATGGCGGCCAGAGTGGTAAATGCCATCATCATATGCGTTTTTCTAATCTCTGCCCTCTTTCCAACTACAAGCTGCAGGCCTAATTTCCTCCCCGAAGCCACTGCTGACTCCCAAATTAAGGACACCTCCAATACCAATAACATCTCTGAAAGTTATTTCGAAGAAGCTAATACAGCGCCCGCCATTGACATTAGTTTACTGGATGACAAGCTTCCAAAGAGCGGTTATACTCCCTCGGCTCCTTCGGCCTGCCATAACATGGTCATAGACACCTTCAGTGCTGCTCGTTATAGTTTATGCAGATTGAGTTTATAAATTATTCCCCTTAAATATGGCATCGTATAATTAGAAGAAGAGATAGTCTATAAGCTCCAAAGTCGGTTTTCAAGACGAGGAATAATTCAAGGATTACTCTACATACCCGCTGGTTCCATTACTTTCTGTGTTGATCGTTTACATTAGTCCATAATTATGAACTTTACATGAAAGACTGACATTTTCACGAAAAGTAGTTTCAAGAAGGTTAAGCCTTGTACTAAATTTGTGAAAGAAAAACTGCGTATTTACCTCTGTTTTTATAAATAACCTCGCTATCCGCTTCAAGGATTATGGGGAATTTTTTTTATGGGCCATTTCGCAGAGTCCATGTTTTTAAGCTAAAATCGGCATAAATTCTCAAAGCGCCAAGCAAAAGTACTTGAAAGTTGAAAGCACTGGTGGTGGAAGTATTATTTAATTAATTGGAATTCTCTGTATGTTGTTAAAAGTTAAAACACATCAACATTGTGGATTTTGTAGGTAATTTGTAGAGTATTTATTGTTTCCAATCTCGTTTACATTTCTCTTCCAATGTCAACGTCTCTGATTAACTCTTCATCATCTTTGTTGACTGAGTGTTTTGATATATACAGCTACAGCCCCGCTACCGTTTTTCTACCACATTTTCTCGAATGATAAATATTTGAATATAAAGAGGATAGAATATAAAACATAACGAAGAAATAACCATTTCGATAACTAATACAATTACAACATAAAATTGACTGTGGAAAAGTTCCAAACACTATCATATTCGACTTTTTTTCGGGTGTTTATATGTTAGAATTTAGGGTGAATTGTTATCTATACTTTTTCTTATATTAAAGGATGATAAGACAAGTGTACATTTATATTGATTTTATGAGGGTCATTCAAAATTCAAAATAAACAAATAGATAGCTCATGGCTCATACATGGATAACAATTGATGCATGGATAACTGCATTCATAGCTCATACATGGATAACTGTACTCATAGCTCATATATGGATAATTGCAAATAGTGACGGACAATCCATTTAACTAAAGAAAGTAATAGGTAGTTAAACCTATCAATGTTCACCAACCACAAATTAAGTGGTTACACTAATTTATCTTTTGAGAAATTACTTCATATTTTAGATTAATTATAAGTTCCTTAAAAACTATTCATTAAAATATTTTATCAAAATTATTTTAAAATTATAAAAATAATATTTAAACATTTTTAGAAATGTGATATTTCTAAAAACATGTTTATATACTAAAAGAGAAAGAAAACCATAAACATTAAATCCTTATGAATCCTTATGGTTTATGTATTCTATATTTTCGAGTTGGTTTAGTTTGAGCTTAAGTGCAAAGCAGACACATAAATGGAAAAAGTATTTGGAAATAGAAGTGCATTATTATATTGAAATTAAAATATATCATATGGCTATAATTTCAATTCAATT
This sequence comes from Larix kaempferi, assembly GCA_027924585.1. NCBI lineage: Eukaryota > Viridiplantae > Streptophyta > Pinopsida > Pinales > Pinaceae > Larix > Larix kaempferi. The sequence continues at coordinate 918,330 of BSBM01001167.1, forward strand.
TACTAAAGTAATTTACTTTTTATATTTGTGTTTTTTTGTTTAATCAACTTGGAAATGCTATACTACTTACATGTGATATTCAATTTTCATAAAATGTTATGTGTTGTTGATACGACTATAGTCTTATACTAATCTCTTCTTTTTTATTATTCCATTATTAATATTAATTACAAAATATTGGAAATAATAGTTAATTTAATGATAACATCTATCATTATAGGCAATCTAAACTAAGAATGTATAATCTTTATTATGTGCAACCATATCCCACTCAAAGGCCAAATATTACATGGAGAGATTATGTGTGGTGTCAAGAGGCTTTCATCACCAGTGAGACATGAAAGGTATCTTTAGAAATTATGATCAAGTTTCATCTCCAAACCACGATTAAAGCGCCGCGACTTATACCTAGAGTTCAATACTTCCTAATGGTATCCATATCCCCACTATGTGGTGACGGATCCTCTCACTAGTAGTAGTGGTTGAAGCAAATAGTGTCCAAATACTCATAATGGTGCCAATATCCCCACTGAGAGCCAAACATAACCTCAGAAGGTCATGTGTGGTGATTTGAGGCATCATTCTTAGTCCTAGATGCCTACATTTTTTTTGTAGGGCCTATGTGCAAATTTTCCATCCTTGGCCATGTCTATAGTCCTTAGAATCGTACTTGATGCTCAAAATATTTTATCTGCATCCACATCCCCAATAGAAGGTAAAGGATTCCCTTGGGAGGTCATGCATGGTGGTTTAAGGTGCCATTATTTTCCTTGGATGCCTCACAGCTTCATTTGGAACTTAAGGCTTAGGTTACCCCCTTAACTATGTCTAGGAAGACACATATTATGCTAAAAAACTCCTCATGGATCCCTTATCCCCACTTAGACTTGTAGGATCCCGTCAAAACATCATGTGTGGTTGTTCGAGGCATCATCATTGTACCTAAATTCATAATAGCTTAATTTAGGGTTTGATGCCCAAGTTTACTCCGTAATCATATCCACAGCCCCATAACCCATCCATTTTGCTCAAAACCCTAATGGCACCGATATCACAACTCATATGCCAAATATCTCATAGAGTGGCATTTTGTGGTTGTTTGAGGCCTCTTCAATGACCTTAAACCATAGAAGCTACCGTTAAGGTCTACAACTCAATTTGTTTCCCATGGCCATGTCTAGGGCCTTAAGAAAACCTATCGTGGCACCCATATACCCACTCATTTACTAAATATCCTCTCAAAAGTTCATATGCAATGGGTCGACATTTTGTTGATGCCCCTTAAGCCCTAAAAGATACATTTAAGGCATGAGGCCCAAATATCCTTCCATGGTCATGATTATATCAAGATCAAGGCTCTATGATCTATAGGTCTATTACTCAAAAAGTCCTAATGGCACTCATATCTTGACTTGGAAGTGAAGGACCCCCCACTCTAAGAGTTCATGTGTGGTGGTTTGATGCATTATTCTGGTCTCCAAATTCCTAAAAGATTCCTTGATGGCTTAAGGCCCTAGGTTCCCCCTTCCACCATGTCTAGGCCTCATGACACACCCGAATTGAGCTCAAAATGTTCTATGGTACCAAATCCCCTCTCAGGATCTAAATATCTTGTAGAAAGGTTTTATGTGATTTTTTGTCTCCCTCATTTTCCTAGAGTCGTAAAATATACCTTTTGTGCTTAAGGCCAAAATTTCCTCCCCCTATAATAATCAAGGCATAGATGCCCATACTTGGTGCTTAAAACATTATAATAGCACCCATAAACATGCTCAAGGGAAAAGTATAGCATTAAGAGCTCATTTATGGTGGTTCAAGTTACTATTCTTGGCGATACATGCCTATAATATTCCTATAGGGTGCAAGGTCCAACTATCCTCCCCCAACCATGTCCAAAAACAATATGCCCACTCAAAGGTTAAATATCCACATAGGAGGTGATGTGTGGTAGTTCAAGGTATTTTTATTGAAATCAACGCATAGAATTTTCTTTTAGGACCTAAGGACTAAGTTTCCTCCCTAGACCATGTCCAAGGACCTAGGACTAATCATATGTTTTGCATGTTAAAAAAGTCTCAATGACACACATATCCACACTTATAGGCCAAAACTCTCCTACTATGTTCACATCTAGTGCTCCAAGGTGTTATTTATTTCTCAAAATACCTAGAATCTCTCTTTAAGCATTGAGGTCCAAGTTTCCTACCTCGACCATGTACAAGGCCCCAACATCCATACCTAGCAATCAAAACATCCTAATGACAGCCATATTATCATTACATGTTGAAGATCCTCTCTTAAGGTCATATGTTTCGAGTGACGAGGAATGGTTAATAACGAAACAAAGTATTTTGAATAATGCATTTTTGGGCACTTTCTACAATTAACATCAGTTTTTACAATCCTTGGTAGGTCGATCTCCACGTAGAGTTCATCACACGTTAATAGCGTATATCATCTGAAAACCTCCATCAAATTTGACCGTTACAGTTGAACGTATCGAAGAAAATGGGCTTTTTATGGTGACGGGTTATTCGAATTTCCAGGAAAATCGCCTCATGGCCCGTCAAATTCCATCCTTGCCTACCACAAAGCCCTGCATATTATCTGGCCATCATTGATCCTGCGGGTTCACTCGATACCAGTTTACAATGAGAGCAACCTTTTATCTTTGTGACCAAACCATTCTATGTTCAGTACACTGTATTTGTACTTTTGTAGTTGATTAGTTTTAGTATGAGAAGTGGTACTGTTGAGGTGAGCCCAGCAGAGACAACCATGGAGAATTTAAGTGAGAACAATCTGCCGGATTTGCCAGAGAACTGTATGTCCTTCACTTCTCCAAGCGACGTCTGCAGACTCTCAGCCGTCTCCAGCCTCTTGACATCTGATGTCAGCCGATGGTGACTGCCTTTGGAACAAATTCATTCCTCAACAAAGCTAAGAGATCCTGGCCAGGGCCGTCACCTTCATCTCATTGGCTTCAAGGAGAGAACTCTATTTTCACCGGAACCTTTTATGCATATAATATTCCTTAGTAATGTTTCATTATCATGAATTCTGAAATATCGGCTTTGGTTCCCATATTCGTGTGACATAAGGCCAGCTATCCCTTCATTCACTCGTGATATTTTTCTTGAGAAGGCATGCAAGAACATTTGTATTAACTATTCAAATATTTACATATACAAACATGACAAGACATTTCAAATATTTACATATACAAACAAGACAAGACATATGAAGGCTATAGAATTTCTTCAGAAATTTAGGGCTAAGCATTCCAGCTATATGATACAAAATTTGTGTAGCCTCGCAATAACTACTTTTAGCTTTTTTACAACTAAGTATTTTCTTAGTGAGAGGCACAACTATTCATTTTTTTTTGCCAATAACAGTAAGATGTAATAAAGAAATATGAGGGGATACTTGAATATCTAGCCTTACTATTGTTGTTGTGTTGTAATGTGTTTTATTGCTTTCGAGTAAATAGACATCTTAGTTATCTTATATAGAAACTATTTGCATGTATGTATAATCTTATATAGCTTTTTTCATAGTTTATTTGTTATCTTGGAGGTATTATGGTATATTTGTGCCATGTCCTTCTTATGCAAAACTTTTCAAATTCTATGCACTTAAGTCTAAATTTAGAGGCAACCATACTTGGTTTGCCATATAGTGCTAATTTCAAGATCAAATAGTGAAATCTCATCTATTCAATGCCAATTTGAAGCAAATCAAATCAAGTGACAATAACATGCCATGGAAGATGATTCATCTAGCCAACTCTCGGGATGAGCTTGGGGATTTTTTCATAAATTGTTATGAGGATATGGTTGTTTTCTTTATATTTTATGTGATCATGTTTGAAAGGATTAGAAAGTAAAGCATTAAGCCTCAATTACTAGATATCAATTGTTATACATGCTGGAAAAATAATAGACTTCAATCAAATATCAATTACTACAACCTTTTCATCCCAAATTAACATCAATCATGATCTCAAAGAAACCCGGGATTTGTGAACCTAGTATGAGAAACTAGGAACATGCCTCCAATCCCACTCATTATTTGCACATGGTGTTTCAAGATGTCATCCTTCCATATGAAAGAAACCGCCTAACATTAAATTGGAGGAATCGGGGCCAAAATATGCATACATTTTGTGGAGGAAACTATTGCTTATATGGATACAAATAATTGTTGGTATGCTATGTCCTCTTACATTTAAAGACCGGAATTGCAAATAAAAAATCACACCTACTGAGGATGGTGTCTTGAATTTCCGAAGGTGCAATCAACATGTTTATGAATGTGAGTATAGGTAAATTTTCCAATTCAACATTGAATACCAAACACGCAAAATCAGTGTAACTAGATTCCAGGATGTTGCAAAACAACTTATCAGTTGCCTGCTAAGAATTTGTTTGACTATGGCTATGAAGGGAATATTAAAGACACCACAGACATCTTTGCCAAATTGTTCTTCAATAGTTACTTGTTCAAACTAGTAGTACATGAAGAAACATTTTCCAATCATAAACAAATCAAAAACATTGTAATTGCATATGATAAAATGGATTGCATGAAAAATACAAAAGAAAACACATGCATATCCCTAAAACGTTGCCTAAATAGTGAAGGCATGTGTTATGGTTTTTCTTCAAAGCAAGAAGTTGTATTTTGGCTTGCTTTCTACAATCTCATATTAAACAAAATGTGGATATTATAAAGTTATCTTATTTATTTCACAACCTATGCATCCATATCCAACATATCATAAAATTAAATTTTCATCTTCTTGAAATATTACTCCCATGTGTGTCAAATTAGATGTTATCAAACAAATTATATGCAATATAGAATTTAATAAGATATATTTACAAATTGTTCACTGCTTTCCTTGTAGGAAATTTTACATATTGCAATAGAAAGCATGGTCAATAATTTTCATCTCGAGGTTCATAGTAAGAATCAATACAATAATCATCGACATAAAGTCCAAGCTTCAGAAATAAACAAGAGAAGAAGAGACAAATGGAACAAAGAAATTGTCACAATCAAATATGTTGACCCAATTTCTACAAAACCATCTACATCTATGTTCCAACAAAAATGAAAAACATAGGAGAAGATATGCTTAAAATAAAGATGGAATAAAGAGACTTCGAGAGACTACAATGCATACTAAACAACAACCTCTTTTATGTTCTCCAATCAGTACTCTTCAACAACATGGCCATCCACATGTTACTTAGTCTTTCCGCAAACTGATTGATGCATTGTCTATCATGCATACATGTACTACTTGTATGGAATCATATCCTAGCATTTTGAGTCATCCATCTCTAAATGGATACATTTGCAATCGATGCTATAGATAAATTGATGGTCATTGAGTCTCAAAATGGAATAATATGGACCTCGGTGACCAACTCATTGTACTATCCATACTCAAATTGAAGAAATGTTCATTGCTCATGTTAGCACAATTTTGTAGGTCAGGAACGCTTGTGGTGGAAAATACAAGTACAATGGACACACTATTATTTTAACCCAACAAATTGTTCAAATTGAAAATTGTCTTCCACGCCACCTTTTAGATATTGATATCTTGGTTGTGAGGAGGCATGGAACGGAAGGTAAATGTTATGAGTGTTATGTGAGTAAATCACATGTTTTCAATGCATTTCTCTATAAGATACAAAATGACAAATACTATAGTGATGTCCAACTTGACCACAATACAATTTCATCACTTCAAGAATCATGCACTAATGTCTCATGTCAACTCCATTCTATTTCTACAAACATTAACCCGCCCTCCTGTATAGATTCAAATATACCTGATCTGGATAACCACAATGTTACCTAGCCAGCACAAGCAGTATCTTCTTTTTCCTTCATATTGATTAATGTCGAACAAGAAATGGGAAATATCAAAGAATTTGTTCAAGTTTCATCCAATGCTCCACCTGGTCGGATAGATATGCGCTCTTCACTAGTCAGCGAGTACAACACAAAGGGTCTATTCGATATGGAATTCCCAACTCTTTTCCCAATTGGGGATGCACTACCTCGCCAACCACATATCAGGAACATACCACTTGATAGCTATGTCGTACACTTAATGAGATACCATGACAACATATTTGGTATTCATCCCTACTTTAGATACTACTTATAAAATTTGATTATGCGCCACAGGAGTCAAGCTACAACTAATTTATTTGTGAAGCAAATCCAAGAGCATAACACACCAACCATAATTAAGGATTTGTGCACACATCTACAATAAATTCTTACAGAAAACCTCCTGGAATATGTTATGCACTTTGGAGCGCACTTGCATGTGACCAGAGCATTCTAGACACTGCGTAGGAGTGAGTTGACAGATATGATCACACAATTTCAATGCCCTACATTGTTCTTCACTCTCAATGCATCATACACAAAATGGCGAGATCTGCAAGTAATTATGCAAGAGGATAGCCCTTCTGACCTGGAATCCCATCAACAATGGTGTACTCATAACATCGTTGATAAGCCCCACATTGTGGATGCATACATGCATAAAATATTTTCAATCTTCTATGAGGATATGCTTAAAAAAACATGCACACAACATATTACTGGTATAGGTACACATTATATTCTACCTGCACATGTCTATGCAAAACCTTTACATATTTGTCACTTGTTCTAATCCTCTAACATTCCTTTCGTAGATACAAAGGGAAACATTGTGGATCTAGAAATATACATGGTTTCCTATGTCTTAATGGAGCTCCTAACATGGAAACATTAAATTGGCAAGACTCGAATCAAATCAATGCTGCAAAGAGTTTCTTCAATAAATATGTTACACCATGGAATCCAAGTGAAAATCACGTCATGCAAATTCATATGCATCTATCCATTGAGGATGACCCTTTCTTGCTAGATACAAAATATACACCTCATCCAACCCACTTGAGGACTATGAACAACTCTTAAATTGAATACAAAGACATACAAAGTGCATTGAAAATTAATGTCTACATAGAAAAGGGAATACACTTAAATGCATATATAAATGTTATTGGAATGTATAACATGAATAATCACTCTACATTGATTAAAAGGGTCAAACAACATATCACCTAGCACACAATGATTTTCATCTGAACATCCATAATCTTACCATACGTCAAACATGGTGAGAAAATGTGGATTGGCAACCAATGCTCTCCTGTTATTCTATCACCAAACACATATCCAAATATGCTTCCAAAGCAAAGGGAAAATCAGAGAAAGAGGAAAATAATACTGAACAACAGACATATTCAACACTTTTGACATAAGAAATTTTGTTCAAAAGATCTTGGAAAAACCAACAAGGGGAAAACCAGTGAAAGAGGAATATTTCTATTGAGCTCTTGGAAATTTTGGAAATCACCAGCAAGTACAATAAGTATTAAATGCACATTACTCTTCTTGAAAAATGTGCCAAAATGCATGCAAAAAAATCAATAGAAGGTATAGTCTATATAGTTGTTAAATGCACATTACTCTCCTTGAAAAATGTGCCAAAATGCACACACAAAAATCAACAGACGGTACGCTATATAGTCACTATATTGCCTATTGTACAGTCACCAATCAACTGGAAAAAAACTTATCTCAAAATTTGTGCATCCTTGCCTTGATTTTTGTGCAAACATTTAACTATACAACCTTCTCACAATAGCAACATTACCTCTATTTCTATGTATCCTTCTTGCATCTAGAAATTAGTGCTATAGTGTAGTACATATTGTATGGCCCTCTTCAAAATCTATGCAGTATTCTTTTACCTCGGAATTTGTGCCTCCTTCCACTCTTGGGATATGCACCCTCTTTGGAAGCTTGCTAATCTTGTTTCTCCAAATCTCCTCTTCTTCTTAGTTCTTGCTCTTTCCTCATTCAACTATCCAAAATATCTCTTCTTGGAATGTGCGCCACCCTAGGTCTCAATCAAGCACTGTATTACCATTTAATGAGTAACATCCCTAACCCTTCATCTTCTACAAGCAAGATTGAATCCTGACCCACAAGATCAATGGATGTGATTTATTCCTAGGTTGACATGACTTAACTCACTTAAGTCATAAAACTATATAAAACCACTTTCTCTACAAAAAGGTCACTTTTGTCATTACATAATAAAAAAGACCCAACTTGATTTTATAAAATCTCTTTATAAATACACTTTATAAATACACTTTATAAAGTCACTTAAGTGAGACATTTGCTCGTTATTTTGCATCCTAGGCACAATAAATGTAGAATCACCTCCAAGCTATGAAATCTAACACTCCCTCTTAGTGAGGGAGGTACTTTTGGCACCTCCACCTGGATATATCTCCACTCCCCTCACTCTATCCATTGCAGAAGCTGCTCCCTCTAATCCACAAGGCCGCTTTGGTACCTACACCAAATATTGTGCTGAAGAACGATGCTAGTCATGTCTGCATTGAGAGTTCACCTCACCCTCGGGCTTATCCTCAAGTGTCATGTCATACCAGCTTGGTTTCCCGACTAAACTAGATGAAGTCTCATGCCCAACTAGCTCAATCAACGCCACTAAAACCAAGATCCAACTTGTCTTACCATCTACAGGTTGTCCCCACAACCTGTACATCTTTCCATTTCGAGTGCCAAGCACTCTGACTGCATCAAGACTCTCTCCCATCGGATAGATAATTACATGTCCATTACAAAATAGGATCACATATCCATCATCCTCCAGATTTGACAACTAGAGTAAGTTTAACGTCATCTCTAGTACTAGGTACACATTGGCCACCTCTAGATGTCATCCTAACTCCACTCTAAATTTGACACATCCAATACCTCCACTGCATGTGTGGTGTCGGCCCCACTATCAACATGCATGTCTGAGTCGACATCTAAAATAATTAGGAACATAACTTGTATCCCTATCATGTGGTTAAATGCCCCAGTATCCAAAATCCATGCACCAGTGTCTACACACTCTACCACACTGCTACTCGTAAGAAGTAAGACTAATGAGAACTCCTTCTCAAACTTCTTAGAATACTCTTATATCTCAGTTGATTCTACATCCGCTTTCTTTTCCTCTTTCTTGTTTCCTTTCTTCTTGTTTGGACACTAGCCTACATAACGGCCAAAGTTCCAACATGCAAATCATTTCACTTTTCTCATGTCCTTCTCGAAGGTGGATCCCCCAGTACCCTTCTTTTTTCTTTAGCTCTTCACAGAAAGAGCCACATTTTCTTTGTTAGCACCATCCTCCTTCTTCTCATATCTACTCGGATACACCTCCCAGATTTCCTCCTATGTAAAGTCATCCCATAATCTCTCCCAAGATGGAAAGTTCTCCCTTCCTACCACACATTTCGTATACACATCCCAACCCTTGGTGAATCCCTTCAAGTCTACACACACCATCTCTGGGTCTGCAATGATCTCACCCATAGCACTCAGCTCATCCTTCACCTTCCTAATTCAGGTGAGATAAGAGGCCACATTTTCTCCCTTTTCCATCCTTGTGTTATGGATTTTCCTTCAAGGCCATCTTCCTATTCTCATTTCTGTTCTCATAAAAGCTCTTCAGTGTATCCCACAATTCCTTGGTTTTCTGCTACTCAGGAAGATGTTGAATTAGGTGGTCCCTCACTCTATCTAAGCGAATCCTCTGATTTCTATCTTCCTCCACTTCATGGATGTCCAAATCAATGGGATCTGACAATGGCGATACCACTTTGGTCCTAACGAATAGCCACAACTTTTCCTCTCTCAGAACAACTGCAATCCTTTCCTTCCACTGCATGTAGTTCGAGATCCCCTCCAACTAATCCTCATACATGATACTGGAAGTCATTATTTCCCTCTTCTTCCAAGATAAATCCCCTCCTTTGCAAATCACTTGCAACTCAAGTGCCAAAATCTGAACCAAGCTATACCAACTAGCAAAACACTTGCCCGACAACTCTTCTCTACCATCCACTGAACCTTAGAACCCTAGCTTTGATACCATGTTAATATTTCACCTAGCAAATTCAGTTAGGCCTTTTGTCAAACACTTAGAAAACTCTAATTTCAACCTCAATAAAATTCAACAGCCGCGCATTAAACTCAAATGCATTCAATTTTACTTATAAGAGTAGAAACACAAATGCTAAGCAAATTTGAAAGTTATAGTAGTGAAAAATAACACTTAACAACAAACATATTCACAACATTTCAAGAAATTTTGGTCAAAAGACCTTGGAAAAACCCACAAGGGGAAAACCAGTGAATGAGGAATATTTCTATTGAGCTCTCAGAAATTCTGAAAATCACCAACAAGTACAATCAGCATTAAATGCACATTAATCTCCTTGAAAAATGTGCCAAAATGCACACAGAAAAAATCAGCAAAAGATATAGTTCATACAGTCATTGTACGACCTGCTATAGGGTCACCAAACAATTGAAAAACAACTTATTTGGAAATTTGTGCATCCTTGGCTCAATGTATGTGCAAACTTTCATTTGTATGACCTTCTCAAAACAACAACATTACCTCAATTTCTGTGCATCCTACTTGCCTCTAGAAAATCGTGCTACAGTACAGTATGTACTATACATCTCTCCTCAAAATCTTTGCAGTAGTATTTCACCTCATAATTTGTGCTTCCTTCCACTCTTGGGTTATGCGCCCTCTTTGGAAACTTGCTAATCTTGCTACTCCAAATTTTCTCTTCTTGTCAAATCTTCCTCTTTCCTCATTCAAGTCTCCAAAATCTCTCTTCTTGGAATGCATGCCACCCTAGGTATCATTCAAGGTCTTTTATTATCATTTAATGACTAACTTCCCTAACCCTTCATCTTCTATGGTCAAGATTGAATCTTGGCCCACAAGATCGATAGATGTGACTTATTCCCAAGTTGACATGACTTAAGTCACTTAAGATATAAAACTATATAAAATCACTTTCTCTCCAAAAAGGTCACTTTTGTCATTAAATAATAAAAAAGACACAACTTGTCTTTATAAGATATATTTATAAAGCCACTTTATAAATACACTTTATAAAGTCACTTAAGTGAAACATTTGCTCAGACTTCAATATCCTAGGTACAATAAATGCAGAAGTACCTCCGAGCTATGAAATATAACACTCTCTCTTATTGAGGGAGGTACTTTTGGCACCTCCACCTAGATCTGTCTCTAACCCCCTCACTCCATCTGATGTTGAAGCTACTCCCTCTAAACCGAAAGGCCTCTTTGAAACCTACATTGGATCCTATGTTGAAGACCAATGCTAGTCATGTTTGCACTGAGAGTTCACCTCACCATCATGCCCATCCTCAAGTGTCATCTCATACTGGATTGATTTCCTGATTGAATTGGATGAAGTCTCACGCTGAGCTAGGTCAACCACCACCACTAAACCTAAGATCCAACTTGAATCACCATTTATAGGTTTCCCCCACAACCTGTACATCTTTCCATCTCGAACACCAAGCACTTGTGCCGCATCAGGCTCTCTCCTACCAGATAGATAATTAGCTATCCATTACAAAGAAGGATGGAATATCCATCATCCTCCAGAGCTTACAATGAGAGTAAGTTTAAATTCAACTCTAGTACTAGGTACACATTGGGCACCTCTAGATGTACTTCTAACTAAGTTGGAATTTGACACATCCAACCTCCCCCAACTTCCTGTGTGGTGTCGACCCCACTACCAACATGCATGTCTGAGTTGGCATCTGAAATAATCAGGAACATATATCATATCCCTATCATGTGGTGCATGCCCCGCTATCCAAAAACCATGCACCAGTTTCTACACACTTTTCCACATTACTACTCAGAAGAACTGAGAGCAATGTGAAATCCTTCTCAATCTTGACCTAGAATACTCTTATATCTTAGTTGATGCTATAATTGCTTCCTTTGCCACTTTCTTGTTTCCTTTCTTCCTCTTTGGAAACTAGCCTGCATAGTGGCCAATGTTCTGACATGCAAATTGTTTAACTTTGCTCATGTCCTTCTCAGAGGTGGATCCCCCACTCCCCTTCTTTCTTCTTTTTCTCTTCGCGGGAACAACCACATTTTCTTCATCAACACCATCCTCCTTCTTCTCATCTCTACTCTGAGGCCTCTCCTGAATTTCCTCCTATGTAAATTTATCCCATAATCTCTCCCAAAATGTAAATTTCTCCCTTTTCGGCACACATTTCATGTACACATCCTAGCCTTTGGTGAATCCCTGCAGGGCTATATGCACCAACTCAATGTCTACAATGATCTCACCAACAATACTCAGCTCATCCTTCACCTTTCTAAGTCGGGTGAGATAAGAGGCCACATTTTCTCCCTTGGCCATCCTCGTGCTATGGAGCTTGTCCTTCAAGGCCAGCTTCCTATTCTAATTTTTGTTCTCGTACAAGCTATTTCGTGCATCTAATATTTCCCTGGTTGTTTGCTTCTCAGCCATATGTGGACTCAGGTGGTCCCTCACTCTATTTAGGAGAGTCCTCTAAGTTCTACCTTCCTTCACTTCATGGATGTCCAAAGCAATGTGATATGACGATGTCAGTACCACTGTGGCACTAACGAACAATTGCAGCTTGTTCTCTATCAAAACAACTACAACCATTTCCTTCCACTGTAGGTATTTGGAGATCCCCTCCAACTGATCCTCATGCATGATACTAGAAGTCATTCTTTCCCCTCTTCTTCCAAGCTAAAGTCCCTTCTTTGCAAATCACTTCCAAGTCAAGTGCCAAAATATGAACCAAGTTGTATCAACCAACAAAACACTTGCCCAACAACTCTTCTCTACTGTTCACTGAACCTCAGAGCCCTAGCTCTAATACCATGTTAAGATTTCACATAGCAAACTCAGCTAGGCATTTTGTCAAACACTTAGCAAACTCTAATTTCATCCTCAATAAACTTCAACAGTCATGCATTAAACTTAAACACATGCAACTGTACTTTTAAAAGCATAAACATAAATGCTAAGCAAATCTGAAAGTTATAGCAGTTAAAAATAATACTGAACACCAGACATATTCACCACATTTGATACAAGAAATTTTGGTCAAAAGACCCTAGAAAAACCCACAAGGGGAAAACTAGTGAATGAGGAAGATTTCTATTGAGATCTCAAAAATTCTGGAAATCACCAGCAAGTAGAATTAGCATTAAATACACATTACTCTCCTTCAAAAACATGCCAAAATGCACACAAAAAAAATCAATAGAAGATATAGTCCATACAGTCACTGTATGGCCTGTTGTACGGTCACCAAACAACTGAACAACAACTTATCTAGAAATATGTGCATCCTTGCCTCGATTTCTATTTCCAAATTTTCAGTTGTACAACCTTCTCACAATAGAAACATTACCTCGATTTATGTGAATCCTTCTTGCCTCTATAAATTCATGTTATAGTGTAGTTTGTATTGTACGGCCCTCCTCAAAATCTATGCAGTAGTCTTGCACCTCATAATTTGTGCCTCCTTCCACTCTTAGGATATGCGCCCTCTTTGGAAACTTACTAATCTTACTGCTCCAAATATCCTCTTCAAGGTAATTTTTAAGGGTGAAATTTCACAAATTGGCTATTTTTCGGGCTTTTTTTTCAAAAAATAAATTCGTTATTTGGTGATTTTTAGTCTCTAATATCGCCTATATTTACATAAAATATGTTTTTTTATCATAATATTCACTAAAATTTACATATTTCAGTAGTAAATTGTATGTTTCATATTTAATATTTTCCTACTTATCTATATGCATGTTTTTTTCAATACAAAATAATTGCCTACGATACTATACTTAAGTATAATATTAGAATCCTTAAAAGATACCCTGATCCTCTTCTTCTCAACTCTTCCTCTTTCCTCATTCAACTCTCCAGAAGATCTTTTCTTGGTATGTGTGCCACCCTAGGTCTCACTCAAGCTCTATTATTACCATTTAATGAGTAACTTCCCTAACCCTTCATCTTCTACGGTCAAGATCGAATCTTGGCCCACAAGATCGATGGATGTGATTTATTCCCAAGTTGACATGACTTAAGTCACTTAAGTCATAAAACTATATAAAATCACTTTCTGTTCAAAATGGTCACTTTTGTCATTAAATAATAAAAAAGTCCCAACTTGACCGTATATAATCACTTTATAAATACACTTTATAAAGTCACTTAAGTGAGGCATTTGCTTGGACTTCTGCATCCTAGGCACAATAAATGTAGAAGTACTTCTGAGCTACAAAATATAAGATGCACTCCCCCTACCAACTGAAAATACCAATGTTTTTTACCAATATAATTAGAGTCAAACTTTTTTAACTACCTATCCCTTTGTTGTTTTACTCATATATGTATACTTTCTCATATGACAAAATAATGTACCATTTCACTTTCCATGGATTCCATGGGTTTCTATTTATTGCTTATTAGTACTTGCACTAGAGTTTTTCTTTAAATTTCATCAACTACTATACCCTACATAGATTCACTAGACTTGCTTTCAACACATAATCTTATATTATCTACATACACACAACTTTCTCTCGTTTTGCAGCATATCGAAGTCTCTTCGGCATTTCGTTTCCCCCTGTTGCCAACATCCATGAATCATCGATGTTAAATCTGGGTGAGAACGACATCGTCAACATCGACATCATGAAAAAGAGAAAGAGACACCGACGGATTGAAGGTTGTGAAGGGAAAACCTGCGTGTAAGGGTTTTCAGAAACACATGCTTGGTAATAAGCATGTGGAAGGATGTCTTGTAGTTGTGGGGACATGGACTATGCATGGACAAACTCATAATCACGGTGGAGTCTTATTCCAAGAGTTAGTCACTTATGATAGATGGTGACCATGAGGCCATGGGAGGCTCCTGAGCACGTGTTGGAGTTTTTTGGCGAGAGGTGTTTGAAATTATGTATCTATCATGTTTATGATGATGCCTAGAGATATTTGGACATGAAGGGGTTTATTGTGCCATGGAGGCATGATGTAGATTTGTTGATCAGAGACAAAGGATCTTCCTTTTTTGTTTGGGAGATGCAAATCATGGATCCATGTGTATGCTCCTGAGTCTGTGGTTGAATTTGGCATGGAATGACATGAAGTGTACAAACATATTTAGCTGAGGTGGATGATCTCTAGTATTGAAGATCAATCGTTGGAAGTGATTTTAGTAGAAAGGTCGAGAAGCCTTCACCTATAATTGGATGTAACTTCAACTCTTTCGATGGAGAAGCGATCAGTTCACTGGAAGCATCTTCTATGGATTTGAAAATATTTATTATATATGTAAATAGGCTTAGCACTATAAGATCGGGTTAGGAATGCGTACCCTTAATAACTCCCTAAAAAAGGCTAGACATAGTCCAGTATGTCAAATTCTCAAATTCTTAGTTAGAACTTTGTAGGGTGTTGATGATTACCTCAAGTCAAGCTTAAAAGTAGGATTGTTAAGTTAACCTTAACTTGATAAATGAGTTATTGAACTAATCATATTTTAGGTCAAAGTATGGTTTTTTGAAACTATGATTTTGGTATCCCATAATATTGTTCCCATAGAATTGCTTGTAATATAATATGCCATTAACATAATTTTACCATTTTTAAAAACATTCTTTATATGGACGGTATCTTTTTAGTCCATTTATTATATCAAAGTTACATCTAGAGTGTACAGTAGCTTCTAAATAACTACTAATATTAATGTTAGAATGTTTAAATGTTTTTTATTAAAATAAATACTAAGTATAATATTTAATAAATATTTAAATTAATCTTTTATTAAAGAAGAACTATTATATAATATGATTATTAATTTTAAAGATTATTTTATTTATCATCAAAGTTTAACATTTAAATTTTCTTTATCAAAATAAGTTGATTGTAACACTCAATAAAATATATATATTAAGGTTTGAAAAAAAAATCAACTAGATCATATATATAGATATATTTTGTGGAAACATAATTATAAATTTAATTTTTATAAGAAGAAAAAGTAAATTAAGTTATAGAAATTATTTATTAATATATAATAATTGTATTGAAAGATGTTAGATTTAATTTGTAGTAGAGATGTTATATATATGACTAAAGTTTACGTCAAAATATATATAGAGAATTGTGTTTGACGATAATGTAAATCCAAAAACTATTTATAACATATAATCTCAAAATTAAAGATAATACATCTTATCTTATCCTCTTTATAAAAACAAGTATCTTCCCCATTAAGAGCATGGCTATGACTAGGTACCTAATGTACAAGAACAAGATGGACAACATGGGAGACAAGAAGGTTCCTAAAATTGCTTGATAAAAGGGTGATGATATTAAAAATATTATTACATCTCAATTTAAGGAGAAATTGTCATGCAATAAAAAATTAGATAGTAGTAGATAATTACCATATTATAAGGAGGTTATCATTCCGAATCTAGAATATCAAAAGCATATCTTTGTTTTGATTAGAGTAAAGAAGAAAATCAACATTGCTAAAATACGAACAAACTTTCACCATTATACTAAAAGATGGAAGATAAAAATGACTTTCTCATAAAATATCTCTAGTATACCCACATTAAAACACACTTTCAAAACTATTTATTATAATATTGACATTTCTAACTTTTTAACTCTTAACTATGGTGATCTAGGAACACTTCTCTTAAATATTTTTTAGCACAAATAAAATTAAAAAAAAAAACTTATTCTTAACTTTTTAAAAATTACTAAACTAAAGTTAATCCCTAAAGTTATTACTTTATAACATTATTTCTCTTATAAAATAATGACTAAATTAAATTACAATTTTTTTTATAATTAATATATAATAATTGTTCGAAGATCTAACTTGGATAGAGATGATATTGCATACTTGAATGAATTAAGTTTTTATATATCACACAAACCTATAATAAAAGTGTAAAGATTATATGTTAGTACATTATCATTATTTATATATATATATATATAAAATAGCAATAATGCTATATGTGAGTAAATTATATACACAAATTAAATCAATTATATATATGTATATAATAATTAAAATTATATATATATATATATATATATATATTTTATAAGTTTAGAGTTTTTAGTTTTACTAAATTAAATGGTTAAAAAAATTATAATTCAATAATTTTGATACCTTTAAACATGCGATTAACATATATCTAAAATGTAAAGTAGCTTAATGGCTAAATATTTATCCTAATTTTACCATTGACTACTATTCTCTAATCTAGTAACCCTTAATTCACTAACTTTTAATTTTTTATCATAATAATTCAAAATACACTCAACACCCAACCCACAAATCATTATGACCAAAATACACTCAACACCCAACCCACAAATCATTAAGTCATATCTAGGCTTATCCTTTAAAAAATAACCCATTTACTACTAAATACTATTTTCACTAACTCTCTAACTGCCCATTAAACATCACTTCTATAATTCCACTAACTCTCTAACTTCTAATCTATAAAATAATGACGGTGTGAACTTGGGAAATTCTAGATGTTGAAAATTTACTTTTCTCTACACCTAAAAAGGTACCTACTCGGACGAGATAGGATTGGCAACCTTCTTTCTTGGCGCTTTTTAGTTAAGAGGAATAGGCTTCTTATCTTCTTCATAATTTGTAGTCAAAAGAGCACATGACCCATCAAATGACTACGAGAGGATTTACACCTCAAACTAGAGTACTTGTCGTGACCATAGTCTTTATTTCCCAAGACTTAGTTGGTTGCAGTGACCCATCTACCATTAACAAACCTTTTGGAAAACCACTAAACATGGTGCCTAGGGTGGTGTATGTATCATGATATGTGGTGTTTTGTAATGTCAATAACATTGTTGAAGCTTGCTATAAAATCTAATCGTATTAAGTGGGTACATAATATAAACAAGAGTTGCATGCAGCTTAGTCCTTGTTTTTTAGATTTAAAAATATAGGAAAACAAAAAAAACAAGTTATTCAACAACATTACATTAAATTTGGAACATGCATGTCAAGTTAACATCTACGATTTATTTTAATTACATAAAGGTTGAGAAATTCCATTGATGCTTGAACAAAACAAAAATAATTAGAATGTACATAAATAGGTTTTGCACAACAAAAGTTTCAATACAATACACAAATGAACATATATAACACCTCGACCCCCAATGCAACTAAAGATGGCTTCAACCATGTGCTAAAAACCTTGAGACAACTACTTGGCAAGTTAAAATAAAAGACATTCATATAACTGTTGCTTTCTCAATGGGAAGGAAGATTTGATTTACATGTTCATAACATACTCATCCATATGCTCTAAATCTAAAGATAATGTTTAGAATATAAAAACAAATATTGGAAACAAGACTAGCTCAATTATTGAATATAGATTTTATTAGATAGTTTCATACCCAATGGCTTTTTTGAGTAAACCAATTTTAGTGCATCCACAACTATATTTTTTTGTTTTTGGTTTATTGATGCCTTTAATGCTTATTGATTTCTTATTCACATGCTTCACAGATATTATCCAAATATTTATTGTTTCCAACATATAATTTATTATAACTTCCATAATCAGGTATGCTCTATTTATATTACTCATATTTAGTCAATGAATATGAGTAACTTATGGGGAAACTCTCAATGCAAGAACATATAGTAATTATCATGTTATATCTAATGTTGATGAAAATGCCACCAAATGACAAATTTGAACAATTTGATTTTACTGGTGGTGTGAGGACACCAGTGTTAAATCTAATTAAGTCAATTTCAAATTTATGAAATAGGAATCAGTGTGCGGTTTGGCCTGGTGGTTTAAATTGGCATAGGAAATATATTCAGTTATTATTGAGGGAGCATTTTGAAACTATTGTCATGCACAATTATTATTGAGGGCGCATTCGGACCTTCTAGCAACTGTTGGTATGACATGCAATTTTGTATCTCCTAGATTACTATGTCTTTGGTCAGGAATTTGAAGAAATGATCTAGGTAGTGAATATTAATTGGTGAGCGACTGTATTGGAATATTTCCAGAGTTTAGCTACATATCTAGTCTTGAAAAAAAAAATTAATAAATGTTAAATTATTAGGAATGATCATTACAAAGTCTCTTGTATGGACTAATATTATATAAAGGATCTGAACAAAATTAACAAATATTCAAATAATCACAAACTCAGTCATTGCTTCAATTCAGAATGTGTTGACAAAACTTCTACATCAATTTCATGATGGTAAAATCAAGTGCAAGTATTTTCAATGACTAAAGTGTATATCCTTCCACCATTTTAAGGATCGTGTCTATGCTTGGTTGTGGAATGTTCAATATTGAAATTCTACTGTTATACTTGAAGCTGCTTTCAGCAACATCCGATCCATTCAAACTATTATTGTATTCAATCCATGCTGGTGTATGGATTGATCTATCAATACACATACTATATTCAATGAAAGATTGCATATGGTATGATCCCTCAAATCCATTGCTATGATCTAAAGATGACTAAGCTTCACCTTGAATATTTTCCTTGGAGTTAAAGACTATCAACCGGGCTTCTATTTTTTTAGGATGAAGTTCAGTAAAGGGAACCTCTTCAATGTTCCATGTAAGCTTCGGCTATTGCACCTAGAGAACTAGAGAACTGAACTAGACAACCTTGTATTTTACAACCCTTTTTTATCACTTTACAGTTCTTCCAAATATGAACTGTTTTCTGCACATCAAAAGAAAAACTAGTCAAATAAAGTGAAAAAAATAGAAAAGCAAAGCATGCTACACAGAAGGCTGAGAATGACCATATTCAGCAAATCACTAAATGTACATGTTATCACTTGGAAAAATGAAATGCAAGAAAAAGAAATGGGATCTACACAGACTGAAATTTTCATTTGGACACAAAAAGAGGAACCCGCATGCTCCTAGAGGTGATAAAAAGAACAAGTTTCTCAGTGTCCCATACACATTTACTGTCCAAACTTAGAATTCTATGTAAGATGTGTCTTTTATGATTCCATGAAAAAAGGAACTATGACCATTGAACTTAAAGCAACGCAACTAGATAAAATTCAATTGAAGAAAACGGTAATGTGGGTTAAGAGAAACAAGGGAATTTACAATACCATTTTGGTCAAAAATAGGTTATTGGCACATGCTGATAGCAGTAATTAGAACCACACTCATCATAGTATAGGGAAATGTGCTTCCATCCCACTCAATTTTGAGCTTTTTCAATGCACCACTTATTTGGAAATCATCAACTCCCTTACTACTCTCATCAATCTCTTCAATAGATTTGATTGAATTTGTGATAATAGAACATATGTCCCAAGGAAGGTTGCAACTGTCAAACTGAAGTAGGTGGTACTCCTTTCCAGAAAACAATATGACCCATCAAATTACCAAAGGGAACACAAAAAATACACTTTTTCAAGTTAAGGGAAATTTGAAGTTGGTGACACCAATCAAACATTAACCTTAGAAAACTAACATGTTCCTTAAATAAACTGAAAATAGTCTATTAATCCATATAGACTTCCAAAATTTGTGAATGAAGTCTCGAAAGACAACAACTACAATCCTTGAGAAGAATGTAGTAGCATTTTTAAGACCAAATGGCATCACATTATGTGCAAAAGATCCCCATTATGTTGTAAAGGTGTTCATCTTCTTATGTTCTTTTTAAATCATAACATGATGATATCCCAAGAACCCAGCTATAAAGAATATGATTCCTTTCCCGCAACTTGATCCAAAACCTCGTCACTAAAAGGGGTAGGAAAGGGATCATGCACACATGATGAATTAAGGTTATGGAAATCAACACATACCCTATGTTGAATATTGTAACTTCTAAGAATATTATATTTGTATATTATTTATTCCGGAGATGTTCCATACCTCCGATGTGATTATACTATGAATCCGGAGATGTTTATTCCTCCGAATTGGTTGTGGTAACTAGGGTTATTAGACCCACCATGTGGGGGTCGACCCAGTCAGTTATAATAGGGTATTTAACCTAATGGTTAAATACGAGCCTACATGTACTTGTGTAAAATACATGTTAGTGTAGTGTATAAATAGAGGAGGTATGTTCCTCATTTGACACACACACACACTTGAGAGAGGCGCACTTGTGGAGGAGAGGTCTACTATGGTGGAGAAGGAGATCATGTCTTTGGTTTGCATCTTTGTATATTGTTGGTCATCTATATTGAGGAAGCTTTACTGGGTTTTCTACCCCATGAGGGTTTCCCAGGATAAATCTGTGTCTCTTGTGTTTATGCTATGCTTGTTGTTTCTTCAGTGATCCTGTATATGCTATTATTGTGAAATGGAATGTAATGCTGCTATTTTCTGTCTTAGCATATTAAATTTTAACATGGGATCAGAGTTAACCTGAAGGAAGACAAGGTATGGCACTTACGACACTTGCTTTACTTACGACAATTTGAAGGTTAGGGTTTTACATAGAAAAAACCAGTCATCATGGAACTTTCGCTATAAATCCATTTCTGCGAAGGCTCAAGGTCTGAAAAGTTTACAGGTCGAAGATAAAATCCCCAGGTACCTTGTTTCCAAAGGGCACCCTCATATTCGTTGTACTTCATAAGTTATGATCAGTACAAGTTAGGGTTTCTGCCTCTTCCAGATCTCAGTCAAAATTAGGTCACCTTCGAAAAAAGGTCATAACTTGGGCTAGGAAGCTCCAAATGAAATTTCGTAAAAAGTGACAAGTAGTACATAGACTGTACTATCTCAGAAAACTTTTTCAGAGGCCGAAGGTGAACCAGTGACACGTGGCATGCCGCACAAGTTCGCTCTCCTGTTTTATCCCATAAACAGGTCATGTTGCGACACTTGGCATAACTCTCTCTCAGAGAGTCCAATTGAGGTCAGACCTGTCAATATAGAAAGAGAACAGGGCGAGCTATGTTAGGAAAAGTTTTCAGAGGCCGAAGTTCAAACAGTGACACGTGGCATGCCATACAAGTTTGCTCTCCTGTTTTATCCCATAAACAGGTCACGTTGCGACACTTGGCATAACTCTCTCTCAGAAAATCCAATTGAGGTCAGACCTGTCAGGATGGAAAGATGATAGGTCAGGCTACTGCAGAAAACGTTTTCAGACCCTGTGGAGAATAAATTTCAGAGTTATAGCAGAAACAATCAGGTGCATATTTCTGTCAAAACAGAATTATTTTTCGAGCACCTTTATTCATGGCTTCCGGAATTTAGGGTTTCGGAGAAAGTTAGAATTTTTGGAATCGGAGTCCACGGCTGAATGCTACTCAGGAAAATTGAAATTTAGAGACAAAGATCGAATTTTTGGTTGGGTAGAAGACCGGGCTTCATCAAACCCTAGTTCGGGTTCCTGTCCAGAAGATCCAGAAGTTTCGAAGGCAATTTTGAGGGGTCAAATTTTGGAGATTTCAAAATTGAAGAATGCTAGGTTGATCAGCTCAGCAAGACACATTCTTCCATCCATTCAGAAGTGTGAAAGTCAAAGATTGAATTTTTAGGGTTTCTCTACCAAACCCTAATCAAGCTCCAGATCAAGTTTCAGGGGGAGTTGAGACTAAGGCCTTACATAAGAAGACTACAAAAGGTCTCGACAGGTATGACTTAAGGAGGTTCAGGTATGCCTTGAAATCTGATTCTTGATTAAGCTCATAATGTGTTTGTCTTCATGTTATTTATTAGTACAATCTTGATTAATGTTATTAATTGTCTTATCACCCTAGTAACAATATGAATGCATGTGAATGATCGAAGACATTCATTGATTAGGGCTATATGATTGTACTTATGCATTATGGTGTTGTGTAAGGTTGATGTTGTCTGCTAACAAGACACAGGTACATCACAAAAGACAAATCAAGTTCCATGACAACATGAAGACAAAGACTCACGAGGTATGTATGACTTTGTTATATTATGTTTAACCTATGAGACATGCAGGTTCTAGCTCAGGATCTCTAAATCATTGAAGAGATTGTTTAGGTATGTTGTACATAACTAAGCAGGTATACTAATCCAGGTATGTTTTCCTATGTCATGTTAGAATCTTACCTTGTGTAAGTATACTTGGTATGATTGGTTAGTAATCAAGGGTTTATGCATACTAGATCAAACAAGAATATGCATGAGTAAAAGAAGTCTTCCTTGAAACCCTGAATACTAATGATCATGACTGTACATATTCAAGATTATTTAGAATTAGAATGTTTTGATAATATTTAGAATATACTAATGAATGTATGTTTTGTATGAGATCATGAGGTTGACACTAGTGTACACTTGAGCATGCACAGTGGTACAGAATGAATAGAAATTCAGAAGACATACAGAAGATCAAGCGAGAGGCAACCACACAAACATAAAAGATAAGTATTTGAGTTGTTATTAGAAATAGTAAATGATATTGCTTGTATGCATATTTGTATTCCTAGAATATATCATGCTGAGTGTAAACATTCATAAAGCATTGAACAGTATACTACTAATATGCATATGATTGGTAAATTGGACAAACATTCCATTGTTGCTTGTCTAGAATGAAACCTCTTTGCTGACATACTGAGAGCTGTGCACACTCTCGATAGTATGTTCTGGTAGAGATGGAAGGCATCTAGATAGCCACTGTATGCATACAGGATATGGGAAAGTGTTGTGCCAAAGTATTGGTCAAAATAGTTGCATAACTATGTAAATGATATCTGTATGCATAATAGGTTATCATGTCTATATGATTTGATGATTATGAAGTATTACTAATCATGTACTTAATTTTGATTTGTAGGAAAGATCATGATGAATGATGAACTCTGAACAAGCGATGGATGTTCAACAAAAGATTTACAAATCAAACACACTATAGAAAGCTTGTGGTTAAGAGATTCTCTTAGAAAGAGGAAGAGAATTATGATGAGATGTTTTGCTCCAAGGGACTAGATAAGACCATTCTCTTAATAATGTAATCAGGTTTTGTTTGGGTTCCCAGGATCGGTAGTCAATTGATGAGCTTAATGATCATCATTGGTGATGTGGATCTCAACCTTTGCTACAAGGTTAAATATGGGTTATATACACATATGACATGGATGCAAGAAGGAACTCACCACGGAGTTCGAATGTTTTTGAGGCTCATATTAGTAGACCCATCTGACGAGAGATGGCACAAATAGATATGCAGAAGATCACTCAATGTTGAGTGTGAATAATGGACAATTGACAGCTTCATGACAAAGCTTGGGCTTTACCAGAAGTAAAACTATTCCTAACCTTTACCTTAAGGTTGTGGATGATGAACCTATCATACCATTATCGTATGACGATGATCTCTTTCTGACAAGGAATGAGAAACATGTCATGAAAATGGCTGCAGAAATGAAAATGAAAGATCTCGGATTAATGCACTACTTCTTAGGTCTAGAAGTATGGCAAGATCCAAAAGGAATCTTTTAAATCAAGGTAAGTATGGTGTGAAGTTTCTAAAAAGATTTGATATGTTGGAGTATACAGCCATGGCCACTCCCATGGACTCCAACTTGAAGTTATTAGTTAATGATTCATCGTATTTAGTGGACCTAACCCTAAATAGACAAATCATTGGGTCATTGATGTATTTAACAAATACTAGGCCAGATATATGCTTTGCTGTAAATACCCTAAGTCAGTATCTAGTAGAACCTAGAAAGGTTCACTTAATAGCTACAAAGCATGTAGTGAGGTACCTAAAAGGTACATTAGATTTTTGGTCTATATTATCTTGGAGGTCATGAACTCCGTTTACATGGTTACTCAGATTCTGATTAGGCAGGAAGTGTCTCAGACAGAAAGAGTACATCAGGTGGATGTTATATTCTTGAATCTGCCATGATCTCGTGGTTCAGCAAGAAACATTCTAGTGTGGCTCTCAGTACTGCTGAAGTAGAATATATGGCTATCTGCTCTGCCAGCTGTGAAGCAGTGTGGCTTTAGAAGCTTTTATATGGAGTGTTTGACTTAGAAATGGATCCCACTGTGATTATATGTGATAATCAAAGCTGCATTAAGATGTCTGAATATCCTATGTTCCACGATAAGTCAAAACACATTGAGATACGATACTTCTATATACGAGATATGGTGCAGAGGGGAGCTATCAAGCTCGAGTATATAAGCACTGAGGATTAGATTGCCGATATCCTGACTAAACCTTTGTCTCGAGTAAAGTTTGAATACTTCCGAGACAAGCTTGGTATAGTCCAGAAGGACCCTCCTCGAAAGGGGGAGTAGTATAGTATCTGATAACAAGTCTGTCCCTTCATTTTTGTTGCACTTAGTTACTTAGAATTATTTAGATTTAGAACTCTTATATCTTTTACTCTTGATGTTAGATGTATTAGTGAGAATACATGCTAGATGTATACATGTTTTTGATGTGATGTATACATGTTTTGATGTTAGATGTATTAGTGAGAATACATGCTAGATGTATACATGTTTTTGATGTGATGTATACATGTTTTGATGTTAGATGTATTAGTGAGAATACATGCTAGATGTATACATGTTTTTGATGTGATGTATACATGTTTTGATGTTAGATGTATTAGTGAAAATACATGCTAGATGTATACATGTTTTGATGTTAGATGTATTAGTGAGAATACATGCTAGATGTATACATGTTTTTGATGTGATGTATACATGTTTTGATGTTAGATGTATTAGTGAAAATTACATGATAGATGTATACATGTTTTGGTGTGATGTATACATGTTTTGATTAGTGATGTATACATGTTTTGATGTGATACATACTCTTGGATATTTGTACCTGTATAGATGAGACTACAGATGACGATTGGATCATCCTTGAACTTAAGTTCTAAAGTGAGCCGTAGACGTGAGGTCTCCGAAAATGAAGTCCTTAGTGGACAGTTGAGGGGATTGGATCATCCCTGGACTTTCAGTCCTAAAGAGAGCCATAGACGTGAGGTATCCGAGAATGAAGTCCTTGGTGGACTTGAGGGGATTGGATCATCCCTGGACTTTCAGTCCTAAAGAGAGCCGTAGATGTGAGGTCTCCGAGAATGAAGTCCTTGGTGGACTTGAGGGGATTGGATCATCCCTGGACTTTCAGTCCTAAAGAGATTCGTAGACGTGAGGTCTCCGAGAATGAAGTCCTTGGTGGACTTGAGGGGATCGGATCATCCTTGGACTTTCAGTCCTAAAGAGAGCCGTAGACGTGAGGTCTCCGAGAATGAAGTCCTTGGTGGAATTGAGGGGATTGGATCATCCCTGGACTTTCAGTCCTAAAGAGAGCCGTAGACGTGAGGTCTTCGAGAATGAAGTCCTTGGTGGACTTGAGGGGATTGGATCATCCCTGGACTTTCAGTCCTAAAGAGAGCCGTAGACGTGAGGTCTCTGAGAATGAAGTCCTTGGTGGACTTGAGGGGATTGGATCATCCCTGGACTTTCAGTCCTAAAGAGAGCCGTAGATGTGAGGTCTCTGAGAATGAAGTCCTTGGTGGACTTGAGGGGATTGGATCATCCCTGGACTTTCAGTCCTAAAGAGAGCCATAGACGTGAGGTCTCCGAGAATAAAGTCCTTGTTGGACAGATGAGGATTGGATGATCCTTGAACTCAAGTTCTAAAGTGAGCCGTAGACAGGTGTCTCCGAGAATAGAGGATAGGACTGCATCGTCCCTGGACCTTGGTTCAAAATGCACGTGATTGGATTAATCATCCTTAGACAGTAAATCCAGGAAGGATAGTCTTAAATGTGATTGTGGTTGGATTAATCATCCTTACACAGTAAATCCAGGAAGGATAGTCTTAAATGTGATTGTGGTTGGATTAATCATCCTTAGACAGTAAATCCAGGAAGGATAGTCTTAAATGTGATTGTGGTAGGATTAATCATCCTTAGACAGTAAATCCAGGAAGGATAGTCTTAAATGTGATTGTGGTTGGATTAATCATCCTTAGACAGTAAATCCAGTAATTCCGAAAGGAAGGATAGTATTAAATGCGATTGTGGTTGGATTAATCATCCTTAGACAGTAAATCCAGTAATTCCGAAAGGAAGGATAGTCTTAAATGCGATTGTGGTTGGATTAATCATCCTTAGACAGTAAATCCAGTAATTCCGAAAGGAAGGATAGTCTTAAATGCGATTGTGGTTGGATTAATCATCCTTAGACAGTAAATCCAATAATTCCGAAAGGAAGGATAGTCTTAAATATGATTGTGGTTGGACTAATCATCCTTAGACAGTAAATCCAGTAATTCTGAAAGGAAGGATAGTCTTAAATATGATTGTGATGAGATTGATCCAGTAATTCCAAAAGGAAGGATCATGTATATAGATGATGATGCTGCTGATCGTGATATGATGATGCCGATGATCGTGTGATGACGATGCTGATGATCGTGTGATGACGATGTTGATGATCATGTGATGACGATGCTGATGATCGTGTGATGAGGATGCTGCTGATCGTGTGATGACGATGCTGATGATTGTGAGATGATGATGCTGATGATCGTGTGATGATGATGTTGATGATCGCGTGATGACGATGCTGATGATCGTGTGATGACGATGCTGATGATCGTGTGATGACGATGCTGATGATCGTGTGATGACGATGCTGATGATCATGCGATGACGATGCTGATGATCGTGAGATGACGATGCTGATGATCATGTAATGACGATGCAGATGATCGTATGATGACGATGATGCTCATCGTGATGGTCTAGATGACGATGTTGATGATCGTGAGGATCCAGACGTTGATGTTGCTATAGTTGTTCGAGTGCTGCAGAAGATAAAGACTCAGTACTGAAGATGTTGATGTTCCAATAACTGGTTGAGTTACTGATGATGTTAAGAAAGCTTCCAATGATTTATAGATGTATCATGTATGATGTATGACTCGTTGCTCCTGCAGATGTTGTTATAATATCCTTCTCATTAAGGGGGAGTGTTGAATATTGTAACTTCTAAGAATATTATATTTGTATATTATCTATTCCGGAGATGTTCCATACCTCCGATGTGATTATACTATGAATCCGGAGATGTTTATTCCTCCGAATTGGTTGTGGTAACTAGGGTTATTAGACCCAACATGTGGGGGTCGGCCCAGTCAGTTATAATAGGGTATTTAACCTAATGGTTAAATACGAGCCTACATGTACTTGTGTAAAATACATGTTAGTGTAGTGTATAAATAGAGGAGGTATGTTCCTCATTTGACACACACACACACTTGAGAGAGGCGCACTTGTGGAGGAGAGGTCTGCTATGGTGGAGAAGGAGATCATGTCTTTGGTTTGCATCTTTGTATATTGTTGGTCATCTATATTGAGGAAGCTTTACTAGGTTTTCTACCCCATGAGGGTTTCCCAGGATAAATCTGTGTCTCTTGTGTTTATGCTATGCTTGTTGTTTCTTCAGTGATCCTGTATATGCTATTATTGTGAAATGGAATGTAATGCTGCTATTTTCTGTCTTAGCATATTAAATTTTAACACCCTAATACCCTCTATGTCCTTCTTTCTATGGATTACAATGGGACTAATCCATTCTAATTATTCCACAAGAAATATCAAGCTAGGAGCTAACATTTAATCTATTTCTTTCTTGATTTTCTCCTTAACCCTAGGATTGAGTTGATAGGGACGATGTCTGATTGGCCTAGATTTAGGTTTTAAGTCAATTTTCATTTCATATAAATCTCCTTTTATCCATTTCAATTATATGAAAATTTGTGGAAATAAGTATTCATATCCTTTAAGAATAGAGACAATCTCAAAGACTATCTGATCATCCCAATAATCCCCAATTGATGCTAACTTGATCTTTTATTCAATACCAATATTAATCTTTTGCAACTTCACTAGATCAATGTAGGAGGTATTGGTATCTTCTTGCTTCTTTCTTTTCACAACATGAGATCCTTCTATCTTTTTAAAAGATAAATTCCTTAATTAATTTATATCATTCGGTTCTACCTCATCTATGTCAATTTTTCTGCAACACAAGGATAGTGTTGTTTGGGTAGAAAGAAACTATAGGTTAAGTTTTTCTTGATGGTACTAACAAATAGGAGGATTATATGATTTTTCAATCTATACATAAAAATAACTTCTTTGATCAACCTTAAAGCATCTATAATGTCTTATGATTTTCCCACAAAATATAAATCCTCATAGAACTAAGTCTTCAAGGTATCCCACCTCCTAGTCCATCTCTTGATTTCTTCATGAAAATACCAAGCCTTTGGAATAGGGCCCAACCCATCAATAAACTTATGGAACGATAGTTTGGATGAAATCCCATCATTCTCCCATTGTTATGTAAGGTGCACCATTACATGAGAGGATTAATATTCCCATCGTACCTATCTATAGCTTTAGGATTTAAGTGTGACTTTGCTTAATTATTTGCACATTCAAATTCCAGTGGAAAAACAAACCTATGTTTCATGGAGGTTTGTGCTAAGGACTAGGTGGGGAGATCATTCGTGTGAGTAATCCACCATCTAGCGGGAGTACAAGACAAACATTCTCTAATTTTATGCAACTATACTAGTGGCCCATCTCTGAGAAAACGTCATCTAGGTTGGAAACACCATCATAAATAGGTTGGTCTTGAACATCCATGTCGGTCACCGACATGTATCACATCAAAAGTCACTTTCCCACCGATACACTATGCATAAAATATTAGAAGATTGCCAATACATTGCACGTACAAAAGGACATTCTCATTGATATTATGGGGAACATCTACTATTGAGAACTAGGGTTGATGGATAAAATACGATGGAATGAGTGTTTTGGACCTATTTAATTCTTGATATTGAGTTAGCATTGTTTCAAATACTTCCTAAATGGTTTATGACTTGCTTAACTGATTTTGAAGGCCTTTCTCTAAGCACTTATTTCAACTTTGACTTCGGTTGACCATATTATTTTTATGAATGATGGAATGAGTTTTCAAATGATATTAACATCTCTATGTACTTCATGTACTCCCTTGTTTGGGTTTTATTTCCATTGTTTTACCCTCTTTGTGTTTTCCCAATTCCGTGACCAGTGAGGGTGGAGGACTTTGTGGCAAACTTAAAGCAAGGATAAAATCAATTTTATGGGAAACAAATGGTTGTATCATGTATTCATTTTCGAAGCCTTTACAATGCATCAAGCTATTCATGATTGCAATATAATATGAGGGATTTACCGACTTTTCCATCATGGGACAAATGGTTATAGTTGCTTAATATGAGGGATTTACCGACTTTTGCTTAAGCAAATGGTTATAGTTGCTTATAGTTGAAAATTATTTTGAGTTTTAACTTGGGATAAATGGTTATAATTTCATTAAACTCATACAGGGAAGGAACTTATTTTCTATCAAGATAAAGGGGAGAAAAAAGAGACTAAGTGATGGAATACCCCTTGGAGGCCTAGTTAGCTTTTATAAATAAGGAGGGTGCACCAATGAGGGAATATGAGCAAGGAGGCCACCCCAATCAGGTGAGAGGGAGTGTAATTATAATTCCCCTGCACTTATCAATCATTTGGAACTCCCTTATATAGCTAAGTCGGGTTCTCCTTTTCCCATTGCCTGATTTTTGGATTAAGTAAAAACTTAATCATGAAATAACTGAGTTTATCCCTAAGTCATCCTAAACGCCCTCCAAGTGAAATATTTCCTTATGACATTACCAGTTTGCAGAGATGTGTTTGCAGGTGACTAATGATGCTTCATCATAACTCCTATTGGGAGTGGAAGAGGTGTCCATCAACCCACACTATGAAATGGGAACACATTTTTCTTATCCCATGGAGTATGGATGAAAAAAATCATCTATTTCCACACATGAGGTAATATTTTGAATTTGATGATAGATATGGCTGTATGAGAAATAAACTTAACCATTTTTTACTAAGTAAAAGTGAGGGAGCCAAAGCCATTGAAGGAAGAAGAAGGTAAAGCTTCATTTCATGTCCATTCCAAGCATATATATTGGAATTTTTAAAGGATTCGTTATGGGTTTTTGCAGGATATCCATTGGAGGTATTATCTGCAAGCATTAATGTATATTCAAGGATAAATATTAGACTTACTAGCTCATCCATACCATTCCCTCTCTTTTCTTCTTTTGGCATTTTTCTCTTTTGGAAAATTGCCATTTTTTCCTCTATTTGTATTCAAAAGTTAAAAAAAAACAAGGTGAGGTTATGGAAAAAATATCCATAATGCATACACACTTTTATTCTCTATTATTTCACAAATTTAAGCTCTTATATAGATCCTCATCATTTTATTTTAAGAAAACCCCATTGAGACCTTCCTAAAATATCAGGTTTTCCATTTTTAGAAGTTTTATCCATCATATTTGGACCAAAATTTTTATGTAGAGACTTGGGACCTGTAAAAGCTCATGGTAAAATTTTCATCTCAATCTAAGCATTATTTCCCTTGTTTTGAAATTCTTTCCATTTATAGCAATAGGTTATTTTTGGAAAGTCATGAGATTTTAAAATATTTGGAAATTTTCAAAAATAATTGTATTATTAGACATTTATCAATATATTTAACTTGATGGACTCATCAATTGAGTTCCTTAATTGTCAATTTTGAATACTCTTGCTAAATTAATCCAATTGGGGATAATTGCTTATTTGGTCATAAACCTTAAAATTAAGGTTGCTAGATTCACATATAGGCATAAGGAATAACTCAGATCACTAATTCCATGATCAATAATTTAAAAATGAGTAATCCTATTTTTTAGGGATTTTATTAATTTTTCACTAAATAATTCCTAGAAAATAGGATTAAGCTTGAAATAAATTCCTAAGCCAAATATCTAATCTTTAGCTTTAATAAGGTTAGTAAACTCAATTTTACAATTTATGGACCTCTAATTAATTTTTTATAAATTTTTGAAGTTTAATTGAAAAAATTGGATAATTTACATTAGACTTCAGAAAATTAATTATAGAAAATAAAAAAAGCAGAGATAAAAGGCCGAATTTACATAGATGATTCTAATCAAGATGTGAAACCATAGAAAGAATTTACAAGCCCCAAAATGGATTTTAAAACCTCATTTTGAAGATTAACGAATTTGGAAAAATCAACAAGTGCAAGAAAGTTGAGAGAAAATTCGAAGGGAATCTAAAGTAAGAATGATAGTTAATGAATTCCAATCTAATGTTGATTATAATGGTTTTCAATTTAAATGATCTCATATCAAAATTCTCAATGGGAATAAAGATATAATTTGTAACATTCGGTAAGTTGGTTTAAATGTCGCATTTTGTGGCACTTAGACAATCTTCGTAGTTTAGCTAGTTTCTAGTTTGTTATTAATTGTTAACTTGGTTTATTACAATTCCACTTTGTGATCAATGTGTACACTCTCATATATTGAATTATGATGATAGGTTCTCACAATGAACACTAAGAAATCCGAAGTTGAACTAACCAAGATCATTGAACTTGAAAGTGAGCACTATAACCATGAAGAAGGGGAGATCATGCTCAATTAGTGATGTCAATCCATCAAGTTCTGAATACTCTAATGAAGAAGATATTAGCCGTAAGAAGTCAACATAGTAAACATGTCAGAAAAATTCAAATTCCAATTAGTGACAAAAGTCACTAAAGGAAAAATTAGTGGATTACTAAAGATCACCCAAGGTGAATTAAATAAAAAAATTTATTCAAAGAATTCCAAAACTATCAAGGGAATATGGAAGGCCAAGGGTCACCTAGCCTTGGGAAATATATTGTAATATGATTTGATGAGAAGGCAGTTTTGGCTCTTGAACATTTTCATGTATTATTGATGAACTGTGAATGAGGAGAAGCCATGGATTAGATTTTGCACATGGATACTTCTATTATGTGGATGAATGTAGGGCCCTCGTACAAAGTTGAGGGACCTTTTAGGTGCAACTGTGCTTTCGTGGAATGCACTAAAGTTCAGTAAAACTAAACACGCACACATTTCTTTGAACTAGGCATGGGCAGGAATGAGCCTGCCATGCTAGTTAACACGCAGGATAGGAAATCATATTGCGCAAGCATTATGAATTCAATAATGTGTGAGTGTTATAGAAATACATAACGCGTGTGTTATGGTTAATATGTTTAAAGCCAAAAAACAGTCTACTTCCACGTCCATTGTTCATTGATGAAATTAACCAAAAATCTCGAGTAATTAGAGCTTCCAACGTCGACATGGAGAAGTGGAGGGAGGGTGAATTCGAAGAGAAAGGAGGGTGAATTCGAAGAGCAAGGAGGATTGGAAAGGTAGGAATCCAAACATTCATCGTTGCTTCATTTCCTCAATAAAAATATAAATTTTTATATTTCCCTAAATTAAAAATCCATGTAAATGAAATTCCAAAACTAAAAATTTAAAAATTGTTATTTAACATATGGAAATTCCTCCATACTATCAATCCCCTTAATGAATTTTGCATCCACCTAAGCAATAAAGGATTTTAATCCCAACACCAACTTTTCTTCAATATTTTTTGTACACCTATTGCAAATTGGAAAAGAAAAGCCATCCACCATTTGGCTAGGAGGAGGAACTATGGACTATAACCTAGGCTTGCTTTCTAGACTTGAATCAACCAAACCCTATGTTTTTTCCCACACATTATTTTACCCTAAAAATTTCCAACCAATGCTTGTGAATCCAACCCAATGGCATGATGGATTTTACATCATCCCCCAAAACCCAAGGGACTAGGTTGCCCTCCTTTGCAGACACACGGCTTAATTTATTGCTAAGATGAACTACCACATCTTTTTTGACCTCCTTCACCACCAAGACACTCAATCGATGGATTTCGGTCTTCATACCTAGAAACCGATAAGAGATTTACTTCATGGAACAAGCTTAGATCAACCCTCACATTCAAAATCTTGCCCCTTCTTAATGACGCATAGGACTTCACCACCAAATATTCCTCATCATACAATAGATTCTGAGCAAGGATAGTGCCATGAACATGAAATGAATTAGATACAAAAGAGAAATATCTGAAGGTAGAGGATGATGAATAACATTTTCTCCAATACCTCGGCTCTAGAAAGGTCTACATAAAGTGCTTTTAAGGCCCCCATTGTCTCGATCCTTCAACATTAATTGAATTAGGAGCTCTAAGCCAACAATCATTAATCGATTTACATGTAGTTGATCCTCACCTTCTAGTTTGGTTTACATGTAGTTTTTATTATAGTATATTGAGATGTTATTTATGTTTGTAATGTATTCGTTCTTGCACAAAGTTTTTACATTTTTCATTTTTGAGAGATGTCATTATAGCACATGTATATGTTTCTAATGATTTGTTTTTTTATTTTTTGATTGCAGTGATGACCATGGATGCACATTCAGACATCCAAAGAGAAATTGAGAGGCTCAGAGACATTCGATCCTCAATAACAATTGTTGATGATAGGCATCGTATGCTTGCATCCAATTCGGATGCAATGACAGAGACTTTTAGTAGGTCAAATGGTGCACTACAAGATATTGCTACATACAGAGACAGAAAGAGGCAAGAATATGCTGATGGAATTAGCTACAAAGAAGTTAAGAGGTTGAAGATAATGAAACAACATATGTTTTCCCTTTTTAGAGATCCACGGATGATCGAAATCCCGAATGTAAACAAAATTCATATTTCTATCGAGTGGTGTACATATCAACCATTCATAGACAATTGGATGGACCGATGGTACATGGTATTTGATAAACCACCACATGACAATAGGGAAATGCCTCTAAATTTTCTTAGAAAGATGCATGCAGAATTTGTTTTGGGGAAGCATGTTAATTATTTTCATATATTGGCATACCTGGGCGTTGGGATGGGGATGCCTCAAAAATGTCCCAATGTGATCCACATAGATACCAATTTCCCTGTAGCCCCACCTCGCAGGAAGCTACCCAGGCCAGATGTGCCATCTGCACATCAGTTGGTGCCACAGACGCAGTAGTCATTCCTACTATTGGTACATGCGGTTGTTCTCCATAGCATGTATATTCAAGGTATGCCCTAGGCAGGGCCATGAGAACCACCATCAATGGGTGGAGTAGGGCCACCACCTCCCGGTGGGGTAGATTAACCACCTCCTGGTGGGGTAGAGCCACCACCTTCCAGTGGTCGAGGAGCATTTAGTAGTGGCACTAGACCTACACCTCATGAGCACAAACGAGATCCCCACCCATGCATAATATGCAGCCATACTTGCTTTGGTCCTATCCATACAGATGGAATCTTTACTGGTTATTTTACACAGGTAAGTAAATGGTTAACATTTAGTGTCATTTGTAAATTATTTTTCCTTACTATACACATATATAGATTGCTAATATTTTTAATGATTTTTAAACTTGTAGTTTCTACATGAAGGGCACAAGGGGAAATATTTTTCCATTGATGATGCAGAGGATAGTCCTAAGGCTCATGCACCAGAACTGTCTGATGTACAAGATGTTGTCATACCTTCAGTGACAACAACTCACACTGAGGTAACTATTTCAAGATTACATTGTTTTAATACATGTTAGTTTGTTATCAAATGTTACTTAATTACTGCTACATGATCTAATATTTACAATTCTCTAAATTGTCGGTTGTAGATCCCCCTTAGAGGGAAATGATTTCATCTAGTGAGCTCCCCCTAGTGGGAATACAAGCGCTAGCGTTACCATAGAGACACAACGGGTGGCTGAACATTTATTAGAATTGATTGAAATATACAGTACATTGGTATATGTGTATTTCATCATTGTCAATTTGTTAATACATGCTATTTCATTGACCAATGCATTTTTAACTATGTGAATAATTGGTGATTGTAGCCACAAACTTCTATATTTAGGAAACAGTCAGCAGTTGCCTCTCCTCATAGTCCAAATGTGCAAAAGGGATAAGTGTATAAGAGAGGCTCCACTCTTAGAAAGGGTGTGTATGGCCTCTATAGAAGACACACGGGAGATCCATCTAGCCCTCACTTAACAAGGGTCATTGATGCTGCAGTTAGTACTGCATCTGTAATTGCAACAAGTCATGTAGACGTAACTATTTCAACAATTACAATGCATAGTATTTAACCATGTTACTATATTGTTTATTCATGCATGTCTAACTATTCCCCCATTTTGTGATTGTAGCCATTAGCGGCAGTAGTGCCCCGCTCCTCTGCTCAATCCATTGTTGTGACCGAGTCTTCTCTTGTGGTGAGATGTTCATTAATGACCGAGTATTTTTATTCAATTTACCCAAACATGTTGATCAATGTTGAATTGTTGAATTAATTGAGATATGATCCTTTATTTGCAGAGCACAACTATAGAGAGGCCTTCCATGAGCACACTGCAAGCATCTATACCCCAACTGGATTTGGTGAGTGTTTGTCATAAATAATTTGGCCATAAGTTAATTTTTTAATTTTTTTAATGGTAGGGTATTAGTGCTGTTATTTGATAAAAATAGTGATCTATTTTTTGCAAACTCCTGAGATGTAGAGCGATCCTAGGGAGATGGTTGATAGAGGAAAGTCGGGGAAAAACAAGCGAAAGATTGATTTTTGATGTTGCATATTCCCGTATTAATGTATTTTGACATACATGTACATTGTTGTACTTAGGGATACATGTACATTGACAGGCCATTTAAGGGCCGACTACTTTTCCATATTGTGTATTACAAACATTCGGCTATCAATACATGATATAATATATTGCATATTTTCTCTTGAGTTTCCACTTGTTCTTGTGATGATGCTATTGAAATTTATATAATTACATTGTAAGCAATATTTATTCTCTTACATTTATTGCATTGATCAAGTAACAGCTCACCATTCTGTTATGAAAACATTATCTTAATGGAACAAACTAATAATATCTTTCAACAGTTCAATGAACTCAGTACATGCATGCTAATTTGATATCTAATTTTAAATCGTGTTTTTTTTCAATTCCAAGGGTTCATACCCATTGATCATGATTATGGTTGCAAGGAAAAAACAAAAGTTAACAAAATAAGTCAAAATATGTTTGAATAACCTCTGTCATGTAAAACATGCTACGGATATCATCAATGTAAGCCTATGACATTTTCACAAACTAAGACGAATTCTAATAGATGTTACACATTTCATCAATGCTACCGTATTTCATCAAACGATATGTACATGAGCATCTATGAAGTTCGGTTGAAGTATCCCTACTCTAGCATGCTAAAAACAATGGAAAAGTATCAAGTACAATGGAAAGGAATGCATGAACGAAAGTGTAATACAATTCATTGGGCCTTCATGTACATATGGTCAAATATACAACAAATATACAACTTTAACATCCCGAAAATTCATGAAAATTAAAATTTTTCAATGTAGCATTAATTGTTTAATGTAACTATGCATAATCATAGCAATGCATGTTTATTTAATTAAAAGACATACTGAAATAAAATGCAAAAGTCACTTTGCATGCGTATTGCTCTAATTATGATATGTTATCGATGGTTATTTTGATTTTGCAATTGTAATATCTAATGTGGTTTTTGTTTTAAAAGATTTGGGTTTCAAACCCTATCGAAAGGTGTTACTATCAGCATCGTTTTTCTATGTGAAATACCTATAAAATGTAATTACGCTGAGAGGGTTTTAACCCTCGGCCATTCTAGTTATGGTAATAATATGGTTCCGATAACTCGATACTATTTGTAAAAGTCTTATATGGCTCTGTTATCTATAAAAGATTTGAATCGGTAACTATTGAAATGAATACTAAGTGTTGGGGGTTCTGTCAAATAATGGGACATTTGTCCAAAACTATCTTATTCTATGTTTATAAGGGTCTGAAAATATAAGTATTATTAGTTCTGATTACTATGATAAAAGAAATAGTTGTGCAATAGGTAGTAACCCTATTTCTCTTCTGATGCTACAACGCCGAATATGTAAAAATGTTTGTATAAAGAAAATATATTGCTATAATTATTTTTCAGCTATTTAGATTTCAAACATATCGATGAAATGAAGGAAATAAAGTGATATTATAACACTGAATTGTTTGAAAAGAATAAAAGAGAATATATAGCATATATCTTTTGTAAGGAAATAAATGACCAAAAAGGAAAACCCTAGGTTTTGTACAGGAATGAAATATTTACTTATGTTTTCTATTTAAAGGAATAATATGGTGACTGTAATATGAAATGCTGTTATAATTCCTAAACCTAGACAATCATAATTTATATTACAACATATAACTGATGAGGAATATTAAGCAATAAATCAATGTTAGTCTATTCATTCATTCGACATTCTGTCTATCATTTATCTATCTTAATTCTCCCTCTCTATACTAGAGTACTATACAGAAAACAGTATGGGAAAAATATAGTAGAGGTATTTTATCAATTCATACATTTATTCAGCAATTTACCAGATCCTAAATAACTTAGAAAATCACACTTTTATTCTTTTATTTCTGCAAAATGTAAACTAATAGTTTCAAACTAATGAGATATTAAATTAGTGATTACATAATAACTTAACTACTTAGGATTGAAATAACAAGTAGAACCTGTAACTGTAGATATGGTGGACAAACACCCAAGGAGGTTTGTTCCTCCCAACCTTCTCCAGAAGAAGCAGCCAATATACTTGCCTCTTTTGGATCCCCGAGCCTGTTTACTGAACCACCAGGTAGATGGATTCTGTGTAGAAGCAAGGCACTCAGAAATTGTATAGGAAACAAACTATTAAGACTTGCTCCTCAGCTTTTAGGACTCTGCACTCAACAGTCTAAATCTGCACTCAGCAGTATAACTCTGCACTCAGCAGTAAAATAGGCAGACTTACACCATGATAAAAAACTAACATATCCCCTCATCGAATCTCTTGGGTGCAGGCAGCAGAACCCCAAGGTAAATTTCCTCGTCAGGAAAAGTGATAAATCTCAGTCCAAAATTCGATGGATCTTAAAAAGATTGCCTAGGACTTTAGTGGTCAGTTTTTTCAATAAATGAGTCTCAAGCTCCAGTCCCATCTTTCAGGGCACTATGACCGCAATTCAAGGGTGTTGTCCCATACCAACAGCTAGTTACTTGCCTCATGAAGCTGCCATTTGTCCATTGCCTTCTACCCCAGATTCCATTCCACCTAGTGGGTCAGTAAACACTCTTTCAACAGTCTCCTTAGGTTTTTGTCTTCCATTTAATTTATTTAATAATAAAATATTGTGCAAATTACTATCATCCTTGGACACTTGTCCAATATAAAAATTTACAATAAAACTTAAGACAACGTTTCCAACATAAAATGTTTTTCAGCAGAAAGGGGTATGTTACAACAACAAATATACCCTAGTTTGTTCCAATATGATAACTAATAGCTGGTCATGAATTCACTCTCATAAAATCGTTGAAGATATAAACCCTATCCTTACTAAACCCTAGAATGTAAGAGCCTGGTTTGTGCTTTACCTATTTCTTATGTCCATTTTCCACTTGTCATAATGCAAAATTAATCATGCAGAAACCATGGAAAATGAAATACCTAACTGGATTAATGATCTTCCTTGATAATGATGTTTTGAGGAAGGAAAATACAATGTTCATGGTCCTCTATTTGTAAAAAGGATGGATTATCCTCATATGAAAATGTATTTAAAATTGAATGTACTTGATTGATACAAATGATGATGTAATGGTTGTTCATTGTGATTTGGAAAGTATTCCCCCATAATTTGATGGAAAAGGTTCATGGTGACTTTGATCTAGCAAAGCTAGAAAGGATCAAAGGGATGTCATCAATGAAACATCGCCTCCATTTTTTATTTGGAACTTTGAATTCTTAAAAATGACATGAATTACTCAAAATGCAAATATAGTAGAACTCTAAGGAGATGTTAAATGACGTGGAAAACTAAGGACATGTCAATTTACCAAGGGTGCAATGTGGTATGTTTGATTTCCACTCTTTGAATGTCTAGTTCTAGAATCAAAATCAAAATTTTGCAAAGTTGACCCCTATGTGCAAAACTGCACAGTCCCTTACGGACCAAAACCCTAGTTTTCAAAATGTACCTAAAAGATGACACTTGGGCCATGGGACCGGAGGAGAGGGGAACCCCTAGCACTATCCCGATGTCCTGAATCTAATAGACTCGGCAGTTTGTCAATCCAAGCCACGACCATAATTGTATCAACTCACATCCCAAAGGCCTTCAGTGACACCAATTGGATACCTACCGGGGGCATAGAATTCAAACCGTGCAACAAAACTGGGTTTCTAGAAGTACTGCAAGTGTGTCTAGCAAGGTTCTAGTTGGGAATGTTAGCCATAAGTCCCCGGTGGATGATTTTGCAAAGTTGACCCCTATGTATGAAAATTGCAAAGTCCCTTATTAAGAAAAACCCTAGTTTCCAAAATGGGCCTAAAAGATGACAAATGGGCCATGGGACCGGAGGAGAGGGGCACCCCTATCACTATACCGATGTACCGAATCCAATGGAGTCGACAGTTTTTTTATTCAAGCCACGATCATCAATCAATGGCTCATTCCAACTCACATCCCAAAGGCCTTTAGGGACACCAATTGGATACCTACCAGGGGCATATAATTCCAATCGTGCAACAAAACTAGGTTCCGGGAAGTCCTGCAAGTGTGTCTAGGAAGGTTCCAGCTGGAAACGCTAGACATAAGTCCCTGGTCGTTGATTTTGCAAAGTTGACCCCTATGTGCAAAAATTGCATAGTCCCTGTTGAGTATAATTGTTATTGATGCCAAAAGTATTCATTAATGACAAATGATATGATCATATGGAATATATGATGAAGTGGCATTTTAAAGTGTAGACCAAGTTACTAAAACTTGATGAGGAAGGTTACATTTGGCTCTAGCCAAAAGTATTATTGGATACCAAAAACTGTCAATTGCATCAGAATAGAATCAAGATATTTTGATCCAATAGAAAGATATGTAACCAAAAGGTGCCACCTGATAACTTGAAGGGATTTTGTAGCATTTTCCTCACCTTCATCCTTGAGGACAACGTTGTTGTTGAAGGGGGAGGGCATGTTAGGTTTCTAACCTAACCCCCTTACTGTAGGAGTTAGTGAAGTAATGTATGTGACCATCTCCTTTGAACAAGGCCAAGTGGCGGACAATTAATTAAGGTAACATTAGACGATTTTTGAGGTAAAAAATGTGCCTCAAAAGAAAAAATGTACTAGCAAAATCAAATTTATAAGAACCAATAGGATTCAAGATGATGATGTCAACCACTATGGTAAATGAATTTGGAAGGAAAAGAAAAAAAACTACTTTTTTTCTCTTGTAATTTCAAATTATATCTTCGTAGGTTTACTATTTTTAGTGTGATCACTCATTGAATGTAGAATTAAATTCTGCATCTAATGAATACCCACTCAACATACTTTTGAGAGACCCCCAATCATGAAAAACTAAAAATACATTAAAAAAACCTATTTTCTTCAATCAAATAGATGTTTCTTATGAATTTGCATTTTCTTCTTGTCAAGGGTGTCTACAAAGTATGTGAAATAGGTACCCATTAGATGTGTAAGTTAATTCTACATCCAATAAGTGCTTACACTCGCAATTTGAGCAAAACTACAAGGAGATAAGTTGAAAATACGAGAGAAAAAAGTAGTTTATTTTTATGTTTCCTTAAACAAATCATAACTCTTATTTTATTATTTTCCTTAAAGGCACATTTTAGACTCAAAATTTCTTTAATGAAGGGTCTCTCTATTAATTAAGGCCCATTAAGTAGTTGGGACTCATTAATTATGACACTACATCATGCCTCTTGTCTCTGATATTTTTTTTTTTACCAAAATAGATATGTAGTATTATATTAAAAAGGGAGGATAACACCTCATAAATACATTAGAATTGTCCAAAATAGGGCCCAAGACCTATCACTCTATGGCCCTTATGAGCATAATGCTCAAAACTTCAAAAAACTCAGTCTTTCTGCTATCATCTATTTTATTCAACTTGTATGAAAACTGTCTAACATACTAGCCTAACAAAAATATATAGGAGCAATACATAACCACTCTAGAAATGGAAATCCCATGGAACCTAGTCTTACACTTTATCTTCTATGGAATGAAAGAGGATGCCTCAGCTGAGTTTCTTTCCCTCTGTTGATGCTGTAAAGCTTCTACATTTTTCTCTAGGATTGCAATCTAGACCTTCATTGTCTCAGCTTGGTGCTCCTATTGGTCACATTGGGATTTTAACAGGTCCAGCTGAATCTGGAAATGAATCCTCTCATTATACCAGTGCTGCTCCTCTTCATCCTCCCACTCCTCCCATCGTCGCTCTCAGTCACTAAGGTCTCTTTCCATCTTGAAAAACCTTCGCTTTAGTTTTCACAACCCAAAAATTAACTAGTGAATTGCATGCCCAGTGCGATATAAGTTCTCGCCATCCCCACCATCCCTATCCATTCTGACCATTGAATGAAATCCTTCCTTGGCTTCCACCATTTCTTTCAGGAACTGACACAAAGGAATTTCGATTGCAGAATTGCAACTTCGATATATTGAATTTAACAACTAATTTATGCTCCAGGATTGGCAATTTAACAAACGGTATAAATTGCAAATTTTTCTTAACTCTTCATCCTTTCTCCTTCCCAATCTACACTAAATAATAACTGTTCATTCGACATTAAATCCTTCATACCCCATTTTAGATTATATTCAAGTTTTGGAGTAGTACCTGCATGGATCTAGAGGCTTCAGTATGTGTGGAAGGAGGCCATCACAATAATTGGAAAACATTCTAGTCAGGCGTGATGTCAGAACATTAACTCTGCCATCCATGGTAATGATGAGGAGGCTAACTCCCTTATTGCACAATGATGCACCATCTTGTTGAACATCAAGGTTGCTAGGATATAGCACGTGTCTCTGCCATGCATTGAATTTGGTGGAACCTGCAAGGGACTAGATCCATTGATCCCTTAATTTGATCACCATTATGATTTGATCCCGACTTAGGACAGGAACCTCCAAGATTCTATGGTATTATTTCATAATGCTTGGCTCTATTGTGACTTATGTAGCATCTTTCTACTTCTCTAGTGTTTTTATTAGCCAAAGCATCTTCATCACTGTTATGTATCTCGAGGATATGATAAAAGCTAGCCCTGGGAATTCTCTTCATATTTTCCATAATTTTAAATTGAATTCCAGCCAAGGAGTAGTTCTGCAAAGGGAGGTTATACATGAAATGTTTGATTACAGTCTTTGCATCACCAAGGATGAGAACCTATGATATTGATTTTTTGATCATCATGTCCGTATGTTGCCAAAGGGCCAGAAGCTCCACTTGGTTGTTAGAGGCCTTTCCTAAAATCCAAGAAAAAGAATCTACTTTGTTTCCTCCAGGGTAAAAGAGAACCTCACCCACACCTGTCATCCCCAGGTTCCCTTTAGCTACTCCATAAAATTAAAGAATGGCCTTGTTCTGATTTTTCTTCCACGAAATGAATTCTTCTACATTTAACCTTAATTCCCAGTTTTTGGGAGCAGGGGGGAATGAGAATTGAATTCATTATAAAATTGAGAGAGGAAATCCATTCTCTTCCAGCCAGCAATAGATTAGGAGAGAGGTAATCCATCTTATTCTTTTCTGAGAGATATTCTGAGAGGAACATGGATGCTTTCCCGGCCACCAAAACAAGGGAGCATTGTAAATTTTCAAAGATATTTTTATTATAGGCCAACCACAATTTCCAACAAATATATTTGGGAAGAGTTAACCGGAGTGATTTGAGCAGGGGCTTGTTCTGAAGAGAAAGGGAATAATCCCTATATTAGTTTTTGAAGTATCTCATATGGCTTCTAGGATGAGAGAAGAATTGGAAAAGTGGTGCCAAATCCTCTTTCCAAGTTTCAATGGAAAATGGGAAATGCACCAATAAGTGGGAGATTGTTTCCTCATCTAATTCACACAAAACACATCTTGAAGATCCCACCATTCCTCTTCTTTTAAGATTCTCTCCAGTTAGGATTCTCCCATGAGCTACCAACCAGTAGAAGAAGTTTCCTTTGGGTGGACAATTATTCTTCCACACATTACCCCAAAGCCTCGAGGTGGGGGAGGCACATTTTTGGAGCTGTAACAGTTCATACCCTTGCTTGACTATATAATCCCTTTCCTTTCTCCCCAACCTCTTCTATCACTTTTATGGGAGCCTAAGGGGGATTTTTCTTTCAACCAATTTTTCGGAGAGGAGAGACCTTGTTTTAGTCTGTCCGGGGGAGACAAAAATTTCTAGTCAAGCCATAGGATTGAACCCTCTTTCCCTTTGTAGACCTTTACCATATTAGAAACCCCTTTCTGTGAAAGCAATCTTTGGATGTCTTAAAATTCTAGAATGGACCTTAAAGGTGGGTCAAGAAAGATGGGGTCATCCCATAGCCAAATTCTTTTCCCACTACCCGGAATCTAATGAAACTTGCTATGAAGTAATGGTTGGGCCTTTATACATAGCTTCCATATTATAGTTCCATGATTGGGAATAGGATCATAATCTAAACAATGGAGATAACGGCCCCTCAAATATTTCTTCCTCAGCACTTGAGAGACCCAGGCCTGATTATTTTCCAGAATTTTCCATAGCATCTTGGCCCCAAGAGCTAAGTTAGAGAGTTGGATATATCTTATTCCTAGGCTACCACAATTCACGGGTCCCTTAACAATTTTCCA
This sequence comes from Larix kaempferi, assembly GCA_027924585.1. Taxonomy (NCBI): domain Eukaryota; kingdom Viridiplantae; phylum Streptophyta; class Pinopsida; order Pinales; family Pinaceae; genus Larix; species Larix kaempferi. The sequence goes on from BSBM01001167.1 coordinate 963,215, forward strand.
AGTTATTAACAATAGAGAATTTATTCCCAAGCTATTTCCCCCCCCTTCCAAAGAAGCCAAACACTTGTTTAATACCAGCCAATAGACAAGAGGAAATGTTCTATTCATATATAAAGCTCTTCTTTTTGTTTACTAGGATGCTAGAGGCCTTACAGAAAGTTTGCAGAATTTGATTAAATCTTCTTACCACAACTAAGGAGCCCCCCTATTAGCAAGGTATCATACACAAATTGTGAATGATTGAGTTCTTTCACATTTCTAGCAATTTTGATACCTTGAATTTAACCGAACTCTCTTGATTTCTCTAATGACCTTCTCAAAGAGTAAGCCATAATGATGTATAAGAGTGGGAAGAAACCAGGGCACCCTTGTGGAGGCCCCACATTCCTTTGAATAATTATGTCATTCTTCCATTTACAAGTGGGGTAATCCATGGTTTTCCAATGCAATCCATAATCCAGGATATAATCTTATCATTAAAGCCAAACTTGTTTAGGACCTTGAGGAGAAAGGTATGATTTACCCGGTCAAAAGCGTTGGCCATATCCAGTTTGATGATCATTCCTTTTCATTTCTCTTTCTGCTGGAGTGCATGGCTTCTCGAACAAGGATAATGTTGTCCATCCATAAAATGGCTATTTTAACTGTTATCCATCTATAATGCTGCGTAAGCAATTATGAGATAAATAGAAGTTGCCCGTAGTCCAGTTCCTAGATATATGCTCCCAGGAGTCTTGTTTTAGATTGATGGCCTCCGGAAGGACGATCTCCACATCAACCTCAACATAGATCTGAGCACATGCAAATTGATGCTTCGATTCTTCCCTGTCAATATATTTCCCTATAGTGTTCCCTATGGCCTTTAGGGATTCAGTGCATAGGAAGATGTGGGAGTTGGACCCAAACAGGGACCACAGAGGGCACATCTTGCATTGGGTCGAAGTCTGGAGACCAATGATTCAAATAGAGCCCCGGAGGTCCCATAAAATATGGCCCATTTCTAAATATCAAGTCTCAATCTACCTTTTCTACAAAATAAAAGATGAAAAAGCATTTTCCCAAAATGAAAATTCCAATATCCCCTTGAATAAGTGGCTTCCAATTCTTTTGAACCAATATTTCCACAGATCTAGGTGAGGGCCAAATCTTAGAGAATTTCCCAACGAAACCCTTCTCTGAAAGGGACAATGCGACCTTTTTGGAACTTCCTCCTGGCAAAGGAACCTCTGGGATCTCGTCCAACTTCTTCACAAACCTCGAATTTTTAGATGGAGGAATTTTCTTTCCATGATCCGCGATCATAGTCTTGAATACAATGATTTCCTAGTAAAGATGAGGGGGGATCTTCCCCCACCCCCGCGGCCTCCAGTAGCACTTAGACATCAAACCCTAGCATGACGCTTGTAGGAGAGCAAATCAACTTCTTGCATTTAGATTCTAGTACAACATGTAGGACCAAAAAACCTTTGTCTTGTCGACTCTGATCTTGTTTAAGTTGTTCTTTTACATTAGGTACCTAGTCATAGCTATGATCTCAATGGGGAAGGGACTCACTTTTATTAAGAGGATAGGTTAGGGTGTATTTCCTTGAATTTTTATTTTCTAAGTTATATAATTCTTTTGGAGAGATGTTGTAGCCAAAAATGTCAAAACCATATAATTACGTAGATAAGCCCTTTTTTTTAGAATTTGGAGACAGAGAATGAAGAGTATTTTTTTCTATATTTAAGGTAAGATATGCCAACTGTATGATGCAGCTCTAATGGATGGGAAAATTCCAAACATACAATTGATGGAGAATGCACAAGTCTCTCGATAGCGGGTTGTGCTGGAAGTTGATCTTGAAGCTGTTCAAAATTGCAAAGACAATAATTTATAGCCATGGAAAATTTATCATACATAGCTCGGGATGCTTCCGCATGGACATCATCATCAATTAATGATCGTTAACTTGTCGGATTGGAGCAAAATATTGGTAATCAACCACTAAAAATAGCAGAAACCCTATGTCATCGATGTTAACATGGCTTTATTTCATCGTTGTAAAATATTGGTTAGATGATTGTCAAAATTATTGATGTGGTTATTATGCAATAAGAAAATTAATATTATAATTGTAATCTAAAATAAAGTCATTTAATTTTGTAATAATTTTTTTTAATTTAACAATATAAAAAATATTTATTTTTATTAAGTTTTATAATAATCAAATTGATTATAAATTGAATAAAACTTTTTGAAAATATTGTCTTACCATACAATAATATCAATGTCTCTCTATGGTCTTTATGGATATAAGGACATCTCTTCCCCACACACTAAATTGTAGAGCACTCTCACATTGAATACAAATTTTCAAAACCAACGCGCATTTGATTTCATCAAAATAAAAAAGGTGGGTCGAGTCAATAATGATTATATTGTATTGTCTTGAATACAACTAAGTCAAATGAACCAAATCAAACGAACCATATTCCAAAGTCAAATGAACCAAATCAAACGAACCATATTCCAAAGTCAACTGAACCATATTCCACCATATGTGTAGGATAGTTGGACTTACCATAAAGCTTTCGAAGCACTTATAAATAAAGCTTTATTTCCTGTTTCTAATCATTCACCTTCCCATTTTTCTGTCTATTATTTCCCCAGCTAAGCTTTCATTACATCTAACTTGACAAACAGATCGTGCATCCGTTAATAAATATTCAATAAACACTGTGGATTGTGTCCATATTGTCCACTCCATCGAAGCCGAGCTGTTTATTGAAATTCTAGCATGGCAGCCAGCGTGATGTATCACATGATCATATGCGTTTTGCTAATCTCTGAGCTATTTCCAACAGCAAGCAGCTCCAGGCCTAATTTCCTTCACGAAGTCACCGAAATTAAGGACAAGTACTCCAATACCAATAACATGTCTGAAACTTATATTGAAGAAGCCAATAAAGCGGCCACCATTAATGCAGCGTTACTGGATGACAAGCTTCCAAAGAGCGGTTATACTCCCTCGGCTCCTTCAGCCTGCCATAACATGGTAATAGACACAGTCGGCGCCGCACGTTACAGTTGTTGATATAAACGAAGTCGATACATTATTCCATTGGGATTCAGTTCAGATCTCCTTCAGTGTGAAATCACATTGAAAGAAGAGAAAGTCAATCAACTCCAAAATCAATTGTCAAGGAGACGTTAAATACTTGGAATCTTATTTTGGGAAATGAGGACGAATACAAAGAGTGTTCTAGATGCCTGCTACTGCTTGTATTACGCAATTTCATGATCAGTTTGCATTAATCCGTAAATATGACCTTTACATGTAAGAGTGCATTAATATGATCTTAATATGATGTTAGAGTGCATTAATATGATCTTAATATGATGTTAGAGTGCATTAATATGATCTGATCTTTATACGTAAGAGTGCATTAATATGATCTTTGCATTAATCACTAAATTTGATATAAAGAACCTATGTATTTAGCTTTGTTTTCATTAACGGCCCTCTCTTTCCGCTTCAAGGATTCCATATATTAGATGGGATTAAATTAAGCTTAACATAAATTCTTTAAATTACCACGAAAATATCCTTGAATTAATTGGAAATATCCCTACACGGTTTAAAGTTTAAAGTTTAAACACGTCAAGTTTCAACGTTGTGGATTTTCTGTGTAATTTGCAGACTACTACCTATTTTCCGGTATAAATGTGTTTTCTCTTTCAGTGTCAATGTTTACGATCAGCCCTTCATATTCTGGACAAAGAGTTTTGGTATAAAGAGAGAGCCCGTACCATTTACTGCCGCATAATTTCTGTATTCTTTCAATCCATCAAAATCCTATGCTATACAGTGTATATAATATGTAAAGTAACGAAGAAGAATGAAATAACTTGTTCGATTAATACAAATTACGAGAAATTTCTCGCCAAATCTTACAAACTGCTATATTTTGGGCACTAACTTCAAGTTTGAAGTCGTCACCATAAATGTTCGTCACGTTTTGTTATAATTAAGAGCCTCCAAAACACTAACCTCTTATGGCTGGACACGATATAAATTTTCAAAGCTGGACCCGATATAAATTTTCAACGCTGGACACCATACTTTTGTTTTCAAAGTCAAGGTTTGAGTTCTAAACAAACTCTTTAAATTATTTTTAATTTATTACTATAATATAAGTCCCAAAATCTCTACCCCCTTTTGGTGAATGGCCAAAGGTCATGCCCTGACTTGGGACCAAATCAGAAAGAGGATTTGAAGGTCCATTGAGATGCCCTTTGTGTGTCAACGAGGAGGAAACCCTTAATCACCTCCTGAATCTATGCCCCTTCTCTTCGTCCCTTTGGGATCATGGTGCTTCCACCCTGAGATTATTGGATAGGTAGCAAGAAAATATCTTATCCATAATTGAAACTCGCAAGGAGCAAGCTTCTTAAAAAATTTCTCAATAGAATTTGGCAAATTCTCCCAAGCTTTATTCTTTGGGAAATATGGAAGAAGATGAACTAAAGAATATTCAAAGACACTGATGCCAGAGCCTCTTACTTAGCCTAAAAACTATCTTAAGTTTGAATTTTGGTTAAAGATCCTAAAATCTATGTAATGGGCGCCTCTGCCAGCCTAAGCGCGGTGACATGTTAACCTATTTGATTTTGAAGCATGTGCTGTAATATTTTGAATTTTCGAACTGTTAAGGGCATTTATGTTTAGTAATGAGATGTAATAGGAGTTAGTGGCTGGTAGTTGGTTTTGAAATCTTGAATCCAAGGGTTGTTCGAGAGCTCTATGATATATAATATGTAATTTTCATTTCATTAGTGAGAGAGAAGAAAGGGGAAGAGAGAGCAAAAGAGAGGATAGCCTATGAGCTAGAGTGTTTTTGAAAGCTGTAAATGTTTAGCTTGGGAGTCTCTGTCTCTGAGACCAATGTATGAAATGAATAATGAATCCAATATAAAGAAGAAAATTTATTCGGCCCTCTGTGTTTGTTTCCCCATGTGTTTATGAAGCCCGAGTGCCTGGGTGTTCTATATGCGAAATGTAAACCTATGCAAGTTATTTTCATGCTGAATGGTTGAGTGTAAATGTTGAACGCATGGCATTGCCACCAACTCCACTTTCATCCCAGAAATGCCCTTATACACTCCAAAATGAACATCAACCCTGAGAGAATTTACGTAATGTGTTTTGCCTATTGTCAATTTGTCAATTGGTGCAATTCGTCTTAGTTTTCGATATTTGCTATCAGTTTGGTGCAACATCTGTTGGTGGAGGAGTGTTGAACTCGGACTTGGACTATTGTAATTCGATGCAATTGTTCAGTATGGACGTCGGTGCAAGATTTGCTATAGAAGAGTGAGGATTCACATTGCCAGGCTCTTGTTGAGGTCTGCATGCTAAGCAAGGAGTCAACGGCCCAGATTGTGTCCAAGCCAGAGATAAACGGTGGTGACGACCTTGTTTTGGGTGCAGACAGCGTCAGAACAGGGTTTTGGGGAAAGGTAGAGCGTGTTTTCACCTGCCAACCCTCAGGGGTTGGCATCAGACACCAAAATGATTGAGGTTTAAGTTTGGATCCAAATCAGGAAATATATTCTAGATAATATCAATATTTTACCATGGAAAGTAGAGGATCGAATATGCATGGATTTGGAGAACCATCTCCTGCATGCTTGGCTCTTCAATCTTACTATGTCATCTCTAGCTCTTGTTTCAAAAGAACCATCAAGCTTTATTGCAATCTGATGGTCCCCCCTCTCCCCTTGAAGGGTTCTTGAAGCTTAGCCTTGATGGGGACTCTAGGGGCAACCTAGGCCTAACCGAAGTGGGTGGTGTCCTTTGGAATAACATTAGAACAATTGTTTGGGTTTATGTTGGCTTCCTTAGGTGATGCAGTAGAATTACAAGATCTAATCAAGGCTTGCACATCATCTCTCAATAAGGTTTCACCAAACTTATTGTGAAGGGTGAATGCCAATTGATTATCCACATGATCTGGAAACTATTACATGGTCCTATAATCAGAAAATAACCGATAATCAAAGACTCGAAGTGAAAGTCAAAATTCTAGATATGCTCTTGAAGCATAACATGGCCCTCATCCCATCTCATGTCCGACACTTGTCTAATAAAATTGTGGATCACTTGACAAATGTGGGTGTTGATCCAAAAGGTGAAGATCTTGATGTCATCTGGATGAAGATTGAGGCCTCTCCCCTAGGTCAAGCTTGCAAAAACTAGGTGATTAGGACTACTAGTCCCAGATCTTGGTTCCTGATGATAAGGTGACCACCGACCCCACTCGCCTCCATGAGGACGGAATGCATGTGATGGCGAAGGGGAAGATGGATTAATGCATGTGAGTGGGGTCTAGCTTAATCTATATGGTGTATATCTATTTGTTGTTGTGTGGAGGTCTCTCGTACAAAATACAAAAATGGAGGATAGATGTTGAGGTCAAATTGATTTGCAAGGTTATCATGTAGGGAAATTTTCAACACTCGGTGATTATTGCCATTTCGATGGTGATTCTAGAGGTGACTGATGAGTTGATGGCTCACTCAAGTTTCTATAAAATGACTTAGGGGAATGATGATCTTAACATGTGTGTTTTCTATATTAATTTGGTAATGGCCTGGGTTTCTTACTCTCTATGAGTTTCCTTTTTTATCGGTCTCTTCGACACTAGTGGGCGCACTTTGCAGCTCGAGAGTGGGAGGTGGGATCTTATGAGGATGTGTTTGCAACTTATTAGGGATAGGGGAAAATAGGCATTGAGGTCTCTTGGTTTTATGGAACTACCACAAAAATATAATGAAACTGGGTGTGTGTGAGAGGGTATGCACATCTTGAGAGTACAGAGAGAGATTATAGAGGCAAAGGATAATTTCTATAGATCTATCTTGGATAATACTTGGCAAGTTCTGGGAATTGCTAAGGTCCAAATCAAGTAAGAATAGTGATCATCAAAAGTAGTGACATTGCATATGGAGTTAAACGATTAGGTTATGAATGTTGGTTCTTTGATGACTCAAGATACCATGTTGGCAAAGACGGGTTTATTATACTAACACATGAAAACACTATTAGGGAAGCACCGATGGATAGTAGTGGAGGAAGATCTAAGCGACTAAAGTAGATTGATGAGGGCCATGAATGGAACAAGGGATAAATCACTAAAATGTGCATTAACTATGAGCCATTTTATCTTTAATATAATAAATTTAGCTTTAAAAATATAATGTGTGTTTTAGATTAATTATCAAAAATAATTTAAATATCTTGAAAATCCAAAGAAATGCGATTATATGGTCTCTCTTTTTTCTAATCCATATAAATATGATTTAGTTTACTGAAATAGATCATGGTTGCATTGATTTCAATGATTCTTCTCTTTAAACCAGGGTTTTAGTTATATTGCATTTTAGCATGTGTTATATTGATTTATGTGATTCCTCACTTTGATAAAGGGTTTTAGTATATTTGTTGCATTCATTTAAATGATTCCCCTTTAATATAAGGGCTTATTTATAGTGAAATACAGTGTTTGTTGCATTGATTTCAATCACTCATCCCTTTGTTACAGGGTTTTAGTGGCAACAATGGTATATCAATTAAAGTGATCATGTCTTCTCATAATAAACAAATGGAAGATGTACATGTTGAGGATGAAAGAAGAAAAACACAAAAACTTGTTGGGTAACAAGGATATAAGTTAAAATAAATTATGAGTGATGAACAAAAAAAAGATTTTAAAAAAATCATGAACAACAAAGAGAATATAGACAAAGAAAGTAATCTAACAAATGACAACTAGAGAACAAAGAAGATAAATTTATGAACCTTAAAGATCATATCAATAGAGAAGTTCATAACAAATAACATCTAAACAACATGAAGAATGTAGAAAACAACATTTGGAAATACAAAGAGGATATCAACTAAGAAAACAACATTCAACCAACACAACCATAGTACTAGATGAAGAAATCCAAGAAAATAATGATCCTAATATAGATAATAAAAAAAAAATTAGAGGACATATATGCTTGAGCTCAATGTGTAAGCATTACCAAAAATATTGAGGATGATGTACCAATAGAAATTACATATATGAATATTGCACAAACAAACTCAGAAGAAATTAAAATTGAACAACAATAAGAACAAATAAGACCAAATTCCAAAACTGTAAAGAGCATATCGATAAAACATGGTCACAACAAGTGACACTTGAACAACAACTACAACAGGGAAGACCAAATTGTGAATAAAAAGAACCTATAAACAGAGAAGGTCACAACAAAATAACACTTCAAGGATAAGAAGAACATAGAAAACAAGATGTAGAACGACACAGAGCACATTGCTAGAGAAAACAACATTCAACCAATACAACCATAGAACTTTAATAAAATGATAATCCTACTACAAAAAAATAAGTTCAAAGGATATCTGCGCCCAAGCTCAACATGTAACGGTTACCAAAAATACCAATGCAAGAAATATTGAGAAAGTGATAAATAAAGAAATTCAAATTGAGGATGATGTGCTAGTATATATGAATATTGCACATCAAAAATTCCATGATAGGATTAATCGATTAGCTAAAGTTCAAATGTGTTATGTCCCTCAAGAGTCATATCCTGGAATTCATGTATTGAATACAAATACCAGTCCAATGTGCATGAGATTTAAAAGAGAGGGAAATCATCATAAATTTTCATCACAAAACCGTATGGATCTAGGATCACAAGCATGAAAAATTTTAAGGATCCATAATTTTCTTAAAGTGTAGAAACCTTGGCGAATCTTATTGATTATAAAATTTCCAACCATAAAATGTTTTGTGATATTTTTTTAGAAATATTCAAATTTCTAAGGAGTTTATTTAGTTTTCGAACAATTTTGGTGATTTTCAGAGTAATTTTTTTTAATTCTATGGCATTTGGAAAAATTATATAAGAAAAAAATGGAAAATGACAAATATTGTTTCTGGAAAAATACGTTGAAAATTAGTCCATGGGCTAAATTTTGCCCCTTAAATTTTCTATAATCACAACCTCGATTCCTTCTAATGCTCATGCAAGTTGAATACATGTTGATAGCACACATATGTTTAATTTTGCAGGTTATGCATTCAATGGGTGGATAACACAAATATAGAGTACAAAACATTAGTATTCCTCAAGAATTTAAATATGTTGTCATGACATTACCCTGACATATTTTAATTGAAGACTTAGATTTCATGATTGTTCCATGAAAAGGGTGACAAGGAACAAGTTATGATTTCACTATCAGAAAATAGAAAGCAATAAATTTGTTATTATATAAGATTAATGATGATCCATATTATCTTGATGTTTGATTTGATTACAATGCACTTGATGAGTTACCTGAAATTGCAACAAATGTATCATATATGATTAATTATATTACTTTACCAGAGATGGGAAAATGACACAAAATTTGCAATGTTGGAAGGGGTACCAAGGAGTGATGATATGTTAGATGGTTTATAAACATCTTCTTTTGCAATTGGGCTTCCAAATGTACCATGCGAGATTGAGCTTATTCGAGCTTGCGAAAATAACCCAAATCTAGAGGAAAATAACACAAATGGTAGACCCACTAATGAGTTTAATTAGTAGAAAGATTGATGAGGTTCAGAACTGTACTAAGAGGTACACGTGCATATTGGATCAAGTAGTGTGCAAATTTATCTTACTTGATTCAACAAATTGGGTGTCCCACAATATTCTTCACACTAAGTACATCAGATATATAGTGGCTAGATTTGCATAAATTAATGCCTTGTACAATTCCTATAGATATAGGGGAAGCAAGGAAATGGAGACATCAAAATGTAAATGATGATCCACATATTGTATCACATTATATGCACTTAGTATATACATTGTTTCAAGATTAATTTTTTTGTTGTTTTGATCAAGATATGGATTATTGGTGTCACTAAGAATGGTGAAATCGTGGATATCCACATCACCATGGATTTATATGGTTAAAAAATGATCCTAACATGGACCCTTTGAAATAAGATGATCCTATTGAAGTTAGATTTTCAATAACATATTTCAATAGATGTATATATGCAATGAATCCACATGATCAGCATTAGATAAATATTCAAGTTAGACTCAATCGTGATGATCATGCTTGATTAAAGGACATAACAAATATTTAAATCTTATCCTACGATTGATTATGAAGAACTCCTGAACTATGTACACTACAAGAAAAAAGACACTTTAGCCTCACATTAGCACCACTATTTGTAAAGGACTTGGGAAATGCTCCATTTTCAAATTTTGGTGCAAAAGTGGAGATAATGTGGGGATATGCAATTGGTGCTAAGATTTATGGTGCAAAAGTGATGTTTGGAAAAAAAATGATTTTAGAGTTAATGAATATGTGGCATTCCATGGTGTATGGTGCAAACCACCAAAACCTATCCTAGGTGGCTTGAGACTTTGTGGTGCAAAACACCAAAACCAATCCTACATGGATTGAGACTTTTTGGTGCAAAACATCATCATCATCATCATTATTATTATACACAAACTTGTTGTGTATGGTGCAAACCACCATAAAATAATAAATGGTGCAATATATATATATATATATATATATATATAATTTTAAAATATAATATTTAAAGACATATATATGGTGCAAATCACCACAAATTATAAATGGTGCCAAAAAAATAGCACAACCCTCCTATATTTAGGAGGATTGCACCTTTATTTAGATGTTTATTATGGTTACCGAATGGAACAAAATTCACCCAAGTTCAAATTATAGCGGTGTCTCAACATATATGTAGTTGCAACCATTGAGCGCTAGAGGTCTAAGGGATACAAAGTTATGTTCACACTAGATATAGGAGTCTATGCAGTTGTATATGATTTCAAGAAAAAACTATTATAAGTGTTGTCCTTGTTAAGTGATAGTATAAAATTGCATGGCATTCCCCCTTCCACATCAAAATAGGAATGATAATGCTATACAAATTACAAAAATTTAACCAAATAACATTGAATAAAATCGTACAATATATAATATCAAAGCACTGTTACATTAATATTATGATTAACATCATATTTACAGATGTGTCATATCTCAATTTAAATTTAAATGATTAAAATAATTGAAATGTTGCTAGAGTTGTATACCATTCATCCTTCAAAATCAAATAGACATCAACATTATAATATTGAACAATATATATTGAATAATATTGTAAAGGAAACAATATAATAAGATTGTTTCATAGATAATACATTCAAAATTCAAGAATACCCCTCACTAATAACAAAAGCATTTTCAATAACAATATGACTAATATGTAATTTCTCCAACTCTTATTAGTTCTTTGCATGACCTGCATCATGAGATCGATGGTTTAATGATTGGAATGCAAGATAAATAATACATCTATTGCTTTACTTTTAGGGATCAAGATTAATATTATTATTTTTTTCATTTTGATAAAAATCTGTTTTTATTGCTTTGATAATTTTTTTTTTACAAAAGTAGAAAATCCAAAACGCTGAACAATATAGAAAAATGCTTAAAACCTCATGTCTTTCTTAACCTCCATTTTTCCTTTTATAACTTCCCTATAGTCACCTTGACAAAAAAATTATATCGAGGAAGAAGCCATAGATATTGTCCAAGTCACTTCTCTACCCATGATAACACCTGCAAAAATAAATAAACAATAAAACTTTCAAAATCAGCAATATGTACCAAACTGAAACAAATCCAAATCAATGTAACATTAAAAATAATTCTCTCTACCCATTAGTAACAACTGCAACAATAAATAAACAATAAAACTTTCAAAATCAGCAATCTCTGCCAACACTTAAACAAATCCAAATTAATACTAACAACTTAAGAAAAAAATTCTTCCTATGTGTACCCCGCATTTCTGGCTGAAGCCAATAGGTGATAAGTAAGTTGGGTAAGGTTTATAGTTGGGTAAATAGAAATAGAATAAGTTGGGTAAGGAAGTAATTAAATGTTTGCATTCCCTTATTTACAAGTGTAGCTACTAGCATACAACCAGAAAATTCAGGATTTATCGTCCTTTGTTTCCATGGGGGTATGAATAAAAAAGAGCATAATATAGAGTAATCGATCCCTGTTTAGTGAAAGGTTTGATGAGTGCTTTCGTCAACAACCTCTATAGCTACTGGTTCAAACTCCGTCTTGCCACCAACATCTTGCTTCTGGTAACCCCAACACACAACATAGTAGTATTTTTTAAGACTCTCTCCACTAAAGTATCCATCACTACCAAAATGTTCTCTGTGTGGACAACACTGTTCTGAGCACCCAAGGTTCCTCTCCTCAAAACCATCTCTTTTTTCTACTATGCAACGACATAAGGTCTATCTACAAGCTCGTAGGTTGCCTCAACCAACTTCATAGCTAAGAAAAAAATTCTTCCTCTCTATATATTCTTAATTCTTCCTAAGAACCCTGACCTAGCCAGCTTCGCAATCCATATCATGGTACCAATGACCTGTAGCATGAGTGAGAGTGTATAGAGTGCTGAAGAAAAGAGAGCGCAACAGTCTTCCATTGCATTAGCATGCATAACATCACTCTGCAAATCCTTTCTCCCCTAAGATCATCTCTTAACCCTAAAATCCATTCTTTAACAATTTAATTTAATAATTTGAAGAAAAACAAATTAGCAATCATATATATAGTAATATTTAGTAATTTGAAGAAGATATGCTCTTAACCCTAAAATCCGTTATTTACCAATTTTATTTAGTAATTTGAAGAAAACAATCATTTCTTTAGAAATCATATATTTAGTAATATTCAGTAATTTGAAGAAAATAAAAAGAAAGGTGTGAGATTTGAAAAAAGATAGTAACAAAAGGGGCAATGATGTGGATGGTTTGCATCAATTTCTCTCGCACCATTTTGGAAATTACTTTTCAGTTTTTTATTTTTACATTAATATAAATCGATTTTTTTTTTTAATTCGTAAAAACATTTAATTATTTGAAATAACATTAGTTTTACTTTGTAAGTTTTTGGGTTTAAACACCGTGAAGTTAACCCTTAACTTTAAAGGTTTTAAGTATTAAGAAAATATATTATGAAATTGTTACAACAAAAGTGGCTTGATTAAGTAAAAAATATTACGGCAAAAATGACCTAGTGGAACTCTTTATACTATTTTGAGAGAGTGATATATATTTTAGTGGAACTCTTTATACTATTTTGTGAGTTATAAGAAATTTTAATGAAAAATATTTATTTAAATTATAATTTTTTATTTTTTATTATAAATTATTGTATTTTTTAATATTTTTACTCTTTAATTGATATGTTTTTGTTTTCATTATATTTAAATAATTATACATTAGAATATGTTTAATATTTAGTTTGAATGCTTTAATTTTTAAATATTAAAATAATTGTAATATTTAGTTTGTATATTTAAAATTTCTACATAGATTATATGTAATTAGTACATGTTTTAGTTTGTTGAAAAGATTTAAAACTATTTTTAATTGGTTGAGAGCTCATCTTTTAAGGATGAAAGGAAATATTTTTATAGTCCAAAAACTAAAGGCATATGGTAGGAATGAAAATCCTCCCAATGGAACCCATATCCCTTCTTGGATGCTAAAGGTAACCTAGAGAAGTTCAATGTTGTTATTATACACCTCTTTCATGGCTATGGAACCATCAAATACAACTTTAAGGCCTAGAATACTTGGGTTTCCTTTTCCAACCATGCCCAAGCACTTGTGACCCATGCTTGGTTCTCAAAACCTCATAATGGTGTCCATATCCCCAATCAAAACAATAATATATGCTAGTCCAATGTTATGTGGTAGTAAAAAACTTGATTCATGCTCATCAAGTAATCAAAGATTCCTTTATGGCCAAATGCTAATGTTTCCTCCTTAAAAATTATCAAGGACTCGTGACCCATCTAAACTAGTACTAAAATCCTCCTAATAAGCCCCATAACCTAACTTGAAGGCCAAATATCCTCTAAAAAAATATTCTATGGTGGTTGAGGCCTTGTTGATGGCCCTCAATCCCTAGAAAATTCCATTAGGGCCTAAGGAATTTTTGTCACATCCGTAGTATTCGGGCTACCATGATTGCAGATCAGTTTCCAGTATATTTTTTAGCAAGTCCTTTACACATTTTGATGAGATCAACCAATGATGAGAAAGATTTTGATGATCACTCTTACACATTCAGTGGATCTAGTTTTTGTACATTTACAGTCTCATGCCAGGACTAAGCCCCATTACCCTAGGTCAGTGACTGAGTTAACCATTCTTCTATCATCCAAAACATATTGACTGTCAGTTCCCATGGTATACTCAAATGCAGTGATTCAGTATGATTCAAGTTGTTCAAATCAAGGACTCTGGTATATGATCCAAAAGGTGTATGATTGGTGCATTTGGGTTGCTAATGTGCTCTTTCCTTTATCTAGGTAGTTTATGACTGGGTATATGATGATTGTTTACGATAATGTCATTCCCATGTCATCGAGACCCATACATATTTCTCAAACCCACCTATTTGAATCATAATCCGTAATCATAGACCAATGATACCCTCAAGAGGCCATGTGTGGTTGGTGGAAGAAACCATCTTAGCCTTGGATGGCTAAAATACATTTTTAGGGCACAAAGTTTAGGTCTCTTCCACTAACCATGCCCAAGTATTAAATTCCCCAATACCTAGATACAAAGATCCATGGATACCCTTTCAAAATAATGTGTGGTTCTTTGAGGCAGTTTTCATGGCTTTAGATGCCTCAATGCTTTATTTAGAGCCAAAGGTGTAGTCTTCTTCTCTAGAGCATCATTCACAAGGCCCTAAGGAACCTACATACTTATCAAAACCACATAATGTCAGTAATATCCTCAATAATAGGACAATGAAACCCTCAAGAGGCCATGTGTGGTTGAATAAGGTGATGTTCTTAGCCTTTTATGGATAGAAGATTCATTTAGGGGAAGAGGTTCAAGTCTCCACCCTTGACCATGTCCAAGGCCCCAAGACATGGATACAACATGGAAAAATTATCCATGCAAGGTCATGCATGGTGCTTCATTCATTGTTCATTTCTATGGATACTTCAATGGTTTCTTTAGGGCCAAAGGCATGGTTGTTTTCCCTAAAACATCATTCACAAGGCCCTAAGATATGTAGATACTAGTTACTCAAAACCACCTGATGGCAATGACATAATCAATCATAGGTAAATGATACCCTCAAGAGTCCATGTGTGGTTGTTGGAGGCAATGTTCTTATCCCTAAATGGATAGAAGATTCCTGTAGAGATTGAGATTCATGTCTCCTCCACTGACCGTGTCCAAGGCCTCAAGGAATTAAGACATAGATGCATAGTTCCATAGATACTCCTCTGAAGTAATGCGTGGTTATTTTAGGTAGTGTTCATGTCTCTAGATTCCTATGATTGATTAAGGGCCAAAGGTATGGTCTTCTTCCTTGGAACATCATTCCTAAGGCCCTAAGACACGTACATACTACACAAAACCACTTAATGGTAACAACATCATCAATCATAGGCTAATTATACCATTAGGAGGTTGTGTGTAGTTGTTCGAGGAAAACTTCTTATCCTTGGATGGCTAGAACCTTACTTTAGGAGTGAAGGTTCAGGTATCCTCCACAAACCATGTCAAAGGCCCCAAGGCCACAAGACCTAGATACATAGTACAATGGATACCCCTGTGAAGTCATCCATGGTGCTTTAAGGCATTACTCATGGATTTGGATGTCTCAATGATTCCTTTGGGGCTAAAGGCATTGTCTTATTCCCTATAACACCACTCCTAAGGCCTCGATACATGTGCATACTACTCAAAATCACATAATGACACCAACATTCTCAATAGTAGGCTAATGATACTCTCAAGAGGCCATGTGTGGTTAGTGGAGGAAACCTTCTTATCCCTGGATGGCTCGAAGATTCCTTTAGGTACTGATATTTAAGTCTACTCTATCTGTCACATACCCAAATATAACAGTTACTAAAGTAGTAAATTTGGAATTTGTTACCATAGTTCCATGACTAAAAACAACGATTAATTTAAATGAAAACATTCATCATGCATCATCAATTCTACCTATGAGACATTCTATATCAGGATACATATTCATAAGTAATTAAAGCTCTTAATATATATATATTAATATAAAACACATAATGTACAACATATAAACAACCAAGTCATCATGACTACACAATGAAGGAGACCCTTATAAATCAGACGCATGAGACTACGGATCGGCTACTCTCCCATGATACCTTCGTGCAACGTTAACCATATTATCGGAACCAAACAAGAGAAATACTACATAACCAACATTTACCAAGAAGCACTTGCCACAACCAACCAATATGAACATATAAGAGAGAGACGATATTTCACGTGGTTCACCCAGGAGGGGCTACGTCCACCAAAGAGGGTCATATCTTATTATTATTCATCAAATTCAAGGGTAGTACAATCTGTCCTAAAGTGATTTCTTTCCACTTGCTCGGGTATCTCTTATGGAGAGAGTATATTCAAAACTTCCCAAAATCTAACTTCTACAAATATAGCGGTTTCTTCGCAGTTCTTCACCAAAGGAACACAACTTTGATGCAGGGACTCGGTCCCAAACAATGATACAAGCTAAGTCTTAAATCCGGTGCGGGTCTGCACATCCTTTCTTCATTTATAAGTTTAATACACATATATTATTGTACACTTTAACACTTGATATTTATCTCAAGACGCACCCTTAATATGACTTAATCCAATTTAAATAGGGTATACAATTTGTCACTTAATAATAATAAAAAAGAATGATTAATAACATATGCAAGTGAATACATTCTGAAGATACAAAATACATCAACATCGGAGAGCGCATTTAGACAACAACTTGAATCCATGGAAATAAATTGAAAACAATGAGAGTATATTTAACAACGTTTTTAAAATGAACCAAACTCTTGCTGAAAATCCTTCTATCTACTTTAGATCGTTGATTTATACATTTCATAATATTTGAACCAGAGGTAGACTCTATTTGTAATCCGGTGGATCAATCCCATGATCCATCGCAGCTCGAGACTTTAAATATTTAATAAAACATGAACCAGAGATACACTCTGCCTCTAGAGATATTTATTTAACCATGTTTAACCCCACATCCACCTGGCCCACACATTTTCTATCTAGCGATCCTGGATCAGGACTCATATATATAATAATAATAATAATAATAATTACTAAGCCGTAGTTAGATCCCTCAATGCATGACATGTAGAATCCTTTAAACAAAAGAACTCAAAGGTCAATCTAAAGGTTATCGCCAAACCAAAAATTAACCTATATTAGAGGAGGAACTATATGCTACTCCAAGGTTATTACAGGAGTGAGACAATGCGTATCACTGCTGTAGAAACTCAAGTACAAAACATAGGTCCAATGGAACAACATTTCTCTTGTAGTAGTGATATAAATGAGGAACAGGGTAACATTGGCATAGACTAACCCATTAGTCAATGTTGGATCACACTGGCATAAAAAGAAACATAGAATAAGGAGAAAAAAATCTGGTGGATCAACGCTGGCACCAACAACTATTACTGAGGTCAGTGATCTGTGGAAAATAACAGAGATCTAAAAATGCTAGCAGGGCCAATCCTTAGAAAAGAATTGATAGAAACAGGGTTTAATACAGTTTCTATGCAGTGTAAAAACAAAAGGGGCAAGCAAAGGTTCACACTAACATTCCATAAGAATGTTGGTCTATAAATTATTAAGCAATCAATCTGCATATGGATCGGTGTAGTATTTTCAAACATGTACAACAACAATGTAATAAAGATCTCAGCAAACTGATACCAAAAGTGGGCAATCCGACATTCTGCAAACAAAACACAAAGTATAAACAATGGCACAATGACACCCAATTTTCATCATACAATTTGTCTTATGACTGCGTTTATTCGAAGAAGGAAAATCAGGCATCAAACATAAAATCAAACCCGAATCCAAACGATACCCTTCCACATCGGATTTTCCCCAAGTCTATTTACTGAGCCTTCCTGGATTAGTTAATTCCCTTCCATAGATGGAATGAAAATGCCGAACATATCTAAGAAGGAATAGTGCCCATTTAACAACTAAAATTCTACAGTTTAAATAGAATACAGAAATACTTATCTGAGCACGTTTGTATATTAAGAAATGGACTCATCAAGATCACTTCCATTATCTCTGTTGATGAGGTTCATACGAAAGTAAATATCGCAGAGTTACTCTGAGATGGCAACTTCTGCAATACAGCGATCCGATGAGTCAATAGCAGTGTGCAATCCAAGATCATCGATCTAGCTGATCTTTCCTATGTGCCAATACCATCCGCTGAATCCCGTCCATCTAAGAGACAAAAATAATCTTCTTATTGTGAGTAGCTCCAAGACGGAAACTGATCTCCTTCTTAAGCGCCGATCCAAGAGAGAAAACTCCTCTCCTCAAGCACCCCCCTTTTCATCCAACTACCACCGCGTGTTTATTCATTCCCTCCCCGTCTCTCTTTGTAGAGTCCGCCACTAAAATTTAGGGAGGTTTTCCTGCCAACTCATGGAGACTGACTCCCGTAAGATAGGAAAATAGGTGCCAAATGGGGTCGATACCCACACTCTCTTCCCTTCGGGATCTGTTTAACAATAAATATTAAGGAGGGATGCTTATCCCAAAGCCACGACTAACAGTTTGTGAGTAGTGGCAGGCTCAAGCTAGGCAATGATAATCCCGTAAGGTATATGTATATATTGGAAGGTATATGTATAGTGGGGGCATGAAAAAAACTCAAATGCTAAATAGCTAGATGAACATGCATCCTTCTTTGGCTTGGATAGAAAATGTCCAAAAGTATTTCCAAGAAAAACGCCATTTATTGTATACTATTATTTCATACTTACTATGATGAGGCTCTATTAGGGTTTACTCGTCACAAAGAGTCTTTTCCCTTCCTTAAATACTTTTGTATGAAAGTATTTTCCCTATTTTGAGTTGGAAGTTAGTCGCTTAGTTTTATTAGGACCATTAATTAGGTAATAGTCATGTTCTTACTTAAGGATAAGTTCCATACTTAAAAGTAGATGGTGCCGAGCATCCAACATCCTCAACCTATTACGGCAGTACTCAGTAGTTTAAGGTCAACACATAAACTTCCCCCTTTTATACACACACACACCTATATATATATATATATTTATACACGAATACTTATTGTATACCATAATTTATAAAGACCTAACTTATGAAGAAGTCCCTTCTTCTATCATTATTTTCCTTCTCATACATAATTACTTGGCATTAGTTTGCCAGACTAAGAACACAAGGGTATCCCTAGGGATTTCCCATATGGTTCATAGTAATAGTTAACATACTGCTAACCATTAGATCTTAGGAGTCCACAATGCTCTTTGACCGGTAAGGCATTTTAGTATCTTTTTAAGGTAAGTTCAAAATTTCTAAGTGATATTCAGTGAAACCCAATGTATGTTCAAGTGTTCGAGGCAATAGAACTACATTAGTCATCGATTTATGGCCCACCTTCTGTAAACTTCTCCCAAGATAGGTTCACTCTCCCATTGTTTAGTTGTGTCACCATTGTGTACTCTCCTAGGTACTACAATTTACTCTTAGAAAGAATAAGTAAATAACAAAGCTTACATAGTTTACTGGTGAGGCCTTTTCCCTGAGCTCCTCATCAGAATGACTACATAATAACATTCTCAATAAACAAAAGAAAAGGGATAATAAGCAGGATGTTACATCCTTTCCCCCTTAGAATTAACACCGTCCTCGGCGTTGGCAGTCTTTTGTCTCTTCATCTTTGATCTTTACTCGATCTTGAATTTTTTTATTTTTATTTTTTATTGAGATGCTATCGTTCATAACCTGCATTTTAATGCAACAAAATCAGATCTCCGAAATTATTCAGTAAAACTTATCATCAATTCCATAATCAAACTCAAAAACATAAACAATGAGTCCTCTTTGCAACACAACATTTGCAATTCATGGAACATCTTTTAGTCTTTGTTTGTGCCTTTTTATCACAAGCACACATAATCCAGTGCTCCATTAATGTAGATTGTTAACTTAATCAAAACACATCATTCTTTTCATCCAAGAAATTCTTGCCTAACACCGCAGTGCTCATACAACAACCCTTTCAGAATTTTTTTTGCCTAACACCCCAGTGCTCACACAGCAATTCATTTGGAGATTTCTTTCCTAACACTTCAGTGCTCACGCAGAAATACTTTCTCCCATGCATACTAAGCAGCATCCTGCCTCCCGCATATGCATTCTCTTATAGTTTGCCTAGGTCTTTACAGCTCGCCGATTCCTTCGAGAATCCTGGTGGTTGTCAACTCCCTGATCTCTAGGGAGTGTTTCAGTGCCCTTAACGCACTTTTGCATAATTCCCCTCAAGCCTTCTCGCTTGAGTCCAGGAATCTATTCCCCTCAAGCCTCCTCGATTGAGTCTAGGAAAATCTCATTCAAATTCATCAATTATTTCGTCATATCACATTTTATAACCATACAATTTCTCTGACCAATTTGGTCTAGTTCTTTATTCAACAATAATTAACAATAATAAAAGCTGCAATGTGGACCTTTCATCCTCACCCCTTTATTGTACCATGCATAATATATTAAGCTTTTGTCTTTCAACAAGTTCCACCGATTTTTGGCCATCTGCCAAATTCAATTGTTAGTAACACTTTATATAACAAAATCAAATATTTGTAAATAAGAAAATCATTCATTCTTCATACTACAATATCCATACTTGATCATCTGAAGTAAACGTTTTCTCCTTCCAAGCATATCTCACTTACTTAATAGGATTACATAATTCCTTGAACACGAACTAATATTCTTCTTATGAAGACCCGTGGACATGATGATTTCTTAACCTCGAATGTTATCCTTCACCATTTCAAACACACTTCCTATTTTAGTTATACAACTTCTTTTGTATATACCAACATCACATAGAAATAATCAATTTTCTAAAACATACTTGCGTACCTTATAATGATAACCATATATCTTTGTAAGGGTGGCCGCATATCTTCTTATTATAAGATCCTCATATGTCGAGGTACCAGTTTACCTGTATCATCACATATTAGTATTACACTAAATATCACATGAATCTATATATCCCATTTTTACCTCTTGACTGTTGTAGTGATGTGTGGGAATATAACATTCCGCTCGACCACAACATTAAATGTGTTAGTTGTAAAAAGAAAAAATATAATTAAATCATAAGTGCAATCATGCATAAAACATATGTCAATCATCACCTTGACTTGTTTCATACAAGCTTATACATCAATTACTGTTAAATATTACTTCTGATCTATCATGGAAATTCCATGATATTAAAGGTTTTCCTTAACTCCTAATGCGGATATAAAACAGTCATTATAAAGACATCAGAAAATTAAAGTGTCATGTATTACCATTCCGTGGCGGTTCTAGTTTTCCAATACTTTTATTCATACAACAACACATACTCACCATCAATTACATCTATGCATTCATTATGTGAGCAATATGATTAACTATAATTTTATCTCTTAACAAAAATAATCATTTTGACACCACATATAATTGTATGTGACAACAAATCATCATAAATCATGATCTCATAAAAGTATAGTTTTTATTACTACCACTCATAGTATCCCAACATCCATGAAGATGAGATCATGCATTTCCATCATATATTCTATTATTTATCCAACTTTTCCCTCGCAGTCATAGGGAAAATTTTCAAACTCTCTTAGTTTGCAGTTGACAGAATCTAGACTAGAAAGTCTACATTTCTTGTGGAAGGTTAGTTCGACTGTATGTATGTTACCAGAATTTCCTAGTTATGTCAACATCATAAATTTATCATTCAAAGTGGCTTTATATATGAAAGGAACTTGACAGTTCCTAACATAATCAAAACATTAGACCATCTTCTTTAGTCAAATATTAGCATATATAATTACTTTATAAAAGACTTAACAGATAGAAGTTGCTTATTTTATCTATCTGAATCTCATATTCAGAAATCCTGACGAATGGATCAATAGAATTCGATTAGTCAGAAACACTTAACAAAATGTATCAACCCTATTCTCCCATATGACGCGTTTAATGAAACTGAAAGATATCCACTCCTAAGAATAACAATAAAGGTAGAGAAGGTAATAAGTATTTAAGACAAATTATCAAATCAACAGATTTAGGAGAGTTCCTTAGTTTAGCACATTCACAGCTAGGATGACTTTCAATATACGAAGACTCATTGCACAAAACCATAACCATTATCATTCTAAAGACTATTTTATCGTCGTCCAATGAATTCTAATTTGTAAAATAGGAGGATATATTCATCAGCTAATATTTACCAATAACAGATTGTTCATCTCCATAATGAAACATATACTATCCTTACCTACAAACAATGTTGCGCCATTATAATGCTTTCACCAAATGAAACATACTTACTTGCAATTCAATGATGACTTGCAAGCTACTTGTTGTCGATCCGTCGAAATGAAATTTTCTATTGCGTCTTGTGTCGCCAGTTCGACTAACTCATATATGTTTCCCCGACTGAGCCCAAATAAGCCCGAGTGTTTGCAACCTGTTTTCTGGCAGGAGAAACTTGAAGTCGAGCTTGGAGATTCATTTTACCCTCGTCCAGTATAGTCCATGCGTCCAAAAAGAAACAAAAACTATTGATTAGTAAACTTAACAACGTTTATACTTACTTATCGCATGTTGAGCTCATTAGGACCTAGTGTTGTAACCTAATGCTCTGATACCACTTGTCACATACCCAAATATAACAGTTACTAAAGTAGTAAATTTGAAATTTGTTACCATAGTTCCATGACTAAAAACAACGATTAATATAAATGAAAACATTCATCATGCATCATCAATTCTACCTATGAGACATTCTATATCAGGATACATATTCATAAGTAATTAAAGCTCTTAATATATATATATTAATATAAAACACATAATGTGCAACATATAAACAACCAAGTCATCATGACTACACAATGAAGGAGACCCTTATAAATCAGACGCATGAGACTACGGATCGGCTACTCTCCCATGATACCTTCGTGCAATGTTAACCATATTATCGGAACCAAACAAGAGAAATACTACATAACCAACATTTACCAAGAAGCACTTGCCACAACCAACCAATATGAACATATAAGAGAGAGACGATATTTCATGTGGTTCACCCAGGAGGGGCTATGTCCACCAAAGAGGGTCATATCTTATTATTATTCATCAAATTCAAGGGTAGTACAATCTGTCATAAAGCGATTTCTTTCCACTTGCTCGGGTATCTCTTATGGAGAGAGTATATTCAAAACTTCCCAAAATCTAACTTCTGCAAATATAGGGGTTTCTTCGCAATTCTTCACCAAAGGAACACAACTTTGATGCAAGGACTCGGTCCCAAACAAATGATACAAGCTAAGTCTTAAATCCGGTGCGGGTCTGCACATCCTTTCTTCATTTATAAGTTTAATACACATATATTATTGTACACTTTAACACTTGATATTTATCTCAAGACGCACCCTTAATATGACTTAATCTAATTTAAATAGGGTATACAATTTGTCACTTAATAATAATAAAAAAGAATGATTAATAACATATGCAAGTGAATACATTCTGAAGTTACAAAATACATCAACATCGGAGAGCGCATTTAGACAACAACTTGAATCCATTGAAATAAATTGAAAACAATGAGAGTATATTTAACAACGTTTTTAAAATGAACCAAACTCTTGTTGAAAATCCTTCTATCTACTTTAGATCATTGATTTATACATTTCATAATATTTGAACCAGAGGTAGACTCTATTTGTAATCCAGTGGATCAATCCCATGATCCATCGCAGCTCGAGACTTTAAATATTTAATAAAACATGAACCAGAGATACACTCTGCCTCTAGAGATATTTATTTAACCATGTTTAACCCCACATCCACCTGGCCCACACATTTTCTATCTAGCGATCCTGGATCAGCACTCATATATATAATAATAATAATAATAATAATTACTAAGCCGTAGTTAGATCCCTCAATGCATGACATGTAGAATCCTTTAAACAAAAGAACTCAAAGGTCAATCTAAAGGTTATCGCCAAACCAAAAATTAACCTATATTAGAGGAGGAACTATATGCTACTCCAAGGTTATTACAGGAGTGAGACAATGCGTATCACTGCTGTAGAAACTCAAGTACAAAACATAGGTCCAATGGAACAACATTTCTCTTGTAGTAGTGATATAAATGAGGAACAGGGTAACATTGGCATAGACTAACCTATTAGTCAATGTTGGATCACACTGGCATAAAAAGAAACATAGAATAAGGAGAAAAGAATTTGGTGGATCAATGCTGGCACCAACAACTATTACTGAGGTCAGTGATCTGTGGAAAATAATAGAGATCTAAAAACGCTAGCATGGTCAATCCTTAGAAAAGAATTGATAGAGACAGGGTTTAATACAGTTTCTATGCAGTGTAAAAACAAAAGGGGCAAGCAGAGGTTCACACTAACATTCCATAAGAATGTTGGTCTATAAATTATTAAGCAATCAATCTGCATATGGATCGGTGTAGTATTTTCAAACATGTACAACAACAATGTAATAAAGATCTCAGCAAACTGATACCAAAAGTGGGCAATCCGACATTCTGCAAACAAAACACAAAGTATAAACAATGGCACAATGACACCCAATTTTCATCATACAATTTGTCTTATGACTGCGTTTATTCGAAGAAGGAAAATCAGGCATCAAACATAAAATCAAACTCGAATCCAAATGATACCCTTCCACATCAAATTTTCCCCAAGTCTATTTACTGAGCCTTCCTGGATTAGTTAATTCGCTTCAATAGATGGAATGAAAATGCCGAACATATCTAAGAAGGAATAGTGCCCATTTAACAACTAAAATTCTACAGTTTAAATAGAATACAGAAATACTTATCTCAGCACATTTGTATATTAAGAAATGGACTCATCAAGATCACTTCCATTATCTCTGTTGCTGAGGTTCATACGAAATTAAATATCGCAGAGTTACCCTGAGATTGCAACTTCTGCAATACAACGATCCGATGAGTCGATAGCAGTGTGCAATCCAAGATCATCGATCGAGCTGATCTTTCCTATGTGCCAATACCATCCGCCGAATCCCGTCCATCTAAGAGACAAAAATAATCTTCTTATTGTGAGCAGCTCCAAGACAGAAACTGATCTCCTTCTTAAGCGCCGATCCAAGAGAGAAAACTCCTCTCCTCAACCACCCCCCTTTTCATCCAACTACCACCGCGTGTTTATTCATTCCCTCCCCGTCTCTCTTTGTAGAGTCCGCCACTAAAATTTAGGGAGGTTTTCCTGCCAGCTCATGGAGATCGACTCCCGTAAGATAGGCAAATAGGTGCCAAATGGGGTCGATACCCACACTCTCTTCCCTTCGGGATCTGTTTAACATTAAATATTAAGGAGGGATGCTTATCCCAAAGCCATGACTAACAGTTTGTGAGTAGTGGCAGGCTCAAGCTAGGCAATGATAATCCCGTAAGGTATATGTATATATTGGAAGGTATATGTATAGTGGGGGCATGAAAAAAACTCAAATGCTAAATAGCTAGATGAACACGCATCCTTCTTTGGCTTGGATAGAAAATTTTCAAAAGTATTTCTAAGAAAAATGCCATTTATTGTATACTATTATTTCATACTTACTATGATGAGGCTCTATTAGGGTTTACTCATCACAAAGAGTCTTTTCCCTTCCTTAGATACTTTTGTATGAAAGTATTTTCCCTATTTTGAGTTGGAAGTTAGTCGCTTAGTTTTATTAGGACCATTAATTAGGTAATAGTCATCTTCTTACTTAAGGATAAGTTCCATACTTAAAAGTATATGGTGCCGAGCATCCAACATCCTCAACCTATTACGACAGTACTCAGTAGTTTAAGGTCAACGCATAAACTTCCCCCTTTTATACACACACACACCTATATATATATATATATTTATACACGAATACTTATTGTATACCATAATTTATAAAGACCTAACTTATGAAGAAGTCCCTTCTTGTATCATTATTTTCCTTCTCATACATAATTACTTGGCATTAGTTTGCCAGACTAAGAACACAAGGGTATCCCTAGGGACTTCCCATATGGTTCATAGTAATAGTTAACATACTGCTAACCATTAGATCATAGGATTCCACAATGCTCTTTGACCGGTAAGGTATTTTAGTATCTTTTTAAGGTAAGTTCAAAATTTCTAAGTGATATTCAGTGAAACCCAATGTATGTTCAAGTGTTCGAGGCAATAGAACTACATTAGTCATCGATTTATGGCCCACCTTCTGTAAACTTCTCCCAAGATAGGTTCAGTCTCCCATTATTTAGTTGTGTCACCATTGTGTACTCTCCTAGGTACTACAATTTACTCTTAGAAAGAATAAGTAAATAACAAAGCTTATATAGTTTACTGGTGAGGCCTTTTCCCTGAGCTCCTCACCAGAATGACTACATAATAACATTCTCAATAAATAAAAGAAAAGGGATAATAAGCAGGATGTTACACTATCGACCATGTCCAAGGACATAAACCTAGATACATAGTGACTCAATGTATCTGTATGCCTTAATGGTTTCTTTAGGGCTAAGCTCATGGTATTATTCCCTAGAATATCATTTCTAAGGTCTTGGGACACCTACATAAGGCTCCTCCTTTCCTCCTATGACTCCAGTCAAGGCCTTGAGATCCATCCCACTATGGAAACACTCTTGATTGTGCCCATATCCGAATTTTATGCCAATTGTTGCTTTAAATGATGTATGTTATGGTTCATGGCCTTGATCATTTCCCATTACTTCAATAATATTATGTTAGGGTATACTTCTTTCAATTTCTTCCCAAACCATTTTCTAAGACCCATCCCTAGTGCACAAAACCACATATTTCCACCCATTTCCCACTTTAAGATTAATGATATCCTATACATTGCATGATCTCCTATGTGATAGTTTGATTCATTCCTCTAAGTGTTCATATTATACAAAAACATAAGACCCATATATACTAGCAAAAACCTCATAACGGTGTTTATTTCATCACTCAGATGTAAAGAATACCCCCAATAGGTCATGTGTAGTGGTTTGAGTTGTTGTATTTGGCCTTGGATGCACAAAATATTTTATTTGGGGCTAAGGCCAATTTTTCCTCCCTCAAACATGTTAAGGGCCTAAATCCCATACATAGTACTTAAAACCTCTTACTTACATTAATACCCTCAATATTAGTCGAAGGATACCCTTATGAGCTCTTATGTTGTGGTTCGATGTATACGCTAATCTTCTATATGTCTAGAGATTTTATCTAAGGTCCAAGGACAAAGTTTCCTCCATTAATCATGTCTATTCTATGAAGACTTATACCTAATTTTATTTCCTCCAATTCCCCCCATTATCCCTATTATACGGCCATATATCTTCTAAAAAATTCACTTATGTTGGATGAACAAATCATTATTATCCCTACATGCCTGGAATCTTTATTTAGGCTAAGATTTAGGTTTCTTCTCTTAACCAGGTAAAAGGCCAATAGACCTATCGCTAGTGATGAAAACCTTATAATGTCATCAATGTCCACACATAAACGTTCAGAATGCCCTTAGAAAGACATGTGCTTGATCATCTTTCTTTGTCCTAGATTCCTAAAAGCTTTTCGGATTTTAGATCCATGCCTTCTGCTCAAATCCTAACAATGATACTAATATCCATTAAGAAATTTAATAATATCAATAGAAATATACCCTATTGAATAATCAAATTTCAATTCAAATCACTTTTATTAATATTTTAAAATAGTAATAAATTAAAAATGGTTGTCTTTAATTATTTCTCAACATTAAGAATAATAGCTATTTATTTGCTTGAATAATATTAACAATGATTCATTTAATTGATTTATATAAAAAATAATTCTTTGTGAACTTATGTGCTTGTGGTGCAAAACATCATAAACGAATCATGCGAGTTTATTTGTTTAAACAGTATAAAAATAAATAATTTAATTTGTTGTGATTGTGGTGTAAAACCTTATAAAATAATCATGAACATTGATTTGAATGAAAAAAATGAATTTTAATTTATTTACAACATATTATTTGTGAAGTTGTTGTGTTTATGGTGCAAATCATCATAATTAAATCATATTCGTACATGGTCATGTGACAAATATGCGATCAACACTACTATATGGTACTTGCCAACATGACATTTGAGCTTAGGATTCCATTAGCTGAAGGCCTAGGATTCTTCACTCAACCATGTTGATGGCCACTGTACCCATACGTGGTAACTAAAACCTTGTTATAGTGTCAATGAACATACATTAAGGCAAAGAATACTCTAGGAAGATGTGTGGTCATGACCTTTGAGATGTCTTTCTTGGTCCTAGATTTCTAAAATCTTATTTTAGGACCATAGGTAGAGGTTTTCTTTATTGATTATGTCCATCAATGTGATACCATGCCTTTTGCTAAAAACCAAATAATAATAGTAAATTCCTTAAAGAAATTTAATAAGATAAATATATTTTCAATTAAATAATCAAATTTCAATTTAAAATATTTTTATTACTACTTTGTAATAGTAATATATTTAAAATGGTTGTTTTTATTTATTTGTAAATTCTATTTATTGGTTGAAAAATGACTGAAAATGAATAATTGAATTGAGCTATTTACAAAATAATTATTTGTGAATTTGTTGTGCTTGTGGTGCAAAGCCTCATAAATGAATGATGTGGATTTATTTCTTTAATTATAGAAAAATAAATAATTGAACTTGTAGTGATTGTGGTGCAAAAACTCATAAATTAATCTTCGATTTTTTATTTAACTAATAAAGTAAAAAAATATCCAATTAAATGATTTACAAAATATTTATTTTTGAATTTTTAATATTTATGGTGCAAATCCTCATAATTAAATTCTACTTGTACATGTCAATGCGACAAGTAATAGCGTAGCACCACTTTATGGTACTTGCCAATGTGGCATTACTCTTAACATGGATGTGGAAAACCTCAATTTTCGATAATATTAACAAATATAACACCATCTTAACACCACTTGTATTTTGTGGTGCTAATACCACCATCTTAACACCACTTATATTTTGTGGTACTAATACCACCATCTTAACACCATAAAATGTAAAGGGTGCTAATAACACCACCTTAACACCACAAAAATTTAAGTGGTGCTAATACCACCACCTTAACACCACAAAATATAAGTGGTGCTAAGATGTGGTGCTAAAAGATGGAGTTCCTTGTTGTGGTAGAGTATCACATAACTTTCAATGAGAAATCGCGTCTATGAAATAAGAGCATGGGGGGTTCACTCAGTGAACTTGTTACATAGCACGACCATTCACAAGATATTAAAGAATATCCCTAATGTCACTAAATATTGGAAAATGTCTCCTAAAACTGTATTGTTGAACCCCCCCTCCCAATATATCTTTCCAATTAATAAAACCCCTAGTTTCACCAGATGTTGCAGGTATCCATTTTTATCAAACCATTTTTAATACCCCCTTTATATCATATTATCAAGTTGTAACAAACATGAGCCCTAAATTCTATTGCTACTTAATTACTATCTATCCTAGACTCGGAATTATAAGAAAATATTTAAATTATAAAAACGATTATTTTCTATAAATTAAAATAGAATAAATATATACTATTTGTATTTAAAAATAGTGATATTACTTATGTTAATTTTTTAAAACTTAAATAATTATATATTAACGTAATGATTATTTTTAGCATTAATATGTTAAATTGATCCTCAGAAAGGAAAAAATTGATTTGATTCTCTACCAACAAGAAGTCCTAAATATGTAAGACATGGGCTTATTATGGACAAAGTTATTCAATATGTTAAAAGTAATTTGTAGAGAGGTAAAAGCAGAACTAGAAATCCTAAAGATGCAAGTCTTAACGAGTTATGGGAAAATTTATAATTTTGTCTTAATCGAACAAATAGGGATCTCTATATTTATTTCAACATAGTAACTTTGTCTTAATCAGACACGTAAATTAACTATATAATCATCACCATGGAATAAAAGAAAACCCAGTGCCATATCACACAAAGGGAACTCGAGGTACCTTTTTCAGAAGGACTTTGCCACTTCCACTCGATCGGGTGCTCGAGGTGACAAGGTAGCCTGCAAAAGAACCATGCAAATCAGGAAATGAGACCATTGGCTAACAAGTGATAAACTATAACAACAATTTTCTAAACAACAAATAGGTGGTGGTTACCTGTAACAAAAGACTAGAGAGAAGAACAATCGGTAAATGGGCTAGCTATCAAGATGACTCCAAACCTACCTAAAATAACAATGCAATCATTAAAAATATGAAATCATACATATTTACCATAGAAACATAAGATATATGGAAAAGTAGTTGAATATATTATACTTAAGACGAGAGTTTATTAAAAAAAAGGACATCATTGTAATATCCCTAAGTTGAAATTTAATATTTTAATATTGCAATTATTTTATTTCAATTGCTACAAATTGAGAAGTGTAATTATTGAGACATTGACACCAAATTATTTTGGTGGAGGATATTTTTATAACTTTGAGAAAGTGAGATATGTATGGGAATATTTAACTAATATAAATTTGGGGAAAAACATTGGACATAACAGCAAGAGTAATATATTCATACCCTATGAGGAAAAAGAAAAATATTAAATTCTCATTCTGCCACATTTTGAGCTCAACAAGTTAATTTATTTAAATTAAATTCAAGAAACCCTCGTAAAAACCTAATTGCTTCCCCAAGTGGGGAAGCAAAAAGAGATGTTAAAAGAAAAGAAAGGATACCTTCAAAGGGGGTGACAAGACAAGAGGCACTTGAGTAGTTGTGTGAGGCCTATGTTGTGCAAAGAGTGGTGCATTGAGATAACACTTTGAGAGTGTTGGTGTATCCAAGGGATATTCCTTCACAAAATATCAACAGTATGAATACCTCGATGGTGGCCATTGCTATGAGATGAGCCTATGGTTGGGAGGATATGAGTTCTTCCTATATTAATGTGGTTATTATTTAAAGTAGAATAATTATGTTTCTAATGAAGATAATTCTTTGCAGAATTTTACTCTCGATAATGTATGAATAGAATGTTACATTTTATGTGGAGTTACATAGATAAGTTTTTGCTTAAAAATATTATACAAAGAAAATGCAGAATATTTTTATGGATGATGAAGTAAATATGATCATCTACATGTCTATTTTCAAAATTATATGGAGGAAATTCTTACATAGAATGTACATAAAATATTCTCAAGTCTTTCTCCATTATTATGAATCATTGACAAACTTATAAGAATATTGGAAATATTTGTTAATGACTAAATGATGTAAAGTGTATGTAAATTTATATTACGGTTTGTGTAGAGAAAGGAAAACCCTATGGGTTGAAAGAGTCAAAGTTAATGGCTTCATTTCCCTTTCATTTATAATACCCTTTAAAATCTATGTTAAACAAAAAGGTTAACCTCTTAATACCTGTATTATTCCTATGCGTTTATTTATGGGGTGAGTTAAATAAGGTAATAACTAATTATAGATATAAGCGTCACCACCAGCAGAGGTTGAGAGAACACCCGCACTTGAACCAGAGATTCCAGTGGCACACATTGATCTTGTTAAATAACCACTACCTCGCCGAGCATTTCCTACAGTCCCAGAACCTCCAGGTCGAGATCCAGATTAAGTAGTAGATCCTTCAGAAGCAGAGACGCCCTCTTAATGTTCATTAAATAAAGTGAATCAAACTCAATATGAGCATAATGATAATATTATGAAACCAAAAACAATGTTGCGTTAATAATAAACAAATATTTATTTTTTATTAATAAACATATTGTAAAGTTTATTAAATAAAGACGAATATTAATTAATTGTTTGAGAATAAAATATTTACTGTGGAAGGTATTATTGCCATTACATAAACCAACCAAAAATATTAGTATCATATGGAAGAACACGGCATGCAATATTTTTGTAAATGAAATACAAAAGCTTAAAAAAAACACGATATTCCTTCAAATTGTATAAACCATGTGTGGCTCTACTTGGTAAAGTGAAATGACACATAGGTTGTTTCATTGACTATAATTCATATGCGGAAAATATTAAATAATAGATTAAGAATGTTGTCTTTTTAATAGTATTAGAGAGAAGCACTTGTTTATTTAAGTTAATAATATTTATTACTCATGGGTAAGAGTGGGTCATTACTTACATTACATCCAATTCATATATTTTAAATTATTTTTATAAATTAATATTAATTTAATTTTGATAATTAATTATTTTAATAAATTAACATTTAAATTAATTTATTCTAGTAATTATATTTTTATTTAAAAACTATCCATAATAATTTTAAACACTAATATACCACACCATCATAAATTTAGAATCCTTTCAAGACCCGTGGTTTGGAAAATTAGTTTCATGTATCCTCTATAAAAAATTTGCACGGATATATAAAAACATAAAGTTTAATAGAATTTGAAACTCCAATAACAAGGTTCACAATGAATTTATGCAAAGCACGGAGTGCATTTTTATGTTAAACTCGGTACAGGTGGAAAATGGTATCCAGAAGAAAACAAAATTCCCACATACTATAGAAAACTAATTGTTGCCTGGGTACGTTTAAAAATAAACAAGATGCTTCACAGTCAATTATTTGTCCTCCAATAACAAGATTGA
Source organism: Larix kaempferi (assembly GCA_027924585.1). Lineage (NCBI taxonomy): Eukaryota > Viridiplantae > Streptophyta > Pinopsida > Pinales > Pinaceae > Larix > Larix kaempferi. Next base: position 996,256 of record BSBM01001167.1, read on the forward strand.
GATGAATTCCATTGGTGCGTAGTGTAGTGGTTAATCGCTAAATTGCAATGTTCTAGATGTATTGCTTGTTTTATTTCTATCTCTTTATGAGCAAAATGTAGGTTATTCTAACGTTATAGCTCATTATCGTCGATCTACATGAATGAATTTGTAGTACAATCATTTCCCAAATTGAGAGGGAAAAGCAATGAGAAATGGACCCATATCTAATATAGATGATATATTGCGATCCATTTCTAAATGATCCCAACAACTTGAACTGATATCTTTACTAGATATATGGAATCATAGTAATCCTTCCTATTAACAGATCATTGATTCGATTCAATCTTTGTCATTAGTCAGGGTAGAGCGTAGATGAGGTGGGGGTAGGACGAAGACTGAATGAGATCACATCTTTGCATGCCTTGCTTGTCATGTAGTCTGCAGATTGTGGATCTAAGGATTCTACTCCGCCTTAATCACAGCTTTGCATGAAAATACCTCTCTATACTTACATTATGAAGGTGATCGATAATGACCAAATGCAACAACATTTGTTCCCAAAAAACAACATGCGGTTTTGAACAAAAATGGGTTTGTGGTGTTGTGCTTAAGAAGGCACCATATTGCAGATCTTACAATAAACGAGAATTTTCCTCAGTCATGGAAAATGGTAAAGCTGAAAATCAATGAAATGCATGAGTCTCTATATTTATCGAAAAAAAGTAATGACTCATTTTCTTAGTTTTTATTTGTTTACATAGGAAAATGATAGTGGGATGGTAACATGAAATTGATAGATTCAAATTCACAAACTCATGGTTGTTACAGTGCTGTAAAATGAGTGTTATTTTAAAAATCTGTAAGCATCATGAAAATATGCATGTTATAATCGCAATAAAATACACACCTCTTATTTCTGAATTCACAGGGTTTCTTGTTATTGGAGAAGATGCAGGGAGTGAGCCACTTCTGCATCATGCAACACATGTATTTTTAGACTAATCCTAAACTTATGTATATCAAAGATTCATAAATATGGATCCAATAAGCTTCTTTATAGAGTTTCCTACTCTTGGATAAGATGAGGACAACGAGCCACTTTTGCATCACACACCACAATTTTTTTAGACTAATATTTAACTCAAGCATATCAAAGATCCACAGATAAGGCTCCAATAAGCTTCTAATATTTGCAAATTTTAGAAGGACATTGTTGTAAATTGAGAGTGAATAGGAGCTTTATAAATTGTCTTTGTTGGAGAGTGGGGCAAATGGGACTCTAAACACCATCATTGCTAGAAATAAGGGGTTAATGGGGCTCTAAAAACCACCATTGCTAGAAATAAAGGGCTAATGCAGATCTAGAAACAATTGCTGTAAATCTGGGCGAATGGGAGCTCGATGGAAAATTTAAGAGGGCTAAAATATATGTTCCCTTTCCCTAATTTCCCGCTAAGTATTTTTTTGCAATATTTTTTTTTAGTAGCTTGTGGGATAATTAATAAAAACTATCATAAATATATTCAATATAAAAAATTCGCCCTTGAAAATTTGAAACCCCCTAATTTCTCTCATGGGAATTTTCCATGAACCCATATACACATGCGTCCAAACATTAAAACCCCTATAACAGAGCATGAGTTGCGTTGTAAATAATAACCAATAGGAATGGTAAATGAAATGGACATAGTCATAACCTGAATACAACTTTTGTTTTATCAAGCTAAGTGTATTATTTTCCCTTAAAAACCCACTTAGAGGTAGGGTGTATCGACCAACCCAGACCTAAAGGAAGTCAACTTAAGTACATGAAAAAAAGCTAGAGAAAAACCTACCATGTAAACCATGTGAAGAGTAATGAACGCTGCCAATCCATCACTCTATCGAATAATCACTATTCAAACTTGTTGCATCGATAAACTATTTAGTTATCTTAAATAAAAATCATAAACACGGAGAATTTTTAATGAATGCGTGTTTAATCGCATGCTCTATTTACACAAATAGTTCATCAAACTGATTATTACCTATAGAAAATGGAGAGATTGAGTTTCTAAATGCATCATAGCCATTCCAAGGTGTGACAAAGATATAGGAGTTGCAGAGTATTGTTAAGACACTTTTTCTTATTTTTGAGAATAAGAGAAAGTTTGGAAAATTATGCTATATAAGGATTTATTAAATTGAGTATATCAAATGGCGTGAAAACCTCAGCTACCACCATTAAGAGCTATAAGCTCTGTTCCCCAATAGTACTGTAATACATGCATTGGTTTAATCTTGTCCATCTATCATGGAGTGGGAGTTCCATGTGTATAGAGCGGTTGACAACTCAAACCTAGACTTAAAGTATAGTGGTGTTTAGAATAACGTACCATTCTTTTCATTTATGGGTTGGTTGGATATTAATTATAAAGCTAATATGTTTCAATGCATCGTATGAAGTACATATTTAGGAATGGAATCTATTGCACACAAGTCCAAGTCTTAAACAATAGTTGTAGAACATAAATATGGATATGCCTAGTTTGAATTTAGTTCCATAACTATGGCTATCTTTTTAAAATGATTTTTCAATGGGATAGTTTTTCCATGCCATGTAGTCCTTCTAAGTCTTAAATATTACTTTTATAATAACCAATGACTTTCATGGGTGTGACTCATTTATAATTAAAATAGAGGATAATCCTATATTAAGAAGGGGAATATTAATATGTTGAATTTATGAGTTAGATCATTACTCTAACTATTTAGAATGAACAGAATTCAAGTTTATAATAAAAATAATTATCATATTTATGTATTAAAAAAGAAAATTGGTGTTAGTTAGAATATGAATGGAAATCAAGTTTATAATAAAGGTAATTATCACATTTATGTATTTTAAAAAGGAATTGGGGTTATAAAATGTGGGAATGTTACAATCTTGATGGTAATATAGAAAATAATTATACCAAATACATACAAGTTTATACAGCTATGCAAACCAACTTGAACGAATTAATATAGAGACAAATGTCTGGATCTTATTATAGTATAGTAGCTTGTTGTTCAATAGGATTTATCACCGGTTAGAAGAGTTTGGGTAGTACTTCTTGTTATATGGAATTATTGCAAATATTTTACATTATAAAATACAAAGTACCTTTATTAATTATGTCCCTAGTTAAAATATTGTAAATGCTCCTAGAAATATATCAATGTTCTTGAGATTGTGCCTTTCCCTATAATACATTATTTCATAAATGTTATTATTATCTAATAGAGAATTTAAAAAGATATTACATAACCATAGAAAGAAAAGGTGAAATTCTTCTTCTTACGCTAAACCATAGACAATAAAATTTTCAAACTAAATGAACCAACCAAGCACATGAGTCACATCAAAAACCCTTCAATAGAGCAGTAGCATCAACCATCCTATGTCCTCCTTGAGTATGCCTTGTCCATGAAACTCAATACCTCATGCCCTTGACCCCTAATTTTCCTTTTTTTTCCCCTCCACTGCTTCTACACGAAATGTAATAAAATATACCCTAAATATTTGTATTGCCATATAACATAATTAAGCCCCCTTGGCCCCTTAATACAGGGAAATATATTTTCTCATTTCCATATCATAGTTTATTCCCCAATATGAATGGATGTGATAGGATATTGCCTACCAACTAAACCCCTCGTGAATAAGAGAGGATAATTGGTATGTCGATATAAAGCTCCATGGGATCTTTGTGACCACTGAAAATTTTATGTTGATGATAATGGAGAAAATAAGTATGAACTTAGATGAAATGATTATAGATTGAATACATACAATTGTGAAACATTGATGATGTGGTGTGCTAATATAAATTGGCAACATGTTCTTTCGAAACATGTTGTCATTAATCACATAGTGAGATATGCTACTAAATATGAAAAATGATCATAAGCATTCCAGAATATGTTGATGTTTTCCTCTTCTATTCAAAGTCCAAATGAACCAACAACACATGCATATAGGATATGTTTGTGTGAAACCATTGTTGTCAGTGACATAGGTGCGCAAGAGATGTGTAATTTGCTTCTAAAACTTTCTCTTTCAAAATGTAGTCATAAATTTGTGGTTCTAAATGTTGCTATGAAGGTTTTCAAACAAGTGAATATTGTTACATACTATGCCGACAATGATAACTTTCTTGTTGACACATATACCAAGTAACCTATGGAATGGAGCACCTTCAACTCATTGGTATATATATATATATATATATATATAACCAACAAGTGAATATTGTTAGGTTTTCAAACAAGTGAATATTGTTACATACTATGCCGACAATGATAACTTTCTTGTTGACACATATACCAACCTATGGAATGGAGCACCTTCAACTCATTGGTATATATATATATATATATATATATATATATATATATAACCATTTTTAAAGTAAAATACTTCTATCTCATATAATTTGAGTGAATCAATTTTAAAAGAAATAGAATATAATGAATAATTTTCAAAAGAAAAAAAATAGTTATCATGAAATTTATTCTTTGAATTTTATATTTATTTAATGAGTAATAGTTTGGTTGAAAGAATTTTTTTATAAAACTTAAATAACTATTTATATTTTGAAGAAATGTATTTATATATTTTTTCTCATCTTTATAAATTTTTTAACTTTAAAATGCATTATAGTTTATAATACATTTAATTATTTTCCTCGAAAGGGAACATAAGCTATCATATTATTATAGTTTAGAATATATTTAATTATTTTCCTCGAAAGGGAACAAAAGCTATCATATTATTATATTATTATGTGGTGAGGGTATTAGTCTTTATAATATTATTAAATGATGGATGTATTATTCTAATTTAAGATATAATGGTTTAATTTTGTAATAATATATTAATAAATGATATTTATAAAAAATATTAATGTTTAATATATTGTGTAGAAAACATTTTTATATTTTTTTTAAAATAAAAAGTTATGATATTGATTCATTGATTTATCAAGCATGAAAGGGATTTAATTTCTTGAAGTGTAATTTTGTGTAATTTTATAGTTAAGAAATTTGATCCTTCTCTTTCTTGATAGATTAGGGTTTAAGTTTTATTTTTTATTTAACAAAAATATAAGAAATTATGATAGGATTATGTTATAGGTTTTTTTATTATTGTTATGTGATGGGTTAATTAATTTTTATATTATTATCTATGATTAATTTATAATTTATAATGTTAATTAATAATTTATTATATAATAAGTTTTTTCAAAAACAAATTAATAACAAATTATTAATGATATAAAAAATTAAAAATTTCATTAATTAAAATATGATCAATTTTTCCAGTATAATTTAATTAAAAATTGGATAAAACTTTTAAGAAAATTGTTTCACCATGAGTAATATCTCCTAAGAATATTGTTTCAGCATGCGTAATATCTCCTCGTCTCTCTTCCATAGTACATTCTAAAGCAGTCTTACTTTCTATACAAATTTTCAAAACCAACACATTTGATTTAGTCAAATTAAAAAAGACGGATCGAGTCAATAATGAATATTTTATATCGTGTTGAATACTACCAAGTCAAATTGAACGAAATGAAAACAAGGAATGCACGGATAACCAACCACCACATGTGTTGGATAGTTGGACTTACCATCATACAAATTCATCCAACTAATGCATTTGAAGCGGTTATAAATACACCTTTATTTCCCGTTTCGAATCATTCACCTTTCCTTTCATCTCTCTATTATTTCCCCAGCGAAGCTCTCATTGCATCTAGCTTGACAAACAGATCGTGCATAACTTTATTATTATTCAATAGTTTGGGTCTATATTGTCCACTCCATTGAAGCCGAGGTGTTTATTGAAATTATACAATGGCGGCCAGGCTGATGTACAGCACCATCATATGCGTTTTCCTAATCTCTGCGCTATTTCCCACAGCAAGCTCCAGACCTAATTTCCTCCACGAAGCCACTGCTGACTCCGAAATTAAGGACAACTCCAACACCAATAACATCTCTGAAACTTATATTCAAGAAGCCAATAACGCGGCCACCATTGTTGCAGCGTTACTAAATGATAAGCTTCCAAAGAGCGGTTATACTCCCTCGGCTCCTTCAGCCTGCCATAACATGGTCATAGACACTGTCGGCGCCGCACGTTACAGTTGTTGATATAAATAAACTCGATAAATTGTTCCATCGGGATTCAGTTCAGATCTCCTTGAATGTGAAATCACATTGAAAGAAGGGAAAATCAATCAACTCGAAAGTCAAGTCTGAAGATGACGTTAAATACTTGGAATCTTATTTTGGGAAATAAGACGAATTCAAAGAGTTCTTGTATTACGCAGTTTGTTGATCAGTTTGCATTAATCCGTAAATATGATCTTTACATGTAAGAGTGCCCTTTTCACTAAATTTGAGGAGTAAAAAACCATGTATTTACCACTGGTTTTATTAACAGCCTCTTTATCTGCTTCAAGCCTTCAAGGTTTCCATATTCTAGACGGGATTAAGTTAAAATCAGCATACATTCTTAACAATACCACCGAAATATTCTTGAATTAATTGGAAATATATCTACACTGTTTAAACACACCAAGTTTCAACGTTGTGACTTTCCTAGGTAACTTGCATAGTACTCTCTGTCCGCCCTTGTTTAAGATGTAATTATTGATAACCACTTCATGTTTGGTAACCACTTCATGTTTGAGGTTGTTACCTAAATGTTTCACACGTTTTCGTATAGTGCCAGCCTCTAAAAGAGTTAATTACCTCAAAAGAAATCTGACCAGTCTTAAGGCTGTAATATACAATATGTCAACGTAGAAACTATATCATCCTTAATATTTTGCTGATAGATGAAACAGAACTAGGTAGTGGGTAATTAGTATTTAATAAAATATTAAGTAAATATATTTTTTCCAATATCTATTATAATATAATATAAAGTTAAAATCTAAAAAGATATAAAGTTAATTAAAATTAAAAAATAAACAAAAAATTGGATAAGTTTTGTTGTCATATTGGAATTGAGCAATTGCTAAATCATTGATTTATGAGAGTTTAAGATTAACATATTAAATTAGTATAGATCTATCTTAACTAAAAATCTACCAAGTAGCTGAAAGGATCAAATCCCTTGAGATGAAAACATTTTTTTTTAAAGTTTGCACTTCAAAGGATTTAATAAATCTATAATTTAATATCTAAACAAAACTAAACTAAACTTTGGACATCATAATATCTTAAAAATACAACGAGATCTATCAAGCAAGCGAAGGATCAAATTTATTGAGTCTAAAATTTAAAAATAAATAAATATATACCTCAAATTTCTTGAGTATAAATATATATAGCTGAAAGGATCAAATCCCTTAAGATGAAAACATTTTTTTTTAAAAGTTTGCACTTCAAAGGATTTAATAAATCTATAATTTAATATCTAAACTAAACAAAACTTTGGACATCATAATATCTGAAAAATACAACGAGATCTATCAAGCAATCGAAGGATCAAATTTCTTGAGTCTAAAATCTAAAAATAAATAAATATATATCTCAAAAAATTTGATCATTTTGGTTATTTAGTTTAATTACTTCTATATAATATACATAAGTATTGTATATCATAACCCTTTATAATTTCTAATTAGTCATTAAAGTCAACTTAGTTAAGTAATTTGTTAAGCTTTGACTATATTTATTTTAGTCCCAATTGTATCCAAAGTGAAGGCTTTAGCTTTAAAAAAATGTTAAATTTATTTTAATTATTTTTCAATTTAAATAAATAAATATTAATTATTATTTAATAATAAGTAACATATAATATTTTCGTATTTAAAAATGTATTTTTGCTTATTATTGATTTTGATAAGTATAAAATTGATCCATTATACAAAATATTTAAATAAAAACTTTGTTAAAAATGGATGGTAATGTCACATACCAATAACATTTTTATGGGTACCTCAAAAACCACCAAACTATACTAAATTTTGCATAGATACTCAATCTAAATTGAAATTGATTCATCTTATCACTCATGCAAGCTAATGAGGGTATCTTTTGATGTGTTAGATCCAATAGAAAACCGATGAACAAACATGCATCCCTAAAATTACATGGATATTTTGAGATACATACACAATGAATCTTGGTTTGAATAAATATGTTTTTGTGGGTGTACCATTTGAGTGCCTAAATGATGGAATCAACCTTCAAAAATTGTTAGACATATCGAGAACAAATAGTAAGTTAGTGAGGCACTATTTTTCCAAAATAAATTTAATAAGATATATATATTTTTTAATTATCTAAGTGATCAAACCTCGAAAGCAATATGCCAAGTTTCACTACATCTTTTGAAGGTCTTAATGTAATGATTATGAAATGGTTTTCTTATAGCATGTAAAGGTCGGTGTGTTACAATAGTCCAGCAAACAATTTTTTTTTTAAATGCTTAGAAACATAATAGCTATGGAAGAAACACTAAAAGTGTGATTTTTGAGTTAATGAATAATGACACAAGAAAAATAGAAAAAAATAATTTGTTTAGAAAACTACATATTTGGAATTTGCAAAAAAATGTTATTTGGGTCTAAAATTTCATAAAAAATGATTGCATGTAGCATACTGTAACGTGTGCTAAAAAACAAGCATATTTAGAAAATGGATGAAATTCCCAATTAGTTATGGTTTACCATATTTCGTGGCATAGGTTTCGGTAACCTAAATTTAACTCCGACAAAGACACATAGGAAGATGCTAACACTTAAAACATGACGATACTCGATTTAGGCGGTAAGGAACGTGAGCGTGTTTTGTTTAAATTCAAATTTTCCTTTCTCGTTTATCTAGGTGCCATGAAAATCAAAACATGTGCACGTTTAAGCTCTACAAAACACTTGCATCTTTTAGTTTTTGTGGAGCTAAAACATGCACGCATTTTGTAGAGCTAAAACACGTGTGTGATGTTATAGACATCAAATTTACCTTAGGGGTAAGGGGAGGAGGGGGGTTGGGGGAGAGAAAGAGATAGAGATCGAGGTTGGGGAGGATATGGGTTTATGGAGGATTAGGTTAGTTAGATGGAAGATGGGGTATATGGTGGGAGAAGAGAGAGATGGGGGGATTGTAAGTGGTAGGGGGGAGGGGGATTAGTAAAGATAGAGAGAGAGGGGTAGGGGTAGGGGAAGGGAAAGTAAGAGAGACAAAAAGAGAGAGGGGGAGGCGGAGAGAGAGGGGGGAGAGAGGGGGGATGGAGAGGGGGTGGTTATGGGTAGGGAGAGTAGGAGGGGGGTTAGGGAGAGAGAGGGGGGGGTAGGGGTAGTGAGAGTATGTAAGAGAGAGGTAGGGGTGTTAGGGGATTGGGAGAGAGAGAGATGGGTGGGGTTAAGTTGCAGGTGGAAGAGTATGGGAGAGAAAGAGTGAGAGATGGGATTATCAAGGGTTATGGGGGAGAGAGATTGAGATGAGGAGGGGGTTTAAAGGTAGGAGTCACGGGGGTCTAAGAGTAATAAAGGGGGTTAGTAAGGAGGGGGGGTTACAGGTAGGAGGAGGAGTAGGGCGGTCTGAGAGTAGTAGAGGGGGTTAGTAAGTGTTAGCGAGATGAGGGGAGAGAAAGGGTGGGGTTAGTTATAGGGGAAGAGTATGGGGGTGAGAGAGAGGGAGGGAGGGAGGGAGAGAGAGAGGGAGGGAGGGAGGGAGAGAGAGGTGTTACGGGGTTGGGGGAGAGAGAGGTGGGGACTAGGGGTCGGTGGAGAGAGAGAGAGAGAGAGAGAGAGAGAGAGAGAGAGAGAACCCGGGGAGCGAGAGGGAGGGTGTGGGTGGTTAGGGGTTGGGGGAAGGAGGGGTGTTAGTGAAGAGAAAGAGATTGAGATCGTGGTGGGGGGGAGGGGTAGGCTGGAAGAGGGAGGTTGGGGGAGAAAATGAGATAGAGATTGGGGTGGGGTGGGGGTTTAGGGAGGATAAGGGCAGTTAGATATAGGGGGTTATAGGTTGGGGTAGGAGAGAGAGAGAGAGAGAGAGGATTGGGTGGGATTAGAGGTAAGTGGAGGATTAGGGAGGGGAGAGAGCGAGAGAGGGGCCGAGTGGGGGCTAGGTGCAGTTGGAGGAGTATGAGAGAGAGTGAGTTAGAGAGGGGGTTATTAAGGGTTACATGGAAGAGGTGAGAGAGAGAGAGAGGAGGGGGAGTTAAAGGTAGGTATAGGTGTTGGGGGTGAGAGAGTGAGAAAGGGGTTTAATAAGGGTTAGAGAAAGAGAGAGAGGAGGAGGGGGGTTTAGTGATAGGGGGATGAGTGTGTGTGTGTCTGTGTGAGTGAGTGAGTGAGAGAGAGAGAGAGAGAGAGAGGGGGGGGGGGGGGCTTAGGGGGAGAGGGAGTAGGGGAGAGAGAAGGGGGGCTTAGGGGATATTTCTCGGTAGGGAGAGTATGAGTGGGGTTAGGGAGATATTGGGGGTCTTATGGGTAGTGAGAGTGTGTGAGAGAGAGGGGTGTGTCACGGGGTTGAGAAAAAGAGAGAGGGGTGGGGTTTAGGTGTAGGTGGAGGAGTACGGTAGAGATAGAGAGAGACAAGGGATTAGCAAGGGCTAGAGAGAGATAGAGATGATTTAGGGGTGTTAGAGGTACGGGGAGGAGTAGGGGGTGAGAGACTGAGAGAGGGGGGTTACTAAGGTTTAGAGAGAGAGGGGGGGAAGGGAAGAGTGAGGTTAGCGGTATGGGTAGGATTAGGGTGTGTGTGGGGTGTTAGCGGTTGGGAGAAAGAGAGAGAATGTGGAGTGTTAGGGGTTGGGAGAGAGAGGGGGGTGGGGGTTAGGGATAGATGGAGGAGTAGAGGTACGTGTGTGCATGTATGTGTGTGTGTGTGTGTGTGAGAGAGAGAGAGAGAGAGTTGGGGGAAGAGGGGGAAAGAGGGGAAGGGTGTGGGTAATTAGGGGTAGGGGGAGGAGGGGTTTGGGAAGGATTAGGGAATTTAGAGAGAAGGATGGCTATAGGGTGTGTGAGAGAGAGAGAGAGATGGGGTTTGGTAAGTGGTTGGGGGAGGGGGATTAGGTGAGAGAGAGTGGGGGGTTAGGGACAGAGAGAGAGGGAGAGAGAGGGACAGAGGGAGGGAGAGTGGAGGGGATGGTTATGGTCAGGGATAATAGGAGGGGGTTAGGGAGAGAGAGAGAGAAGGGGATTAGGGGTAGTGAGAGTGTGAGAGGGAGAGGGGGGTGTTAGGGGGTTGGAGAGAGAGAGAGGAGGTGGGTTAGGGGAGAAAAGGAGATAGAGATCAGGGTGGGGGGTAGGTCTTTAGGGAGTATTAGGGTCGTCAAAGAGAATGGGAGTATAGGGTAGAAGAGAAAAAATGAGGGTGAGAAATATGGGGAGTTGATAAGTGGTAAGGGGATGGACATTAGATGAGATAGAGAGTAGAGGGGGGTTAGGGGTAGGGGAGAGAGAGGGGGGTGGAAAGGGGGGTTATGGGTAGGGAGAACCTAGAAACCAAATATATTAATAACTACAAATACACCTAAATATAAAATCCCACTGCATAAAAGAGACACAACCAAATTTAGAGTCTCCATGATACGCCTGCCATGTTAATAGGTAATAGGATGTACGTATGAGCTTAAAGAGTTGTCAAATGCCAAACATGCACTTTTATCGTGGTCTACAAAGTGACTCGCTAAGGGGATCATTGTTGCTTAATACTTTTTAATTAATAGGCACTTTTAGGTTACAGCAATAGATGACTTCTTATCATTTTCGTTATATGAGTCATCAGAACACAATCTGTCAAATGTCTCATATAGGATTTGTACCTCAAACTAGAGGAGAAGTTGTTGAGACCAAAAACTTTATGTTCCAAGAAATAGTTGTCAGCGGCGACCCATACACTTATTAACAGACCTTTCGAAAAGCCTGTAGATCCATAAGCAGAGATAAGGGTGATGGATATATCTAAGAATATGTATTGGAAAGATGCAGGTGAACAGGCCATGTGTATATCTTAAGTTCATTTGTCTCACTTTGCTTCTATGGCTTGCTTTCATCCTATACAAAAATTCATAATTCCAATTGCGGATTAGATAAGCCCGCGTTTGATTTCTTCAAAGTCAAAAGGCCATGTTGAGTTCATAACAAATATGGTGTGTTGAATATTGTGTGTTTTAGACTTACCATCTGCAAATTCGTCAAAGGGTGGGTTTGAATCACTTATAAATACACCTTTATTTCTAGTTCCTGATCATTCACCTTGCCTTTCACCTCTCTATTCTCTCGTTATATTTAACTCGATAAACATATTCATCCATCGGTTTATTGTTCTTCGAAGGATAGACTGTATATTGTCCCTCAATCCAAGCGGAGGCATTTATTTAAATTCTAACACGGTGGCCATGGGGGTGTATCGCATCGTGATATGCAGTTTGCTAATCTCTGCGTTCTTTCCAATAACGATCTCCAGGCTTAGTTTCTTCCACAAAGCCACCACTGACTCCAAAATGAAGGACACTTCCAATTATATCAATAACATCTCTGAAGCTTATATTCAAGAGACCAATAAAGCACCCACCATTGATCTTACTCTACTGGATGATAAGCTTCCAAAGACTGGTTATACTCGCTCGGCTCCTTCATCCTTCCATAACCTGGTGATAGACACCGTCGGCGCTGCACGTTATAGTTGTTGATGCAAATTAAGTCAATAGATTATTCCATCAAATATTTTTAAACGTGACATCACATCGGAAGAAGAAAGTCAATTCTCAAGATTGTGTTAAATAGTTGGATTTCTATTTTGGGAAAATATAAAGGTTGAATTCCAAGAGTCTTCCAGATATCCATTATTGGTTTTATTACGTAGTGTGTTCATCAGTTCGTATTGATATACAGTTATGAACTTTACATGAATGAATTAGGGACACCTGCAATACAAATAACATCTCTGAAGCTTATATCCAAGAGACCAATAAAGCGCCCGCCATTGATATTAGTCTCTTGAACGATAAGCTTCCAAAGAGCGGTTATACTCCCTCGGCTCCTTCAGCCTGCCATAACATGGTGGTAGACACAGTCGGCGCTATGCGTTATAGTTGTTGATGTAGATTAAGTTGATAAGTTAATCCATAATTATTCACTACAGATCTCTTTAATGAAAATTGTCATGAGTAAATTATCATGAACTCTTTATTGAAAATGCTAATGCATAAATTATCAAACTATTTATTGAAAATTGATGCAAACGTTTGCCTCAAATTGTACCAACAAGTTTTCTCACTCCAGAAAATGGCATAAATATGAATTGGCTTTGCATGTAATCATACTCATAAATTAATTAAAAAGTAATATTTTGTCTTTCTTGTTTGAACACAACGAGCATATAATAGTGGATATCCTTCTTGTTTGGTAAACACTAATCTTTGCTTAAAGTTGAAGTATAGTAGTTGGTCTTGAAACTCAAAACTATTTATTATTTTCATAATCTTTGCTTAAAGTTGAAGTATAGTAGTTGGTCTTGAAACTCAAAACAATTTATTATTTTCATAGAGAGGAATTAATATAGGGAAGATGTTATATCATATAAGGTTTGTGATAAAAAATAAAGATATTAGATAGTATATGTCAATTCTAAATTTTACATAAATATTTAAAAAAAAATCAAATGTATATATATTTTAATTTTGAATCTATAAAGTAGTGAGGACGATCACATTTTTTCAAGTCTAATATTTGTTATCTTTAGTTATGATTTTCAAATTTCAGAAAATTGTGGATGCACAAAACGTGTACACATTTTTGGAACCTCATAACACATTTTTTTAGTACCACATAATACTAGAGAATTTTGGTTAAATTCAGCATACAATTTGTATTTATCTTTATGGTTTTTTGTTTGTTTCATTCGTAGTATAGATTACAAAACCTTTAAAACAATCTCCAATTTAATTACGAATTTATAATCATAGGAAATCTAATATAGGCATGTATAATCCTTATTATCAACCACCATATCCTTACTTGAAGACCAAATATTACATAGAGAGGTTATGTGTGGTATTGAGGCCTCTTTCATCACCCTTGAGCCATAAAAGATACCTTTAGAAACTATGGCTAAGTATAATCCCCCAACCATAATCAAAGCCCCAAGAACTATACCTAGAGTTGAAAACATCCTAATGTTGTCCATATCCCCACTTTGTGGTGACAAATCCTCTTGCGAACTCCTCTGATAGGGTTTGAGGCATCATTCTTTGGCCCTGACATTTATAAATTATTTTTAGGGATTAAGGCCCACATTTCCTCTCCTAAGCATTTCCAACAGCCCTATAGCCATTCCTACTACTCAAAACCTTATAATGATGGTCATATCCCCAATTAGAGGTCATTTATATCTCTTACATAATTCATGTAGGATGGTCTAAGGAGTTTTTTAAGGACCTTGAGCCATATAATCTTGCTTTAGGGCCTAAGGCTCAAGTCCCCATACCACGTCTAGGAGCTTTAGTCCCATATATCTACTACTCACAAACTCCTAATGGAAGCCATATCCCGATTCAAAGGTCAATGATGAGCTCAAGAGATCTAGTGTGGTGGTTTGTAGCCATCCTTATTTGCTATGTTTCTAGAAAATTCCCAAGGCCTAAGCAACATTTTTCCTCTCACAACCATGTTTATGGGTACAAGACTAATACTTATCCTTAAAAATTCCTAATGGTGTACATACCCCCCTCAGAGGTGAAGACACCATTTTTTTTTTTTAATATTTCCAGACTGGAGCAGCTACGGCTCAAAAGGGATCTAAAACAGATAAATCTACAATGGCCCAAAAGTGAGCGGAAATAGAGGGATCTAAAATGGTGCCAAATGGATTGAAAATGGCTGGATTTGGATAGCTTTCAGAATGGATCTCAACAGCTAGATCTGAAATGACGCAACAGTGATCGACAATAGTTCAACTGAAAATAGATATGGACCCCAGGTATGTGCGGCTTCCTAACAGTTCAAGGGTTTCACTCGGCCACCAATGTTGTCTGACGGCTTACGTATTTGGGCAGTACCCCTCACTCCACGGCTCAGGTAAAACTGATAACCGCTTTGCCACAAACGAGAGCTCTTGGTTTACCTCATGGGTGGGAACTAGTCAATCAAGTAGGGGCCGTTTCCCTTTTCGCTGGCAAGTCCTCTCAATGGGCTAGCTAATTCAGGGTTCCTGTGGTACTCCTCACAATGAGTTTTAGGGCTTATGCCCAAGTACTTCCCAAAGTTAAGTGGATAGGGATTATTCCCACATCTGAACCTGCAACAGATGTGAAAAAAAATAAAATTTGCCAGAAATTTCACCCAGCGAGCCCAAGAAAGTGCTTTGATACCAGATGTGAAGCACTTGCAACAATTAACTAATAAGAATATGCAAAATAGCAGAAATGACAGAACTCAGAATCACTTTTATATTGATCACAGGCCACTTCGAGGGGGCAACCTCCTTTCAGGAAGCTCAATACAAATAACTTCATGGTCCTTCATATGTCTCAACACACACTTATATACTAAGTATAGGTGCCAATACTATGGATCAAAACCATGGGCCACTACAAACTATGGATCAACAATACTACGGACGACTTACAAAGCATATGCGCCAACAACAATAACACAAAATATTGATCAACAAATACTACGGGACGACTTACAAAGCATATGCGTCCAACAACAATATATTAACAAAGTAAAGACATCGGTTCCTAACACCTCTATGTCCTTCTTACTATGGATTACAATGGGACTAATCCATTCTAATTATTCCACAAGAAATATCAAGCTAGGAGCTAACATTTAATCTATTTCTTTCTTGACTTTCTCCTTAACCCTAGGATTGAGTCGATAAGGACGATGTTTGATTGGCCTAGATTTAGGTTTTAAGTCAATTTTCATTTCATCTAAATCTCCTTTTATCCATTTGAATTCTATGAAAATTTGTGGAAATAGGTATTCATATCCTTTAAGAATAGAGACAATCTCAAAGACTATATGATCATCCCAATAATCCCCAATTGATGCTAACTTGAGCTTTTCTTCAATACCAATATTAATATTTTGCAACTTCACTAGATCAATGTAGGAGGTATTGGTATCTTCTTGCTTCTTTCTTTTCACAACACGAGATCATTCTATCTCTTTAAAAGATAAATTCCTTAATTGATCTATATCATTCGGTTCTACCTCATCTATGTCAATTTTTTCGCAACACAAGGATAGTGTTGGTTGGGTAGAAAGAAACTATAGATTAAGTTTTTCTTGATGGTACTAACAAATAGGAGGATTATATGATTTTTCAATCTATCCATAAAAATAACTTCTTTGATCAACCTTATAGCATCTATAACGTCTTATGATTTTCCCACAAAATATAAATCCTGATAGAATTAAGTCTTCAAGGTATCCCACCTCCTAGTCCATCTCTTGATTTCTTCATGAAAATACCAAGCCTTTGGAATAGGACCCAACCCATCAAAAAACTTATGGAACGATAGTTTGAATGAAATCCCATCATTCTCCCATTGTTATGTAAGGTGCACCATTACATGAGAGGATTAATATTCCCATCGTAACTATCTATAGCTTTGGGATTTAAGGGTGACTTTGCTTAATTATTTGCACATTCAAATTCCAGTGGAAAAAAAAACCTATGTTTCATGGAGGTTTGTGCTAAGGACTAGGTTGGGAGATCATTCGTGTGAGTAATCCACCATCTAGCGGGAGTACAAGACTTGAACATTCTCTAATTTTATGCAACTATACTAGTGGCCCATCTCTAAGAAAAAGTCATCTAGGTTGGAAACACCATCATAAATAGGATGGTCTTGAACATCCATGGCGGTCACTGACATGTGTCATATCAAAAGTCACTTTCCCACCGATACACTGTGCATAGAATATTAGAAGATTGCCAATACATTGCATGTACAAAAGGACATTCTCATTGATATTGTGCGGAACATCTATTATTGAGAACTAGAACATCGATTATTGAGAACTAGGGTTGATGGATAAAATATGATGGATTGAGTGTTTTGGACCTATTTAATTCTTGATATTGAGTTAGCATTGTTTCAAATACTTCCTAGATGGTTTATGACTTGCTTAACTGATTTTGAAGGCCTTTCTCTAAGCACTTATTTGAACTTTGACTTCGGTTGACCATATTATTTTTATGAATGATGGAATGAGTTTTCAAATGATATTAACGTCTCTATTTACTTCATGTACTCCCTTGTTTGGGTTTTATTTCCATTGTTTTACCCTTTTTGTGTTTTCCCAATTCTGTGACCAGCGAGGGAGGACTTTGTGGGAAACTTAAAGCAAGGATAAAATCAATTTTGTGGGAAACAAATGGTTGTATCATGTATTCATTTTTGAAACCTTTACAATGCATCAAGCTATTCATGATTGCAATATAATATGAGGGATTTACTGACTTTTCCATCATGGGACATAATTTTATCATGGCAATCTAAGGAATTCTAATATTTGTCTAAATGAAGCTTATAGTTGAAAATTATTTTGAGTTTTAACTTGGGATAAATGGTTATAATTTCATTAACCTCATATAGGGAAGGAACTTATTTTTTATCAAGATAAAGGGGAGAAAAAAGAGACTAAGTGCTGGAGTTCCCCTTGGAGGCCTAATTAGCTTTTATAAACAACAAGGGCACACCAATGAGGGGATATGAGTAGGGAGGCCACCCCAATCAGGTGAGAGGGAGTGTAATTATAATTCCCCTGCACTTGTCAATCATTTGGAATTCCCTTATATAGCTAAGTGGGGTTCTCCTTTTCCCATTGGTTGTTTTTTTGATTAATTAACAACTTAATCATGAAATAACTGAGTTTATCCCTAAGTCATCCTAAACACCCTCCAAGTGAAATATTTCCTTATGACATTACTAGTTTGCAAAGATGTGTTTGCAGGTGACTAATGATGCTTCATCATAAATCCTATTGGGAGTGGAAGAGGTGTCCATCGACCCACACTATGGAATGGGAACAATTTTTTCTCATCCCATGGAGTATGGATGAAAAAAATCATCAATTTCCACACATGAGGTAATATTTTGAATTTGATGATAGATATGGGTGTATGAGAAATAAACTTAACCATTTTTTACTAAGTTAAAGTGAGGGAGCCAAAGCCATTGAAGGAAGAAGAAGGTAAAGCTTCATTTCATGTCCATTCCAAGTATAGATATTGGAAATTTTAAAGGATTCGTTATGGGTTTTTGCAGGATATCCATTGGAGGTATTATCTGCAAGCATTAATGTATATTCAAGGATAAATATTAGACTTACCAACTCATCCCTACCATTCCCTCTCTTTTCTTCTTTTGGCATTTTTCTCTTTTGGAAAATTGCCATTTTTTCCTCTATTTGTATTCAAAAGTAAAAAAAAAACAAGGTGAGGTTATGGAAAAAATATCCATAATGCATACACACTTTTATTCTCGGTTATTTTACAAATTTAATCTCTTGTATAGATCCTCGTCATTTTATTTTAAGAAAACCCCATTGAGACCTTCCTGAAATATCAATTTTTCCATTTTTAGAAGTTTTATCCATCATATTTGGACCAAAATTTTTATGTAGAGACTTGGGACCTGTAAAAGCTCATGGTAAAATTTTCATCTCAAGCTAAGCATTATTTCGTTGTTTTGAAATTCTTTCCATTTATAGCAATAGGTTATTTTTGGAAAGTCGTGAGATTTTAAAATATTTGGAAATTTTCAAAAGATAATTGTATTATTATACATTTCTCAGTATATTTAACTTGATGGACTCATCAATTGAGTTCCTTAATTGTCAATTTTGAATACTCTTGCTAAAGTAAGCCAATTGGGGATAATTGCTTATTTGGTCATAAAACTTAAAATTAAGGTTGCTAGATTCACATATAGGCATAAGGAATAACTTGGATCACTAAATCCATGATCAATAATTTAAAAATGAGTAATCCTATTTTTTAGGGATTTTATTAATTTTTCATTAAATAATTCCTAGAAAATAGGATTAAGCTTGAAATAAATTCCTAATCCAAATATATGATCTTTCTCTTTAATAAGGTTAGTAAACTCAATTTTACAATTTATGGACCTCTAATTAATTTTTTATAAATTTTTGAAGTTTAATTGAAAAAATTGGATAATTTACATTAGACTTCAGAAAATTAATTATAGAAAATGAAAAAAGCAGAGATAAAAGGACGAATTTACAGAGATGATTCTAATGAAGATGAGAAACCATAGAAAGAATTTACAAGCCCCAAAATGGATTTTAAAACCTCATTTTGACAATTAACAACTTTGGAAAAATCAACAAGTGCAAGAAAGTTGAGAGAAAATTCGAAGGGAATCTAAAGTAAGAATGATATTTAATGAATTCCAATCTAATGTTGATTATAATGGTTTTCAATTTAAATGATCTCATATCAAAATTCTCAATGGGAATAAAGATATAATTTGTAACATTCGGTTAGTTGGTTTGAATGTCGCATTTTGTGGCACTTAGACAATCTTCGTAGTTTAGCTAGTTTCTAGTTTTTTATTAATTGTTAACTTGGTTTATTACAATTCCGCTTTGTGATCAATGTGTACGCTCTCATATATTGAATTATGATGATAGGTTCTCACAACGAACAATGAGAAATCCGAAGTTGAACTAACCAAGATCATTGAACTTGAAAGCGAGCATTATAACCATGAAGAAGGGGAGATCATGCTCAATTAGTGATGTCAATCCATCAAGTTCTGAATACTCTAATGAAGAAAATATTAGCAGTAAGAAGTCAACAGAATAGACATGTCACAAAAATTCAAATTCCAATTAGTGACAAAAGTCACTAAAGGAAAAATTAGTGGATTACTAAAGGTCACCTAAGGTGAATTAAATAAAAAAATTTATTCAAAGAATTCCAAAACTATCAAGGGAATATGGAAGGCCAAGGATCACCTAGCCTTGGGATATATATTGTAATATGATTTGATGAGAAGGGGGTTTTGGCTCTTGAACATTTTCATGTACTATTGATGAACTGTGAATGAGAAGAAGCCATGGATTAGCTTTTGCACATGGATACTTCTATTATGTGGATGAATGTAGGGCCCTCGTACGAAGTTGAGGGACGTTTTAGGTCCAATCGTGCTTTCACGAAATGCGCTAAAGTTCAGTAAAACTATAGCACGCGCGCATTTCTTTGAACTAGGCATGGGCAGGAACAAGCCTGCCATGTCAGTTAACACGCAGGATAGTAAATCATATCGCGCAAGCGTTATGAATTCAATAACGCGTGAATGTTATAGAAATACATAACACACGTGTTATGGTTAATATATTAAAAGCCAAAAAACAGTCTGCTTCCACGTCCACTGTTCATTGATGAAATTAACCAAAAAGCTCGAGCAATTAGAGCTTCCAATGTCGACGTAAAGAAGTGGAGGGAGGGTGAATTCGAAGAGAAAGGAGGGTGAATTCGAAGAGCAAGGAGGATTGGAAAGGTAGGAATCCAAACATTCATCGTTGCCTCATTTCCTCAATAAAAATACAAATTTTTATATTTTCCTAAATTAAAAATCCATGTAAATGAAATTCCAAAACTAAAAATTTAAAAATTGTTATTTAACATATGGAAATTCCTCCATACTATCAATCCCCTTAATGAATTTTGGATCCACCTAAGAAATAAAGGATTTTAATCCCAACACCAACTTTACTTCAATATTTTTTCCACATCTATTGCAAATTGGAAAAGAAAAGCCTTCCACCATTTGGCTAGGAGGAGGAACTATGGACTATAACCTAGGCTTGCTTTCTAGACTTTGTAATATCCCTCCTTTATGCCCTCATTTTTGTAAATGTAATCGATTATTGGTTTCTCATGAGGAGCTCAAGGACAAGGCCCCATGAGAAAAACCGGACAAACATTTTATTTATTTGTTTAATTATGTTCATAGACGAAGAAACCAAACTTGGACGCAACTAACCGACGACAGTCGAATCCACTAAATGAGAGGAAAGGTTAAGGAAATCCTTGAGTTTCTAAAGGATGATGTCTAAGAGTTTTTAGGATGCTCTTAGGTGACCGAACTACTTGGCTAAGGGTGTAGAAAAGTGTGAAGATGATTATTACTCTAAGGCATTTGTGCGATGCCCTAAGCCGAATAGGTAACGTTAGGATGTATACATTAACATAACGCCATACGTCAAGGATGATTTTTTTAGACTTACTATCGTTAATCTACTCTAACGAGAGAGTGATGGAGAACCTATTAAAGCAAAAAGGAGTTTAGCTAATTAAGTAATAACATGGCTTCCTAGATAAAGAATAGGTATACTTAATAATAATAAGATACATATAAAAATATGTATAAAACTGAAATATGAAGCATACCATACATCTATGTTGATGTATAGGATTTACAATTTTATGATTATATATATATACTTCTCGTCGATAGGATGAAGCATGAACTCCAAAATGGAGATAGCACATACATTATATATTTATATATGTTTAGGAACCTTTTGTTATGTCTTCCTTATTGCAAAGGAGTAAACCATTGTTTATTTTGATAGAAACAATATCTATCCCGCTCGTCATTCTCGACAGGGTTGTTGAACCCACTTCGACTCATTAAGAGGATGGTCTCTCATTTAGGGAACCAAGCCCAGCACAACATTGATAAGCTGGCACATGGAGCCTTCTTGGCAAAAGACGTTAGTTCCAAAGTAGGGGAGTCCCTCGCCTACTAATCCTGCACGTAGTGGCTAAACCGAGTGGGGGTAGTACTTCGGTTTGGGGATTGCTATTTGATTGGGGGAGGTCGAATTCATCGGTGGGGAAGAATGGCGGTTTTTCTGTTATGTTATATTTTTCTGAACTGATCGCTGCTAACCATCGGGATGTTGTCCCTTAATTTGGGTTTATTGATCCCGACCCTGGCGGTCTCATAGGGGAAGGGATCGCTGCCCTTTGTTTTGTTCCAGTTCTAAATGTTTTCTTTTAGATTTCAGAGCAGATCTTTGCAATCCGAGAATAATCATGCCCGAGACGATCCTGTTTAAAGATCTCGGTGGCTTTAATTGTGTATAAACAAAAAATCGGATGAGTCACTAGAAGGGATAGCCTGGAGCGGATATTATGATGGCTAGTCGCTAAAGACTGGGCGCTTCATCCATATACTTCTTCCATTGACACATTAAGGGGGGATGTGAAGCTGTTAACAGGGGAAGGGGGGTTTTTGAGGGGTGAGGTAGCGGATCTCAGGGAGATCTTGGTTACGGTTGATTGCATATTTTCTGTTGCTCATCGTTGGAAAGGACGGCTGCTTGAAGCCTGATACCTGTAGCTGAGTATTGACAGCTATATATTTTCTTAATGTATATAAATATAGGGGATTGCATTTCTGTTGCGGGGGAAAACCTGACCACGAATGGTAGCCAATCCGTTTTAGAAATCGGATGGAACTCCGTGTATGTACCTTACTGGAGTATAAAATCGGATTTGGAGCTCTGCATTTGATAGTTGACAGAGTTTACTTTTGTGATTTTGTATGCCACTTGTTGGATAAATGGTAGCTGCATGATCGATGAATAAGTGGTCGATCCAAGTTGGCGGATCTGTGCTATCAAGTTATAAACTTTGCATGACGTGATTTCTGGGAAGGAATGCAATCTCTACAGTAGAGATACGAACTTGGTGATATTGACGCCCTTACAATACGGTTGGCAAGAGTTCTCCACATTAATCTCTGCATAGCTTTCTCTGCAATAATTTATTTATCGCTAAGTTAAATTGGATTGGTGATCCCTGCACTTGGTTTCAGATCCGATAAACATCTTTTACATGCTAGATCAATCGGATAGAAATCATATTACCCTGTTGTGTTAAACCTCGAATGCTGAATGGAAAATCGCCTTTTACTTTGGAGAAATGCTCGAGTCCGAGACAGGAAAGTCTGATCGATGTTTTGCTTTATACTCTGTAGATTTTGGATTGGTATGCTGATACATTCTTGCTATTTATTATGTTGATTGTGTGGCTTGAAGGAAGGGACGGCCTGGGTAGCCGATCCCTGAACTCTGTGTTAGAATTCTTATTTGATGTGCATTATTACTTCTGAAAAACATGATTCCCGAGGCAGTAGTTTCTGACCTCTGTCCGTTTTATGCTAGCTTTCAACAAAGATTCTTTTTTTTAGTCAGCGTGCTAGTTTCGTTTTGTTTTATGTGTTACGTTATTGAGTCGTAGACCTCGATTATGCTATGATTGGATGGTAATATTGTAGGCTGTCGTGGAGGACGAGTTCGCTATGTTGACCATATGCCTTATCATATTTGAAACAGTTTTAACATGCCAAATCCTTACCTATGACTATCCTTGTATACTGTCGTAGACAATAATTCCCGCTATGCCATTATTGGGTTCATCATAGATGATCATAAATCTAGTTCGGTATGCTGAGCCAAAGGCTTAGGATGCTGAATTGAATCCGATTTCCTTATGATGTTCTGTTTTTTTTTAGGGATTTTGTGCTACATTGAAACGAGAATAGGGATTCTTATTTGCTCAGTAATTATGTTGTGAGTACAGATCTCGGTGGGTACGCGATGTGGAATCAAAAGCGTAGTAGATTATTGTTTTATGCTCATGTTTTCTGCCAGTTGTTCGTAGAATTTCTGTAGAAATGCTGGAAATACATGACTAGTAATTTGGTAGCATTGCCCGTTACTCCAGAAGCTCGGGTAGAAGCTCTGGAAGGTGGGAAGGTGAATAATACAACCAAGGGGTTGTGAATGTAAGATTCTCTACTTATGTGAATAAATAATTTACGACCTTCCTCGTGGACGTAGCCCAAGTTGGGTGAACCACCTTACATGTCGTCTCTTATGCGTGGTCTTTGTGTATGATTTTAAATGACTCTTACGTTGTGCATTTGTGATTACTTGGTTGTTATATGGCCCCTTTGTTTTATTTCTGTCATTTTAGTTAAAAGTATTTAATGCTTATGAACAACGTGTTTTTGTTATAGAATGTTTTAGGCAGTGATCATGTTTTGTTGCGACGATGTTGTGTGGTGACAAACACTTGGATGTATGCTTTATATGAAATTCAAGTTTGGCCATTTCAGTGATGAAAGTGTGTTAGAAATTTGATCATTTTAGAATTTAACTTTCGTTTTTAAATGCTAATCATTTAACTAAATAGTACTAAAGTGATATGACAAGGAGAGATGATCAAGATGAAAATAGTTCTCAAAATTCCCTGAAGGTACTGAATCGACACATGGGTACGTTATGACATTTTGTTTCATTCTTTGATAATAACCAATATCAAGGAAAAATAATATAAATAATGGAGTTCTTTTATGTTGTTAAAGTGTGATTTGGTTAAATAGTTAGAGGAGGAAATTTTTTTTTTATTTCTCAAAATAACACTAACTCTTCATGGAGATGTCACATATGGTATCAGAGCACAGGTTGCAAACACTCGGGCTTATTTGGGCTCAGTCGGGGAAAACATATATGAACTGGCGGCATAAGACGCAATAGAAAATTTCATTTCAACGGATCGACAACAGGTAGCTTACAAGTCGTCATTGAATTACAAGTATGTTTCATTTGGTGAAAGCATTATAATGGCGCAACATTATTTGTAGGTAAGGATAGTATACGTTTCATTATGGAGATGAATGATCTATTATTGGTAAATATTAGTTCATGAATATACCCTCCTATTTTACAATTAGATTCATTGATGACGAGAAAATAGTCTTAGAAAGATAACGGTTAAGGTTTTGTGGAATGAGTCATCGTATATTGAAAGTCATCCTAGTTGTGAAAGTGCTAAACTGAGGAACTCTCCTAAATCTGTTGATTTGATAATTCGTCTTAAATACTTATTACCTTCTCTACCTTTATGGTTATTCTTAGGAGTGGATATCTTTCAGTTTCAGTAAACGCGTCATATGGGAGAATAGGGTTGATACATTTGTTGATTATTCTGACTAATCAAATTTTACTGATCCATTCGTCAGGATTTCCGAATATGAGAGTCAGATAGATAAAATAAGCAACTTATATCTGTTAAAGTTTTTTTTTATAAAGTAACTATATATGCTAGTATTTGACTAAAGAAGATGGTTTAATGTTTAGATTATGTTAGGAACTGTCAAGTTCCTTTCATATATAAAGCCACTTTGAATGATAAATTTATGATGTTGACATAATTAGTAAATTCTGGTAAAATACATACAGCCGAACTAACCTTCCACTAAAAAGTGTAGACTTTCTAGTCTAGATTCTGTTAACTGCAAACTAAGAGAGTTTGAAAATTTTCCCTATGACTGCAAGGGAAAAGTTGGGTAAATAATAGAATATATGGAAATGCATGATCTCATCTTCATGGATGTTGGGATACTATGAGTAGTAGTAATAAAAATATATATACTTTATGAGATCACGACTTATGATGATTTGTTGCCACATACAATTATACGTGGTGTCAAAAAGATTATTTGGTTATGAGATAAAATTATAGTTAATCATGTTGTTCACATAATGAATGCATAGATATAATTAATGGTGAGTATGTGTTTGTTGTATGAATGAAAGTATTGGAAAAGTAGAACCACCACGGAATGGTAATACATGACACTTTAATTTTCTGATGTCTTTATAATGACTGTTTTATATTCGCATTAAGAGTTAAGGAAAAACCTTTAATATCATGGAATTTCCATGATAGATCAGAAGTAATATTTAATAGTAATTGATGTATAAACTTTTATGAAATAAGTCAAGGTGATGATTGACATATGTTTTTTTTGCATAATTGCTCTTATGATTTAATTACTTTTTTTCCTTCTTTCTACGACTAACACATTTAATGTTGTGGTTGAGGTAAAACGGGATATATAGATTCATGTGATATTAGTGTAATACTAATATGTGCTGATACAGGTAAACTGGTACCTCGACATATGAGGATCTTATAATAAGAAGATATGCGGTCACCCATACAAAGGTATATGGCTATCGTTATAAGGTATGCAATTATGTTTAGAAAATTGGTTCTTTTTATGTGATGTTGGTATATACAAAAGAAGTTGTATAACTAAAATAGGAAGCGTGTTTGAAATGGTGAAGGATAACATTCGAGGTTATGAAACCATAATGTCCACGGGTCATCATAGGAAGAATATTATTTCCTGTTCAAGGAATTATGTAATCCTACTAAGTAAGTTAGTTATGCTTGGAAGGAGGAAACGTTTACTTCAGATGATCAAGTATGGGTATTGAAGTATGAAGAATGAATGATTTTCTTATTTACAAATATTTGATTTTGTTATATAAAGTGTTACTAACAATTGAGTTTGGCAGATGGCCAAAACTCGGTGGAGCTTGTTGAAAGACAAAAGCTTAATATATTATGCATGGTACAATAAAGGGGTGAGAACGAAAAATCCACATTACAGCTTTTATTATTGTTAATTATTGCTGAATAAAGAACTAGACCAAATTGGTTAGAAACATTGTATGGATAGAAAATGTAATATGACGAAATAACTGATGAATTTGAATGAGATTTTTTCTAGACTCAAGCGAGGAGGCTTGAGGGGAATAGATTCCTGGACTCAAGCGAGAAGGATTGAGGGGAATTGTGTAAAGAGTGTTGTAATTGGAAATACTCCCTAAAAATCAGGGATTGAACAGCCACTAGGATTCTCGGAGAATCGGCTGGTTATAAGACCTAGGCAAGCTATAAGAAAATGTATATGTGGGAGGCAGGACGCTGCTTAGTATGCATGAAAGAAATGTTTGCTGCGTGAGCACTAAGGTGTTAGGCAAGACATGAATGAAATGTTTGCTGCGTGAACACTAAGGTGTTAGGCAAGACATGAAAGAAATGTTTGCTGCGTGAGCACTAAGGTGTTAGGCAAAACATGAATTAAATAGTTGCTGCGTGAGCACTAAGGTGTTAGGCAAAACATGAGAAGAATGTTTGCTGCGGGAGCACTAGGGTGTTAGGCAAGAGTCTTCGAAAGAATCGATGTGTGAGCACTGAGGTGTTAGGCGAGAAATTTCCGAAGGGATTGCTCTGTGTGCACTGGAGTGCAAGGCAATAATTCCCTGGATCAAGTGAATGATGTGTTTTAATTAATTGACAATCTACATTCTTGAAAGCACTGGAATTATGTGTGCTTGTGATGATAAAAATACAAACAAACACTAAAGATATTCCATGGATTACAAATGATATGTTGTAATAAAAAAGAGCGAATGGTTTATGCTTCCAAGAGTTGATTATGGAATTAATGATGTGTTTTACTAAACAATATGTTTCCAATTCTGAAGTTGAAAATGCAGGTTACGAGCAATAATAACGTACAGAAATCGTGAAAGTTCAAAGAAAGTCAAAACAAAATGATGAAGCAAGAAAATGATGATTCTAGAAGAGAAGACTAATTGCAGAAAAGTATGAACACCGAGGACGGTGTAAATTTTAAGGGGAGGAGGATGTAATATCCCTCCTTTATGCCCTCATTTTTGTAAATGTAATCGATTATTGGTTTCTCATGAGGAGCTCAAGGCCAAGGCCCCATGAGAAAAACCGGACAAACATTTTATTTATTTGTTTAATTATGTTCATAGACGAAGAAACCAAACTTGGACGCAACTAACCGACGACAGTCGAATCCACTAAATGAGAGGAAAGATTAAGGGAATCCTTGAGTTTCTAAAGGATGATGTCTAAGAGTTTTTAGGATGCTCTTAGGTGACCGAACTACTTGGTTAAGGGTGTAGAAAAGTGTGAAGATGATTATTACTCTAAGGCATTTGTGCGATGCCCTAAGCCGAATAGGTAACGTTAGGATGTATCCATTAACATAACGCCATACGTCAAGGATGATCTTTTTAGACTTACTATCATTAATCTACTCTAACGAGAGAGTGATGGAGAACCTATTAAAGCAAAAAGGAGTTTAGCTAATTAAGTAATAACATGGCTTCCTAGATAAAGAATAGGTATACTTAATAATAATAAGATACATATAAAAATATGTATAAAACTGAAATATGAAGCATACCATACATCTATGTTGATGTATAGGATTTACAATTTTATGGTTATATATATATACTTCTCCTCGATAGGATGAAGCATGAACTCCAAAATGGAGATAGCACATACATTATATATTTATATATGTTTAGGAACCTTTTGTTATGTATTCCTTATTGCAAAGGAGTAAACCATTGTTTATTTTGATAGAAACAATATCTATCCCGCTCGTCATTCTCGACAGGGTCGTTGAACCCACTTCGACTCATTAAGAGGATCGTCTCTCATTTAGGGAACCAAGCCTAGCACAACATTGATAAGCTGGCACGTGGAGCCTTCTTGGCAAAAGACGTTAGTTCCAAAGTAGGGGAGTCCCTCGCCTACTATTCCTGCACGTAGTGGCTGAACCGAGTGGGGGTAGTACTTCGGTTTGGGGATTGCTATTTGATTGGGGGAGGTCGAATTCATCGGCGGGGAAGAATGGCGGTTTTTCTGTTATGTTATATTTTTCTGAACTGATCGCTGCTAACCACCGGGATGTTGTCCCTTAATTTGGGTTTATTGATCCCGACCCTGGCGGTCTCATAGGGGAAGGGATCGCTGCCCTTTTTTTTGTTCCAGTTCTAAATGTTTTCTTTTAGATTTCAGAGCAGATCTTTGCAATCCGAGAATAATCATGCCCGGGACGATCCTGTTTAAAGATCTCGGTGGCTTTAATTGTGTATAACCAAAAAATCGGATGAGTCACTAGAAGGGATAGCCCGGAGTGGATATTGTGATGGCTAGTCGCTAAAGACTGGGCGCTTCATCCATATACTTCTTCCATTGACACATTAAGGGGGGATGTGAAGCTGTTAACAGGGGAAGGGGGGTTTTTGAGGGGTGAGGTAGCGGATCTCAGGGAGATCTTGGTTACGGTTGATTGCATATTTTCTGTTGCTCATCGTTGGAAAGGACGGCTGCTTGAAGCCTGATACCTGTAGCTGAGTATTGACAGCTATATATTTTCTTAATTTTTATAAATATAGGGGATTGCATTTCTGTTGCGGGGGAAAACCTGACCACGAATGGTAGCCAATCCGTTTTAGAAATCGGATGGAACTCCGTGTATGTACCTTACTGGAGTATAAAATCGGATTTGGAGCTCTGCATTTAATAGTTGACAGAGTTTACTTTTGTGATTTTGTATGCCACTTGTTGGATAAATGGTAGCTGCATGATCGATGAATAAGTGGCCGATCCAAGTTAGCGGATCTGTGCTATCAAGTTATAAACTTTGCATGACGTGATTTCTGGGAAGGAATGCAATCTCTACAGTAGAGATACGAACTTGGTGATATTGATGCCCTGACAATACGGTTGGTAAGAGTTCTCCACATTAATCTCTGCATAGCTTTCTCTGCAATAATTTATTTATCGCTAAGTTAAATTGGATTGGTGATCCCTGCACTTGGTTTCAGATCCGATAAACATCTTTTACATGCTAGATCAATCGGATAGAAATCATATTACCCTGTTGTGTTAAACCTCGAATGCTGAATGGAAAATCGCCTTTTACTTTGGAGAAATGCTCGAGTTCGAGACAGGAAAGTCTGATCGATGTTTTGCTTTATACTCTGTAGATTTTGGATTGGTACGCTGATACATTCCTGCTGTTTATTATGTTGATTGTGTGGCTTGAAGGAAGGGACGGCCTGGGTAGCCGATCCCTGAACTCTGTGTTAGAATTCTTATTTGATGTGCATTATTACTTCTGAAAAACATGATTCCCGAGGCAGTAGTTTCTAACCTCTGTCCGTTTTATGCTAGCTTTCAACAAAGATTCTTTTTTTTAGTCAGCGTGCTAGTTTCGTTTTGTTTTATGTGTTACGTTATTGAGTCGTAGACCTCGATTATGCTATGATTGGATGGTAATATTGTAGGCTGTCGTGGAGGACGAGTTCGCTATGTTGACCATATGCCTTATCATATTTGAAACAGTTTTAACCTGCCAAATCCTTACCTATGACCATCCTTGTATACTGCCGTAGACAATAATTCCCGCTATGCCATTATTGGGTTCATCATAGACGATCATAAATCTAGTTCGGTATGCTGAGCCAAAGGCTTAGGATGCTGAATTGAATCCGATTTCCTTATGATGTTTTGTTTTTTTTTAGGGATTTTGTGCTACATTGAAACGAGAATAGGGATTCTTATTTGCTCAGTAATTATGTTGTGAGTACAGATCTCGGTGGGTACGCGATGTGGAATCAAAAGCGTAGTTGATTATTGTTTTATGCTCATGTTTTCTGCCAGTTGTTCGTAGAATTTCTGTAGAAATGTTGGAAATACATGACTAGTAATTTGGTAGCATTGCCCGTTACTCCAGAAGCTCGGGTAGAAGCTCTGGAAGGTGGGAAGGTGAATAATACAACCAAGGGGTTGTGAATGTAAGATTCTCTACTTATGTGAATAAATAATTTACGACCTTCCTCGTGGACGTAGCCCAAGTTGGGTGAACCACCTTACATGTCGTCTCTTATGCGTGGTCTTTGTGTATGATTTTAAATGACTCTTACGTTGTGCATTTGTGATTACTTGGTTGTTATATGGCCCCTTTGTTTTATTTCTGTCATTTTAGTTAAAAGTATTTAATGCTTATGAACAACGTGTTTTTGTTATAGAATGTTTTAGGCAGTGATCATGTTTTGTTGCGACGATGTTGTGTGGTGACAAACACTTGGATGTATGCTTTATATGAAATTCAAGTTTGGCCATTTCAGTGATGAAAGTGTGTTAGAAATTTGATCATTTTAGAATTTAACTTTCGTTTTTAAATGCTAATCATTTAACTAAATAGTACTAAAGTGATATGACAAGGAGAGATGATCAAGATGAAAATAGTTCTCAAAATTCCCTGAATGTACTGAATCGACACATGGGTACGTTATGACATTTTGTTTCATTCTTTGATAATAACCAGTATCAAGGAAAAGTAATATAAATAATGGAGTTCTTTTATGTTGTTAAAGTGTGATTTGGTTAAATAGTTAGAGGAGGAAAAAAAAAAATTATTTCTCAAAATAACACTAACTCTTCATGGAGATGTCACAGACTTGACTCAATCAAACCCTATGTTTTTTCCCACACATTATTTACCCTAAAAATGTCCAACCAATGCTTGTGAATCCAACCCAATGGCATGATGGATTTTACATCATCCCCCAAAACCCAAGGGACTAGGTTCCCCTCCTTTGCAGACACACGGCTTAATTTATTGCTAAGATGAACTACCACATATTTTTTGACCTCTTTCACCACCAAGACACTCAATCGATGGATTTGGGTCTTCATACCTAGAAACCGATAAGAGATTTACTTCATGGAACAAGCTTAGATCAACCCTCACATTCAAAATCTTGCCCCTTCTTAATGACGCATAGGACTTCACCACCAAATATCCCTCATCATACACTAGATTCTGAGCAAGGAAACTGCCACGAACATGAAATGAATTAGATACAAAAGAGAAATATCTGAAGGTAGAGGATGACGAATAACATCTTCTCCAATACCTCGGCTCTAGAAAGGTGTACATAAAGTGATTTTAAGGCTCCCATTGTCTCGATCCTTCAACATTGATTGAATTAGGAGCTCTAAGCCAATGATCATTAATCGATTTAAATGTAGTTGATCCTCACCTTCCACTTTGGTTTACATGTAGTTGTTATTATAGTATATTGAGATGATATTTATGTTTGTAATGTATTCGTTCTTGCACAAAGTTTTTACATTTTTCATTTTTGAGAGATGTCATTATAGCACATGTATATGTTTCTAATGATTTGTTTTTTAATTTTTTGATTGCAGTGATGACCATGGATGTACATTCAGACTTCCGAAGAGAAATTGAGAGGCTCGGAGACATTGGATCCTCAATAACAATTGTTGACGATAGGCATTGTATGCTTGCATCCAATTTGGATGCAATGATAGAGACTTTTAGTAGGTCAAATGGTGCACTACAAGATATTGCTACATACAGAGAGAGAAAGAGACAAGAATATGCTGATGGAATTAGCTACAAAGAAGTTAAGAGGTTGAATATAATGAAACAACATATGTTTTCCCTTTTTAGAGATCCATAGACAATCGAAATCCTGAATGTAAACAAAAAGCATATTTCTATCGAGTGGTGGACATATCAACCATTCATAGATAATTGGATGGACCGATGGTACATGGTATTTGATATACCACCACATCACAACAGGGAAATGCCTCTAAATTTTCTTAGAAAGATGCATGTAGAATTTGTTTTGGGGAAGCATGTTAATTATTTTTATATCTTGGCGTACCAGGGAATTGGGATGGGGATGCCTCAAAAACATCCCAATGCGATCCACATAGATACCAATTTCCTAGTAGCTCCACCTCGCAGGAAGCTACCCAGGTCATATGTGCTGCCTACACATCAGTTTGTGCCACAGACAAAGGAGTCATTCCTACTATTGGTACATGCGGTCGTTCTCCATAGCACGTATATTCAAGGTACGTCCTAGGCAGGGCCATTAGAACCACCATCTATGGGTGGAGTAGAGCCACCACCTCCTAGTGGGGTAGATCAACCACCTCCCGGTGGGGTAGAGCCACAACCTTCCAGTGGTTGAGGATCATTTAGTAGTGGCACTAGACCTGCACTTCATGAGCACAAACGAGATCCCCACCCATGCATAGTCTGCGGCCATACTTGCTTTAGTCCTATCCATACAAATGGAATCTTTACTGGTTATTTTACATAGGTAAGTAAATGGTTAACAATTTAGTGTCATTCGTAAATTATTTTTCCTTACTATACACATATATAGATTGCTAATATTTTTAATGATTTTAAAACTTGTAGTTGCTACAAGAATGGCATGAGGGGAAATACTTTTCCATTGATGATGCAGAGGATAGTTTTGAGGCTCATGCACCAGAACCATCTGATGTACAAGATGTTGTCATACCTTCAGTGATAACAACTCACACTGAGGTAACTATTTCAAGATGACATTGTTTTAATACATGTTAGTTTGTTATCACATGTTACTTAATTACTACTACATGATCTAATATTTACAATTTTCTAAATTGTAGGTTGTAGATCCCCCTTAGAGGGAAATGATTTCATCTAGTGAGCTCCCCCTGGTGGGAATACAAGCACTAGCGTTCCCATAGAGACACAACGGGTGGCAGAATATTTCTTAGAATTGATTGAAGTATACAGTACATCGGTATATGTGTATTTCCTCATTGTCAGTTTGTTAATACATGCTATTTCATTGACCAATGCATTTCTAACTATGTCAGTAATTGGTGATTGTAGCCACCAACTTCTATATTTAGGAAACAGTTAGCAGTTGCCTCTCCTCGTAGTCCAAATGTGCAAAAGGGACAAGTGTATAAGAGAGGCTCCACTCTTAGAAAGGGTGTGTATGTCCTCTATAGAAGACACATGGGAGATCCATCTAGTCCTCACTTAACAAGGGTCATTGATGCTACAGTTAGTACCTGATCTGTAATTGCAACAAGTCATATAGAGGTAACTATTTCAACAATTACAATGCATAGTATTTAACCATGTTACTATATTGTTTATTCATGCATGTCTAACTATTCCCCCATTTTGTAATTGTAGCCATTAGCAGCAGTAGTGCCCGGCCCCTCCGCTCAATCCATTGTTGTGACCAGGGCTCCTCTTATGGTGAGATGTTGATTAATGACCAAGTATTTTTATTCAATTTACCCAAACATGTTGATCAATGTTGAATTGTTGAATTCATTGAGATATGATATTTTATTTACAGAGCACAACTATAGAGAGGCCTTCCATGAGCACACCGCAAGCATCTATACCCCGACTGGATTTGGTGAGTGTTTGTCATAAATAATTTGGCCATAAGTTAATTTTTTAATTTTTTTAATGGTAGGGTATTAGTGCAATTATTTGATAAAAATAATGATCTTTTTTTTGCAGACTCCTGAGATGCAGAGTGATCCTAGGGAGATGGTTGATAGAGGAAAGTTGGGGAAAAACAAACGAAAGATTGATTTTTGATGTTGCATATTCCTGTATTAATGTATTTTGACATACATGTACATTGTTGTACTCAGGGATACATGTACATTGACAGGCCATTTAAGGGCCGACTACTTTGCCATATTTTGTATTACAAACATTCGGCTATGAATACATGATATAATATATTGCATATTTTCTCTTGAGTTTCCACTTGTTCTTGTGATGATTTATCTCTTCCACAAATTGATAAATTATGCTATTGAAATTTATATAATTACATGGTAAGCAATATTTACTCTCTTACATTTATTGCATTGATCAAGTAACAACTCACCATTGTGTTATGAAAACATTATCTTAATGGAACAAACTAATAATATCTTTCAACAGTTCAATGAACTCAGTACATGCATGCTACTTTGATATCTAATTTTAAATTGTTTTTTTTTCAATTCCAAGGGTTCATACCCATTGATCAGGATTATGATTGCAAGGAAATCATGTTGCAAGGAAAAAACAAAAGTTAACAAAATAAGTCAAAATATGTTTGAATAACCTCTGTCATGTAAAACATGCTACGGATATCATCAATGTAAGCCTATGAAATTTTCACAAACTAAGAGGAATTCTAATAGATGTTACACATTTCATCAATGCTACCGTATTTCATCAAATGATACATACATGAGCATCTATGAAGTTCGGTTGAAGTATCCCTACTCTAGCATGCTAAAAACAAAGGCAAAGTATCAAGTACAATGGAAATTAATGCATGAACGAAAGTGTAATAAAATTCATTGGGCCTTCATGTACATATGGTCAAATATACAACAAATATAAAACTGTAACATCCCGAAAATTCATGAAAATTAAAATTTTTCAATGTAGCATTAATTGTTTAATGTAACTATGCATAATCATAACAATGCATGTTTATTTAATTAAAAGACATACTGAAATAAAATGCAGAAGTAACTTTGCATGTGTATTGCTCTAATTATGATATGTTATCAATGGTTATTTTGATTTTGCAATTGTAATATCTAATGTGGTTTTTGTTTTAAAATATTTGGGTTTCAAACCCTATCGAAAGGTGTTACTATCAGCATTGTTTTTCTACGTGAAATACCTGTAAAATGTAATTACGACGAGAGGGTTTTAACCCTTGACCATTCTGGTTATGGTAATAATATGGTTCCGATAACTCGATACTGTTTGTAAAAGTCTTCTATGGCTCTGTTATGTATAAAAGATTTGAATAAGTAACTGTTGAAACGAATACTAAGTGTTGGGGGTTCTGTGAAATAATGGGACATTTGTCCAAAAATGTCTTATTCTATGTTTATAAGGGTCTGAAAATATAAGTATTATTAGTTCTAATTAATTTGATAAAAGAAATAGTTGTGCAATAGGTAGTAACCCTATTTCTCCTCTGATGCTACAAAGCTGAAGATGAAAAAATGTTTGTATAAAGAAAATATATTGCTATAATTATTTTTCAGCTATTTAGATTTAAAACATATCGATGAAATTAAGGAAATAAAGTGATATTATAACACTGAACTGTTTGAAAAGAATAAAAGAGAATATATAGCATATATCTTTTGTAAGGAAATAAATGACCAAAAAGGAAAACCCTAGGTTTTGTACAAGAATGAAATATTTACTTATGTTTTCTATGTAAAGAAATAATATGGTGACTATAATATGAAATGCTGTTATAATTCCTAAACCTAGACAATCATAATTTATATTACAACATATAACTGATGAGGAATATTATGCAATAAATCAATGTTAGTCTATTCATTCATTTGACATTATGTCTATCATTTATCTATCTTAATTCTCCCTCTTTGTACTAGAGTACTATACAGAAAACAGTATGGGAAAAATATAGTAGAGGTATTTTATCAATTCATACATTTATTCAGCAATTTACCAGATCCTAAATAACTCAGAAAATCACACTTTTATTTCTGCAAAATGTAAACTAACAGTTTCAAACTAATGAGATATTAAATTAGTGATTACAGAATAATTTAACTACTTAGGATTGAAATAACAAGTAGAAGCTGTAACTATAGATAGGGTGGACAAACACCCAAGGAGGCTTGTTCCTCCCAACCTTCTCCAGAAGAAGCAGCCAATATACTTGCCTCCTTTCGATCCACGAGCTTGTTTACTGAACCACCAGGTAGATGGACTCTGTGTATAAGCAAGGGACTCAGAAATTGTACAGGCAGCAAACTATTAAGACTTGCTCCTCAGCTTTTAGGACTCTGCACTCAGCAGTATAAATATGCACTCAACAGTATAACTCTGCACTCAGCAGTAAAATAGGAAGACTTACACCATGATAAAAAACTAGCATATCCCCTCATCGAATCTCTTGGGTGCAAGCAGTAAAACCCCAAGGTAAATTTCCTCGTTAGGAAAAGTGATGAACCTCATGTAGGGTCTCTTGTCATGAGTAAGTGATTTTTTTATTTTTTTTTATGGCGACAACTATACCCTAAGAAGCATTGTTTCATAAACTTCATGTAATGATATTCTTATTTTTTTTCTACAATTGTAAACATATTAATAATATATAACTTACACAAAAACATGTAACTATAATGGCCGTTTCGTTCTACCATACAAACATGTTATTATTATATAACTTTATTAATTTTATTTTTATTCAATATATGATGGCATATTTTAACATAAGTAACCTTGATGCAAACATAAAATGTAGATCTTATTTGCATATTAAAATATCTTTATCTCTATTCATAAAAATTAATTATCAAACCAATTAATTAAAAATACCTTTATCTCTATTAAAGAAAACTAATTACCAGACAAATTAATAAAGAAAAATATCTTAACCTCCATTCATGATCGAATATTCTAAAATGGGCAAAGGTTCTCTTTATACCCAAGTTGTACTTATTCATCTACAATAGTTTATTATTAGTTCTTCTTGATAATATATATAGAATAAACAAAGGTTAAATTGTGCTCATTCATCATTCCACTAGTATAAAGTTGTACTTTATCCATTTACATTAGTTTATTATTAGTTCTTCTTGATAATATACATAGAATAAACAAAGGTTAGATTGTGCTCATTCATGAATCTATTAATAAACTTTTGGTTAATTTAGGGATTTTAACACATATACATGTAACTATAATAGTCCTTCTTTCACTTCTAACCCATAAAAGAGTGACGACACCTACACTAAATTTGCATTCCATGTCGAAACCATATACCTTGCTTCTAACATAACTTCCTATCAATTATGGATACAAAGGTAAATAAATCTTCTTTAGTCATTTCATAACTAGGTTCGCCATTTTAAACACCTTTTTTTTTTGTATATATCTTATTATCAACAACAAAGCATTTAGGCGGGATTATAATTTATCGTTTCCCAACTAGATAATAACAATTGAAGAAAGTAATATATATATACATTGAAACTCGCAGTCATAATTTGAACTAATAACTTTAAGCAAATAATAATATAAATTAAGACTCGCATTCGGAATATGGCTGAAATCATAAATTAAATTGTAACGAAGTCACTACATTCAATTAACACCGACATGATCTCTTCTGATTTGTCGTTGAACGGGGAATATGATTCTGATCCATTGCTTACCGAGGGATCTGCTTATCATTCGGATATATCGTAGTAACCAATGCTAGTTCTGGAATCTTTGCCGAGCAGAATTAACTGTTAGTCTCCTCCAGAGTCAGGCGTTAACTCAAGTAACCAATTGATCCACTACCGTAAACAACAGACACTACAAAAGAATCCGGTCAAGAAGGAATGATCCGGGGATTTGATGTATACAGTAATAAAGAAAGGAAAAGGAATACCAAAATCACCATACCATACGCTGAGATCAACAACTTTAGATTTTTCAAATAAGGAAAAGTTTGGATTTTAGAATGCTATGAGTTGATATTAAAAACAACCCCCAAGTCTGAAATTCGAATGCTATAAATTATTAGAATCAAAACGCTAAGATTCTAGCTCAGGAAGTTATGAGATTGAGACTGGAAGAAAGGCCAAGTCTTGTTTCGAATACCATAAAATTTTAGAATACAAATGTCGGATTCAACTCAGGAAATTATGGAATTGAAGCTGAAATACCCGCTAAGTCTGGGTTGATTTAACGCCAAGTCTTAAGCTCAGAAATTATGATATTGAAGTTGAAATACACGCTAAGTCTGGGTTTCGACTACCATGGCTTTCTAAAATACCAACGCCAACATCTTTGAAGAATACACAGAGGAGAAGTCGAGACCAAATTACAGTCCCTAACAAGATCACATTACGGTTTCAGTCAAGGATCAAATCGCATGCCATGAGAGCAAATTTAATTCACAAATTACAGAGATAAGAAAGATACAATCGATTAGATTCCCAATTGTCGGTGAGTAGGCTTTTCATTACTGTAAATAAAAATGGATCGGAACAGGGTATTAAATTACAAACTCTGAAATAAAACATAATCTAAAATTCAAATTAAGAAATGTTAAGAAATCGTAGAGTACATTACAGAGCATGTAATTTAGGATCCCATCTCTTACAGATCTTGTTGTGCGAGCAGCTCGATCTCGGTGTTCAGGGCATGGTGCATAACCAAAGCAGTAACCCATTTCGAGCATAGACAGAGAGGTTTTACACCAAATAAAGATAGTAATTTAACAATAGGACGGAATCATAGGTTCCATAGATTCACGCATATGTCGACTACCACGATATCTACATTGAGGTTCATATCTAGATGGTGACAGAGATCCGGTCATTCCCCAATGTCTCAATACAATTGTAACAACGCTAAACTCAACAGACATACAGTAAATTTTCATCTATGTGTGTGATATCAAGAAATCGAAATCAAAATTAGGAATCGGCAGGACAATGATGTTATTTTAGAAACAATCCCTGAGACAGTATGATGATTACATGGTCTAAGATCTTTAAAATAAATCTGTACAATGAAATTTAACTCAAGAGATTCGTCCCATATAAATTCGATCTACCATCAAGATTGAACACTGTAACTAAAGTACAGAGTCAATATTTGATTTCCGAAATATAAATGGACAGAGATATAACTTGAGATTTCGGTCGAATGTAGTGAATAGAGTCCTCCATTCGAACTCAGAAATTTGGGCATAATTCGAATTTCCTCTGACTTTTTTCGGAACAATATTAATACGAACTTAACTTTATTATTAATCTCCAATCAATTTCAATTACATCCCTATATTAAAATTACCGAGATAAACTTTCAACCAGCGCATTGCTATCAGTAATAACATACAGATTACAAATTAAATAAATTGTAAGTTATAATGCCGGTTCAGATCTATTAACAGATCGATTTCGGCCGGTGCTCTCGAATTACATTTCAATGAGCTACAGTAATGTCGATCTAATTCTATTGCACATAACAGACATATTGCAAAATTAAATAAATCTGTAAGTTATAACGCCGGTACAGATCTACAATTTCTTAATCGAATTGTAAATAAACATGAAATATCAGATCTACAATTTCTTAATCGAATCGTAAATAAACATGAAATATTAGATCTAACATTTCTTAATCAAAATGTAAATATTATGAAATAATTTAACAATATGAACCTGCAAAAGTAGTTGCTCCAATCGATGGTGAAGTCCCACATAGTTCGCAGTTCCACTCTTCATCATCGTTCACCACAGTCACCAACAGACACCTCGGTTAACCACCCAACCACTCTGGAAGTACTCTTCTTCCTTCCAGACCCCCAAGCTAATCGGGCCGTAGAGTTCACACAAGTATTTTAGAAATTCAGCTTGGGCTTCCCTTCCCACCAGGATTTCTAAGCCAAACCTTTAGACAGCAACAAGTCTTTGAGGCATTCAAAAATTATGACAATCGTCCAAATTATGGGCCCTTTACCCATTCCCCAAGCCTTCCTTATAAAGGAAAATATCATGCGACACATGTCACTTCATGCATAATTAAATATTTTTAATTAATTATTTAATTAAAACACTCACCCATCCAAGTGTCAGCTTTTCTAGGAGATGCACCTAAATCCCTAGGTTTCCTCAAGTCTGTCCCCCAGATACTTTAGTTAACTCCTAGTTTTTAGTTGACTAGGTGTCTAATCTAGGATTCTATTTTACTCCTAAATAATGATTTCTATTATTTTAAATGCTCAACAAAAATAACTATTCATGTGCAAATGCCTAAATTATTTTTTTGCATTTGCTAAGTAATAATCTAGAGATATTCTCATAAGTTTTTATGCAGTTAAATTTAACAATCAAACTCACAAGGATCACGGTGCTGTGCCGTTGGGCTCCTGGTTCCTTAATTTTAATTCCCTGACATGGCACCACTCCGTCGGGTCCATTCATCCATGGTTTCCATTCCTTGGCATGGTACCGCATCATTGGGTCCTTGCGTCCATTCTTTCCGTTCTCGATAGGGTACCGCATCATTGGGCCCTTCTGCCACCATCTTTTTGTTTTGACTTGAGGGAAATCTTGTAGGGATTTTAGGAATCGTTACCATCCATCCTCCGTCTACATGCTATCTAGGGACTAATGGCGCTGAGGAGTGAGTCCGTTATCACTGCGCGCCCCTCAACTCGTACGTGACTAGCTACGTCGTGGCCCACCTCGTACGCCCTCACGCATTCCTCTTCAGCAAGCAGATCAGTGCTTATCTGCTCATGCGTGGTATTCTTGTCGAAAGTTGACATCGTCGTTGCTCCCCCTGTGTTTGATTTACCCGTACTCTATGACCCTTCATGTTCCTTTGTGTGTCCGTTAGTGAACCGTCTCACTTGTTTCTACACACACTTCTCACAACAATTTATTAGTAGCACGATCCTCAATAATCATCATCTGATTTCTAAATCTAGTAT
This sequence comes from Larix kaempferi, assembly GCA_027924585.1. Classification (NCBI taxonomy): domain Eukaryota; kingdom Viridiplantae; phylum Streptophyta; class Pinopsida; order Pinales; family Pinaceae; genus Larix; species Larix kaempferi. Next base: position 1,037,328 of record BSBM01001167.1, read on the forward strand.
TGTTAAACATTTATGATTTATTCAAACTTCTTATTCATCTAATCAAATATACATTTCATCGACAATTACATAATCACCGTACATCTAGTCGTTAAGCATTATCTATCAACATAATTTTCCATAGTCATAGCTAATCGTTTAACATATGCAATTATTCAATTACATCAACAGTTCAGATACACATACTCAAAAATAAGGCCAAAAGGTTATTTAATTAATGTTTCAATCGATCGAGTCACTCAGTAGGTGCCCTCAATGTCTACAAAAGTCTAGGGGCACTACACCTCAGTCCGAAATTCGATGGATCTTAAAAAGATTGTCTAGGACTTTAGTGGTCAGTTTTTTCACTAAATGATCCTCAAGTTCTAGTCCCATCTTTCAGGGCACTATGACCAGAATTCAAGGGAGTTGTCACATACCAACAACTAGTTACTTGCCTCATGAAGTTGCCATTTTTCCATTGCCTTCTACCCCAAATTCCATTCCATCTAGTGGGTCAGTAAACACTCTTTCAACAATCTCCTTAGGTTTTTGTCTCCTATTTAATTTATTTAATAATAAAATATTGTGCAAATTACAATCATCCTTGGACACTTGTCCAATACAAAACTTTACAATAAAAGTTAAGACAATGTTTCAAACATAAAATGTTTTTCAGCAAAAAGGGGTATGTTACAACAACAAATATACCCTAGTTTGTTCCAATATGCTAACCAATAGCTGGTCATGAATTCACTCTCATAAAATCGTTGAAGATATAAACCCTATCCTTACTAAACCCCAGTATGTAAGACCCTGGTTTGTGCTTTACCTCTTTCATATGTCCATTTTCCACTTGTGATAATGCAAAATTAATCATACAGAATCCATGGAAAATGAAATACCTAACTGGATTAATGATCTTCCTTGATAATGTTGTTTTGAGGAAGGAAAATAAGATGTTCATGGTGCTCTATTTGTAAAAAGGATGGATTATCCTCATATGAAAATGTATTTAAAATTGAATGTACTTGATTGTTACAAATGATGATGTAATGGTTGTTCATTGTGATTTGGAAAGTATTCCCCCATAACTTGATGGAAAAGGTTCATGGTGACCTTGATCTAGAAAAGATAGAAAGGATCAAAGGGATGTCATCAATGAAACATCGCCTCCATTTTTTATTTGGAACTTTGAATTCTTAAAAATGACATGAATTACTCAAAATGCAAATATAGTAGAACACTAAGGAGATGTTAAATGCCGTGGAAAACTAAGGACATATCAATTTACCAAGGGTGCAATGTGGTAGGTTTGATTTCCACTCTTTGAATGTCTAGTTCTAGAATCAAAATCAAAATTTTTCAAAGTTGACCCCTATGTGCAAAACTGCACAGTCCCTTACTGAGCAAAACCCTAGTTTTCAAAATGTACCTAAAAGATGACACCTGGGCCATGGGACAGGAGGAAAGGGGATCCCCTAGCACTATCACGATGTCCTGAATCCAACAAAGTTGATGGTTTGTCAATCCGAGCCACGACCATAATTGTATGGCTTGTTTCAACTCGCATCCCAAAGGCCTTTAGTGACACCAATTGGATCCTACCAGGGGCATAGAATTCAAACCGTGCAACAAAACCGGGATCCTAGAACTATTGCAAGTGTGTCTAGCAAGGTTCCAGTTGGGAATGCTAGCCATAAGTCCTCGGTAAATGATTTTGCAAAGTTGACCCCTATCTGCGAAAATTGCAAAGTCCCTTATTGAGAAAAACCCTAGTTTCCAAAATGGACCTAAAAGATGACACATGGGCCATGGGACTGGAGGAGAGGGGCACCCCTATCACTATACCAATGTACTGAATATAATGGAGTTGATGGTTTTTTTATTCAAGCCACGACCATCAATCTATGGCTCATTCCAACTCGCATCCCAAAGGCCTTTAGGGACACCAGTTGGATACCTACCAGGGGCATATAATTTCAACCAAGCAACAAAACAAGGTTCCGGGAAGTCCTTCAAGTGTGTCTAGGAAGGTTCCAGCTGGGAACGCTAGACATAAGTCCTTGGTCGATGATTTTCCAAAGTTGACCCCTATGTGCGAAAATTGCACAGTCCCTGTTGAGTATAATTGTCATTGATGCCAAAAGTATTCATTAATGACAAATGATATGATCATATGGAATTTATGATGAAGTGGCATTTTAAAGTGTAGACCAAGTTACTAAAACTTGATGAGGAAGGTTCCATTTGTCTCTAGCCAAAAGTATGATTGCATACCAAAAAAAGTCAATTGCATCAACATAGAATCAAGAAATTTTGATCCAATAGAAAGATATGTAACCAAAAGGCACCACCTGATAACTTGAAGGGATTTTGTAGCATTTTCCTCACCTTCACCCTTTAGGACAATGTTGTTGTTGAAGGGGGAGGGCATGTTAGGTTTCTAATCTAACCCCCTTACTTTAGGAGTTAGTGAAGTAATGTATGTGACCATCTCCTTTGAACAAGGCCAAGTGGCGGACAATTAATTAATGTAACATTAGACGATTTTTTAGGTAAAAAATGTGCCTCAAAATAAAAAATGTACTATCAAAATCAAATTTATAAGAACTAATAGGATTCAAGATGATGATGTCAACCACTATGGTAAATGAATTTGAAAGGAAAAGAAAAAAACTACTTTTTTTTTCTTGTAATTTCAAATTATATCTTCGTAGGTTGACTATTTTTAGTGTGATCACTCATTGAATGCAGAATTAAATTTTTCATCTAATGAATACCCACTCAACATACTTTTGAGAGACCCCCAATCATGAAAAACTAAAAATACATTAAAAAAACCTATTTTCTTCAATCAAATACATGTATGTTTCTTAGGAATTTGCATTTTCTTCCTGTCAAGGGTGTCTACAAAGTATGTCAAGTAGGTACCCGTTAGATGTGTAAGTTAATTCTACATCCAATAAGTTTTTACAGTCGAAATTTGAGCAAAACTACAAGGAGATAAGTTGAAAATACGAGAGAAAAGAGTAGTTTATTTTTATGTTTCCTTAAACAAATCATAACTCTTATTTTATTATTTTCCTTAAAGGCACATTTTAGACTCAAAATTTCATTAATGAAGGGTCTCTCTATTAATTAAGGCCCATTAAGTAGTTGGGACTCATTAATTATGGCACTACATCATGCCTCTTGTCTCTGATCTTTTTTTTTACCAAAATAGATATGTAGTATTATATTAAAAACGGAGGATAACACATCATAAATACATTAGAATTGTCCAAAATAGGGCCCAAGACCTAACACTCTATGGCCCTTATGAGCATGATGCTCAAAACTTTGAAAAACTCAGTCTTTGTGCTATCATCTATTTTATTCAACTTGTATGAAAACTGTCTAACATATTGGCCTAACAAAAATATATAGGAGAAATACATAACCACTCTAGAAATGGAAATCCCATGGAACCTGGTCTTACACTTTATCTGCTAAGGAATGAAAGAGGACACCTCAGCTAAGTTTTTTTCCCTCTATTGATGTTGTAAAGCTTCTACATTTTTCTCTAGGATTGCAATCTAGACCTTCATTGTCTCAGCTTGGTGCTCCTATCGGTCACATTGGGATTTTAACAGGTCCAGCTGAAGCTGGAAATGACTCCTCTCATTATACCAGTGCTACTCCTCTTCATCCTCCCACTCCTTTTGTCGTCGCTCTCGGTCACGAAGGTCTCTTTCCATCTTGAAAAACCTTCACTTTAGTTTTCACAACCCTAAAATTAACTAGTGAATTGCATGCCCAATGCGATATAAGTCCTCGTCATCCCCACCATCCCTATCCATTCCAACCATTGAATGAAATCCTTCCTTGGCTTCCGCCATTTCTTTAGTAATCGACACAAAGGAATTTCGATTGCAGAATTGCAACTCCGATATATTGAATTTAACAACTAATTTACGCTCCAGGATTGGCAATTTAACAGACGTTATAAATTACAAATTTTTCTTAACTCTTCATCCTTTCTCCTTCCCAATCTACACTAAATAATAACTATTTGTTCGGCATTAAATCCTTCATACCCCATTTTAGATGATATTCAAGTTCTGGAGTAGTACCTGCATGGATCTAGAGGCTTCAGTATGTGTGGAAGGAGGCCATAACAATAATTAGAAAACATTCGAGTCAGACCTGATGTCAGAACATTAACTCTACCATACGTGGTAATGATAAGGAGGCTAACTCCCTTATTGCGCAATGATGCACCATCTTGTTGAACATCAAGGTTGCTAGGATATAGCAGGTGTCTCTGCCATGCATTGAATTTGGTGGAACCCGCAAGGGACTGGATCCATTGATCCCTTAATTTGATCACCATTATGATTTGATCCCGACTTAGGACAGGAACCTTCATGATTCTATGGTATTGTTTCATAATGCTTACCTCTATTGTGACTTATCTAGCATCTTTCTAATTCTCTAGTGTTTTTATTAGCCAAAGCATCTACATCACTGTTATGGATACCGAGGATATGATAAAAGCTAGCCCTGGGAATTCTCTTCATATTTTCCATAATTATAAATTTAATTCTAGCTAAGGAGGAGTTCTGCAAAGGGAGGTTCTACATGAAATGTTTGATTACAGTCTTTGCATCACCAAGGATGAGAACCTATGATATTTATTTTTTGATCATCATGTTCGTACCTTGCCAAAGGGCCGGAAGCTCCACTTGGCTATTAGAGACCTTTCCTAAAATCCAAGAAAAAGAATCTACTTTGTTTCCTCCAGGGTAAAAGAGAACCTCACCCACACTTGTCATCCCTGGGTTCCCTTTAGCTGCTCCATAAAAATAAAGAATGGCCTTGTTTTGATTTTTCTTCCACCAAATGAATTCTTCTACATTTAACCTTAATTACCAATGTCTGGGAGCAGGGGGGGAATGAGAATTGACTTCATTATAAAATTGAGAGAGAAAATCCATTCTCTTTCAGCCAGCAATAGATTAGGAGAGAGGTAATCCATCCTATTCTTTTCCGAGAGATATTCTGAGAGGAAGATGGACGCTTTCCTAGCCACCAAAACGAGGGAGCATTGCAATTTTTCAAAGATATTTTTATTACAGGCCAACCACAATTTCCAACAAATAAATTTGGGAAGAGTTAACTGGAGTGATTTGAGCAGGGGCTTGTTCTGAAGAGAAAGCGAATAATCCCTATATTAGTTTTTGAAGTATCTCATATGGCTTCTAGGACGAGAGAATATTTGGAAAAGTGGTCCCAAACCCTCTTTCCAAGTTTCAATGGAAAATGGGAAATGCACCAATAAGTGGGAGATTGTCTCCTCATCTAAATCACACAAAACACATCTTGAAGATCCCACCATTCCTCTTCTTTTAAGATTCTCTCTAGTTAGGATTCTCCCATGAGCTACCAACTAGTAGAAGAAGTTTCCTTTCACCGGACAATTATTCTTCCACACATTACCCCAAAGCCTCGAGGTGGGGGAGGCACATTTTTGGAGCTGTAACAGTTCATACCCTTGCTTGAATGTATAAATCCCTTTCCTTTCTCCCCAACCTCTTCTATCACTTTTATGGGAGCCTAAGGGGGATTTTTCTTTCAACCAATTTTTCAGAGAGGAGAGACCTTGTTTCAGTCTGTCCGGGGGAGACGAAAATTTCCCGTCAAGCCATATGATTGAACCCTCTTTCCCTTTGTATACCTTTACCATATTAGAAACCCCTTTCTGCGAAAACCATCTTTGGATGTCTTGAAATTCTAGAATGGACCTTAAAGGTGGGTCAAGAAGGATGGGGTCATCCCACAGCCAAATTCTTTTCCCACTACCCGGAATCCAATGAAACTTGCTATGAAGTAATGGTCGAGCCTTTATACATAGCTTCAATATTATAGTTCCATGTTTGGGAATAGGAGCATAATCTAAACAATGGAGATAATGCCCCCTTAAATATTTCTTCCTCAACACTTGAGAGATCCAGGCCTGATTATTTTCCAGAAATTTCCATAGCATCTTGGCCCCAAGAGCTAAGTTAGAGAATTGGATACATCTTATTCCCAGGCCACCACAATTCACGGGTCCCTTAACAATTTTCCAAGTTATTAACAATAGAGAATTTATTCCCAAGCTATTCCCCCCCTTTCCAAAGAAGCCAAACACTTGTTTAATACTAGCCAATACACAAGAGGAAATGTTCTAGCCATATATAAAGCTCTTCTTTTTGTTTACTAGGATGCTAGAGGCCTTACAAAAAGTTTGCATAATTTGATTAAATCTTCTTACAACAGCTAAAGGCCCCCCCCTATGAGCAAGGTATCATACGCAAATTGTGAATGATTGATTTCTTTCACATTTCTAGAAATTTTGATACCTTGAATTTAACCGAACTCTCTTGCCTTCTCTAATGACCTTCTCAAAGAGTAAGCCATAATGATGTATAAGAGTGGGAAGAGATCAGGGCACCCTTGTCGGAGGCTCCACATTCATTTGAAGAATTGTGTCATTCTTCCATTTACAAGTGGGGTAATCCATGGTTTTCTAATGCAAGCCATAATCCAGGATATATTCTTATCATTAAAGCCAAACTTGTTTACGACCTTGAGGAGAAAGCTATGATTTACTCGGTCAAAAGCGTTGGCCATATCAAGTTTGATTATCATTCCTTTTTCATTTCTCTTTCTGCTGGAGTGCATGGCTTCTCGAACAAGGATAATGTTGTCCATCCATAAAATGGCTATTTTAACTGTGATCCATCCATAATGTTGCACAAGCAATTATGGGATAAATAGAAGTTGCCCGTAGTCCAGTTCCTAGATATATGCTCCCAGGAGTCTAGTTTTAGATTGATGGCCTCCGGAAGGATGATCTCCAGATCAACCTCAACATAGATCTGAGCACATGAAAATTGATCCTTCGGTTCTTTCCTATCAATATATTTCCCTATAGTGTTCCCTATGGCCTTTAGGGATTCAGTGGATAGGAAGATGTGGGAGTTGGACCCAAACAGGGACCGCAGAGGGCACATCTTGCATTGGGTCGAAGTCTGGAGACCAATGATTCAAATAGAGCCCCTGAGGTCCCATAAAATATGGCCCATTTCTGAATATCAAGTCTCGATCTGCCTTTTCTGCAAAATAAAAGATGAAAAAGCATTTTCCCAAAAAGAAAATTCCAATATCCCCTTGAATAAGGGGCTTCCAATTTTTTTGAACCAGTATTTCCACAGTTCTAGGTGAGGGCCAAATCTTAGAGAATTTCCCAACCAAACCCTTCTCTGCAAGGGACAATGCGACCTTTTTGGAACTTCCTCCTGGAAAAGGAACCTTTGGGATCTCGTCCAACTTCTTCACAAACCTCAAATGTTTAGATGGAGGAATTTTCTTTCCATGATCCACGATCAGAGTCTTGAATACAACGATTTCCTAGTAAAGATGAGGGGGGCTCTTCCCCCACCCCTGCAGCTTCCAGTAGCACTTAGACATCAAACCCTAGCACGATGCTTGTAGGAGAGCAAATCCAGTTCTTGCATTTAGATTCTAGAACAACATGTAGGACCAAAAAACCTTCGTCTTGTCTCTGATCTTGTTTAAGTTGTTCTTGTACATTAGGTACCTAGTCACAGCTATGATCTCAATGGGGGACTCACTTTTATTAGGAGAATAGGATAGGGTGTATTTCCTTGAATTTCTCTTTTCTAAGTTATATAATGCTTTTGGAGAGATGTTGTAGCGAAAAACGTCAAAACCATATAATTACGTAGATAAGCCCTTATATTTTAGAATTTGGAGATAGAGAATGAAGAGTATTTTTTTCTATATTTAAGGTAAGATATGCAAACTGTATGATGCAGCTCTAATGGATGGGCAAATTCCAAACATACAATTGATGGAGAATGCATAGGTCTCTCGATAGCGGGTTGTGCTGGAAGTCGATCTTGAAGTTGTTCAAAATCGCAAAGACAATAATTTATAGCCATGGAAAATTTATCATACATAGCTTGGGATGATTCCGAGGAATCAAGTTTCCTCGCATGGACATCATCATCAATTAATGATTGTTAACTTGTCGGATTGGAGAAAAATACTGGTAATCAACCACTAAAAATAGCAGAAACCCTATGTCATCGATGTTAACATGGCTTTATTTCATCATTGTCAAATATTTGTTAAATGATTGTCAAAATTATTGATGTGGTTATTATGCAATAAGAAAATTAATATTATAATTGTAATTTAAAATAAAGTCATTTAATTTTGTAGTAATTTTTTTTAATTTAACAATATAATTTTTTTTTTTATTATTAAGTTTTATAATAATCAAATTGATTATAAATTGAATAAAACTTTTTGAGAATATTGTCTTACCATAATAATATCTCTGTCTCTCTATGGTATTTATGGATATAAGGACATCTCTTCCACACACTAAATTGTAGAGCACTCTCACATTGAATACACATTTTCAAAACCAACGCGCATTTGATTTCATCAAAATTAAAAATGCGGGTCGAGTCAATAATGAATATATTGTATTATCTTGAATACAACTAAGTCAAATGAACCAAATCAAACGAACCATATTCCAAAGTCAAATGAACCAAATCAAACGAACTATATTCCAAAGTCAAATGAACCATATTCCACCATATCTGTAGGATAGTTGGACTTACCATAAAGCTTTCGAAGCGCTTATAAATAAAGCTTTATTTCCCGTTTCTAATCATTCACCTTTCCATTTTTCTGTCTATTATTTCCCCAACTAAGCTTTCATTACATCTAACTTGACAAATCGTGCATCAATATTCAATAAACACTGTGGATTGCGTCCATATTGTCCACTCCATCGAAGCCGAGCTGTTTATTGAAATTCTAGCATGGTGGCCAGCGTGATGTATCGCATGATCATATGCGTTTTGCTAATCTCTGCGCTATTTCCAACGGCAAGCAGCTCCAGGCCTAATTTCCTTCACGAAGTCACTGCTGACTCCGAAATTAAGGACAAGTACTCCAATACCAATAACATGTCTGAAGCTTATATTCAAGAAGCCAATAAAGCGGCCACCATTAATGCATCGTTACTGGATGACAAGCTTCCAAAGAGCGGTTATACTCCCTCGGCTCCTTCAGCCTGCCATAACATGGTAATAGACACAGTCGGCGCCGCACGTTACAGTTGTTGATATAAACGAAGTCGATACATTATTCCATTGGGATTCAGTTATGATCCTTGAATGTGAAATCACATTGAAAGAAGAGAAAGTCAATCAACTCCAAAATCAATTGTCAAGGAGACGTTAAATACTTGGAATCTTATTTTGGGAAATGATGACGAATACAAATAGTGTTCTAGATGCTTGCTACTGCTTGTATTACGCAGTTTCTTGATCAGTTTGCATTATTCCGTAAATATGACCTTTACATGTAAGAGTGCATTAATATGATCTTAATATGATGTAAGAGTGCATCAATATGATCTGATCTTTATATGTAAGAGTGCATTAATATGATCTTTGCATTAATCACTAAATTTGATATAAAGAACCTATGTATTTAGCTTTATTTTCATTAACGGCCCTCTCTTTCGGCTTCAAGGATTCCATATATTAGATGGGATTAAATTAAGCTTAACATAAATTCTTTAAATTACCACGAAAATATCCTTGAATTAATTGGAACTATGCCTACACGGTTTAAAGTTTAAATTTTAAACACGTCAAGTTTCAACGTTGTGGATTTTCTGCGTAATTTGCAGACTACTATCTATTTTCCAGTATAAATGTGTTTTCTCTTTCACTGTCAACGTTTACGATCAGCCCTTCATATTCTGGACAAAGAGTTTTGGTATAAAGAGAGAGCCTGTGCCATTTATCGCCCCATAATTTCTGTATTCTTTCAATCCATCAAAATCCTATTCTATACAGTGTATATAATATGAAAAGTAACGAAGAAGAATGAAATAACTTGTTCGATTAATACAAATTACGAGAAATTTCTTGCCAAATCTTACAAACTGCTATATTTTGGGCACTAACTTCAAGTTTGAAGTCGTCACCATAAATGTTCGTCACGTTTTGTTATAATCAAGATCCTCCAAAACACTAAACTCTTATGGCTGGACACGATATAAATTTTCAACGCTGGACACCATACTTTTGTGTTCAAAGTCAAGGTTTGAGTTCTAAACAAACTCTTTAAATTATTTTTAATTTAAATAATTATTATTAAATATTACTATAATATAAGTCCCAAAATCTCTACCCTCTTTTGGTGAATGGCCAAAGGTCATGCCCTAACTTGGGACCAAATCAGAAAAAGAGGATTTGAAGGTCCATTGAGATGCCCTTTTTGTGTCAACGAGGAGGAAACCCTTAATCACCTCCTGAATTTATGCCCCTTCTCTTCGTCCCTTTGGGATCATGGTGCTTCCACCTTGAGATTATTGGATAGGTAGCAAGACAATATCTTATCCACAATTGAAACTCGCAAGGAGCAAGCTTCTTAAAAAAATTCTCAATAGAATTTGGCAAACTCTCCCAAGCTTTATTCTTCGGGAAATATGGAAGAAGATGAACTAAAGAATATTCAAAGACGCTGATGCAGGAGCCTCTTACTTAGCCTAAAAACTATCCTAAGTTTGAATTTTGGTTAAAGATCTTAAAATCTATGTAATGGGTGCCTCTGCGAGCCTAAGCGCGGTGACATGTTAACCTATTTGATTTTGAAGCATGTGCTGTAATATTTTGAATTTTTGAACTGTTAAGGGCATTTATGTTTATTAATGAGATGTAATAGGAGTTAGCGGCTGGTAGTTGGTTTTGAAATCTTGAATCCGTGGGCTGTTCGAGAGCTCTATGATATATAATATGTAATTTTCATTTCATTAGTGAGAGAGATGAAAGGGGAAGAGAGAGCAGAAGAGAGGATAGCCTGTGAGCTAGAGTGTTTTTGAAAGCTGTAAATGTTTAGCTTGGGAGTCTCTATCTCTGAGACCAATGTATGAAATGAATGATGAATCCAATATAAAGAAGAAAATTTATTCGGCCCTTTGTGCTTGTTTCCCCATGTGTTTATGAAGCACGAGTGCCTGGGCGTTCCATATGTGAAATGTAAACCTCTGCAAGTTATTTTCATGCTGAATGGTTGAGTGTAAATGTTGAATGCATGGCCTTGCCGCCAACTCCACTTTCGTCCCAGAAATACCCCCATACACTCCAAAATGAACATCAACCCTGAGAGAATTTACGTAATGTGTTTTTCCTATTGTCAATTTGTCAATTGGTGCAATTCATCTTAGTTTTCGATATCTGCTGTCAGTTTGGTGCAACATTTGTTGCTGGAGGAGTGCTGAACTCGGACTTGGACTATTCTCAATCGGTGCAATTGTTTAGTATGGACGCCGGTGCAAGATTTGCTACTGAAGAGTGAGGATTCACATTGCCACGCTCTTGTTGAGGTCTGCGTGCTAAGCAAGGAGTCAACGGCCCATATTGTGGCCAAGCCAGAGATAAACGGTAGCGATGACCCTGTTTTGGGTGCAGACAACATCAGAATGGGGTTTTGGGGAAAGGTAAAGCGTGTTTTCACCTGCCAACCCTCAGGGGTTGGCATCAGACACCAAAATGATCAAGGTTTAAGTTTGGATCCAAATCAGGATATATATTCTAGATAATATCAATATCTTACCCTGGCAAGCAGAGGATCGAATATGGATGGATTTGGAGAACCATCTCCTGCATGCTTGGCTCTTCAATCTTACTATGTCATCTCTCCCTCTTGTTTCAAAAGAACCATCAAGCTTTATCCCAATCCGATGGTCCCCCCTCCGCCCTTGAAGGGTTCTTGAAGCTTAGCCTTGATGGGGACTTTAGGGGCAACCAAGGCTTAACCGAAGTGGGTGGAGTCTTTTGGAATAACATTAGAACAATTGTTTGGGTTTATGTTGGCTTCCTTAGGTGATGCAGTAGAATTACAATATCTAATCAAGGCTTGCACATCATCTCTCAATAAGGTTTCACCAAACTTATTGTGAAGGGTGACTGTCAATTGATTATCCACATGCTCTGGAAACTATTACATGGTTCTATAATAAGAAAATCACCGATAATCAAAGACTTGAAGTGAAAGTCAAAATTCTAGATATGCTCTTGAAGTATAACATGGCCCTCATCCCATCTCATGTCCGACACTTGTCTAATAAAATTGTGGATCACTTGACAAATTTGGGTGTTGATCCAAAAGGTGAAGATCTTGATGTCATCTGGATGAAGATTGAGGCCTCTCCCCTAGGTCAAGCTTGCAAAAAGCTGGGTGATTAGGACTACTAGTCCCAGATCTTGGTTCCTGATGATGAGGTGACCATCGACCCCACTCCCCTCCATGAGGAAGGAATGCATGTGATGGCAGAGGGGAAGATGGATTAATACATGTGAGTGGGGTCTAGCTTAATCTATATGGTGTATATCTATTTTTTTTTGTGTGGAGGTCTCTCGTACAAAATACAAGGATGGAGGATAGATGTTGAGGTCAGACTGATTTGCAAGGTTATCATGTAGGGAAATTTTCAATACTCGGTCATTATTGCCATTTTGATGGCGATTCTAGAGGTGACTGATGAGTTGATGGCTCACTCAAGTTTCTATAAAATGACTTAGGGGAATGATGATCTTAACATGCGTGTTTTCTATATTAATTTGGTAATGGCCTGGGTTTCTTACTCTCTATGAGTTTCCTTTGTTATCGGTCTCTTCGACACTAGTGGGCGCACTTTGCAGCTCGAGAGTGGGAGGTGGGATCTTATGAGGATGTGTTTGCAACTTATTAGGGATAGGGGAAAACAGGCATTGAGGTCTCTTGGTTTTATGGAACGACCACAAAAATATAATGAAACTGGGTGTGTGTGAGAGGGTATGCACATCTCTAGAGTACAGAGAGAGATTATAGAGGCAAAGGATAATTTCTATAGATCTGTCTTGGATAATACTTGGCAAGTTATGGGAATTGCTAAGGTCCAAATCAAGTAAGAATAGTGATCATCGAAAGTAGTGACATTGCATATGGAGTTAAACGATTCGGTTATGAATGTTGGTTCTTTGATGACTCAAGATACCATGTTGGCAAAGACGGGTCTATTATACTAACACATGAAAACAATGTTAGGGAAAGCACTGATGGATAGTAGTGGAGGACGATCTAAGCGACTAAAGTAGATTGATGAGGGCCATGAATGGAACAAGGGATAAATCACTAAAATGCGCATTAACTATGAGCCATTTTATCTTTAATATAATAAATTTAGCTTTAAAAATATAATGTGTGTTTTATATTAATCATCAAAAATAATTTAAGTATCTTGAAAATCCAAAGAAATACGATTATATGGTCTCTCGTTTTTCTAATCCATATAAATATGATTTAGTTTATTGAAATAGATCATGGTTGCATTGATTTCAATGATTCTTCTCTTTAAACTAGGGTTTTAGTTATATTGCATTTTAGCATGTGTTATATTGATTTATGTGATTCGTCACTTTGATAAAGGGTTTTAGTATATTTGTTGCATTCATTTAAATGACTCCCCTTTAATATAAGGGCTTATTTATAGTGAAATACAGTGTTTGTTGCATTGATTTCAATCACTCATCTCTTTCTTACAGGGTTTTAGTGGCAACCATGGTATATCAATTAAAGTGATCATGTCTTCTCATAATAAACAAATGGAAGATGTACATGTTGAGGATGAAAGAATAAAAACACAAAAACTTGTTGGGTAACAAGGATATAAGTTAAAATAAATTACGAGTGATGAGCAAAAAAAAGATTTAAAAAAAATCATGAACAACAAAGAGAATATAGACAAAGAAAGTAATCTAACAAATGACAACTAGAGAACAAAGAAGATAAATTTATGAACCTTAAAGATCATATCAACAGAGAAGTTCATAACAAATAACATCTAAACAACATGAAGAATGTAGAAAACAACATTTGGAAATACGAAGAGGATATCAACTAAGCAAACAACATTCAACCAACACAACCATAGTACTAGATGAAGAAATCCAAGAAAATACTGATCCTAATATAGATAAAAAAAAAAAAGTTTAGAGGACATATATGCTTGAGCTCAATGTGTAAGCATTACCAAAAATATTGAGGATGATGTACCAATAGAAATTACATATATGAATATTGCACAAACAAACTCAGAAGAAATTAAAATTGAACAACAATAAGAACAAATAAGACCAAATTCCAAAACTATAAAGAGCATATCGATAAAACAAGGTCACAACAAGTGACACTTGAACAACAACTACAATAGGGAAGACCAAATTGTGAATAAAAAAGAACCTATAAACACAGAAGGTCACAACAAAATAACACTTCAACAATAAGAAGAACATAGAAAACAAGATGTAGAACGACAGAGAGCACATTGCTAGAGAAAACAACATTCAACCAATACAACCATAGAAATTTAAGAAAATGATAATCCTACTACAAAAAAAGAAGTTCAAAGGATATATGCGCCCAAGCTCAACATGTAACGGTTACCAAAAATACCGATGCAACAAAAATTGAGAAAGTGATAAATAACGAAATTCAAATTGAGGATGATGTACTAGTATATATGAATATTGCACATCAAAAATTCCATGATAGGATTAATCGATTAGATAAAGTTCAAATGTGTTATGTCCCTCAAGAGTCATATCTTGGAATTCATGTATTGAATACAAATACCAGTCCAATGTGCATGAGATTTAAAAGAGAGGGAAATCATCATAAATTTTCATCACAAAACCGTATGGATCTAGGATCACAAGCACGAAAAATTTTAAGGTCCCATAATTTTCTTAAAGTGTAGAAACCTTGGCGAATCTTACTGATTATAAAATTGCCAACCATAAAATGTTTGGTGATATTTTTTTAGAAATATTCAAATTTCTAAGGATTTTATTTAGTTTTCGATCAATTTTGGTGATTTTGAGAGTAATTGTTTTTAATTCTATGGCATTTGGAAAAATCATATAAGAAAAAAATGGAAAATGACAAATATTGTTTTGGGAAAAATACCTTGAAAATTAGTCCATGGGCTAAATTTTGCCCCTTAAATTTTCTATAATCACAACCTCAAGTCCTTCTAATGCTCATGCAAGTTGAATACATGTTGATAGCACACATATGTTTAATTTTGCAGGTTATGCATTCAATGGGTGGATAATACAAATATAGAGTACAAAACATTAGTATTCCTCAAGAATTTAAATATGTTGTCATGACATTTCCCTGGCATGTTTTAATTAAAGACTTAGATTTCATGATTGTTGTCCATGAAAAGGGTGACAAGGAACAAGTTATGATTTCATTGTTAGAAAATAGAAAGCAATAAATGTTTTATTATATAAGATTAATGATGATCCATGTTATCTTGATGTTTGATTTGATTACAATGCACTTGATGAGTTACTTGAAATTGCAACAATTGTATCATATATGATTAATTATATTACTTTACCAGAGATGGGAAAATGACACAAAATTTGCAATGTTGGAAGGGGTACCAAGGAGTGATGATATGTTAGATGGTTTATAAACATCTTCTTTTGCAATTAGGCTTCCAAATGTACCATGGGAGATTGAGCTTATTCGAGCTTGGGAAAATTACCCAAATCTAGAGGAAAATAGCACAAATGGTAGACCCACTAATGAGTTTAATTAGTATAAAGATTGATGAGGTTCAGAACTATACTAAGAGGTACACGTGCATATTGGATCAAGTAGTGTGCAAATTTATCTTACTTGATTCAACAAATTGGGTGTCCCACAATATTCTTCACACTAAGTACATCAGATATATAGTGGCTAGATTTGCATAAATTAATGCCCTATACAATTCCTATAGATATAGGGGAAGCAAGGAAATGGAGACATCAAAATGTAAATGATGATCCACATATTGTATCACATTATATGCACTTAATATATACATTGTTTCAAGATTAATTTTTTTGTTGTTTTCATCAAGATATGGATTATTGGTGTCACTAAGAATGGTGAAATCGTGGATATCCACATCACCATGGATTTATATGGTTAAAAAATGTTCCTAACATGGACCCTTTGAAATAAGATAATCCTATAGAAGATAGATTTTCAATAACATATTTCAGTAAATGTATATATGCAATGAATCCACATGATCAACATTAGATAAACATTCAAGTTAGACTCAATAGTGATGATCAAGCTTGATTAAAGGACATAAAAAATATTTAAATATTATCTTATGATTGATTATGAAGAACTCCTGAACTATGTACACTACAAGAAAAAAGACATTTTAGACTCACATTAGCACCACTATTTGTAAAGGATTTGGGAAATCCTCCATTTTCAAATTTTGGTGCAAAAGTGGAGATAATGTGGGGATACGCAAGTGGTGCTAAGATTTATGGTGCAAAAGTGGTGTTTAGAAAAAAAATGATTTTAGAGTTAATGAATATGTGGCATTCCATGGTGTATGGTGCAAACCACCAAAACCTATCCTAGGTGGCTTGAGACTTTGTGGTGCAAAACACCAAAACCAATCCAACATGGATTGAGACTTTTTGGTGCAAAACATCATCATCATCATCATCATCATCATTATTATTATTATAGACAAACTTGTTGTGTATGGTGCAATATATATATATATATAATTTTAAAAATTAATATTTAAAGACATATATATGGTGCAAATCACCACAAATTATAAATGGTGCAAAAAAAATAGCACAACCTTCCTATATTTAGGAGGATTGCACCTTTATTTAGATGTTTATTATGGTTACCAAATGGAACAAAATTTACCCAAGTTCAAATTATAGCGGTGTCTCAACATATATGTAGTTGCAACCATTGAGCGCTAGAGGTCTAAGGGATAGAAAGTTATGTTCACACCAGATATAGGAGTGTATGCAGTTGTATATGATTTCAAGAATAAACTATTATAAGTGTTGTCCTTGTTAAGTGATAGTATAAAATTGCATGGCATTCCCCCTTCCACATCAAAATAGGAATGATAATGCTATAAAAATTACAAAAATTTAACCAAATAACATTGAATAAAATCATACAATATATAAAATCAAAGCACTGTTACATTAATATTATGATTAACATCATATTTACAGATGTGTCATATCTCAATTTAAATTTAAATGATTAAAATAATTGAAATGTTGCTAGAGTTGTATACCATTCATCCTTCCAAATCAAATAGACATCAACATTATAATATTGAACAATATATATTGAATAATATTGTAAAGGAAACAATATAATAAGATTGTTTCATAGTTAATACATTCAAAATTCAAGAATACCCCTCACTAATAACAAAAGCATTTTCAATAACAATATGACTAATATGTAATTTCTCCAACTCTTATTAGTTCTTTGCATGATCTGCATCGTGAGATCGATGGTTTAATTATTGGAATGCAAGATAAATAATACATCTATTGCTTTACTTTTAGGGATCAAGATTAATATTATTATTTTTTTCATTTTGATAAAAATCTGTTTTTATTGCTTTGATAATTTTTTTTTTACAAAAGTAGAAAATACAAAAGGTTGAACAATATAGAAAAATGCTTAAAACCTCATGTCTTTCTTAACCTCCATTTTTCCTTTTATAACTTCCCTATAGTCACCTTGACAAGAAAATTATATCGAGGAAGAAGCCATAGATATTGTCCAAGTCACTTCTCTACCCATGATAAGACCTGCAAAAATAAATAAACAATTAAACTTTCAAAATCAGCAATATGTACCAAACTGAAACAAATCCAAATTAATGTAACATTAAAAATAATTCTCTCTACCCATTAGTAACAGCTGCAAGAATAAATAAACAATAAAACTTTCAAAATCAGCAATCTCTGCCAACACTTAAACAAATCCAAATTACTACTAACAACTTAATAAAAAAATTCTTCCTCTATGTACCCCGCATTTCTCGATGAACCCAATAGGTGATAAGTAAGTTGGGTAAGGTTTATAGGTGGGTAAATAGAAATAGAATAAGTTGGGTAAGGAAGTAATTAAATGTTTGCATTCCGTTATTTACAAGTGTAGCTACTAGCATACAACCAAAAAAATTGGGATTTATCATCCTTTGTTTCCATGGGGGTATGAATAAAAAAGAGCATAATATAGAGTAATCGATCCCTGTTTAGTGAAAGGTCCGGTGAGTGCCTTCGTCAACAACCTCTATAGCTACTGGTTCAAACTTCGTCTTGCCACCAACATCTTGCTTCTGGTAACCCCAACAAACAACATAGTAGTATTTTCTAAGACTCTCTCCACCAAAGTATCCATCACTACCAAAATGTTCTCTGTGTGGACAACACTGTTCTGAGCACCCAAGGTTCCTCTGCTCAGAACCATCTCTTTTTTCTACTATGCAACGAAATAAGGTCTATCTACAAGCTCGTAGGTTTCCTCAACCAACTACATCTCTAAGAAAAAAATTCTTCCTCTCTATATATTCTTAATTCTTCCTAGGAACCCTGACCTGGCCGGCTTCGCAATCCATATCATGGTACCAATGACCTGTAGCATGAGTGAGAGTGTATAGAGTGCTGAAGAAAAGAGAGCGCAACAATCTTCCATTGCATTAGCATGCATAGCATCACTCTGCAAATCCTTTCTCTTGACCCTAAGATCATCTCTTAACCCTAAAATCCATTCTTTAGCAATTTTATTTAATAATTTGAAGAAAAACAAATTAGCAATCATATATATAGTAATATTTAGTAATTTGAAGAAGATATGCTCTCAACCCTAAAATCTGTTATTTACCAATTTTATTTAGTAATTTGAAGAAAACAATCATTTCTTTAGAAATCATATATTTAGTAATATTCAGTAATTTGAAGAAAATAAAAAGAAAGGTGTGAGATTTAAAAAAAGATAGTAACAAAAGGGGCAACGATGTGGATGGTTTGCATCAACTTCTCTCGCACCATTTTGGAAATTCCTTTTTTAGTTTTTATTTTTACATCAATAAGAATCGATTTTTTTTTTTTAATTTGTAAAAACATTTAATTATTTGAAATAACATTAGTTTTACTTTGTAAGTTTTTGGGTTTAAACACCATGAAGTTAACCTTTAACTTTTAAGGTTTTAAGTATTAAAAAAATATATTCCGAAATTGTTACAACAAAAGTGGCTTGATTAAGTAAAAAATATTATGGCAAAAATGACCTAGTGGAACTCTTTATACTATTTTGAGAGAGTGATATATATTTTAGTGGAACTCTTTATACTATTTTGTGAGTTATAAGAAATTTTAATGAAAAATATTTATTTAAATTATAATTTTTTATTTTTTATTATAAATTATTGTATTTTTTAATATTTTTATTCTTTAATTGATATGTTTTTATTTTCATTATATTTAAATACTTATACATTAGAATATGTTTAATATTTAGTTTGAATGCTTTAATTTTCAAATATTAAAATAATTGTAATATTTCGTTTGTATATTTAAAATTTCTAGACAGATTATATGTAATTAGTATATGTTTTAGTTTGTTTAAAAGATTTAAAACTATTTTTAATTGGTTGAGAGCTTATCTTTCAAGGATGAAAGGAAATATTTTTGTAGTCCAAAAACTAAAGGCATATGGTAGGAATGAATGTCTAATCCATTACGGACCCATAAGAGGATGATTAATAGTTGTATGTGTAATAGCTTAAGATGTTAAAATCAAAATGCTTATAACTATTTAATATTTCATTCCTCAAAATTCTATTGTAAGGAACTAACATTGTATGTTTATTGTATTATTTTTTATTCAATATGTTATGTATGACATTTTAGAATTTGAAATGTGTATTCTATGTGTCTTCTAAGACTCTACATATAATCTATGAGTCTTTGAAATAATGGCTATCATGTAATTCATTGGTTTATGATTCTAAATTATGGTTCAGATTAAGATGTACCTATCTTTATTGTGCCTAAATACTCAAATGAGTCATATACCTCTCATTGATAAGGAATCCTTCTATAACAATGATTCATTGTTTTTTCCCTCACAATTCCTTTTATAGAAATGAGTCATTATTTTTGGCCCCATGCATAGCTCATGAGCCATGAGCCTTAAAAGAAATGGATACCGTGCAATTTCATAGTTTCTAACCCCAAACCATGATTTGAGATAGAACATCATCAAATTATAGAACATATGAGGTAAAATAGGGCCTTCAACATGGCCCATTAGCCATGGAGAAGCATATGTTAGGGCCTAAACCTTAATTTCTATTCAAAAAACATGAGAAAGAACTTGAGAAAAATACACATGGGACAAATGATAGTAATGCCCCTTATATGACACATGTCAGCCAAAGGATCACTTTACAATGATTATGTGGTGGTATTGGACTTTATGCATGGTCTATGAGCCATAAATATCTTTTAGGCATGAGATGTTGGTCTTCCTCATCAAACCATGCCTATGGATTTGAGGCACATCTCTTAAGCTCAAAACTTACTAATATAGTCCATATTTCTATTAGAATACTTAAGATGTCCTAGATCAATGTTATGTGATCGATTAAGGCATTGTTCGTTGTCTTCATCCCTAAATGCTTCCTTTGGATCCTAAGGATTGGGTTTCTTCTATTCACCATGTCTAGCACCCTAAAACCCATAACTAGTGCTAAAATCCTCCCAATGGAACCCATATCCCTTCTTGGATGCTAAAGATAACCTAGAGAAGTTCAATGTTGTTATTATACACCTCTTTCATGGCTATGGAACCATCAAATACAACTTTAAGGCCTAGAATACTTGGGTTTTCCAACCATGCCCAAGGACTTGTGACCCATGCTTGGTTCTCAAAACCTCGTAATGGTGTCCATATCCCCAATCAAAACAATAATATATGCTAGTCCAATGTTATGTGGTAGTAAAAAACTTGATTCATGCTCATCAAGCAATCAGAGATTCCTTTATGGCCAAATGCTAATGTTTCCTCCTTAAAAATTATCAAGGACTCGTGACCCATCTAAACTAGTACTAAAATCCTCCTAATAAGCCCCATAACCTAACTTGAAGGCCAAATATCCTCTAAAAAAATATTCTATAGTGGTTGAGGCCTTGTTGATGGCCCTCAATCCCTAGAAAATTCCTTTAGGGCCTAAGGCATTGTTGTCACATCCGTAGTATTCGGGCTACCATGATTGCAAATCAGTTTCCAGTATATTTTTTAGCAAGTCCTTTACACATTTTGATGAGATCAATCAATGATGAGCAATACTTTTATGATCATTCTTACACATTCAGTGGATCCAGTTCTTGTACATTTACAATCTCATGCCAGGACTAAGCCCCATTACCCTAGGTCAGTGACTGAGTTAACCATTCTTCTATCATCCAAAACATATTGATTGTCAGTTCCCATGGTATACTCAGATGCAGTGATTCAGTATGATTCAGATTGTTCAGATCAAGGACTCTGGTATATGATCCAACATGTGTATGATTGGTGCATTTGGGTTGTTAATGTGCTCTTTCCTTTATCTAGGTAGTTTATGACTGGGTATACGATGATTGTTTACGATAATGTCATTCCCATGTCATCGAGACCCATACATATTTCTCAAACCCACCTATTTGAAGCATAATCCATAATAATAGACCAATGATACCCTCAAGAGGCCATGTGTGGTTGGTGGAAGAAAACATCTTAGCCTTGGATGGCTAAAATACTTCTTTAGGGAACAAGGTTTAGGTCTCTTCCACTAACCATGCCCAAGTATTAAATTCCCCAATACCTAGATACAAAGATCCATGGATACACTTTCAAAATAATGTGTGGTTCTTTGAGGTAGTTTTCATGGCTCTAGATGCCTCAATGGTTTATTTAGAGCCAAAGGTGCAGTCTTCTTCTCTAGAGAATCATTCACAAGGCCCTAAGGAACCTACATACTTATCAAAACCACATAATGTCAATAATATCCTCAATCATAGGACAATGAAACCCTCAAGAGGCCATGTGTGGTTGAATAAGGTGATGTTCTTAGCCTTTTATGGATAGAAGATTCCTTTAGGGGAAGAGGTTCAAGTCTCCTCCCTTGACCATGTCTAAGGCCCCAAGACATGGATACATCGTGGAAAAATTATCCATGCAAGGTCATGCATGGTGCTTCATTCATTGTTAATTTCTATGGATACCTCAATGGTTTCTTTAGGGCCAAAGGCATGGTCGTTTTCCCTAAAACATCATTCACAAGGCCCTAAGATATGTAGATACTAGTTACTCAAAACCACCTGATGGAAATGACATAATCAATCATAGGTAAATGATACCCTCAAGAGGCCATGTGTGGTTGTTGGAGGCAATCTTCTTATCCCTAAATGGATAGAAGATTCCTTTAGAGATTTAGATTCATGTCTCCTCCACTGACCATGTCCAAGGCCTCAAGGAATCAAGACATAGATGCATAGTTCCATAGATACTCCTCTGAAGTAATGCGTGGTTATTTTAGGTAGTGTTCATGTCTCTAGATGCCTATGATTGATTAAGGGCCAAAGGTATGGTCTTCTTCCTTGGAACATCATTCCTAAGGCCCTAAGACATGTACATACTGCACAAAACCACTTAATGGTAACAACATCGTCAATCATAGGCTAATTATACCATTAGGAGGTTGTGTGTAGTTGGTCGAGGAAAATTTCTTATCCTTGGATGGATAGAACCTTACTTTAGGAGTGCAGGTTCATGTATCCTCCACAAACCATGTCAAAGGCCCCAAGGCCACAAGACCTAGATACATAGTACAATGGATACCCCTTCGAGGTCATCCATGGTGCTTTAAGGAATTATTCATGGATTTGGATGTCTCAATGATTCCTTTGGGGCTAAAGGCATGGTCTTATTCCCTATAACACTGCTCCCAAGGCCTTGAGACATGTGCATACTACTCAAAATCACATAATGAAACCAACATTCTCAATAGTAGGATAATGATACTCTCAAGAGGCCATGTGTGGTTAGTGGAGGAAACCTTCTTATCCCTGGATGGCTCGAAGATTCCTTTAGGTACTAATATTTAAGTCTCCTCTATCGACCATTGTCAAGGACATAAACCTAGATACATAGTGACTCAATGTATCTGTATGCCTTAATGGTTTCTTTAGGGCTAAGCTCATGTTATTATTCCCTATAATATCATTTCTAAGGTCTTGGGACACCTACATAAGGCTCCTCCTTTCCTCCTATGACTCCAGTCAAGGCCTTGAGATCCATCTCACTATGGAAACACTCTTGATTGTGCCCATATCTGAATTTTATGCCAATTGTTGCTTTAAATGATGTATGTTATGGTTCATGGCCTTGATCATTTCCCATTACTTCAATAATATTATGTTAGGGTATACTTCTTTCAATTTCTTCCCAAACCATTTTCTAAGACCCATCCCTAGTGCACAAAACCACATATTTCCACCCATTTCCCACTTTAAGATTAATGATATCCTATACATTGCATGATCTCCTATGTGATAGTTTGAGTCATTGGTCTAAGTGTTCATATTATACAAAAACATAAGACCCATATATAGTAGCAAAAACCTCATGACGGTGTTTATTTCATCACTCAGATGTAAAGAATACCCCCAATAGGTCATGTGTACTGGTTTGAGTTGTTGTATTTGGCCTTGGATGCACAAAATATTTTATTTGGAGCTAAGGCCAATTTTTCCTCCCTCAAACATGTTAAGGGCCTAAATCCCATACATAGTACTTAAAACCTCTTACTTACATTAATACCCCCAATATTAGTCGAAGGATACCCTTAGGAGCTCTTATGTTGTGGTTCGATGTATACGTTAATCTTTTATATGCCTAGAGATTTTATCTAAGGTCCAAGGACAACGTTTCCTCCATTAATCATGTCTATTCTATGAAGACTTATACCTACTTTTATTTCCTCCAATTCCCCCGATTATCCCTATTATACGGCCATATATCTTCTCAAAAATTCATTTGTGTTGGCTGAACAAATCATTCTTATCCCTACATGCCTGGAATCTTTATTTAGGCTAAGATTTAGGTTTCTTCTCTTAACCATGTCAAAGGCCAATAGACCTATTGCTAGTGGTCAAAACCTTATAATGTCATCAATGTCCACACATAAACGTTAAAAATGCCCTTAGAAAGACATGTGTTTGATCATCTTTCTTTGTCCTAGATTCCTAAAAGCTTTCCGGATTTTAGACCCATGCCTTCTGCTCAAATCCTAATAATGATACTAATATCCAATAAGAAATTTAATAATATCAATAGAAATATACCCTATTGAATAATCAAATTTCAATTCAAGTCACTTTTATTAATATTTTAAAATAGTAATAAATTAAAAATGGTTGTCTTTAATTATTTATCAACATTAAGAATAATAGCTATTTATTTGCTTGAACAATATTAACAATGATTCATTTAATTGAGTTATATAAAAAATAATTATTTGTGAACTTATGTGCTTGTGGTGCAAAACATCATAAATGAATCATGCGAGTTTATTTGTTTAAAGAGTATAAAAATAAATAATTGAATTTGTTGTGATTGTGGTGTAAAACCTTATAAAATAATCATGAACATTTATTTGAATGAAAAAAATGAATTTTAATTTATTTACAACATATTATTTGTGAAGATGTTGTGTTTATGGTGCAAATCATCATAATTAAATCATATTCGTACATGGTCATGTGACAAATATGCGATCAACACTACTATATGGTACTTGCCAACATGACATTTGAGCTTAGGATTCCATTAGCTGAAGGCCTAGGATTCTTCACTCAACCATGTTGATGGCCACTGTACCCATACGTAGTAACTAAAACCTTGTTATAGTGTCAATGAACATACATTAAGGCAAAGAATACTCTAGGAAGATGTGTGGTCATGACCTTTGAGGTGTCTTTCTTGGTCCTAGATTTCTAATTTTTTGTCACGTACCCAATATTCTTGAATCAGTAAAAAATTTAAAAATCTTCAAACATAGATGATAACAATAAAATATGTAACATACTAATCCCTCTTTGAAACACCATATCAGTTAATTACTCATAGGTTTAGCCACTAAAATTTTATAAACTTATTTTAAAACAACATGTAAAAGACACGTTAACTTGTTTTACCATTTTAACATTCTCATAAAACTCTTACTAAATAACAATGAATGCAATTGTACCCGTTGAACCTTTTAGCACATCTTTATCTCATGGTTAACATAGTCAATAAGAAAACAACCTAATTGATAACAACATCAACAAGGTCATAAGGCGAATATATATAGCATTATACATCACATAATTAACCAACCTTGTACAGGAAACGTATACATCAAGTAATCAGGTTTTCATTCATAAAGACATATTTGAGGAACACCATAACAAACACAGGAGACCAAGGATAACTTGGTTCACCCGTACACGGGCTAGTCCACAAAAGGTGTGTGCATCTTTCATTAATTACTCAAGGAAGGAAGAGGTTACATCCAACAACAAAGTTGTTGACAACCACTTTCCTACATTTCTCTAACTTCTCCTATAGAGAGCTTATTAATGTTGACTCCATCGTGGCAACATAACATAAATTTTACTATCCTTAGTATCAAATTGTAAACCCCACTTTTGTCAAGTTTCTATTAAACTCTAGATTGTAATTACAACATATATATATTCTCTTATACCAAGAATTTATAACATAATTACATTATGTTAACATTAATAACAAGTCTATTCTACTCCTTATACTATGACTTTTATATAATCTTTTCCCAAGATTTGATAACATAAATATGTTATCCTATGTATACTTTAAAATATAATCTATTTAATATCTTAACTAAGAAATATCCCCTACATCCTTACGTTAAACATATTTTAACGTACCTAAAAGATATGTAATTTATACATATATTTATTCAAACTTTTAAGTAGGGATATTTTATCATAAAAAGTAAAGAATCATTAATCGTGACCTTGAAGGTAAGTTCTATTTAATCTGTAAGAGAGTATTGAAACAACTTCGTCTAAAAAGGAAAAACTACCGCACATCCTACATGAGCATGAAGATAGAGATTTTACAAAACAAAACTCTCGGACATCTTATAGTGAGATCATCGACTCTCTATTTGTGACAGCAACGATACAACCGTAACATATATTAAGGAAACAAGGGTAACAATAAAATAAATAAGATTAAAACCTCATCGAACTAGCTAGGATCAGGCTTCTGTCATTGAGCCAACTCGTATCCTCCAGGCAGAACCGTTCTAAGATGGAAACATGACAATTCTTTGGACCAAGATCAAGCTCGGAGATTTTAATAATTTCTTCTACAGCGATTGGTCTCTAAAACACTAAGTCTAGCAGGTCTAATCGTATAATGAACAAACGATGCAGAGATTTAAAAGAATGTCAGGCAGTGATCAACTCTTAATGCAAATCGCATTTCTACAAAGATCAAGAATAATAATAGATTCTGAACTTAATCGTCTTTGCAGACATTCAAGGAAAGATCTGGCAATATCACTCCAATGTTAAACGCATTCTACAGAGATCTAAGAATAATAATAGATTCTGAACTTAATCGTCTTTGCAGACATTCAAGGAAAGATCTGGCAATATCACTCAAATGTTAAACGCATTCTACAGAGATCTAAGAATAATAATAGATTCTGAACTTAATCGTCTTTGCAGACATTCAAGGAAATATCTGGAAATATCACTCAAATGTTAAACGCATTCTACAGAGATCTAAGAATAATAATAGATTCTGAACTTAATTGTCTTTGCAGACATTCAAGGAAGGATCTGGAAATATCACTCCAATGTTAAACGCATTCTACAGAGATCTAAGAAGACCGATCGGGGCAGATATTATCTAAATCTAAACACAAAACCACAGAGAAACTAGAATAAAGAACAACGTATTCGTTTCTGCATAGATTCGGGGAAAAATAGTCAAGTGCTAAATGTATCCCACAGAAAATATAGAATAAAGAACAATGCATACTTCTACTAGGAATTTTCGTTTGATCGCGGGCTATTCTCCTGTGGTTTCCTGGATCCGCCATCAACTAGCTGTGACCGCTACCAATCAACCCTTGTCATCTTATCTCCTTTTGGTCTAGATCTTCCTCTCCAAGAGCTGCGACCCCTCTCTGACGCAGGGATTTTCCCCCCGGCAATCTACGAAAAATCTCCCTTTTAACCTCTATCCTTGGTTGTATAACCACTAACCATCCTCGAAATGGCCACCACCTGTCCACTGATTTGTGACAAATGTAAAAGGCCGGAAATGTGGCTCATCATCGACTCGAGCCTTTTGCAACCATTGCAGCACCTCTCCAAAATTAAAGGCTCGACTCTCACAAGGCACGGTGATCATAATGGCCACAAACTCCACTGAGGAAGAGAGAGGCTCCTTCTTCCACGTGGGAGCCCACTTAAATTGTAACGCTCACTTCCACGATTAATAATAAAAAATTTCACGAACTGTTACCTAAAATTGGGGAGAGCACCATCTCCATAAGGTGTTTTTAACCAAAAACCCTCATAACCAAATAGGTGGTAGGACTAAACAACGAATAATTTCTTAAACTAAAGCTTTATATTTATATTAGTCAAGGAAAATAAGCCACTTATCTCTTTGTCATTGTACACCTTTTCATACATATATAAATATGAATATTTTTCTTGTATAGTATATATATGCAATTGTAGCATCTATTTCTTTATGTTTTATTTTTTTATCATTGTTTTATTTATTTGACCTTTCCAAGTATATATAATATCCACCTAGTTGTGTCACTAAATTATGTCTCTACTTAGGTGGTCTTCCTTAGGATTTATCTTTCTAACAAGTAATCGTTACTAATCCATTTTATCCCCAATGTTTTCGACTTAAACATGAATCTCATGGCTTCCTTATCTTTTCTCTTATGGGTGAGTTTGTTACTTTTTAGTTGCATTACTATTCTTTATTCTTCTAGGATTAATCTAAGACTTAAAAACATAACCCTAACTCACGGTCCACTGGTGGGGCCTTGGCCTTGAGCTCCTCACCATGGCCATTTACAAAATTCATAATTTTAATTTACAAGAGTAATAACAATAAGAGTGAATTTTAGGGATGTTACACCCTCCACCCCTTAAAGAAAAACACTGTCCTCGGTGTTCAACAATTTGTCTTTCGTATCGTTTCACCATCTTTCGTTTACTTTTGCTCTTAAGGTTTGGTCATCTTTACATCTTTGCGATTTCAGCAAGCTCTCTTCAATTGTAACCTGCACATTGTACAACTCGTACAAGATTTTTTTTAGTATAACATAAGTATCCAAAATTTCAAAATAGCAAATGTTTATCATTCATCCTCATCCTTGATGAAATATTTGCTTACTTTAGCATTCATAACATGCATACATAAATGTATTTTCTGCAATCACGAAGACTTGCCATACAAAACCCTTTATGTATTTCCGCAATCGTGGAGACTTGCCATACAAAACATGAGTTTTCTGTAACTCAGCCGGAAAACCTCTGCATACAGCAGAAATATGACAGTCTTACTCTGCAATCATGATCCATAAAGTCCTGTAAAATAAAAATGTAAAGTAAATTATTACTTACTCTTGAGCGATTTAGCTCAACTTATTTATGTAAGTGGTTGTATAATCTATGTTTGTATACTGTTGACTAAATCAACAAACAGCATTCCCTTGATCCAGGAAGTTCTTGCCTAACACTTCAGTGCTCACGCAGCAACCATTTCTTTCATGTCTTGCCTAACACCTTAGTGCTCACGCAGCAAACATTTCTTTCATGTCTTGCCTAACACCTTAGTGCTCACGCAGCAAACATTTCTTTCATGCATACTAAGCAGCGTCCTGCCTCCCACATATACATTTTCTTATAGCTTGCCTAGGTCTTACAGCCAGCCGATTCTCCGAGAATCCTAGTGGCTGTTCAATCCCTGATTTTAGGGAGTATTTCAGTGCTATTACAACACACCTTACACAATTTCCCCTCAAGCCTTCTCGCTTGAGTCCCGGAATTTATTTTCCCCAAGCTACCTTGCTTGAGTCAATTTAATCAATTTATTTCGTCATATTACATTCTGTACCCATATGATTACTCTGACCAATCTGGGTCGAGTTTCCTAATTAAAAATATATCAAAATTTAAAAGAATCTGTAACCGTTGCGATGTGGATCTTAAATCCTCACCCCCTTATTTTACCTTGCATAATATTTATGCTCTTGCATTTTCACAAGCTTCACAGAAATTTCACCATCTGCCAAATTCCACTTGTTAGTATCACTTTATATACAAAATCAAATATTGTAAGAAGATCCCTTCTTTAAACAGAAAATCATCTTTCTTAATAAAATATCCCTATGTAATCATCTAAGATGTCATTTCCTACTACACATAACTAGCTTATATGATTACATAATGCTTTGAATACAATATAACATTCTTTCTATGATGATCCATGGACATTATGATCTTTTAACCTCGAATGTTAGCTTTCACCATTTCAACACAATTCCTATTTTTAGTTCTACAACCCTTTTTGTATACCCTAACATCATATAGAGATAACCAATTGTCTCAAAACAAAATTACATACCTTATATAGATAACCATGTACCTTTGTAAAGGCAACCGCATAGCTCACCTTCATCTGCCGAGGTTCCAGTTTACTTGTAACATCGCGCATTAGTGTTATACATGAATTGATATATATATTCCACATTTACCCACTGATGGGTGTCAGGCAATGATGTGTGGAAAAAAAGAAAATAACATTTTCTCGACCACAACATTCAAGTGTTAGTCGTATAAAGGTAATTAAATCATAAGAACAATCATACATATAACATATGTTCAAACATCATTTTTACCTGTTTCATAAAAGCTTATACCTCGATTACTGTCTCAAAGATCACTTCCGATCTACCCTGCAATTTCCATGTCATCAATGTTTTCCTTAATACATAATAAATAAAAACAATCATTCCCTATGGCAACATAAGTACATCAAAAGATTACAGCATCCTACTAACCTGTATTTGTTTCATGTTGGTTCTAGGTTCCCAATAATCTATCCCTTAACAAAATAACATATAGTTGTACATGGATAGCAAGTCGTATGGAACAATTACAAGTATAAGGATTACTCATTGTTTCCTACGTCTATCTTAGTAAAAATTACTGAAATAAGAGGTATATATAAAAGATACTCATGCATTTTCATCAATGTATTGACTGATTAATATTCACATGTATACCTTTGTAATTATAACCATTTTCCTTTGAAATCTCACAATTTCCTAGTCTTAGAAGACTTCACACCAATTAAAGTTAATTTCTTTGTTTAAAAGAAACCAGACATCTTAGTCTAGCCAAACTATACTTCTTATGGAATATTAATTTAGCATATGTAACTCACTTATAGTTGGTACCTCAGTAAAAAGGAAAACAACATCTTAACCTCACATAAGTAAGCTTCCCTCATAACTAGAAATATTAAATTCACAATGGCTCCTCCTGCAGCATGCACCTTATAAACTTATAAACTTTCTTATTTAAGATAACTCATAAGTAAACGGAACTTGATCGTTTCTTACGTAGTTCAAAACCCAAGACTGACCCAAACTATCAAATCTTTAATGGTCCTTTTAACATATAGACTTACTTTTGATCTGAACTTAAAGGATCTTTTAACAGATCTAAGTTGCTTACATTCCCCAACTAAATTTCATATTTGGAAATCTAGACTATTGGTCAATCAAGTTTACTTAGTTATCTAAGGTCAACCAAATTAGGAGACTTCCTTAGCCTATAAACTTCACTGTGAAATAGCTAGGATAACTCCCAATACATGTTTTTACTTTACTTACAAGTACCCATTTCATAAGGACTTAACTCCCATAGTATAACTTTTAAAGTAAATTTTTGACCTTATAGAGTATGAAATGTATTGTAGAGTATGACGAGATATTCATCGTTTAGTATTTATCAATAGAAGATCATTCAAATGAACTTATGTAATGTTCACAAATAGATACTCTAATTATAACTTTTCAGTAAACTCATACGTACTTACTTGCAATTCCAAGAAGTTTTATCGCTTACCTCTTGACGATCCTTTGGAAGTGAACATTTTGGCTTATAGAATGCAGCTCCTTTTCTAGTCCGACCAACTTGTATTTGTTCTTCTCCAATTGAGCTCAATAAGCCCAGGTGTTTGCAACCTGTGCTCTGGCAGAAGAAACTTGAAGTTGAGCTTGGAGATTCATTTTCCCCTCCTCCAGTACAATCCATGCATCCAAAATGAAACACAAATAATTGATTAGTCAACTTAACAACCTTCATACTTACTTATCGCATGTTAAGCTCATTAGGCCCTAGTGTTGTAACCTAATGCTCTGATACCATATGTCACGTACCCAATATTCTTGAATCAGTAAAAAATTTAAAAATCTTCAAACATAGATGATAACAATAAAATATGTAACATACTAATCCCTCTTTGAAACACCATATCAGTTAATTACTCATAGGTTTAGCCACTAAACTTTTATAAACTTATTTTAAAACAACATGTAAAAGACACGTTAACTTGTTTTACCATTTTAACATTCTCATAAAACTCTTACTAAATAACAATGAATGCAATTGTACCCGTTGAACCTTTTAGCACATCTTTATCTCATGGTTAACATAGTCAATAAGAAAACAACCTAATTGATAACAACATTAACAATGTAGTGCCCCTAGACTTGTGTAGACATTGAGGGCACCTGCCGAGTGACCCGACTGATTGAAACATTAATTAAATAACCTTTTGACCTTATTTTTTTTTTAGTATGTGTATCTGAACTGTTGAGGTAAATGAATAATATCATATGTTAAACGATTAGCTATGACTATGGAAAATTATGTTGATGGATAATGCTTAACGACTAGCTATATGGTGATTATGTATTTGGCAACGAAATGTATATTTGATAAGATGAATGAGCAGTTTGAATAAATCATAAATGTTTAACAATGCTAGAGTTAGAAACCAGATGATGATTGTTGAGAACAGTGCTACTAATAATTTGTTGCGAGAAGTGTGTGTAGAAACAAGTGAGACGGTTCACCAACGGACACACAAAGGAACATGGAGGGTCGTAGAGTACGGGTAAATCACACACAGGGGAAGCGACGACGATGTCAACTTCTGACAAGAATACCACGCATGAGGAGATAAGCATTGATCCGCTTGCTCAAGAGGAATGCGTGAGGACGTACGAGGTGGGCCACGACGGAGCTGGTCACGTACGAGTTGAGGGGCGCGCAGTGAGAACGGACTCACTCCTCAGCGCCATTAGTCCCTAGATAGCATGTAGACGGAGGATGGATGGTAACGATTCCTAAAATCCCTACAAGAGTTCCCGCAAGTCAAAACGGAAAGATGGTGGCAGAAGGGCCCAACGATGCGGTACCCTGTCAAGAACGGAAAGAATGGACGCAAGGACCCAACGAGGTGGTACCATGCCAAGGAATGGAAACCATGGATGATTGGACCCGACGGAGTGGTGCCATGTCAGGGGATTAAAAAAATTAAGGAACCAGGAGCCCAACGACGCGGCACCGTGATCCTAGTGAGTTTGATTGTTAAATTAAACTGCATAAAAACTTAGGAGAATAACTCTAGATTATTACTTATCAAATGCATAACAATAGCTTAGACATTTGCACATGAATAGTTATTTTGTTGAGCATTTAAATTAATAGAAATTATTATTTAGGAGCAAAATAGATTAGACACCTAGTCAACTAAAAGCTAGGAGTTGATTAAAATATCTGGGGGACAAACTAGAGCAAACTTAGGGATGTAGGTGCACTTCCCAGAGAAACTAACACTTGGATGGGTGAGTGTTTTAATTAAATAAATAATTAAAAATATTTAATTATGCATGCAGCGACATGTGTCGCAGGAGATTTCCCTTTATAAGGAAGGCTTAAGGAATCGGTAAGGGGCCCATAATTTGGACGATTGCCGTAATTTTCGAATGCCTCAAAGACTTGCTGCTATCTAAGGGTTTGGCTTAGAAATCCTGGTGGGAAGGGAAGCCCAAGCTGAATTTCTGAAATACTTGTGTGAGCTCTACGACCCAAAGCTCGGGGGAGGCCATGCGACTGAAAGCATGAGCCTATGGTTGGGTGGCGAAGCTAACGGTTGCTTCGCCTATGGTTAAACGAGCTTTGCTGGAGGGATCCTACGGAAGACGCAGACAACAATGGACCAGCTGGATTGGGTTGACAGGTTAAGGTTTGCTTATTTTTGTTAAGTTATTCACTCTTTTATTTTATTTTTCCAATAACTATAATGGCTAATTTGTTTGTATGAAGTTTTTAAAGTTTCAGGTTCAGTTCAAGGGGACCCTAAAGGAGGGGCCCTACATTTGGTATTAGAGCCGGTCGAGCCTTGAGGGCACCGAACTCATATTAATCAGGTGTTCTTCGGTGAATCATCAAACTAAAGACTGATCCGGATTGGACACATTTCCACAAGCCCACCATCGTACGATCATCGAAAAATAGGTTTCTCTATCTAGTCTATTTTTCTTTTACTAAAATATTTCATGGCTGGAAATGTGAATATGAGTTACATTGAATTAACTGCTGAAAGTTCATTCTTCTGAATATTTTGCATCACTGAAGTTCATATATTTAGATCTATTTGAATTTATTTATTTAGTGGTTTAAGATTTTATTATGGCTGGAAACTGCGATTTGTAACTTGAGCCGTTTGTTAAATTTCGTTAGCTTGAACATTATATATTTCTGATGGTTATCTATATGATTCTATGTGTATTTTGTTTGTCCAACGATTCAAGGTTTCCATGGCTGGAAACTACGAACTCCTTTCAGTTGAGTCTTACTGTAATTGCACTATACATTGATATAGATCCTTGCATAATCCAGGATCAGATGAATGCATTTGGATCTGTGTCATATCCTATCGTAACTTCGAAGACCCTTAGCGCAGATCTGGAACCCTTCCGATCTTTGTAAATACCACCATCTTGGTATTTTGGCTTAGATTTGAGGTTACGCATCTTCCTGTAGAAACACAGATCTGGATTCACAACTTAGGTGTTGTGCTCGCGTATGCCAATACCTAACCATGAAGAGAATTTAATTAGTAATTTGCACTTGTTGTTCTATGATGATTGTAAATTTGAATTGTTGATCTGTCATATTTAGTCCCTAAAACTTTCTGAACGACTCTTTGTGTGTGAAATTCAGTGAATAATTTTAGATGCATCGATTGATTTGTATATTATAATTTCTGGAATCAGTTTAAGTACTCAGATCGACTCTGTACTTCAATTACAGAGCTCAATCTAAACGCTCAGATCGACGTTCTGCCAATAAAATACAGTGAATAATTCAGTGCACGGATTGAATTGTAATTTTAAATTTTCTGCGATTCATTTTAAATTATCAGATTGCATTACTGCCTTGCATTTACAGAGATATACTTTTAATTTCAGATCGCATTACTGCCTTGCATTTACAGAGATCTACTTTTAATTTCGGATCTAATTCTGAAGCAATCCCTGTGGAAAATTTTAATTCTGTCTATTTTCTTTTTCGAACACGGTATCAATCGAGAAGTCGATTCTTTTTATACTCTGTAATATTTATTTCATGAAGTCAATTCTAGATCTATTTCAGATCTAATTCTGAAAGCAATACATGTGGAAAATTTTAATTTTGTCTATTTTCTTTTACGACTCTGAATCAATCGAGAAGTCGATTCTTTTTATACTCTATATTATTTATTTCATGAAGTCGATTCTAGATCTATTTCAGATCTAATTCTGGAAGCAATTCATTGGGAAAATTCTAATTCTGTCTATTTTCTCTTTCGACTCTGTATCAATCGAGAAGTCGATTCCTTTCATACTCTGTATTGTTTATTTCATGGATCGATTCTAGATCTATTCCAGATCTACAATTCATGTGGAAAATTTTAATTCGGTCTATTTTCTCTTTCGACTCTTTATCAACCGAGAAGTCGATTCCTTTCATACTCTGTATTGTTTATTTCATGGATCGATTCTAGATCTATTTCAGATCTAATTCTGAAGCAATTGATGTGGAAAATTTTAATTATGTCTATTTTCTTTTAATTTCGACTTGATAGCGATTGAGGAGTCGATTCCTTATTTTGGTATTTAGATCTTGTTTATACTCTGTCATTCCAAATGGACCAGCAAACTGACTGTGTACACAGTTAAATGCGATCTATGTCAATATTCTAACCTTACCCTGAACGCATGGATCTAATGCTAAACTCTATGGTAACCTTACCCTGAACGCATGGATCTAATGCTAAACTCTATGGTAACTTCTGAATTTAATCTTTGCTGAGAATTTCTCCTTCACACCAGATCGCATGAATCTCTGCCATTTAACCTCTGTATAACTTTATTTGATATATCTGTCGATTACGCCTTCATACTCAGGTAGTGGATCCCTTTCCAGCGATCATCTTTATTAAGTCTTAAACTGATCTCTATCAGAAATTTCGATTGAATTCTTGTATTAGAAAAAAAAAAAATGCCTCCACACACCGAGTTATAAGTTACTGTTAGCCAAATACAATTCTCCATGACTCATTTGCCCTCTTTGGAGTCGATTAACAGAGTATTCCAAATCCTCCTCCAGTCGACTAATTTCGAATTGAGGGCCTGTTTCATCTCTGCGAACAACTTGAATTGATACTACTTTTTTTTATACTCAGAAACGAATTTCTTTTAAGTCTGCGTTCCTTGTGAATCGATAGATTTTCTTACATTTTAGGAACAGAACTGATATTGAAGTCGCTGCGTAGGGTTCAAGGTAATGGCATCTTGTTTCGCAGATTCAAGTTGGCGTATTGTTTTTGCAGATTCAAGTTTGATTAAGGTCTCAAGTTCATAATTTCAAGTTTGATGCTCTGTATCTCTCCCTCGAATTTATAAGTGATTTGTTTTACAGAATGTAATATTCCACCTTGATGTTGTAAATTGTAAATTTTAGTTCCAAAACAAATCTTATTTTCATGTCAAAACTTTAATGAGTCCATCCCCAAAACGACGGCCCTGTCCCTCGTTTGGCACACCGAGATGTTTTTCTTCAACTTCACCAGCAATTTGGTGATTGCTTCCATGGCATGCAGGGTGATGTCTACTCGCCGTCGAATTCCAAAACTGTGAATGGGAACAAGTTGGAACCATGTTCGCCACATGTCATGACCTCCAATGGGCGTTGAGCAATTTCTATAACACGTGGTCTTCCCTTGGAGCTACGTGAGACCTTGGCATTTGTTGTGAGTGCCTTGAAAATGGCATTAGAATGAGTGCAAGTTAGATTGCTAATAACGAAATAAACTAAAACAAACTTTGGGAACCCTGTTCGCCACATGTCAAGAACTCCAATTGGCGCATGAACATGGAATACCATCGATGACTTGGCGTCCAGATGATGAGCTGGGTCTTACTGGATAACTCGACTGTAATTTTATTATATCGTTATTCCTTTCCTTTTTGTTTAACTAAGAGTGGTTTATATTTCAACCGTATAATTTGAAATGTCTACAATTAATTAAGTCAATTTTATATTCCAAGTAGAACTGAAATGAAATACTTCGGTATATTTTTAAAAATAATTAAGAATTGAAAGGATAGGAATAAAGTTATGTAAATTTATATGTCAAACAGAATTGAATTATTATGCATAGATGAATTAGATGAATTGAAGTGATATGCATAATTAAATAATGTTATTTTGAGTCATTTAAACCCAACCGAATCTTCAATCCAGAATTACTCATGTTCCAATCTTTTAAATAAATTACTAAAGTAATGGAGCTACAGCAATGACCTTGTATTTAGAGAACATTGTATTGCCCTCTTAATTTTCTCAAGAATGTATCCTTGAAATAGATTATATAAACATTGAAATGTGTCCTTGAGGAAATTATGGAAAATGTCTTATTAATTGATTATGTCTTTTAATTATGATTTAGAAAATCTTATAGTGTTTTGAGATTATTGAGAATGTCTTCAGTAATTAAAATATATATGGATTCAAGTAGTGTCTTTTAATTAATGTTATAAATGTCATGTTTTTCTTTAAAATACAATTTTAAAGATGATCTCTATACTCTTGAAATTGTATGAAGCCAACCTTAGATAATTGGAGAAGTATGTCAATCATTCTTAGGCATTCATTCAAGTTATATAGGAGTCTTAAGATTTGTTTAGACATTCACTAGTATGAAGGACAATGAAATGCATCATCGTCTTATGTATATCTCTAGGTAGTATCACTTGGCTTATAAATAAAAGTTATAAGCTACCTTTCTTCATAGAGAAATTCTCTTAGAATTATGATGTAGAAAAAAAAAAAAAAAACTATGAATACTTATAGAGGGGATATATGGTATTATATATCTATGCAACATTTGCTTAATGATGCAAATGTAGAAATATACAAATATATATAATAAAGTGGTCTCACGAATTATATACTTTAGTAATTTCTGCTCAAAAGGGTTCCTTATGTTACGTTATTTTTGAAAGACTATATAATTGTGGAGTATTATATATAGATGAAACATAAAAATAGACATATATATATATATTGGTTAATGTATGAAATTCACCACATTGAAGAACTAATATCATGTTTACGATTGCAACAACACGATCACATGTCAAGGAATCGGTAAAAGGCGATGGTAAGACGATATCTCCACCGAGACTCAGATAGATTGTTGAGAGGGTGAAGTAGACTCAAAATTTGGAAAACAGGATATCAGTGTGACCCACATGATGAGCTGAACACAAGGAAATGAATTTTGCAGCATGACAATGTTGTTAAAGAGAATGAAAAAGTAAAAACTCGACGTAACCATGACAACAGTAAATAAAGAATTATTAATTGTGAAAGTCTACCGAAGGGTCCAAATCATGACGATTTTAGTAAAATGAAGCATGGAAATGATCAACACAATGAACTGAACGCAATGAAGCTAACAATAGGACATCACCAAACCTTAATGAAAGGATGACTATCCCTCGAGATGGAACTCGATGAGGTTAAGAAAACCCATAGTGCGCGACTTGGCGAGTATGTCGAAGTGGTCCTACGACAACATAAATGATGAAATGAGGTAAGGACATGATAAGCTCATTGACTTGGACATCATGTTAATAATGAAAGGACTAAGTGATAAATTCAGATACATTCGACTGAGCCACTAAGTCTCAATGCCTCGAATCCTATCATACTAGAAACCTTTAGGGATTTGGAACTAGTCTTTTGGGAATTGGATTTTGGAATATTTCATAGTCGCTCTTGATTTGTTAATTCATGATTATAACTTACCCATTTGTATTCTAAGGAATATTGTATAATATTTACTTCCTTGTCTTGGAGGAAAGGACATCCATTAGATTTGAAATCTCATTCGGATTTGTTATGTTGAATGATCATTTGATAAACTAATGGGTGGCTATTGACACAATGCAGCTTGTAGAAAATTGGATGTCATAAACCTTTGTAAATCGGTAGGAGATATAGGAAATCTAGTTGGGACTGGAAATTATTGAATGTATTATTGGATTTGCATTACACGAAATTACGATTGAGTTCCTTAGGACGTATTAAAATCATGTGGGATGAATTAGAAAACTAATGATTCATGATTGTTTATGAAAAATAGAAGAGAATAACAAGAAGATGAGAATAGATATTAAGATAAAGCCTAGCTTCGAAATTACAAGAACAAATTAACTTCGGGACGAAGTTCTAATTAAGTAGGGGTGTATGTAGTGCCCCTAGACTTGTGTAGACATTGAGGGCACCTGCCGAGTGACCCGGCTGATTGAAACATTAATTAAATAACCTTTTGACCTTATTTTTTTTTTAGTATGTGTATCTGAACTGTTGAGGTAAATGAATAATATCATATGTTAAACGATTAGCTATGACTATGGAAAATTATGTTGATGGATAATGCTTAACGACTAGCTGTATGGTGATTATGTATTTGGCGACGAAATGTATATTTGATAAGATGAATGAGCAGTTTGAATAAATCATAAATGTTTAACAATGCTAGAGTTAGAAACCAGATGATGATTGTTGAGAACAGTGCTACTAATAATTTGTTGCGAGAAGTGTGTGTAGAAACAAGTGAGACGGTTCACCAACGGACACACAAAGGAACATGGAGGGTCGTAGAGTACGGGTAAATCACACACAGGGGAAGCGACGACGATGTCAACTTCTGACAAGAATACCATGCATGAGCAGATAAGCATTGATCCGCTTGCTCAAGAGGAATGCGTGAGGACATACAAGGTGGGCCACGACGGAGCTGGTCACGTACGAGTTGAGGGGCGCGCAGTGAGAACGGACTCACTCCTCAGCGCCATTAGTCCCTAGATAGCATGTAGACGGAGGATGGATGGTAACGATTCCTAAAATCCCTACAAGAGTTCCCGCAAGTCAAAACGGAAAGATGGTGGCAGAAGGGCCCAACGATGCGGTACCCTGTCAAGAACGGAAAGAATGGACGCAAGGACCCAACGAGGTGGTACCATGCCAAGGAATGGAAACCATGGATGATTGGACCCGACGGAGTGGTGCCATGTCAGGGGATTAAAAAAATTAAGGAACCAGGAGCCCAACGACGCGGCACCATGATCCTAGTAAGTTTGATTGTTAAATTAAACTGCATAAAAACTTAGGAGAATAACTCTAGATTATTACTTATCAAATGCATAACAATAGCTTAGACATTTGCACATGAATAGTTATTTTGTTGAGCATTTAAATTAATAGAAATTATTATTTAGGAGCAAAATAGATTAGACACCTAGTCAACTAAAAGCTAGGAGTTGATTAAAATATCTGGGGGACAAACTAGAGCAAACTTAGGGATGTAGGTGCACTTCCCAGAGAAACTAACACTTGGATGGGTGAGTGTTTTAATTAAATAAATAATTAAAAATATTTAATTATGCATGAAGCGACATGTGTCGCAGGAGATTTCCCTTTATAAGGAAGGCTTAAGGAATGGGTAAGGGGCCCATAATTTGGACGATTGCCGTAATTTTCGAATGCCTCAAAGACTTGCTGCTATCTAAGGGTTTGGCTTAGAAATCCTGGTGGGAAGGGAAGCCCAAGCTGAATTTCTGAAATACTTGTGTGAGCTCTACGACCCAAAGCTCGGGGGAGGCCATGCGACTGAAAGCATGAGCCTATGGTTGGGTGGCGAAGCTAACGGTTGCTTCGCCTATGGTTAAACGAGCTTTGCTGGAGGGATCCTACGGAAGACGCAGATAACAATGGACCAGCTGGATCGGGTTGACAGGTTAAGGTTTGCTTATTTTTGTTAAGTTATTCACTCTTTTATTTTATTTTTCCAATAACTATAATGGCTAATTTGTTTGTATGAAGTTTTTAAAGTTTCAGGTTCAGTTCAAGGGGACCCTAAAGGAGGGGCCCTACAAACAAGGTCATAAGGCGAATATATATAGCATTATACATCACATAATTAACCAACCTTGTACAGGAAAATTATACATCAAGTAATCAGGTTTTCATTCATAAAGACATATTTGAGGAACACCATAACAAACACAGGAGACCAAGGATAACGTGGTTCACCCGTACACGGGCTAGTCCACAAAAGGTGTGTGCATCTTTCATTAATTACTCAAGGAAGGAAGAGGTTACATCCAACAACAAAGTTGTTGACAACCACTTTCCTACATTTCTCTAACTTCTCCTATAGAGAGCTTATTAATGTTGACTCCATCGTGGCAACATAACATAAATTTTACTATCCTTACTATCAAATTGTAAACCCCACTTTTGTCAAGTTTCTATTAAACTCTAGATTGTAATTACAACATATATATATTCTCTTATACCAAGAATTTATAACATAATTACTCCTTATACTATGACTTTTATATAATCTTTTCCCAAGATTTGATAACATAAATATGTTATCCTATGTATACTTTAAAATATAATCTATTTAATATCTTAACTAAGAAATATCCTGTACATCCTTACGTTAAACATATTTTAACGTACTTAAAAGATATGTAATTTATACATATATTTATTCAAACTTTTAAGTAGGGATATTTTATCATAAAACGTAAAGAATCATTAATCGTGACCTTGAAGGTAAGTTCTATTTAATCTGTAAGAGAGTATTGAAACAACTTCGTCTAAAAAGGAAAAACTACCGCACATCCTACATGAGCATTAAGATAGAGATTTTACAAAACAAAACTCTCGGACATCTTATAGTGAGATCATCGACTCTCTATTTGTGACAGCAACGATACAACCGTAGCATATATTAAGGAAACAAGCGTAACAATAAAATAAATAAGATTAAAACCTCATCGAACTAGCTAGGATCAGGCTTCTGTCATTGAGCCAACTCGTATCCTCCAGGCAGAACCGTTCTAAGATGGAAACATGACAATTCTTTGGACCAAGATCAAGCTCGGAGATTTTAATAATTTCTTCTACAGCGATTGGTCTCTAAAACACTAAGTCTAGCAGGTCTAATCGTATAATGAACAAACGATGCAGAGATTTAAAAGAATGTCAGGCAGTGATCAACTCTTAATGCAAATCGCATTTCTACAAAGATCAAGAATAATAATAGATTCTGAACTTAATCGTCTTTGCAGACATTCAAGGAAAGATCTGGCAATATCACTCCAATGTTAAACTCATTCTACAGAGATCTAAGAATAATAATAGATTCTGAACTTAATCGTCTTTGCAGACATTCAAGGAAAGATCTGGCAATATCACTCAAATGTTAAACGCATTCTACAGAGATCTAAGAATAATAATAGATTCTGAACTTAATCGTCTTTGCAGACATTCAAGGAAAGATCTGGCAATATCACTCAAATGTTAAACGCATTCTACAGAGATCTAAGAATAATAATAGATTCTGAACTTAATCGTCTTTGCAGACATTCAAGGAAGGATCTGGCAATATCACTCCAATGTTAAACGCATTCTACAGAGATCTAAGAAGACCGATCGGGGCAGATATTATCTAAATCTAAACACAAAACCACAGAGAAACTAGAATAAAGAACAACGTATTCGTTTCTGCATAGATTCGGGGAAAAATAGTCAAGTGCTAAATGTATCCCACAGAAAATATAGAATAAAGAACAATGCATACTTCTACCAGGAATTTTCGTTTGATCGCGGGCTATTCTCCTGTGGTTTCCTGGATCCGCCATCAACTGGCTGTGACCGCTACCAATCAACCCTCGTCATCTTATCTCCTTTTGGTCTAGATCTTCCTCTCCAAGAGCTGCGACCCCTCTCTGACGCAGGGATTTTCCCCCCGGCAATCTACGAAAAATCTCCCTTTTAACCTCTATCCTTGGTTGTATAACCACTAACCATCCTCGAAATGGCCACCACCTGTCCACTGATTTGTGACAAATGTAAAAGGCCGAAAATGTGGCTCGTCATCGACTCGAGCCTTTTGCAACCGTTGCAGCACCTCTCCAAAATTAAAGGCTCGACTCTCACAAGGCACGGTGATCATAATGGCCACAAACTCCACCGAGGAAGAGAGAGGCTCCTTCTTCCACGTGGGAGCCCACTTAAATTGTAACGCTCACTTCCACGATTAATAATAAAATTTGTCACGAAGTGTTACCTAAAATTGGGGAGAGCACCATCTCCATAAGGTGTTTTTAACCAAAAACCCTCATAACCAAATAG
Organism: Larix kaempferi; assembly: GCA_027924585.1. NCBI lineage: Eukaryota > Viridiplantae > Streptophyta > Pinopsida > Pinales > Pinaceae > Larix > Larix kaempferi. The sequence goes on from BSBM01001167.1 coordinate 1,080,245, forward strand.
GTGGTAGGACTAAACAACGAATACTTTCTTAAACTAAAGCTTTATATTTATATTAGTCAAGGAAAATAAGCCACTTATCTCTTTGTCATTGTACACCTTTTCATACATATATAAATATGAATATTTTTCTTGTATAGTATATATATGCAATTGTAGCATCTATTTCTTTATGTTTTATTTTTTTATCATTGTTTTATTTATTTGACCTTTCCAAGTATATATAATATCCACCTAGTGGTGTCACTAAATTATGTCTCTACCTAGGTGGTCTTCCTTAGGATTTATCTTTCTAACAAGTAATCATTACTAATCCATTTTATCCCCAATGTTTTCGACTTAAACATGAATCTCATGGCTTCCTTATCTTTTCTCTTATGGGTGAGTTTGTTACTTTTTAGTTGCATTACTATTCTTTATTCTTCTAGGATTAATCTAAGACTTAAAAACATAACCCTAACTCACGGTCCACTGGTGGGGCCTTGGCCTTGAGCTCCTCACCATGGCCATTTACAAAATTCATAATTTTAATTTACAAGAGTAATAACAATAAGAGTGAATTTTAGGGATGTTACATTTTTTCTTTTAGGACCATAGGTAGAGGTTTTCTTTATTGATTATGTCCATCGATGTGATACCATGCCTTTTTCTAAAAACCAAATAATAATAGTAAATTCCTTAAAGAAATTTAATAAGATAAATATATTTTCAATTAAATAATCAAATTTCAATTCAAAATATTTTTATTACTACTTTGTAATAGTAATATATTTAAAACGGTTGTTTTTATTTATTTGTAAATTCTATTTATTGGTTGAAAAATGACCGAAAATGAATAATTGAATTGAGCTATTTACAAAATAATTATTTGCGAATTTGTTGTGCTTGTGGTGCAAAGCGTCATAAATGAATGATGTGGATTTATTTCTTTAATTATAGAAAAATAAATAATTGAACTTGTAGTGATTGTGGTGCAAAAACTCATAAATTAATCTTTGATTTTTTATTTAACTAATAAAGTAAAAAAAATCCAATTAAGTGATTTACAAAATATTTATTTTTGAATTTTTAATATTTATGGTGAAAATCCTCATAATTAAATTCTACTTGTACATGTCAATGTGATAACTAATAGCATAGCACCACTTTATGGTACTTGCCAATGTGGCATTACTCTTAACATGGATGTGGAAAACCTCAATTTTCGATAATATTAACAAATATAACACGATCTTAACACCACTTATATTTTGTGGTGCTAATACCACCATCTTAACACCACAAAATGTAAAGGGTGCTAATAACACCACCTTAACACCACAAAAATATAAGTGGTGCTATTACCACCACCTTAACACCACAAAATATAAGTGGTGCTAACATGTGGTGCTAAAAGATGGAGTTTCTTGTTGTGGTAGAGTATCACATAACTTTCAATGAGAAATCTTGTCTATGAAATAAGAGCACGGGGGGTTCACTCAGTGAACTTGTTACATAGCACGACCGTTCACAAGATATTAAAGAATATCCCTAATGTCACTAAATATTGGAAAATGTCTCCTAAAATTGTATTGTTGAACCCCCCTCCCAATATATCTTTCCAATTAATAAAACCCCTAGTTTCACCAGATATTGCACGTATCCATTTTTATCAAACCATTTTTAATACCCCCTTTATATCATATTATCAAGTTGTAACAAACATAAGCCCTAAATTCTATTGCTACTTAATTACTATCTATCCTAGACTCGAAATTATAAGAAAATATTTAAATTATAAAAACAATTATATTATATAAATTAAAATAGAATAAATATATATTATTTGTATTTAAAAATAGTGATATTACTTATGTTAATTTTTAAAACTTAAATAATTATATATTAACGTAATGATTATTTTTATCATTAATATGTTAAATTAATCCTCGGAAAGGCAAAAATTGATTTGATTCTCTACCAACAAGAAGTCCTAAATATGTAAGACACGGGCTTATTATGGACAAAGTTATTCAATATGTTAAAAGTAATTTGTAGAGAGGTAAAAGCAGAACTAGAAATCCTAAAGATGCAAGTCTTAACGAGTTATGGGAAAATTTATAATTTTGTCTTAATCGAACAAATAGGGATCTGTATTTTTATTTTAACATAGTAACTTTGTCTTAATTAGACACAGAAATTAACTATATAATCATTATGATGGAATAAAAGAAAACCTAGTGCCATGGACACAAAGGGAACTCGAGGTACCTTTTTCAAAAGGACTTTGCCACTTCGACTCGATCGGGTGCTCGAGGTGAAAAGGTAGCCTGTAAAACAACCATGCAAATCAGGAAATGAGACCATTGGCTAAGAAGTGATAAACTATAACAACAATTTTCTAAACAACAAATAGGTGGTGGTTACCTGTAACAAAAGACTTGAGAGCAGAACAATCGATAAATGGGCTAGCTATCAAGATGACTCCAAACCTACCTTAAATAACAGTGCAATCATTCAAAATATGAAATCATACATATTTACCACAGAAACATAAGATATAAGTAAGGAAAAGTAGTTGAATATATTATACTTAAGACGAGAGTTTATTAAAAAAAAGGACATCATTGTAATATCCCTAAGTTGAAATTTAATATTTTATTATTTTATTATTTTATTTTAATTGCTACAAATTGAGAAGTGTAATTATTAAGACATTGACACCAAATTATTTTGGTGGAGGATATTTTTATAACTTTGAGAAAGTGAGATATGTATGTGCATATTTAACTAATATAAATTTGGGGAAAAACATTGGACATAACACCAAGAGTAATATATTCATACCCTATGAGGAAAAAGGAAAAATATTAAATTCTCATTCTGCCACATTTTGAACTCAACAAGTTAATTTATTTAAATTAAATTCAAGAAACCCTCATAAAAACCTAATTGCTTCCCCAAGTGGGGAAGCAGAGAGAGATGTTAAAAGAGAAGAAAGGATGCCTTCAAAGGGGGTGACAAGACAAGAGGCACTTGAGTACTTGTGTGAGGCCTATGTTGTGCACAAAGTGGTGCATTGAGATAACACTGTGAGAGTGTTGGTGTATCCAAGGGAGATTCCTTCAAAAAATATCAACGGTATGAATACCTCGATGGTGGCCATTGCTATGAGATGAGCCTATGGTTGGGAGGATACGATTTCTTCCTATATTAATGTGGTTATTATTTAAAGTAGAATAATTATGTTTCTAATGAAGATAATTCTTTGCAGAATTTTACTCTCTATAATGTATTAATAGAATGTTACATTTTATGTGGAGTTACATAGATAAGTTTTACTTAAAAATATTATACAAAGAAAATGCAGAATATTTTTATGGATGATGAAGTAAATATGATCATCTACATGTCTATTTTCAAAATTATATGGAGGAAATTCTTACATAGAATGTACATAAAATATTCTCAATTCTTTCTCCATTATTATGAATCATTGACAAACTTATAAGAGGATTGGAAATATTTGTTAATGACTAAATGATGTAAAGTGTATGTAAATTTATATTAGGGTTTGTGTAGAGAAAGGAAAACCCTATGGGTTGAAAGAGTCAAAGTTAATGGCTTCATTTCCCTTTCATTTATAATATCCTTTAAAATCTATGTTAAACAGAAAGGTTAACCTCTTAATACCTGTATTATTCCTATGCGTTTATTTATGGGGTGAGTTAAATAAGGTAATACCTAATTATAGATATAAGCATCACCACCAGCAGAGGTCGAGAGAACACCAGCACTTGAACCCGAGCTTCCAGCAGCACACATTGATCTTGTTAAATAACCACTACTTCGCCCAGCGTTTCCTAGAGTCCCAGAACCTCCAGGTCGAGATCCATATTAAGTAGCAGATCCTTCAGAAGCAGAGATGCCCTCTTAATGTTCATTAAATAAAGTGAATCAAACTCAATATGAGCATAATGATAATATTATGAAACCAAAAACAATGTTGCAGCAATAATAAACAAATATTTATTTTTTATTAATAAACATATTGCAAAGTTTATTAAATAAAGCCGAATATTAATTAATTGTTTGAGAATACAAATATTTACTGTGGAAGGTATTATTGCCATTACATAAACCAACCAACAATATTAGTATCATATGGAAGAACATGGCATGCAATATTTTTGTAAATGAAATAAAAAAGCTTAAAAAAAAACACCATATTCCTTCAAATTGTATAAACCATGTGTGGCTCTACTTGGTAAAGTGAAATGATACATAGGTTGTTTCATTGACTATAATTCATATGCGGAAAATATTAAATAATAGATTAAGAATGTTGTCTTTTTAATAGTATTAGAGAGAAGCACTTCTTTATTCGTTAATAATATTTATTACTCATGGGTAAGAGTGGGTCATTACTTACATTACATCCAATTCATATATTTTAAATTATTTTTATAAATTAATATTAATTTAATTTTGATAATTAATTATTTTAATAAATTAACATTTAAATTAATTTAGTCTAGTAATTATATTTTTATTTTTATTTAAAAATTATCCGTAATAACTTTAAACACTAATATACCACACCATCATAAATTTAGAATCCTTTCAAGACTCGTGGTTTGGAAAATTAGTTTCATGTATTCTCTATAAAAAATCTACACAGATATATAAAAACATAAAGTTTAATAGAATTTGAAACTCCAATAACAAGGTTCACAATGAATTTATGCAAAGCACGGAGTGCATTTTTATGTTAAACTTGGTACAGGTGGAAAATGGTATCCAGAAGAAAAAAAAATTCCCACATACTATAGAAAACTAATTGTTGCCTGGGTATGTTTAAAAGTAAACAAGATGCTTCACACTCAATTATTTGTCCTCCAATAACAAGATTGAGATGAATTCCATTGGTGCGTAGTGTAGTGGTTAATCGCTAAATTGCAATGTTCTAGATGTACTACTTGTTTGATTTCTATCTCTTTATGAGCAAAATGTAGGTTATTCTAACGTTATAGCTCAGTATCATCGATCTACATGAATGAATTTTTATTACAATCCATTCCCAAGTTGAGAGGGAAAAGCAATGAGAAATGGACCCATATCTAATATAGATGATATATTGTGATCCATTTCTAACTGATCCCAACAACTTGAACTGATATCTTTACTAGATATATGGAATCTTAGTAATCCTTCCTATCAACAGATCATTGATTCGATTCAATCTTTGTCATTAGTCAGGGTAGAACGTAGATGAGGTGGGGGCGGGACGAAGACTGAATGAGATCACATCTTTGCATGCCTTGCTTGTCATGTAGGCTGCAGATTGTGGATCTAAGGATTCTACTCCGCCTTAATCACAACTTTGCATGCAAATACCTCTCTATACTTACGTTATGAAGGTGATTGATAATGACCAAATGTGGACCAAATGCAACAACATTTGTTCCCAAAAAACAACATGCAGTTTTGACCAAAACTGGGTTTGTTGTGTTGTGTTTAAGAAGGCACCATATTGCAAATCTTACAATAAATGAGAATTTTCCTCAGTCATAGAAAATGGTAAAGCTGAAAATAAGTGAAATGCATGAGTCTCTCTATTTATCGAAAAAAAGTAATGACTCATTTTCTTTGTTTTTATTCGTTTACACAGGAAAATGACAGTGGGATGGTAACATGAAATTGATAGCTTCAAATTCACAAACTCGTGGTTGTTGCAGTGCTGTAAAATGAGTGTTATTTTAAAAATATGTAAGCATCATGAAAATATGCATGTTATAATTGCAATAAAATACACACCTCTTATTTCTGAATTCATAGGGTTTCTTGTTATTGGAGAAGATGCAGGGAGTGAGCCACTTCTACATCATGCAACACATGTATTTTTACACTAATCCTAAACTTATGTATATCAAAGATTCATAAATATGGCTCCAATAAGATTCTTTATAGAGTTTCCTACTATTGGATAAGATGAGGACAGCGAGCCACTTTTGCATCACACACCACAATTTTTTTAGACTAATATTTAACTCAAGCATATCAAAGATTCAGAGATAAGGCTCCAATAAGCTTCTAATATTTGCAAATTTTAGAAGGACATTGTTGTAAATCAAGGGTGAATAGGAGCTTTATAAACTGTATTTGCTGGAGAGTGGGGCAAATGGGACTCTAAACACCATCATTGCTAGAAATAAGGGGTTAATGGGCCTCTAAAAACCACCATATCTAGAAATCAAGGGCTAATGCAGATCTAGAAATTACCATTGCTGTAAATCTGGGTGAATGGGAGCTCGATGAAAAATTTAAGTGGGCTAAAATATATGTTCCCTTTCCCTAATTTCCCGCTAAGTATTTTTTTGCGATAATTTTTTTTAAATAGCTTGTGGGATAATTAATAAAAACTATCATAAACGTATTCAATATAAAAAATTCACCCTCGAAAATTTGAAATCGCCTAATCTCTCTCATGGAAATTTTCCATGAACCCATATACACATGCGTCCAAACATCAAAACCCCTGTAACAGAGCATGAGTTGCGTTGCAAATAATAACCAATAGGAATGGTAAATGAAATGGACATAGTCGTAACCTGAATACAACTTCTGTTTTATCAAGCTGAGTGTATTATTTTCCCTTAAAAACCCACTTAGAGGTAGGGTGTATCGACCAACCCAGATGTAAAGGAAGTCAACTTAAGTACATGATAAAAAACCAGAGAAAAACCTACCATGTAAACCATGCCAAGAGTAATGAACGCTTCCAATCCATCACTCTATCGAATAATCATGATTCAAACTTGCTGCATCGATAAACTATGTAGTTATCATAAATAAAACTCATAAACACGGAGAATTTTTAATGAATGCGTGTTTAATCGCATGCTCTATTTACACAAATAGTTCATGAAAGTGATTATTACCTGCAGAAAATGGAGAGATTGAGTTTCTAAATGCGTCATAGCCATTCCAAGATGTGACAAAGCTATATGAGTTGTAGAGTATTATTAAGACACTTTTTCTTATTGTCGAGAAAAAGAGGAAGTTTGGAAAATTATGCTATATGAGGATTTATTAAATTGAGTATATCAAATGGCACGAAAACCTCAACTACCACCATTAAGAGCTGTAAGCTCTGTTCCCCAATAGTACTGTAATACATGCGTTGGTTTAATCTTGTCCATCTATCATGGAGTGGGAGTTCCATGTGTATAGAGCGGTAGACAACTCAAACCTAGACTTAAAGTATAGTGGTGTTTGGAATAACGTACCATTCTTTTCATTTATGGGCTAGTTGGATATTAATTATAAAGCTAATATGTTTCAATGCATCGTATGAAGTACATATTTAGGAATGGAAACTACTGCACACAAGTCCAAGTCTTGTAGAACATAAATATGGATATGCCTAGTTTGAATTTAGTTCCATAACTATGGCTATCTTTTTAAAATGATTTTTCAATGGGTTAGTTTTTCCATGCCACGTAGTCCTTCTAAGTCTTAAATATTACTTTTATAATAACCAATGACTTTCATGGGTGTTACCCATTTATAATTAAAATAGAGGATACTCCTATATTAAGAAGGGGAATATTAATATGTTGAATTTATGAGTTAGATCATTACTCTAACTATTTAGAATGAACGGAATTCAAGTTTATAATAAAAGTAATTACCATATTTATGTATTAAAAAAAAAATTGGTGTTAGTTAGAATATGAATGGAAATCAAGTTTATAATAAAGGTAATTATCACATTTATGTATTTTAAAAAGGAATTGGGGTTATAGAATGTGGGAATGTTACAATCTTGATGGTAATATAGAAAATGATTATACCAAATACATACAAGTTTATACAGCTATGCAAACCAACTTGAATGAATTAATATAGAGACAAATGTCTGGATCTTATTATAGTATAGTAGCTTGTTGTTCAATAGGATTTATCACCGGTTAGAAGAGTTTGGGTAGTACTTCTTGTTACATGGAATTATTGCAAATATTTTACATTATAAAATACAGAGTACCTTTATTAATTATGTCCCTAGTTAAAATATTGTAAATGCTCCTAGAAATATATCAATGTTCTTGAGATTGTGCCTTTCCCTATAATACATTATTTCATAAATGTTATTATTATCTAATAGATAATTTAAAAAGATATTACATAACCATAGAAAGAAAAGGTGAAATTCTTCTTCTTACGCTAAACCATAGACAATAAAATTTTTAGACAAAATGAACCAACCAAGCACATGAGTCACATGAAAACCCTTCAATAGAGCAGTAGCATCAACCATCCTATGTCCTCATTGAGTATGCCTTGTCCATGAAACTCAATACCTCATGCCCTTGACCCCTAATTTTCCCTTTTTTTCCCCTCCACCGCTTTTACATGAAATGTAATAAAATATACCCTAAATATTTGTATTGCCATATAACATAATTAAGTCCCCTTGGCCCCTTAATACAAGGCAATATATTTTCTCATTTCCGTATCATAGTTTATTCCCCAATGAATGGACGTGATAGGATATTGCCTACCAACTAAACCCCCTGTGAATAAGAGAGGATAATTGGTATGGTGATATAAAGCTCTGTGGGATCTTTGTGACCACTCAAAATTTTATGTTGATGATAATGGAGAAAATAAGTATGAACTTAGATGAAATGATTATAGATTGAATACATACAATTGTGAAACATTGATGATGTGGTGTGCTAATATAAATTGGCAATATGTTCTTTCGAAACATGTTGTCATTAATCACATAGTGAACCAACAACACATGCATATAGGATATGTTTGTGTGAAACCATTGTTGTTAGTGACATAGGTGCGCAAGAGATGTGTCATTTGCTTCTAGAACTTTCTCTTTCAAAATGTAGTCATAAATTTGTGGTTCTAAATGTTGCTATGAAGGTTTTCAAACAAGTGAATATTATTACATACAATGCCGACAATGATAACTCTCTTGTTGACACATATACCAAGCGACCTATGGAATGGAGCACCTTCAACTGATATATATATATATATAACGATTTTTAAAATAAAATACTTCTATCTCATATAATTTGAGTGAATCAATTTTAAAAGAAATAGAATATAATGAATAATTTTCAAAAGAAAAAAAAAATAGTTATGATGAAATTTATTCTTTGAATTTTTTATTTATTTAATGAGTAATTGTTTGGTTGAAAGAATTTTTTTATAAAACTTAAATAACTATTTATATTTTGAAGAAATGTATTTATATTTTTTTTCTCATCTTTATACATTTTTTAACTTTAAAATGCATTATAGTTTAGAATACATTTAATTATTTTCCTCGAAAGGGAACATAAGCTATCATATTATTATAGTTTAGAATATATTTAATTATTTTCCTCGAAAGGGAACAGAAGTTATCATATTATTATATTATTATGTGGTGAGCGTATTAGTCTTTATAATATTATTTAATGATGGATGTATTATTCTAATTTAAGATATAATGGTTTAATTTTGTAATAATATATTAATAAATGATATTTATAAAAATATTAATGTTTAATATATTGTGTAGAAAACATTTTTATATTTTTTTAAAAATAAAAAGTTATGATATTGATTCATTGATTTATCAAGCATGAAAGGGATCTAATTTCTTGAAGTGTAATTTTATAGTTACGAAATTTGATCCCTCTCTTTCTTGATAGATTAGGGTTTAAGTTTTATTTTTTATTTAACAAAAATAAGAAATTATGATAGGATTATGTTATAGGTTTTTTTATTATTGTTATGTGATGGGTTTATTAATTTTTATATTATTATCTATGATTGATTTATAATTTTTCCTCGAGTGATTTGATTGATTTATAATGTTAATTAATAGTTTATTATATAATAATTTTTTTAAAAAACAAATTATTAATGATATAAAAAATTAAAAATTTCATTAATTAAAATTTGATTAATTTTTCCATTATAATTTAATTGAAAACTGGATAAAACTTTTAAGAAGATTGTTTCACCATGAGTAATATCTCCTAAGAATATTGTTTCACCATGCGTAATATCTCCTCGTCTCTCTTCCATAGTACATTTTAAAGCAGTCTTACTTTCTATACAAATTTTCAAAACGAAGACATTTGATTTAGTCAAATTAAAAAAGACGGATCGAGTCAATAATGAATATTTTATATCGTGTTGAATACTACCAAGTCAAATTGAACGAAATGAAAGCAAGGAATGCACGGAGAACCAACCACCACATGTGTTGGATAGTTGGACTTACCATCATACAAATTCATCCAAGTAATGCATTTGAAGCGCTTATAAATACACCTTTATTTCCCGTTTCGAATCATTCACCTTTCCTTTCATCTCTCTATTATTTCCCCAGCTAAGCTCTCATTGCATCTAGCTTGACAAACAGATCGTGCATAACTTTATTATTATTCAATAGTTTGCGTCTATATTGTCCACTCCATTGAAGCCGAGCTGTTTATTGAAATTATACAATGGCGGCCAGGCTGATGTACAGCACCATCATATGCGTTTTCCTAATCTCTGCGCTATTTCCCACAGCAAGCTCCAGACCTAATTTCCTCCACGAAGCCACTGCTGACTCCGAAATTAAGGACAACTCCAACAACAATAACATCTCTGAAACTTATATTCAAGAAGCCAATAACGCGGCCACCATTGTAGCAGCGTTACTAAATGATAAGCTTCCAAAGAGCGGTTATACTCCCTCGTCTCCTTCAGCCTGCCATAACATGGTCATAGACACTGTCGGCGCCGCACGTTACAGTTGTTGATATAAATAAACTCGATAAATTGTTCCATCCGGATTCAGTTCAGATCTCCTTGAAAGTGAAATCACATTGAAAGAAGGGAAAATCAATCAACTCGAAAGTCAATTCTGAAGATGACGTTAAATACTTGGAATCTTATTTTCGGAAATAAGACGAATTCAAAGAGTGTTATTGTATTACGCAGTTTCTTGATCAGTTTGCATTAATCCGTAAATATGATCTTTACATGTAAGAGTGCCCTTTTCACTAAATTTGAGGAGTAAAAAACTATGTATTTGCCACTGGTTTTATTAACAGCCTCTTTATCTGCTTCAAGCCTTCGAGGTTTCCATATTCTAGACGGGATTAAGTTAAAATCAGCATACATTCTTAACAATACCACCGAACTATTCTTGAATTAATTGGAAATATATCTACACTGTTTAAACACACCAAGTTTCAACGTTGTGACTTTCCTAGGTAACTTGCATAGTACTCTCTGTCAGCCCTTGTTTAAGATGTAATTATTGATAACCACTTCATGTTTGAGGTTGTTACCTAAATGTTTCACACGTTTTCGTATAGTGCCAGGCAGCCTCTAAAAGGCTTAATTACCTCAAAAGAAATCTTACCAATCTTAAGGCTGTAATATACAATATGTCAACGTAGAAACTCTATCATCCTTAGTGGGTAATTAGTATTTAATAAAATATTAAGTAAATATATTTTTTCCAATATCTATTATAATATAATATAAAGTTAAAATCTAAAAAGATATAAAGTTAATTAAAATTAAAAAATAAACAAAAAATTGGATAAGTTTTGTTGTCATATTGGAATTGAGCAATTGTTTAATCATTGATTTATGAGAGTTTAAGATTAACATATTAAACTAGTATAGATCTATCTTAACTAAAAATCTACCAAGTAGCTGAAAGGATCAAATCCCTTAAAATGAAAACATTTTTTTTTAAAGTTTGTACTTGAAAGGATTTAATAAATCTATAATTTAATATCTAAACTAAACTAAACAAAACTTTGGGTCCATCATAATATCTTAAAAATACAATGAGATCTATCAAGCAAGCGAAGGATCAAATTTCTTAAGTCTAAAATTTAAAAATAAACAAATATATACCTCAAAAAAATTGATCATTTTGGTTATTTAGTTTAATTACTTCTATATAATATACATAAGTATTGTATATTCTAACCCTTTATAATTTCTAATTAGTCATTAAAGTCAACTTAGTTAAGTAATTTGTTAAGCTTTGATTAAATTTAATTTAGTCCCAATTGTATCCAAAGTGAAGGCTTTAGCTTTAAAAAAATGTTAAATTTATTTTAATTATTTTTCAATTTAAATAAATAAATATTAATTATTATTTAATAATAAGTAACATATAATATTTTCATGTTTAAAAATGTATTTTCTGTTATTATTGATTTTGATAAGTATAAAATTGATCCATTATACAAAATATTTAAATAAAAACTTTGTTAAAAATGGATGGTAATGTCACATACCAATAACATTTTTATGGGTACCTCAAAAACCACCAAACTATATCAAATTTTGCATGGATAATGAATCTAAATTGAAATTGATTCATCTTATCACTCATGCAAGCTAATGAGGGTCTCTTTTGATGTGTTAGATCCAATAGAAAACCGATGAACAAACATGCATCCCTAAAATTACATGGATATTTTGAGATACATACACAATGAATCTTGGTTTGAATAAATATGTTTTTGTGGGTGTACCATTTGAGTGCCTAAATGATGGAATCAACCTTCAAAAATTGTTAGACATATCGAGAACAAATAGTAAAGTGAGACACTATTTTTCCAAAATAAATTTAATAACATATATATTTTTTTTAATTATCTAAGTGATCAAACCTCGAAAGCAATATGCCAAGTTTCACTACATCTTTTGAAGGTCTTAATGTAATGATTATGAAATGGTTTTCTTATAGCATGTAAAGGTCGGTGTGTTACAATAGTCCAACAAACAATTTTTTTTTTTAATGCTTAGAAACATAATAGCTATGGAAGAAACACTAAAAGTGTGGTTTTTGAGTTAATGAATAATGACACAAGAAAAATAGAAAAAAATAATTTGTTTAAAAAACTACATATTTGGAATTTGCAAAAAAATGTTATTTGGGTCTAAAATTTCATAAAAAATGATTGTATGTAGCATACTATAACGTGTGGTAAAAAACAAGCATATTTATAAAATGGATGAAATTCCCAATTAGTTATGGTTTACCATATTTCGTGGCACACATTTTGGTAACCGAAATCTAACTCCGATGAAGACACGTAGGAAGATGCTATGATTTAAAACATGACGATACTCGATTTAGGCGGTAAGGAACGTGAGTGTGTTTTGTTTAAATTCAAATTTTCCTTTCTCACCTATCTAGGTGCCATGAAAATCAAAACATGTGCACGTTTTAGCTCTACAAAACACTTGCATCTTTTAGTTTTTGTGGAGTGAAAACATCCATGCATTTTGTAGAGCTAAAACACGTGTGTGATGTTATAGACATCAAATTTACCTTGGGGGTAAGGGGAGGAGGGGGGTTGGGGGAGAGAAAGAGATAGAGATTGAGGTTGGGGAGGGTAGGGGTTTATGGAGGATTAGGTTAGTTAGATGGAAGATCGGGTATATAGTGGGAGAAGAGAGAGATGGGGGGATTGTAAATGGAAGGGGGAGGGGAATTAGTAGAGATAGAGAGAGAGAGCGGTAGGGGTAGGGGAAGGGAAAGTAAGAGAGACAAAAAAAGAGAGGGGGAGGCTGAGAGAGAGGGGAAGAGATGGGGGGTGTAGAGGGGGTGGTTATGGGTAGGGAGAGTAGGAGGGGGGTTAGGGAGAGAGAGGGGGGGTAGGGGTAGTGAGAGTATGTAAGAGAGAGGTAGGGGTGTTAGGGGATTGGGAGAGAGAGATATGGGTGGGGTTAAGTTGTAGGTGGAAGAGTAGGGGAGAGAAAGAGTGAGAAATGGGATTAGGAAGGGTTATGGGGGAGAGAGATTGAGATGAGGAGGGGGGTTAAAGGTAGGAGGAGTCACGGGGGTCTGAGAGTAATAGAGGGGGTTAGTAAGGAGGGGGGTTATAGGTAGGAGGAGGAGTAGGGCGGTCTGAGAGTAGTAGAGGGGGTTAGTAAGGGTTAGCGAGATGAGGGGAGAGAAAGGGTGGGGTTAGTTATAGGGGAGGAGTATGGGGGTGAGAGGGAGGGTGAGAGGGAGGGAGAAAGGGGAGGATGGAGAGAATGAGAGGTGTTATGGGGTTGGGGGAGAGAGAGGTGGGACTAGGGGTGGGTGGAGAGAGAGAGAGAGAGAGAGAACCTGAGGAGCGGGAGGGAGGGTGTGGGTGGTTAGGGGTTGGGGGAAGGAGGGGTGTTAGGGAAGAGAAAGAGATTGAGATCGTGGTGGGGGGACGGGTAGGCTGGAAGAGGGAGGTTGGAGGATAAAATGAGATAGAGATTGGGGTGGGGTGGGGGTTTAGGGAGGATAAGGGAAGTTAGATATAGGGGGTTATAGGTTGGGGTAGGAGAGAGAGAGAGAGAGAGAGAGAGAGAGAGGGAGAGGAGGGGGTGGGATTAGAGGTAAGGTAAGGAGTAGGGGGAGGGGGTTTAGAGGTAAGTGGAGGATTAGGGAAGGGAGAGAGTGAGAGAGGGGTTTAGTAAGGGTTAGGGAGAGTAGGGGGGGTTAGTGGTAGTGGGAAGCGTAGGGGAGAGAGAGAGAGAGGGGCGGGGGCAGGCAAAAGGAGTAATTATCGGTAGCGAGAGTAGGATGGGGTTTAGGGAGAGAGAGCAGGGGGTTAAGGGTAGTGAGAGTGTGAGAGTGAGAGGGGTGGTGTTAGGGGGTTGGTGGACAAACAGAGGGCCCGAGTGGGGGTTAGGTGGAGTTGGAGGAGTATGAGAGAGAGTGAGTTAGAGAGGGGGTTAGTAAGGGTTACATGTAAGAGGTGAGAGAGAGAGAGAGGAAGGGGAGTTAAAGGTAGGGGTAGGTGTTGGGGGTGAGAGAGTGAGAAAGGGGTTTAATAAGGGTTAGAGAGAGAGAGAGGAGGAGGGGGGTTTAGTGATAGGGGGATGAGTGTGTGTGTGTGTGTGTGTGTGTGTGAGTGAGTGAGAGAGAGAGAGAGATCAGGGACGGTTGTGGGGGTGGTAAGTGATAGGGGGAGGGATAGTAGGGGAGAGAGAGAGAGGGGGGGTTACGAGGAGCGAGAGTAGGGGAGAGAGAAGGGGGGCTTAGTGTAACATCCCCAAAGAGATAAGATACTATTTTGGGAAATAAGGTACTTGCTCCTCCTTAAAAAATAACAACTTCGTACGTTAGTAAAACAAATTATCTCCAATATTTATACTTCGTAATTATCTTCAGAAATTTACTCCAAACAAACTACTACTATAAGGGTGAAAGAAAAGTGCTTTATGCTTGGTCCCACATAACTCATGCAACATACTCCAATTAACAAGTTACTTAAGGACCATAATCATACCTGAATGACCCCGTTTCTTATTAAATATTCTAACCTCTTCATTAGATCATTGCCCATTTGTGAAGGCTGAAAATGCCTTAACCCATACCATAGTTACATCTTACATGGTCGTCATTTGGACAATATGAAATTAACAATGAATTATCATTCGTCCACGCAAGCTTTCTATACACTTCATAATCACAGCAATCATAATCACCCACATGAGCATTTAACATAAACACAAAACAAGACATAAACCTCGTTAACATAAACACACAACACAATATGAACATAAACACAGATATGATAACATACATGGGAAACAACACATAAATGCATATATGATACGTGGTTCACCCACTATGTGGGCTACGTCCACCAAAGATTAGTCACCTCTTGTATTATTGCTCATAATAACAAGTCACCCCGTGCAACATAAATTATTGCATCATTTACAATCTATTTCCTCATCACCTCTCTCTTAGAGAGCGATTTCCAGACATTCATAATTCTTCTTGGAATTCAGGGTTACACCACATAGATGACTACCATCTTCCTCAGTGACCTTTAGAATCTATAGTAATCTAAACATCGAAGTTGATCCAAAACGAGACATAAGATTGAAGCTCTTTAAGGAGAACGTCCTCATTCTCTGGGCTAGAAACCACATCTACGAATATCTTGATACGAAAACAACATAAGTTACAGAGAACTCAATCTATATAATATGTATACCCGCTAGCTTTCACAACAACAAGGGTTAAGGAGAACTATCTCTGTATAAATCTATATATAAATTTATGTACCGGCCTATATTCATCCCATCGACATAAATTACAGACATCTGTCTCTGCATTACTAAAAATATATAGATACTGGTATCGAGAGATTATAAGATAAAATTAAAACCATGCAACCTAAAAACAAAACAGAGTGCATAAAATTAAAACCATGCAACATACTCATTGATCTATCCAGGAAGGAAAACGATTTAAATGCGTAGAACTGTGACTTTAGAAGAGCAGAGTTCTACTCATACAGAACCAACAAGAACTGAAATACGATTTCAATACATAGCATTCCGACATCAGAAGAGCAAGGCATCAACAAGAACTGAAATACGATTTAAATGCGTAGAACTACGACTTTAGAAGGGCAGAGTTCTACTCATACGCAACCAACAAGACTGAAATGCGATTTCAATGCATAGCATTCCGACTTCAGAAGAGCAAGGTTCTATTTATACAGGCATCAACAAGAACTGAAATACGATTTCAATGTAAAGAACTACGACTCAGAGTACGATTATATCTAAAGTAGGTATACTCTGTCATCTCAGGGTATAGAAAACGCATTATGCCAAGAAGGAACATACCTGGGCAAACTGGTTTGCTTCTAACAATTGCAAATATATATATATATAATATCCAGGAAGATATAAAATATTAGCGTAGAGTTTTACTTGTGCTTATCGCAGGGTCCGTTCAGCTTAGAGCTTCTCCATTCATAGCTCCTCGATCTGCCATCAACTGGATGCGAGTATACTTCCCGCTACCTATCCATAAAACAAAACCTCGTTTTCGCAGCGATAGAACTCTCTTTTCCATCGCAGAGATGGGACTCTCTTTCCTATCACAGATATCCCCCTCACCTCTGCTATCGTAGGGATGAAATCTCCATCCTCCATTATGAAACGGCCCCCCCATTTCCAGTAATCAAGGCAGAGATATAATTTCATATCCCCAGAATTGCGGCCCCCATTGTTCTCCGCCCCCTCACTACGATTCCCCCAAAGTAAATATCAAGAGGAAATCGGTAACTCCAACTCCACTTGAGTGCCAAGTGGTGGAAGAACCACGATTTCTTTTCCAAGTGGAAGAAATGCTCGAGGAACACATGCGAGGAGAACCCTGGTAGGTAAGGAAAATGTCCCCTTCACTAGAGTTTGATTCCTCCTTTTAAGGAGCACTATCGCTTAGCTACAACCACTAATTAATTACATCAAGTGCCCACGTTCCTTGACATGGGAAGCTCAAGATAAACTGGACTTAATTTCTATTTTAAATTGTTCAATTATTTAAGTGCTAGTTATCTCATAACACTTTTGAAGGCACTACTATGTTATATCAATCTTTAATAATTCCATCTCCCGTGTACCACTTCCTTGGCAATACGGAGTGAACCATTGACACAACAAGGTTTATGTGTAAGTGTCAATGACCATCCAAACATTTGTAATGTATGTTTTTCTTATTTTGTTTGATCCACTAAAAATATGAGATTCAATAAATGACTTCATTTAGACCACTCCACCAGTATTATTACTCGTCTTCTATAAATATAGACGGCCCATGATAAATGTACTATCCTCATTCCAATTTAGAATGAATGGCATTATAAGTCACATATTATATTATTCTTTTATTCTTGGATAAATATATTATCCTCATTCTACTTTGAGATTATAAGCCCTTTTAAATTATTTTAAAATTCTGATAAAGATAAAAGGAGGGATATTACACTTAGGGGATATTTCTGGGTAGGGAGAGTATGAGTGGGGTTAGCGAGAGATTGGGGGTCTTAGGGGTAGTGAGAGTGGGTGAGAGAGAGTGGGGTGTCAGGGGGTTGAGGGAAAGAGAGAGGAATGGGGTTTAGGTGTAGGTGGAGGAGTATGGTAGAGATAGAGCGAGAAAAGGGATTAGAAAAGGTTAGAGAGAGACATAGATGATTTAGGGGTGTTAGAGGTATGGGGAGGAGTAGGGGGTGAGAGAGTGAGAGAGGGGGTTAGTAAGGGTTAGAGAGAGAGGGGGGGAGGGAGGAGTGAGGTTAGTGGTAGGGGTAGGATTAGGGTGTGTGTGGGGTGTTAGGGGTTGGGAGAGAGAGAGAGAGAGAGAGAGAGAGAATGTGGGGTGTTAGGGGTTGGGAGAAAGAGAGAGAATGTGGGGTGTTAGGGGTTGGGAGAGAGAGAGGGGTGTGGAAAGGGTGGTTATGGGTAGGGAGAACCTAGAAACCAAATATATTAATAACTACAGATACACCTAAATATAAAATCCCACTGCATAAAAGAGACACAACCAAATTTAGAGTCTCCATGATATGCCTACCATGTTAACAGGTAATAGGATGTACGTATGAGCTTAAAGAGTTGTCAAATGCCAAACATGGAATTTTATCATGGTCTACAAAGTGACCTGCTAAGGGGATCATTGTTGCTTAATACTTTTTAATCAAATGGCACTTTTAGGTTACAGCAACAGATGACTTCTTATCATTTTCGTTATCTGAGTCATCAGAACACAATCTGTCAAATGTCTCATATAGGATTTGTACCTCAAACTAGAGGAGAAGTTGTTGAGACCAAAAACTTTATGTTCCAAGAAATAGTTGTCGGCGGCGACCCATACACCCATTAACAGACCTTTCGAAAAGCCTGTAGATCCACAAGTAGAGATAAGGGTGATGAATATATCTAAGAATATGTATTGGAAAGATGCAGGTGAACAGGCCATGTGCATATCTTAAGTTCGTTTGTCTGACTTTGCTTCTATGGCTTGCTTTCATCCTATACAAAAATTCATAATTCCAATTGAGGATCAGATAAGCCCGCATTTGATTTCTTCAAAGTCAAAAGGCCGTGTTGAGTTCATAACAAATATGGTGTGTTGAATATTGTGTGTTTTAGACTTACCATCTGCAAATTCGTCAAAGGGTGGGTTTGAATCGCTTATAAATACACCTTTATTTCTAGTTCCTGATCATTCACCTTGCCTTTCACCTCTCTATTCTCTCGTTACATTTAAATCGATAAACATATTTGTTCATTGGTTTATTGTTCTTCCAACGATAGACTGTATATTGTCCCTCAATCCAAGCGGACGCGTTTATTTAAATTCTAACATGGCGGCCATGGGGGTGTTTCACATCGTGAGATGCAGTTTGCTAATCTCTGCATTCTTTCCACTAACGATCTCCAGGCTTAGTTTCCTCCATGAAGCCACTGCTGACTCCAAAATGAAGGACACTTCCAATTATATCAATAACATCTCTGAAGCTTATATTCAAGAGACCAATAAAGCGCCCTCCATTGATCTTACTCTACTGGATGATAAGCTTCCAAAGACTGGTTATACTCACTCGGCCCTTTCATCCTGCCATAACCTGGTGATTAGATTATTCCATCAAATCTTCTTAAACGTGACATCGTATCGGAAGAAGAAAGTCAATTCTCAATATTGTGTTAAATAGTTGGAGTTCTATTTTGGGAAAATATAAAGGTTGAATTCCAAGAGTCTTCCAGATATCCATTATTGGTTTTATTACGCAGTGTGTTCATCAGTTCGTATTGATATACAATTATGAACTTTACATGAATGAATTAGGGACACCTCCAAAACAAATAACATCTCTGAAGCTTATAGCCAAGAGGCCAATAAAGCGCCCGCCATTGATATTAGTCTCTTGAATGATAAGCTTCCAAAGAGCGGTTATACTCCCTCGGCTCCTTCAGCCTGCCATAACATGGTGGTAGACACAGTCGGCGCTGTGCGTTATAGTTGTTGATGTAGATTAAGTTGATAAGTTAATCCACAATTATTCACTACATATCTCTTTAATGAAAATTGTCATGAGTAAATTATCATGAACTCTTTATTGAAAATGCTAATGTGTAAATTATCAAACTATTTATTGAAAATTGATGCAAACCTTTGCCTCAAATTGTACCAACACGTTTTCTCACTCCAAAAAATGGCATAAATATGAATTGGCTTTGCATGTAATCATCCTCATAAATTAATTAAAAAGTAATATTTTGTCTTCCTTGTTTGAACACAACGAGCATATAATAGTTGATATCCTTCTTGTTTGGTAAACACTTATCTTTGCTTAAAGTTGAAGTATAGTAGTTGGTCTTGAAACTCAAAACTATTTATTATTTTCATAATCTTTGCTTAAAGTTGAAGTATAGTAGCTCGTCTTGAAACTCAAAACTATTTATTATTTTCATAGAGAGGAATTAATATAGGGAAGATGTTATATCATATAAGGTTTGTGATAAAAAATAGAGATATTAGATAGTATATGTCAATTCTAAATTTTACATAAATATTTTAAAAAAATCAATGTATATATATTTTAATTTTGAATCTATAAAGTAGTGAGGACGATCACATTTTTTCAAGTCTAATATTTCTTATCTCTAGTTATGGTTTTCAAATTTCAGAAAATTGTGGATGCACAAAACGTGTACACATTTTTGGAACCTCAGAACACATTTTTTTAGTACCACATAATACTAGAGAATTTTGGTTAAATTCAGCATACAATTTGTATTTATCTTTATGGTTTTTTGTTTATTTCATTCATAGTATAGATTACAAAACCTTTAAAACAATATCCAATTTAATTATGAATTTATAATCATAGGAAATCTAATATAGGCATGTATAATCCTTATTACCAGCCACCATATCCTTACTTGAAGACCAAATATTACATAGTGAGGTCATGTGTGGTATTGAGGCCTCTTTCATCACCCTTGAGCCATAAAAGATACCTTTAGAAACTATGGCTAACTATAATCCCCCAACCATAATCAAAGCCCCAAGAACTATACCTAGAGTTGAAAACATCCTAATGTTGTCCATATCCCCACTTTGTGGTGACAAATCCTCTTGCGAACTCCTCTGATATGGTTTGAGGCATCATTCTTTGGCCCTAACATTTAGAAATTACTTTTAGGGATTGAGGCCCACATTTCCTCTCCTAAGAATTTCCAATACCCCTATAGCCATTCCTACTACTCAAAATCTTATAATGATGGTCATATCCCCAATTAGAGGTCATTTATATCTCTTACATAATTCATGTAGGATGGTCTAAGGAGTTTTTTAAGGACCTTGAGCCATATAATCTTGCTTTAGGGCCTAAGGCTCAAGTCCCCATACCACGTCTAGGAGCTTGAGTCCCATATACCTACTGCTCACAAACTCCTAATGGAACCCATCTCCTGATTCAAAGGTGAATGATGAGCTCAAGATATCTAGTGTGGTGGTTTGCAGCCATCCTTATTTGCTATGTTCCTAGAAAATTCCCAAGGCCTAAGCAACATTTTTCCTCTCACAACCATGTGAAGGGTACAAGACTAATAATTATCCTTAAAATTTCCTAATGGTGTACATACCACCCTCAGACGTGAAGACACCATTTAGGAGGTCTCTTATGGTGGTCTCAGGCATATTCTTGGCCATGAGACCTATACCTAGTGCTGAAAACCTACTAGTGACACTTGTATTCCCACTTAGAGGGAAATGATACCCTCATGAGTTCATGTGGGTGATTCAATGCATTATTCTTAACCATGGATGCCTAAAATATATGTTTGGGGTCTAATGCCTAGGTTTCATCTTGTGACTATATGGAATGATCCTAAACACATATCTACTAGTGAAATATTCACAATGTCACTAAAATCTCTACTTAAAGACCTTTGATACCCTCGTGATTTCATGTGCTGTGGTTCAAGGAATTCTTCTTAGCCTTGTGTTATGAAAATATTCCTTTAGGCTTTTAGCCTAAAATTTCCTTCCTTGACTATGTACAAGGTCCCAACACCTATACCTAGGGCTCTAAAGTTCATAATAATTCTGATACCCTCACTCATAGATCAAATATACCTTAAACAGGTCATGTGTTGTGGTTCAAGGCATTGTAAGATCTTGACCATGGATCCCTAGAAGATTCCTTTAAAACCTAAGGCCCAAATTTTCTACCTCATACATATCTAAGGCCCCGAGACTCATACATAGTGTTGAAAAGTTCCTAATGGTGCCAATATCTCTAGTGAGATCCAAGCATAAACTCAGAAGGTCATGTGTGGTGGTTTGAGGCATCATTCGTAGTTCTAGGTGTCCAGAATTTTTATTTAGGGCCTATGTCCCAATTATCTATACCTAGCTATGTCTACAGTCCTAAGACTCATAATTAGTGATTAAATATTATATTTTCACCCACGTCATCATTAGAAGGGAAATAATTCCCTTGGTAGGTCATGCATGGTGTTTTAAGGTGTCATTCTTTGCCTTGGATGATTCACATCTTCATTTGGAACCTAATGCTTAGGATTCCTCTCCCCCCTTTCCCCTAACTATGTCTAGGAACCCTTATATTATGCTAAAAAAATCCTCATGGATCCCATATCGCAACAGCCAATAAAACATGCCAGAGAAAACTAAATACAAATACAAGCAATCAACAATAGCAACATCATATTTATCCTCGAAAATCCCATAAGAAAAAAAATAATCAATAATAGATCGATTATTGGACCTTGGCCAAACTAGGCCAAGCCCACCAAGAGCATCTCTCCTACTCACATTGGCCCCTTCCAATGGAGGATTCCATTCCTATAAATAGGTTTATTTACATGCAATTGCAACTAGCAAGAAACCACCACCTACCAAAACCATGTGGCTGAAACCACTTACATCCTTGCTCAGTCCCGAGTCAAGGTTAACCCTAACAATCCCACCCTTTAAACTTGAATTCAGGAATTGCTTTGGATCTAATCCCACAAAAAACAACTAGAGTACTTAGCAATATCATTTACATGTAGATTACACATCGTCATCTCTATTCTCCTTTTTTTCATTGCTATTACATCCATAATCCTCAAGGATAACCATTGATTCTTTCAAATCTAATTTCTCCAACCTTGACTTTCCCTTCATGTGCTACACTTCCACAAGCCTTATGTACCTTCAAACAATTCATCATTGATGTCCATATAAAAGGGAATCCATCTACCAGAATACATGGGTCCTCAGCCCTTGTAACTGCCAGTTCTCTAGGAATCATTTTCTCCTGCGTGGTTCATCAATACATTAAAATTTTCCTTAAGCATAACTTGGTCCCAACACAATGAGATTAATCCATCTCACATTCCCCAGTCCACATCAAGCTAGCATAAGAGTACACCTTCCCCCCTCATAGCTACCTAAGTGGTTTATTACACAACTTGATGCCACATCCTCTTCTACACATAAGAGTGATAAACATACTCCAAACATGTAGGCCTAAACATGGGGAATCAACTCTAATTGGGAACCAAAAAACCTTAGGGGTGTCAGGTATAACCGATCATGCACCTGCACCCCTTACAACACATGTTAAATAATTTAAACTTAGGTACTAAAACATTCAATTCTTTACCAGCAAATCGCTACAACTAATAACTGCTCACTTCGTCACACCATTTCCATTCTTTTTACCAGTTTCCTTTAACCATGATTCATCCATGCACATAAAAATAACTTTTATTTGAATATTCAATTCCATAAATGAATCCGTTTATATTCATTCCCTTACCATATACTTCCAAGTAAAAATAAAAAAAATCAAGATAATCCCTTCTTTATACATCACATCAATTTAACTTTTGATATAAAACTTTCCATACCTTAAAAATGACTGGCTTAATTTTTGTTTGACATGAATGGCATAAAAAAAATCCTTTACGTGAATCACCTCCCACTTCATTGCATTTCTACTGGCACAGATCTCAAATAGCAAATTCTCCTTTATGTCCTTCACAGCGTTAGGCTTAACCTTCACTTATGAAATGATGACTTTCTCTAGATATACCTGGTCCTGAGTAGAAGTCATATTTGTTGATGTACTGAAAGCATTCTCTTGGAATGACATTGAAGTTTATGATATTATTCATCTCTTATAATAGTTCTCAAGGTTAATGTTATTATTTATGATATTGAGAATGCTCCATCAAAAAATTAATCACCAATTATTTTCTCAAGTCTCAACTCCTTATGAATTGGAACGTCCAATCAACAATGATTTCTCCTTGCAATTATTTCTCCTTTTTGGTAGGTGCCATCTCCTTTTCAAGAAATTGAAATAAGTTTGATTTACTGAGAAGCAATAAATCCACCAACAAATCATGGTATCAACACTAATAGATTCATCACATCTACCACAGCAGATTTAAGCATACATTGAGTAGGCTTGCCTTCATAGTCTCTTCACATGATGCATATGGGAATGCAACCTTCCTCCTCACGTGACACTGCCTTCTTCCTCATGCATAATATATATGTACTTCAACATGCATATCCAGGCATCTCTAGCACCAGAGATGTAGATCCACTCATAGATCCATGAGATCGAAATTAGTAATGAACAAATCTACACTTTAACTAGGTGATATGCAATTTCTCCTTGCAAATCCAAGTGTTGAAGCAATAGATCTGCCATTTTCCATTATGCACCTGTAGGAAGTTTCATCTACACATTCTAATACCACTGTTAGCAATAAAACATGTGAGAGAAAAATAAATACAAATACAAGCAATCAACAATAGCAACACCATATCTATCCTGGAAAACCCCGTAGGGGAAAAACAACTATCAATAATAGATCTATTATTATTCCTTGGACAAACTAGGCCAATGACACCAAGAGCATCTCTCCTTCTCACATTGGCCCCTTACAATGGAGGATTCCAACCCTATAAATAAGGTCCTTTACATGAAAATACAACTAGCAAGAAACCACTAGCTACCAAAACCATGTGCCTGAAACCACTTACTTCCAAGTGCTCATTCCTGAGTCAAGTTTAACCCTAACAAGATTTACAATAAAATATGAAAGATGATAGGATTTAAAAAATAGGTGAATGTAAATCGCTAAACAAAAGTAGAAAAACATAGACATTTACGATGATCCTAGGAAAAATCATAGATTTTTTATGATATGGAAAAAAAATGAATTCCCAATCAAAACATAGAAATAAAAGTAGAAAAATCAGAACATTTACAATAGACATTTCCCATAAATGATATACTATATCATACCTAATTAGAAATGGATATCTTAGACATAAATTCAACAAGAGGCATAACATAATATGTAATGATAGAATATTGTGTGGATCAAGCATACTACCACCAGCTTCTGCCAAATCTATGGAAGTAACCCAGTGACTTGTCTTCTCAAGAAGATGTTGACCTTTATACCATACCAACTACCATGTCATGCTCTATGAACCAACAAAATTTGTTCTTCTTTCTCAAAATCACCACGTTTCTCCATGCCTTCACGTTTACTTCCACCAAATTCAATAGCCTATTGTATAAGCTCCACTAAATAGTCAGATTGCATTGAAATCATAGTAGTGGTATTCTATATATAGGTATGATGCAACACAATTTCTAGGGTGGTGAGCACTCACTAGGTAGTGACAACTGATAGCTTACTTTACCTCAAGTAGGTGCACTCAAAACCGAGCACATTAAGAATGCTCTAAACGAAAGAAACTTGATAAAAATAAAATGCAATACTAATGGAACATTATGAATCGCACGTTGATCATGCAACCTATCATGCAAATGTAAAGAGGATGAGGAAGACACATTTCCAATGAAGAGATGCATGCATATAGCCACACTTCGAGGGTGATTGCAAGCCCACTCCAAGGACAAGGTGCAACAGACTGAGCACCATCAACAAGGATCTGG
Source organism: Larix kaempferi (assembly GCA_027924585.1). Taxonomy (NCBI): domain Eukaryota; kingdom Viridiplantae; phylum Streptophyta; class Pinopsida; order Pinales; family Pinaceae; genus Larix; species Larix kaempferi. The sequence continues at coordinate 1,106,047 of BSBM01001167.1, forward strand.
CTAGGATATCAAGATGTCATTGATGCTTCAGATTACCAAATGGAATGTTTTTGGGATAATAAAAAGATGAATGCCAAAAAATTAGGATAAATTGCAATCATTATTATTCAAAATTTAAGTTATACATATAATTATTACCATTGCAAGATGTTAAAAAACCAAGAGATTACATTTCACTTCTTTGGCAAGGGAAAAACAAAGTCAAGTTAAGAGTACAAGGGTCACAAGAAGAGGATGTGCATCTAAGACTCTTCCAAGAAGAAGCATCAAATAAAGTGTCGAAGAGGAACCTTATAAAGCCATCAAGGAGTGTTTTAGGGCTCCCACAATTGAGTCCCTATAGGAACTCATAGTCTAGAATCATGGACATCTAAAGTGGAATACCCAATAATTGACCACTCACAAATACCTATGGTTAACAACCTTGTCGACGTATACATGTTCAATTCTAAAACATTGTAATTGTCACAACATTGTAAATGTTTAATGTTTGAATTTGTAGATTTTGAATGTTAAGTGTTTGAATTGGTAGAATGTGTTGTTGAGCTTACGTCCATAATTATGAGCAGTAATGTAAGGGTTCTATGCATGGGATACATTGTGATTTTAAGTTACAAAGGTTATGAAGAATAAGGACAAGTTTGACCAAGGAAATTTCTCGTGTCTTGGTTAATTTGTGTATAATGTCATACTCTGCACTGTCGCAGCCTACCCGTTGATTTGTGTAATGTCATACAGAGGCATCCATGCGTTCCTTCCTTTGGGATGCGTTGCGTTGGGATGTGGAGAGTGAGAAGATGCATGCACTACATCTGTTCCTTTCGTGTTGTGTTGGTCTCCCTCCTTGCCTCCCATGGATTCCATAAATACAACATTAATATCCACTACTCTTCCCGCCTTTGTGTTTGCATTCCATCCATCAATGTAATGAAGAAAGAGAAACAATGGGTGTTTTCTCCCCTTCCTACGTCGACGCTAAAAATATGGGTGAGTTTAGGCGTGGGCCTTCTCCTCCTCCTTCAGTGGGTCTCCTCCAATGTTGATGCGGCTGAAGACAATATGTTTGGAGAGGATGTGCAACAACAAGGATGGTCATGCGACCCACAGATATTTCCTTTTACCGGGACTTCTTGGAGCGGCGGAGAGCTGCTCCAACGAATTGGAAAGAATGTCTCCATAATGCCGATGTTGAGCCATATAGCAAGTGTTTGATCAATTTTGTCTTATGATTCATCAACGAAGGACCTCTCCATGGCTTCTGATTCTCACGGTGTAGCTCATAATCAATGCCGCCGCCACCACAAAGAGCGCGAAAGGGAAGAGGAGGAGGAGATGGTGGACAGAGCCCAACACCTTCTGAATACCTACAACGTCCTCCAGCCCCCCCACCGCTGTGATATTCAATGCCACTCTAGTAAGTCATTCCATTATTTTCTTGATTCCTGTTATAACATTTTCTAGTCTTCCATTGCCATACTTTAAATGTAATTCTTTCTTGAAGCTCTTCCATGCAAGAGCGAATGATTGTATTTTGTTTTGATTGATGTGTGGACAAGCTATTCCATAATCAGTAGCAGCTTTTGAATGACTAACTACCATGTCTACATATGTAAATAAAGAAGCTGGCAGTTCAGTTATGTATGGGGTTTTGTAGGAGCGTATGGATATATACAGGCTTTACATCATAGCCGGCTGTCTCTGGTTTGTTATAAAGGATTGAATGAATGAATGAGCATATGCAATTTAAGTTACGCAACAAAGAGTAAAATTCTGTCCAATTTAGCATGCATTTGGATTTGTATTTTTTTTGTTTTCTTAACTGGTTATCAATTGCCTATACATAACAACATAACAATTTTCTTCCACTCAAGATTTAAGCAGATTATACAATCCATTAATTGAACTCAAAACTGCACAACAGGGATAAATACATGCCAACAAGTATGATCACCAATCATCATTATTAATCCTACAAGCTGGAATATTCTTTGAAAAAGAAACAGAGAGAGTGCAGGACAGTGTGTCCATGGACTGATACTTAAATACAGGAATATTCTTTGAAAAATAAAGAGAGAGAGAGAGAGTGCAGGAAAACAGTGCATCCATGGACTGATGCTTATGGAAAATACATGAATATTCTTTGAAAAAGAAAGAGAGAGAGAGAGAGAGAGTGCACGAAAACAGTGTGTCCATATCCATAGAATAATGCTTATGGAAAATAACTCAGAATTATTATATTGTAAACAAATTTATATTATAATCAGCATTTTAGAACCTTCTAGAGGTAACTACCTAACTACTTCTTCTAGAGGTAACCGCTTAACTACTTTTTCTAACTAATTACTTTTTCTAACTGCTTTTTCTAACTAATTTGTTAAATGCATGGAATAGAACCTTCAAGATGTAGAGGTAACCGCCTAACTACTTTTTCTAACTAATTAGTTAAATGCATGGAGTATAACCTTCCAGATGTAACCATCTAACTACTTCTAACTGATCTTTTAAGTGAGAGTAATTACACTTTCCAACACTCCCCTTGATAATGACCACTAACATTTCTACCAATAACATACTACAAAAATATATTCTAAATGTCTCTATGGATTTACAGGGCAACAAAATTTTTACACAATTGTTTGTTGGTCTTAGTCTCAACTAGGTTTACATAGATTCAAAATAATGCAAAATATTTTAATTTTATTTTCTTCATTGGTCTAAGCTGTTGTCGCTGATTCTTGTTCTACAAACTTTCTTTTTCATCGTTTGACTCTAAACTTTGAATTCTGCAACTCCTTTTATGTTCTTCATTTTTAGCTTTACTCTATTTACCATCCTCTTCATTCTCATTACTTTCTCGGGTTTTGCAAACTGGCTGCAACCTTCAACATATCCATCTTCATTAGTTCTACTTTTTAATTATTCTTGCACTTCTTCTGAGTGGTCATTCATCTTCAAGTATGTAAAATTGGGCTTGTCATTTTCTTCACTATCATTAATCTACCCAATGGCTTCTAGCCACCTCATTAGGTTTTGGCAATACTTAAGCACCTCAATGCTCCACATCACAATGAAACTTATCCATTTTCATAGTTTCAACACTGCTCACTTCAACGTATTCACCATGAGATTTATCAACCATGTCTTCAACAACTACACGCATTATCAATTATTTCATTTAATTAAATATGGATCACTTCATGATACCTCCCCTTACCCTCGATGTCCATTCCATTCATGAAATATTCAAGCAACCTCATCTATCAGGATTTGCAACATTTTGCAACATTTCCTCTTCATTAATGAAGTCCTCCTCCTCATATCGATTTTTCTTGTGAAGTTCAACATCTTCTGCAACATTCATCACTACCGTAGGTTCATCTTCTACTCTATATCTTTAATCAAGTCTATGATCTACATTCTTATGATCAAACTGATCAATTATCTCCATGGGCATGCTTTCTTCATTTTCTTCATGGGTTAGGGTTGTTTTTTCTCCCTCTTCAGGTAAAATACCATCATGATGAGCTACTATCTCCTCAGATTTTGGAAAATAATGTGTCGGTTGTTCTCATCTTTAACTTCAATTTCATCATCCACATGTGTATCTACATGGTGGGATTCACCTTCTTCATGTTCATACTTTGCTTCACACACAAGGACTTCATTCTTTACTTCTTCAATTTTATCCTTTGCTTAAACAATTTGACAGTCAACACTCTTTTCTTGAGCTTGATGCTCACTGTTGTTGCTCCTTTCACTGTATATTGTCTCCAAAATATCCCATGCTTATTTGGATGTTGTTGCTATTTCATTTTTAGGTAAAATGTTGTCATATAATCCTTGTTGAATGAGAGATAATTCCATTGCATCCCTCTTCCTGTTTTCCATGAGCTCATCCTTCTGAGCTTGTGTCAACACCTGAAAAGCTGCCTGATTTGGGGGTTCTACAAAACCATTCTTAGCTAAATCTAGTAAATCTTCTACATGCAATAAGGTATTCATGTTAATGACCCAAAATTTATAGTTCTTTCCAACAAAGATTGGACCGGATGGTAGATCAAAGCCACACAAATTCATACTAACAAATTCTTCAATTGAAAAACCCCTTTTTATAAAGGGGACGCACCTTCTCTTGGGGTCTTCACATGAAGGAAATGAGAAAATTTAACGGTTTTTTGGGATCTAGTCACTCCCTTTTCCTTTTCTTACTTGCAACTGACACTCATGGTCACTCCCTTTTCCTTTTACTATCATAGACCCTATGAGTGCCTTCTAGTGTTTCCTTCTCGTAGGGTATCTGATGTTTATCCAACAAACTCAGCACATGGACTCTACCCATGCTAATTACAAAAAATATGCTAGAATTTTTGCAAAAGAAAAAATATATATACGAATATTCTTGCACCAATCCGCAACCTTTTTTCCAATATAGAAACAAAAATATATATAAGAGACTCTTACTCATATCTTCCTTACACAAAATCCTTTACATGACAAATTTTCTCATGTCAATGGGTATTCCTCACATGGATTCTCCACAAGATCACTTTGCCTCATGTTTTCTTCAACATGGTTACTTCAATGGTCAAATCTTCTCACAAGGGATCCTATTCTTCAATCGGGTGGCTCCCTTTCCTAGAAAACACTATCTACATGATTCCATGCTCTACTAATTCATTATGCACAACATATTCTTGAACTAGAAGAAACCCCCTTCGCATAGTTCACAAAGGACTAGCTTCAATCTCACATTGATCTATACAGTGGATTCTTCACGTAGATGGGTTGCCTTCATCTTTTCTTTGGAATTGTAGCTTCTACACAAACACACTCTTCTAAACTGGATTCACTATCTAGCTTTGAAACCTTCACATGACTAATGAAGGATAACTCTAACCTACTCCAATACCAATAGGAAAGTATAGAAGGATGAGAAAAAAATGAATGCTACAACATTAAACAAAAGAGAACCTTAATTCAAAAAGTTATTTGCCATTTTTATTCGATCAGAAAAAGGTATTAAAAACATCTTGTTTTCGATCTTAAGACTGTCTAGATGCATTAAACAAAACTTTCTAGATGTAATCGTCTAACTGTTGCTTCTAACTAATTTGTTTAAAAGTGGGAGTAATTACACTTTCCAACATCATGTAGGTCATTTATTTCAGAGACTTCTCATCAAGTTTGTAACTAATTTCGACACTCCTTGTTGAGGTTGATGAGTCTGAAATATTCAAGTGTTTCAAAAATTACCTTTGACAATTTCAAGTATCACTTAAGCGATTGTTGATTCCGATGAGTCCCAAACCTTTTCTCAGTTATTTAAATTTTCCATTGACTTAAGACAAGTCTGAAATCTTTTCTCAATTACTCAAATTTTTCATTGCCTTATTTTTCCTTAGGAAATGATTACTTTTGTGAATATGCTTGCAAGTTTCTCCTCTGACTTATAAAATTCCAAATTCATTTTTTCTATTTCAACCAATTCTCTTATAAAACATTCAATCTAAACCAATTCTCTTAGGTATCTTATGGCTATGTGTAAAATTTTCAGTTGAAACCAATTCTCTTATAAATTGGTATCTTATGGCTCTGTACTTGTTTGGACTATGAAATTATTTAATAAAGCTGTAGAGGATTGATTATTACAAAATTTATGTTGTTCCTTATAGAATTGTATCTTATGGCTATAAGCTATAGAAGATTGATTATCACAAAAATCCGATACTATTATAAAATGGCATTTATGTATTTGTTGGGACTATGAAATTCTTTAATAACGCTATAAAGGATTGGTTATCACAAAAGATTGTTGTTGGCTATGAGTCATAGAAGATTGATTATCACAAAATATCATTATTCCATATCAAATGGTATGACACACGTGTTTGTTGGTTTATAAATTTCTTTGATAAAGCTATAGAGGTTTAATTATAAAAAAATGTGTTTAATAATAAAAACATTCTTCTTCTTCGGAAGCTTGGAATCTATAGAGAATTAATTATCACAAAATATTGTCTTTGAGAATAACACGAGGGAAAGCTGCAATGCAACTAATTTCCTACCAATGTTATAAGAGTAGAGAAAGGCATGCGGAAGCTAAATATTAAGTTGTTCATGTCAGTGAGATTAAGCAATGGAAAGTTAAGGATTAAGCGACCGATTTACAACATGCTAAGGATTAAGGCAGCAACCCATCTTTTGGTTCACATTGACAGTTTAAGGATTAAGTTGCAGACATGTTAAGAAATAAGGTGTCATTTTGGACGACATTGTGGGTGAAGTAGTGAACCATCATGATTATCCACATCTTCCTCCAATAAGCTCCTTAGTAGGTGAAAATCATGTCTTTGATTCATATCGTCTCCCACTTGCAACCAATTCCCGAATATGGGCACACCTAGAATAATGGAGCAACCGTGCAACCAAATTTTCACTTCCAAAATAACAAGTCTCTAATGGAATTTATAGCATAATTGAAGTAGAATAGCAAGGTTGTGCCTTGTTTGAGCAGATATATCAAATCTCGGGCCTCATTTTGCATCTTGGATCTGGAAAAGGCACATAATGAATGTGAATATCTCCACCTATAGGTGATATCCTGGTTGTTTGTTAAGACATTACTAGATCTATCCAAGGGTTTTTATGAAAAAATTGAGCCAACAATAAAATGCTCATTACCCGTATTGTAATGATCTCCACTACATTATCGATATGATCCGATAATATTCCTTCAAGATAGATCAGAATAATTAGAGATCTGGTTTTTGCTCCCATAAAAATATGGATCCAGTGGGAAAGAAATTTGTCTTTAAGCATTTGGAGGAGCATATTCTCCACTCTATGGATGAGATCCTCATCATTGAAATATGTGAGAAATAATGAAGAATCCATTGGGCTAGATCACTCCAGAAATAGCAAATAGTTGTTCACAAAGACAAGACATGTGATGAGTTACATCATGACAAAAATTGTGAAAGGTATGGAGACATGTGATGAGTTGACATGGGCTGACGTTTCAACAAATAATTGATGCAAACAAGTTGATCCATTCAAAGTTGATAAGTGTTTATCAAAGACAATTTAGAACTTTAGATGTTTTTCACTTTATCAGTCAGTTTTTCCTTCATTGAAATTGTCATTGTTGAAATTGCATTTTTAATTGCAGAAGCAGATTCAGAAATGTAGGGGTATTGCATTAACAATAGAGTTTGGTAGGTATTTATCAATATCTAATGAAACTTGGGGTATTCTTTAATATCCCATGAACGAAGGTGCTATGGAATAGTTTCATTGAGTGAAGACCCCACGTGGGTGGTAAGTGGTAGGGGGAGGGGGATTAGGAGAGAGAGAGAGAGGTGGGGAGGGGGGTGGGGGGAGTAGGAGAGAGAGAAGGGGGGGATTAGGGGATGTTTCTAGGTAGGGAAAATATGATTGGGGTTAGGGAGAGAGAGGGGGTCTTAGGGGTAGGTAGAGTGTGTGAGAGAGAGGGGGGTGTCAGGGGGTTGAGGGAAAGAGAGAGGGCTGGGGCTTAGGTGTAGGTGGAGGAGTAGGTAAAAGATATACAGAGAGAATGGATTAGCAAGGGTTAGAGAGAGAGGGAGAGAGAGAGAGAGAGAGAGAGATAAGGTCCACCCCACACACCACACTTTTGCATCACACACCACAATTGTTTTAGACTAATATTTAACTCAAGCATATCAAAGATTCAGAGATAAGGCTCCAATAAGCTTCTAATATTTGCAAATTTTAGAAGGACATTGTTGTAAATCGAGGGTGAATAGGAGATTTATAAACTATCTTTGCTGGAGAGTGGGGCAAATGGGACTCTAAACACCATCATTGCTAGAAATAAGGGGTTAATGGGGCTCTAAAAACCACCATTGCCAGAAATAAAGGGCCAATGCAGATCTAGAAATTACCATTGCTGTAAATCTGGGCGAATGAGAGCTCAATGGAAAATTTAAGTGGGCTAAAATATATGTTCCCTTTCCCTAATTTCCCGCTAAGTATTTTTTTGCGATATTTTTTTTAAATAGCTTGTGGGATAATTAATAAAAACTATCATAAACGTATTCAATATAAAAAATTCGCCCAAAACATCAAAACCCCTGTAACAGAGCATGAGTTGCGTTGTAAATAATAACCAATAGGAATGGTAAATGAAATGGACATAGTCGTAACCTAAATACAACTTTTGTTTTATCAAGCTGAGTGTATTATTTTCCCTTAAAAACCCACTTATAGGTAGGGTGTATCGACCAACCCAGACCTAAAGGAAGTCGACTTAAGTACATGACAAAAAACTAGAGAAAAAACTACCATGTAAACCATGCGAAGAGTAATGAACGTTGCCAATCCATCACTCTATCAAATAATCATGATTCAAACTTGTTGCATTGATAAACTATGTAGTTACCATAAATAAAAATCATAAACACAGAGAATTTTTAATGAATGGGTGTTTAATCACATGCTCTATTTACACAAATAGTTCATCAAACTGATTATTACCTGTAGAAAATGGAGATATTGAGTTTCTAAATGCGTCATAGCCATTCCAAGGTGTGAGAAAGATATAGGAGTTGTAGAGTATTGTTAAGACACTTTTTCTTATTGTCGACAATAAGAGGAAGTTTGGAAAATTATGCTATATGAGGATTTATTAAATTGAGTATATCAAATGGCACGAAAACCTCGGCTACCACCGTTAAGAGCTATAATCTTTGTTCCCCAATAGTACTGTAATACATGCATTGGTTTAATCTTGTCCATCTATCATGGAGTGGGAGTTCCATATGTATAGAGCGGTTGACAACTCAAACCTAAACTTAAAGTATAGTGGTGTTTGGAATAACGTACCATTGTTTTCATTTATGGGCTGGTTGGATATTAATTATAAAGCTAATATGTTTCAATGCATCGTATGAAGTACATATTTAGGAATGGAAACTATTGCACACAAGTCCAAGTCTTAAACAATAGTTGTAGAACATAAATATGGATATGCTGTGACATCCCTCTCCATTGATGAAAAAAAAAAAAAAAAACATTATGTCTGATTTATTTTTAAAAGTATTTTTATTAATTTGAGATTATGCAACGAGGAAGCTAGATGAGAAATCGGCTGACTTAAGTCCTAGGAGGACTGATGTAAACAAACAATTTTATTCTATTAATAAAAGAATGAGTAGGAACAACCAAGTTAAATGAGGAGATCATGCATGGAGAAGTGGGGGACAAGTTAGAGTTAGCCTCGGGGAAACCAGAACAAGTGTCAAGAGTGTATTTAAGACACTAGACACACCCTGAAAATCAGGGATTTGATTAGCTGCGAAAATTCCATGAGGAATTGGCTGCTAATGCAAAGACCTAGGCAAAACTATAAAAGGATGGCATATGTGAGGAGGCAGGACGCTGCTGAGTATGCCGGAAGGAATTTCACCTGCTGTGTGAGCACTCTGTGTTAGGCAAGGGATTCAGGAAAATAATACTGAGTTTGAGGCTAGCTGTCCACATTTCTCCATGCATGTGTCTGGCTCAGGGGTGATTGCGGACAGACTTGGTGTTTGTACCTAATCTACGGTTGGGAGGAACGTGGCTGTTCCCACTGCATTTGTTTACAAAATTCCAGGTTTTGTGATTTCAGACGTCAAGTATTTCTGTTATTTATCTGCCTCCATTTGTTAAAAATATATGTTTAAGGAATTTCTGTTATTCGACTAATGCTCGATCTGTAGTATGAATGACAAAGTAGCGACAATTACTGTACATTCTCATTGATTATTATAACGATTTTATCTTTGTTTTACAATTGATCTATAAAGCCCTATTACATGATTTTTGTATACACTTATTGTATATCGTATCGATCTTCTTGTTTCAAGTTAAATCTATAAAGCTCCGTGGGAATTTCATGGCTTTCTTTTACATTCTTTAATTATTTATTTTAAATGATTTTTTTTGTTTATACCCTACGACTGTTCAAGAAACACATAGATTTTTCAGCATAGAAACCTCGGTACAGCAAATTCCACGATTTCCTATCAATAGGTTATTTTTGTCTTCATCGTAGATGGAACATGGAGTTCGGCACTGAAATGATGAATTAAACACAAACTACCTGTATATTAAGAATTTAGAAGTCTCAAAAGGTTATTTCTTCTCGAGTCGAATGCCTACAACTCTCGTTGTTCCCTCACGGAATAAACCCTAACTTTAGGAAATAATCCGATCTAATTCCTTAACCCTCATCCACAGTAATTCTGAAAAGACAGGTCATAAAATGGGGATCGAGGGTTGCCGACGTTCCTACACTGGCAGATAGGGTATCTAGGCACTAGATCCATCGACTGTATGTTTTTTTTTTTTAAGGAAACAGAACACACTTATAACAGAATTGCTAGCCTACTATATCGTTATCATTTTTAAGACCGGTTCGGTTAGGTAGTAATCCAGGCAAAGGTCTTATAGTTGTATAAAGATAAAACACCGACAGATAGGGTTTCTGTGACACGATATATACATATCGACAGTATGATTTTTGCAGAAAAAAAAAATATATAAATATCAGAATTCTTATCAGATCGTATCTTTATCATTACGAGGATCTACGTTGTTGTGTTATATGAAAAGTAAATTATTGACAGTAGGATTTTTGAAGAAAACAAAAATATATTTACATATCACAGAATTCCCATTTTTATCATTTCGCAGATCTATGCCATTATGTAATGTTTTAGGTAATGCCTCTATAAGTATATCGAAATAAAATAGCTCTTCGGAGCTTGATGAGAACATTTAACTTAAGTTTAAAACAGGAAAGTACAATAGATCCACATTACGTTGGGCTGTTAAAAACGCAGACATCTGCTATAATGCACTTCATACAATAGAGACAAACGAAATCCCCAGGTTTTTAAAATACAGAACCCTTTAAATTTGTCCCACGATTGTTGAAATAGGGATTATTATATCATGATTTTCCAGTTCCCACAAAAGCTTGTTAAACATGTATCTATCACGCGGGCATACAAATTGGTTGAAATAAAAAATATACAGAGGGTTTTCTAATAATTAAAGAAGCAGAATATGGCAGCATACCCACTTCTGTAGTCCTTTCTAAAGAAGATTTTTAAAGCAATAAAAGATCATGATAACATCCCCAGTGCTAACCTGGAGACTGTAGAACCATAGATAACAAAACCTTCCACTCATAACACTTGAAAAATGTTCTGGCTCTTGATAACTTCGATAGGGTATTCGAAACAGAAACCCCGATTTTGATCTAACCAAGTCACTACAAACCCTTGTTATCGTTGAGAAGGACTTCCCAAATTCTTTTTGTCATCATTTGAAGGCGAGGAGCGATACCACTTACCGATTAAGCTAGACTCCTTCTGCAACCTGTGTTGTCTCGAGCCCGGAAATACCTACCATCATTGAAAACGGATGCTTTATTAGCAAGATGGCAACAGAGTACACTACTAAAAATTAATCTTTAGAAAATACACAGGTTACTGTATCGAAGTTTTACCTCTGAGGCAACATATGGAGGTAGCTGTGCTTTCAAAGCAAGGAGTATACTTTCTGGAGTACCACGACTGCTTAATTCGATTCCTCCTCATTGCAGAAGAATGAGATCGAGGTTGAACAAATCGCCAGGGTTTTGGTGGAACAAACCTGTAAACCCAATTCGAATGCCAAAGAGGAGATCATTCCAGAGAGCTTCGAGTTTTTGTTGATGAGTGACTTCCCCAAACACGAGACAACCAACCTTGTACTTCCAGGGCAGATGGCACCATAATCTTCGAGCACATTAAATGTTGTCACATGGCCGTCTGGCAAAAACAGTGATGACTCCAGCTCGGGTACCCTGTACATTAAATGCAGAGTAGATCGTAGGTCATTCAATATGAAATGGGTTTACAATGTATATGTGGCTTATTAAAAAGAAACTATATAGCTGGTTAATTAAAATGGTAGCGATCAAACTTTAAACCTTATGATATTTCATAACCATGGTATTCTTTCAATGCGCTTGTGAGACTTAAGAATTGTGTGGTTTGAAACTTATATTCTTAGTAGCATAAGGGTGTATTTTCAAAGTTAAATTGGGGTGATATAACCATTTAATACATTTGACATTCCATTTTCTTTATACCCTTGTTGAATGTATGCTAAGTGGAGATGCTACACTAAGTCCTTTACAAACATTAAACTTTTGGTTGTTAAATATATATGTATCCATACCTTGATACGGTATCATGGGAACACTCCGACGTCATGGAAAAACCCCGGACACATAGGAACCTGCATACCAGAAAGAAGGGAGGATTAGCCGCAGCTAAGTAAGTGGTATGTCACATAATAACCTTCTAACTAGTAGAAGAACAAGGGAAGGACATCTGTAAGTTCATTGTTACGAGGACTCTAACAAATTAATTGCTGATAAAGGTAAAACTGTCTTCTTCTTAGGTGTTGTTTAGTGAACTGAAAACCACGTGGTTAAGATTTAAGGAATGAAAATAATTTTTTTTTTTTTTTGGAGATTTCACTTATGCCTAGTTTGAATTTAGTTCCATAACTATGGCTATCGTTTTAAAATTATTTTTCAATGGGTTAGTTTTTCCATGACACGTAGTCCTTCTAAGTCTTAAATATTACTTTTATAATAACCAATGACTTTCATGGGTGTGACCCATTTATAATTAAAATAGAGGATAATCCTATATTAAGAAGGGGAATATTAATATGCTGAATTTATGAGTTAGATCATTACTCTAACTATTTAGAATGAACGGAATGCAAGTTTATAATAAAAGTAATTACCATATTTATGTATTAAAAAAAAATGGTGTTAGTTAGAATATGAATGGAAATCAAGTTTATAATAAAGGTAATTATCACATTTATGTATTTTAAAAAGGAATTGGGGTTATAGAATGTGGGAATGTTACAATCTTGATGGTAATATAGAAAATGATTATACCAAATACATACAAGTTTATACAGCTATGCAAACCAACTTGAACGAATTAATATAGAGACAAATGTCTGGATCTTATTATAGTATATTAGCTTGTTGTTCAATAGGATTTATCACTGGTTAGAAGAGTTTGGGTAGTACTTCTTGTTACATGGAATTATTGTAAAAATTTTACATTATAAAATACAAAGTACCTTTATTAATTATGTCGCTAGTTAAAATATTGTAAATGCTCCTAGAAATATATCAATGTTCTTGAGATTGTGCCTTTCCCTATAATACATTATTTGATAAATGTTTGTGATATCCCTCCTTTAATGCCTATTTTAATCTTTATTTTTGTTATTTTTAATAAATGTAATTGTTATCGTGTAAGCGACATTGGGGAGGAACTCAAGGCCAAGGCCATCAATAAGGTTTGAGATTCATGAGGTTTAACTCATCAGTCGTAAAATTATAAACTTAGAATCAAGGCCAAGAGAATTTCTTTTAAAAAAAATATATAGCATATGTGATAATCAACTATACTATACATGTATTCTTGTTAACCTATCTCTATAATGAGAAAATCACCATCCTTTATGTAACCTAGCGGGTAAGCATATTTTTCACTTAACGGATGTGAGTTAACATTGGGAAGTAATACTTATTAAATTCAAACCCTAAAGAGTTAAAAAGGGTTCATTCATTCTTAAACTCTCCACTTCCTATTTTGATTAAGTATGAAGAACATGTCGCTGGAGTTGAGGGATTCTTCCACCGCCACTTGCTGATTTGTTTTAATGGGGAAAAACTACATGGAGAATTCGGTGCAAACCCCCACTTTAGTTGCTTTAATGGCAAGCGCACAAAGCCTAAACGAGTAGTTAATTGTGTAGTGGGGAAACCTGGTTGAGAACTATGAGGGAGTTTGTCTCCTATCTAAAGTTAAAGACCGCCACTTGTCCCTCAGCTATCGCCAGTTGTCATGTAGGTGGAAGGAAAGACTCTCCTTATATGAAGGTAGAGTTGGTAGTAAGGAGGGGAGTTCAAAACATGATCCTGGGGAATCGCATCAGGGAACTCTACAAAGCGTTGATAAATGTTTTCCTTGATGGAGTGTTGGGGGGGAAGGAAAGCCAACCGTAGTCGCTTATATTTTAATTAGAGTTCCTGCATTTAGGGGGGGAAAAGGCAAGTTCTGTTCTGAGAAAAGGAAGATACATCTGAGGAATCAAGGAGATCATTGAGCCATGCGAAGAGGTAAGCGCGGTGATAATTTTCTGCGTTGAACTAGGATGACATCCAGGTATCGGATCTGTATTCTCCGCTTCATTTTATAATGAATTATCAAAGGCGAAACCTAGGTATTCCATTCTGTTGCTCTACGTTTGATTATGCGTCCGATGACTATAAATGCCTTTCAATCTCTGATACTTGGTTTACAGCTACGGAAACGAAATCTCTGTTATGCATTTCAAATTTTTGTTTCCTCTATAATACTCTGAAAACGTTCTTACACCCGCATAGTCTGAATAGACTGTATGAACTCGTCTACCAGCATAGATCCATGATCTCCCTGGTAGACTGAATCGGGGTCGCTCTCTACCGGTTCTTTATGTAAGTAATTTTTTTACTCTATTTTACAACCCCGCATGGCTGAACAGCTGTAGGATGCGATGCTATTTTTATTCTCCTTGAATGGACAGGTTCCTCTCAGTTTTGTTTGTCGCCTTTAAAAAGGTCCTTCCTGGCATGTTAGTCTTCTTCTGATTGACCTATGTGTTAAATACGTTCACCTTCTCACAAAAACGCATGATCTGTGGATAAATTACCGAGTATGCTAATGATTCTGTTTGAGTATGATTTGCAAAAGTGAACGACTTGGGTATCCTGGTTTTAATAGTTTATGTTTGTAAATGTTGTGTGATTAACATTCAAATATTGCAGACAAAGTTATTCTAGATTTTAACGCTGTTAAAATTATAATTACCGAATCATGAGCTTGGAGCCAGATTTGAATTTCCAGCATAATCTCTTTATAATTATTTTCTGTTTGAATTCGTGACCTCTATGGAGATTGGGAAAATTGTTCCAGTGTTCCTCTTTGTGATATATCAGTTGGAGCGTCTGGCATTATGAATGGCGGATCATTCCCCGATGTCGGATTAATTAAACGTTGGATGATCCTCTTTTTATTTATTTGTCATAGTACCATGAACTGCAAAAATGCTAGGGTACTCGTATGTTTTGGTTATGTTTGTGTCCGAGCATGCTCGAATTTTTCCGTAGGGTTAAACATTTGGAAAATTTCAGATGCGAATAGCTCTACGTTTGGTAGAAAGTATGACTGTTTCGTGCTTATGAATCTTTGAGTTTGATAATGGGTCAATGGTTTTATATTGTCCACTTGAATCTGCCCCTTCTCATTCCTATGCATCGATCTCTGATAGATTGGATTGTTCGTGGATAATCGATGGATTTCATGTGGCAGAGTTGTAATACTCTATAGAACTTACCCTATGTTATAAAAATATATTATATGCTTCCTTTTGTTTCCGATGGGGTCGTTGTATATAGATTGTGGGATGCAACCGGTACAGGATGGTTTAGCAGTATTATCTTATACTTTTCGTATGACAGAGTCATGGTTTTGTGAAACAATCTCTGTGATTGTTGCAAGGATAAACTGACAAGAGTTTACCCTACTTTCCATGGAGTAATGACTCCCAAATGGTAGAGTTGTAATACTCTGTACAGTGCTAGCCACAAATGATTATGACAGAACTGTAATATTCTGCATAATGCGATCGACATCCGATTGAGTGGCAGAGTTGTAATACTCTGTAGAACTTACCCTATGTACTTTTATTTTTATAACATACACCTAGAAGGAATGGGATCACTGCATCTAATTACCAATTCATTTATGGGATTAACCTTTTATATATGTGCACGCTGTGTGTGAAGGATTCAGATAGGACGGCCGCGAAAGACCAAACCCTGCTTTAGTAGTTCACATATGACTCACTATTGAACATATATACACCTTTAGTTATAAGTACATGTTGTGTGCTAAATAATGAAATAGAACCGCGGCCGCAAAGGGTCTACACCCTGCTTTATTTAGATCGCATTTGTCTTACTGTCTTAGATCGCATTGTACTGTCGAAAACTTTATCTAGAAGGAAATCTAGTTTGTTGGAACAATCGATTCCGGTATGAATAAATCAGTATGAGATTATTAATGAGGTTGTTTATATGTTATCTTGACACTTATCTAGTCGATGGTATAAATCTTAGGGACGGATTTACATGTCTAGGAAGTGTCGTCATAAATTGGAAGAGATTGTAGTTCACCACATTATCGTATATCTATTTGGAATGTTTAGGGACAATCAACTATAGAATGGTAATACTATGCTAGTTGTACCGCCGGAGATCTTTGTTGTGCTTTCTTGGAGAGTGGGATGAGAAAGTGGAAAGTAAAGATGACAACAAGTGTGTTGTACTTTGTAATCCTTATTGGGATATTTTAATAAATGATACGATAATAGTTCTGGTGGACGTAGCCCGAAGAGTCGGGTGAACCATGTATATTGGTGTTGATGTCTCTATCTTGTATGCATCTTGTGTTATCTTTTATGCATCATGTATTTTGTTTCATGTGTCTTGTATTATGATACTGATGGCCTTGTTGTTATATAGATGTATAATGGTACCTTATCAAAATGGTTCTTGATGAAAAGATTATTCCTTGTTATATGTTGTTCATGGATATGAAGGTAATTATTGTTCTAAATTCAGGAAGATTCAAATTATTACAAGAGTTCCATACAGATGTTATGAACAAATACATTTGAGGTATCCTGGGTATTGGATTGGTTATTGAATAATCTAGGTAATCTGTTAATGTCCGATATAAAGTACAATGGTATTATTTTGTATATAGAATTGTTCCAAGTATGATAATGAAGTCCATAGACATGTTTATGATGTTAGGTGTAACTTCGATGTGGACATTATATTAGATTTATCTTTAAAAAGTTTTGGAACCTACTTATTTTTACTGGCCTTAATAAGGGGGATGTTACATATGGTATCAGAGCATTAGGTTACAACACTATGGCCTAATGAGCTCAACATGCGATAAGTAAGTATGAAGGTTGTTAAGTTGACTAATCAATTAATTGTGTTTCATTTTGGATGCATGGATTGTAGTGGAGGAGGGGAAAATGAATCTCCAAGCTCGACTTCAAGTTTCTTCCACCAGAGCACAGGTTGCAGACATTTGGGCCTATTGAGCTCAATTGGAGAAGAACAAATCCAAGTTGGTCGGACTAGATAAGGAACTGCATTCTATAAGCCAAGAATAAAATGTTCACTTCCAAAAAATCGTCAAGAGGTAAGCGACAAAACTTCTTGAAATTGCAAGTAAGTACGTATGAGTTTACTGAAAAGTTATAATTAGAGTATCTATTTGTGAACATTACATAAGTTCATTTGAATGATCTCCTATGGACAACACTAGACGATGAATATCTCCTCATCCTTTACAATTAGTTCCATTGAATGACAAGAAAGTACTCTTTTAATTAGTTAGATTATTGGAGTTAAGTCCTTATGAAATGGGTACTTGTAAGTAGAGTAAAAGCACGTATTGGAAGTTATCTTAGCTATTTCACAGTGAAGTTTATAGGCTAAGGAAGTCTCCTAATTTGGTTGACCTTAGATAACTAAGTAAACTTGATTGAACAATAGTCTAGATTTCCAAATATGAAATTTAGATGGGGAATGTAAGCAACTTAGATCTGTTAAAAGATCCAGTAAGTTCAGGTCAAAAGTAAGTCTTTATGTTAAAAGTTCCATTAAAGATTTGATAGTTTGGGTCAGTCTTGGGTTTTGAACTATGTAAGAAACGATCAGGTTCCGTTTACATATGAGTTACGTTAAATAAGAAAGTTTATAAATTTATAATGAGGTTGACCTTAGTAGTAAAATCGGTAAAGGTGCATGCTACAGGAGGAGTCATTGCGAATTTAATAATTCTAGTTATGAGGGAAGCATAATTATGTGATGTTAAGTTGTTGTTTTATTTCATAAGAAGTATAGTTTGGCTAGACTAGGATGTCTGGTTTTCTTTTAAACAAAGAAATTAACTTTAATTGGTGTGAATTTTTCTATGACTAGCAAATTGTGAGATTACAAAGGAGAAAAAATGGTTAATAGTCTCCTTGCTAATCAATTTCATTCTAGTATGTAATTGTATAGGATAAGTAATTATAATACGATTTTTGTGACATTGAAGCATGCTCGTACCCTTACATATAAGTGCAACAAAAGGAAAATGGTTATAATTACATATACATGTGAATATTAATCAGTTAATATGAGAATGCATGAGTACCTTTTATATATACCTCTTATTTCAATAATTTCTACTAAGATAGATGTGGGAAACAATGAGTAATAGTGATACTTTTATTTGCTCAATATTTATGATGACTTGCTATCCATGTACAACTATATGTTTTCTCAAATTGATTATTTTGTTAAGGGATAGATTATTGGAAACCTAGAACCAACATGAAATAAATACAGGTTACTAGGATGCTGTAATCTTCTAACGTCCTTATGTTGCCACAAAGAATGACTGTTTTTTTTTATGTGTTAAGGAAAACATTGATGACATGGAATTTGCAGGGTAGATCGGAAGTGATCTTTGAGACAGTACTCGAGGTATAAGCTTTTATGAAACAAGTAAAAATGATGTTTGAACATATGTTATATATACGATTGTTCTTATGATTTATACGACTAACACTTTGAATGTTGTGGTCGAGCAAATGTTATTTTTCCCACACATCACTGCCTGACACCCATCAATGGGTAAATGTGGGATATATATATCGATTCATGTATAATACTAATACGTGATGATACAAGTAAACTGGAACCTCGGCAGATGAAGGTGAGCTATGCGGTCGCCTTTACAAAGGTACATGGTCATCTGTATAAGGTATGTAAGTTTGTTTTAGACAATTGGTTATCTCTATATGATGTTAGGGTATACAAAAAGGGTTGTATAACTAAAAATAGGAATTGTGTTGAAATGGTGAAAGCTAACATTCGATGTTAAATGATCATAATGTCCATGGATCATCATAGAAAGAATGTTATATCGTGTTCAAAGCATTATGTAATCTTATAAGCTAGTTATGTGTAGTAGGAAATGACATCTTAGCTGATTACATATGGATATTTTATTAAGAAAGATGATTTTCTGTTTAAAGAAGGGATCTTCTTACAATATTTGATTTTGTATATAAAGTGATACTAACAAGTGGAATTTGGCAGATGGTGAAATTCTGTGAAGCTTGTGAAAATGCAAGAGCATAAATATTATGCAAGGTAAAATAAGGGGGGTGAGGATTTAAGATCCACATCACAACTGTTACAGATTCTTTTAAATTTTGATATATTGTTAATCAGGAAACTCGACCCAGATTGGTCAGAGTAATCGTATGGGTACAGAATGTAATGTGACGAAATAAATTGATTAAATTGAAAGATATTTTTCTAGACTCAAGCAAGGCGGCTTGGGGAAAATAAATTCCGGGACTCAAGCGAGAAGGCTTGAGGGGAATTGTGTAAAGAGTGTTGTAATGGCATTGAAATACTCCCTAAAATCAGGGATTGAACCGCCACTAGGATTCTCGGAGAATCGGCTGGCTATAATACCTGGGAAAGCTATAAGAAAATGTATATGTGGGAGGCAGGACGCTGCTTAGTATGCATGAAAGAAATGTTTGCTGCGTGAGCACTAAGGTGTTAGGGAAGACATGAAAGAAATGTTTGCTGCGTGAGCACTAACGTGTTAGGCAAGACATGAAGGAAATGTTTGCTGTGTGAGCACTAAGGTGTTAGGCAAAACATGAGAGAAATGTTTGCTGCGTGAGCACTAAGGTGTTAGGCAAGGCATGAGAGAAAGGATTGTTGCGTGAGCACTAAGGTGTTAGGCAAGAATTTCCTGGATCAAGTGAATGGTATTTGTTGATTTTGTCAACAGTATACAATCATGGAGCACTAGATTTATTCCATATATTACAAGTGATATGTGCAATAAAGAATTCATGATTTATGTTTCTAAGTTTGATTATGAAGTTAATGACAAGTTGTTACTAAACATTGTTTCTTTGAATTCCAGTTTTGCGGTACAAATGATTACTCCAAGAGAAGAGTGAACACCGAGGACGGTGTTATTTTAAAGGGGATGAGGATGTGATATCCCTCCTTTATTGCCTATTTTAATCTTTATTTTTGTTATTTTTAATAAATGTAATTGTTATCGTGTAAGCGACATTGGGGAGGAACTCAAGGCCAAGGCCATCAATAAGGTTTGAGATTCATGAGGTTTAACTCATTAGTCGTAAAATTATAAACTTAGAATCAAGGCCAAGAGAATTTCTTTTAAAAAAAAATATATAGTATATGTGATAATCAACTATTCTATATATGTATTCGTGTTAACCTATCTCTATAATGAGAAAATCACCATCCTTTATGTAACCTAGCGGGTAAGCATATTTTTCACTTAACGGATGTTAGTTAACATTGGGAAGTAATACTTATTAAATTCAAACCCTAAAGAGTTAAAAAGGGCTCATTCATTCTTAAACTCTCCACTTCCTATTTTGATTAAGTATGAAGAACATGTCGCTGGAGTTGAGGGATTCTTCCACCGCCACTTGCTGATTTGTTTTAATGGGGAAAAACTACATGGAGAATTCGGTGCAAACCCCCACTTTAGTTGCTTCAATGGCAAGCGCACAAAGCCTAAACGAGTAGTTAATTATGTAGTGGGGAAACCTGGTTGAGAACTATGAGGGAGTTTGTCTCCTATCTAAAGTTAAAGACTGCCACTTGTCCCTCAGCTATCGCCAGTTGTCATGTAGGTGGAAGGAAAGACTTTTGTTATATGAAGGTAGAGTTGGTAGTAAGGAGGGGAGTTCAAAACATGATCCTGGGGAATCGCATCAGCGAACTCTATGAAGCGTTGATAAATGTTTTCCTTGATGGAGTGTTGGGGGGGAAGGAAAGCGAACCGTAGTCGCTTATATTTTAATTAGAGTTCCTGCGTTTAGGGGGGAAAAAGGCAAGTTCTGTTCTGAGAAAAGGAAGATACATCTGAGGAATCAAGGAGATCATTGAGCCATGCGAAGAGGTAAGCGCGGTGATAATTCTCTGTGTTGAACTAGGACGACATCCAGGTATCGGATCTGTATTCTCCGCTTCATTTTATCATGAATTATCAAAGGCGAAACCCAGGTATTCCATTCTATTGCTCTACGTTTGATTATGCGTCCGATGACTATAAATGCCTTTCAATCTCTGATACTTGGTTTACAGCTACGGAAACGAAATCTCTGTTATGCATTTCAAATTTTTGTTTCCTCTATAATACTCTGAAAACGTTCTTACACCAGCATAGTCTGAATACACTGTATGAACTCGTCTACCAGCATAGATCCATGATCTCCCTGCTAGACTGAATTGGGGTCGCTCTCTACCGGTTCTTTATGTAAGTAATTTTTTTACTGTATTTTACAACCCCGCATGGCTGAACAGCTGTAGGATGCGATCCTATTTTTATTCTCCTTGAATGGACAGGTTCCTCTCAGTTTTGTTTGTCGCCTTTAAAAAGTTCCTTCCTGGCATGTTAGTCTTCTTCTGATTGACCTATGTGTTAAATACGTTCACCTTCTCACAAAAACGCATGATCCATGGATAAATTACCGAGTATGTTAATGATTCTGTTTGAGTATGATTTGCAAAAGTGAACGACTTGGGTATCCTGGTTTTAATAGTTTATGTTTGTAAATGTTGTGTGATTAACATTCAAATATTGCAGAAAAAGTTATTCTTACCGAATCATGAGCTTGGAGTGAGATTTGAATTTCCAGCATAATCTCTTTATAATTATTTTCTGTTTGAATTCGTGATCTCTATGGAGATCAGGAAAATTGTTCCAGTGTTCCTCTTTGTGATATATCAGTTGGAGCGTCCGGCATTATGAATGGCAGATCATTCCCCGATGTCGGATTAATTAAACGTTGGATGATCCTCTTTTTATTTATGTGTCATAGTACCATGAACTGCAAAAATGCTAGGGTACTCGTATGTTTTGGTTATGTTTGTGTCCGAGCATGCTGCGAATTTTTTCGCAGGGTTAAACATTTGGAAAATTTCAGATGCGAATAGCTCTACGTTTGGTAGAAAGTATGACTGTTTCATGCTTATGAATCTTTGAGTTTGATAATGGGTCAATGGTTTTATATCGTCCACTTGAATCTGCCCCTTCTCATTCCTATGCATCGATCTCTGATAGGTTGGATTGTTCGTGGATAATCGATGGATTTCATGTGGCAGAGTTGTAATACTTTGTAGAACTTACCCTATGTTATAAAAATATATTATATGCTTCCTTTTGTTTTCGATGGGGTCGTTGTATATAGATTGTGGGATGCAACCGGTATAGGATGGTTTAGATGTATTATCTTATACTTTTCATATGACAGAGTCATGGTTTTGTTAAACAATCTCTGTGATTGTTGCAAGGATAAACCGACAGGAGTTTACCCTACTTTCCATGGAGTAATGACTCCCAAATGGTAGAGTTGTAATACTCTGTACAATGCTAGCCACGAATGATTATGACAGAACTGTAATATTCTGCATAATGCGATCGACATCCGATTGAGTGGTAGAGTTGTAATACTCTGTAGAACTTACCCTATGTACTTTTATTTTTATAACATACACCTAGAAGGAATGGGATCACTACATCTAATTACCAATTCATTTATGGGATTAACCTTTGTCTTTTGCTGCTTCCATATAATTCATTTATGGGATTCGCCTTTTATATATGTGCACGCTGTGTGTGAAGGATTCAGATAGGACGTCCGCAAAAGACTGAACCCTGCTTTAGTAGTTCACATATGACTCACTATTGAACATATATACGCCTTTAGTTATAAGTACATGTTGTGTGCTAAATAATGAAATAGAACCGCGGCCGCAAAGGGTCTACACCCTGCTTTATTTAGATCACATTTGTCTTACTGTCTTAGATCGCATTGTACTGTCGAAAACTTTATCTAGAAGGAAATCTAGTTTGTTGGAACAATCGATTCCGGTATGAATAAATCAGTATGAGATTATTAATGAGGTTGTTTATATGTTATCTTGACACTTATCTAGTCGATGGTATAAATCTTAGGGACGGATTTACATGTCTAGGAAGTGTCGTCATAAATTGGAAGAGATTGTAGTTCATTACATTATCGTATATCTATTTGGAATGTTTAGGGACAATCAACTATAGAATGGTAATACTATGCTAGTTGTACCGCCGGAGATCTTTGTTGTGCTTTCTTGGAGAGCGGGATGAGACAGTGGAAAGTAAAGATGACAACAAGTGTCTTGTACGTTGTAATCCTTATTGGGATATTTTAATAAATGATACGATAATAGTTCTGGTGGACGTAGCCCGAAGAGTCAGGTGAACCATGTATATTGGTGTTGATGTCTCTATCTTGTATGCATCTTGTGTTATCTTTTATGCATCATTTATTTTGTTTCATGTGTCTTGTATTATGATACTGATGGCCTTGTTGTTATATAGATGTATAATGGTACCTTATCAAAATGGTTCTTGATGAAAAGATTATTCCTTGTTATATGTTGTTCGTGGATATGAAGGTAATTATTGTTCTAAATTCAAGAAGATTCAAATTATTACAAGAGTTCCATACAAATGTTATGAACAAATACATTTGAGGTATCCTGGGTTTTGGATTGGTTATTGAATAATCTAGGTAATCTGTTAATGTTCGATATAAAGTACAATGGTATTATTTTGTATATAGAATTGTTCCAAGTATGATAATGAAGTCCATAGACATGTTTATGATGTTAGGTGTAACTTCGATGTGGAAATTATATTAGATTTATCTTTAAAAAGTTTTGGAACCTACTCATTTTTACTGGCCTTAATAAGGGGGATGTTACAATGTTATTATTATCTAATAGAGAATTTAAAAAGATATTAGATAACCATAGAAAGAAAAGGTGAAATTCTTCTTCTTACGCTAAACCATAGACGATAAAATTTTCAAACTAAATGAACCAACCAAGCACATGAGTCACATGAAAACCCTTCAATAGAGCAGTAGCATCAACCATCCTATGTCCTCATTGAGTATGCTTTGTCCATGAAACTCAATACCTCATGCCCTTGACCCCTAATTTTCCCTTATTTTCCCCTTTTCCCCTCCACTACTTCTACACGAAATGTAATAAAATATACCCTAAATATTTGTATTGCCATATAACATAATTAAGCCCCCATTGGCCCCTTAATATAGGGCAATATATTTTCTCATTTTTGTATCATAGTTTATTCCCCAATATGAATGTACGTGATAGGATATTGCCTACCAACTAAACCCCCCGTGAAGAAGAGAGGATAATTGGTATGTCGATATAAAGCTCCATGGGATCTTTGTGACCACTCAAAATTTTATGTTGATGATAATGGAGAAAATAAGTATGAACTTAGATGAAATGATTATAGATTGAATACATACAATTGTGAAACATTGATGATGTGGTGTGCTAATATAAATTGGCAACATGTTCTTTCGAAACATGTTGTCATTAATCACATAGTGAGATATGCTACTAAATATGAAAAATGATCATAAGCATTCCACAATATGTTGATGTTTTCCTCTTCTATTCAAAGTCCAAATGAACCAACAACACATGCATATAGGATATGTTTGTGTGAAACCATTGTTGTGAGTGACATAGGTGCGCAAGAGATGTGTCATTTGCTTCTAGAACTTTCTCTTTCAAAATGTAGTCATAAATTTGTGGTTCTAAATGTTGCTATGAAGGTTTTCAAACAAGTGAATATTGTTACATACAATGCCGACAATGATAACTCTCTTGTTGACACATTTACCAAGTGACCTATGGAATGGAGCACCTTCAACTTATATCTATATATATCTATATATATATATATATCCATTTTTAAAGTAAAATACTTCTATCTCTTATAATTTGAGTGAATCAATTTTAAAAGAAATAGAATATAATGAATAATTTTCAAAAGAAAAAAAAATAGTTATGATGAAATTTATTGTTTGAATTTTTTATTTATTTAATGAGTAATTGTTTGGTTGAAAGAATTTTTTTATAAAACTTAAATAACTATTTATATTTTGAAGAAATGTATTTATATTTTTTTTCTCATCTTTATAAATTTTTTAACTTTAAAATGCATTTTAGTTTATAATACATTTAATTATTTTCCTCGAAAGGGAACATAAGCTATCATATTATTATAGTTTAGAAAATATTTAATTATTTTCCTCGAAAGGGAATAGAAGCTATCATATTATTATATTATTATGTGGTGAGGGTATTAATCTTTATAATATTATTTAATGATGGATGTATTATTCTAATTTAAGAGATAATGGTTTAATTATGTAATAATATATTAATAAATGATATTTATAAAAAATATTAATGTTTAATATATTGTATAGAAAACATTTTTATATTTTTTAAAAATAAAAAGTTATGATATTGATTCATTGATTTATCAAACATGAAAGGGATCTAATTTCTTGAAGTGTAATTTTATAATTACGAAATTTGATCCCTCTCTTTCTTGATGGATTAGGGTTTAAATTTTATTTTTTATTTAACAAAAAATAAGAAATTATAATAGGATTATGTTATAGGTTTTTTTATTATTGTTATGTGATGGGTTTATTAATTTTTATATTATTATCTATGATTAATTTATAATGTTAATTAATAGTTTATTATATAATAATTTTTTTTAAAAACAAATTATTTATGATATAAAAAATTAAAAATTTCATTAATTAAAATTTGATTAATTTTCCCATTATAATTTAATTGAAAACTGGATAAAACTTTTAAGAAGATTGTTTCACCATGAGTAATATCTCCTAAGAATATTGTTTCACCATGCGTAATATCTCCTCGTCTCTCTTCCATAGTACATTTTAAAGCAGTCTTACTTTCTATACAAATTTTCAAAACGAAGACATTTGATTTAGTCAAATTTAAAAAGACGGATCGAGTCAATAATGAATATTTTATATCGTGTTGAATACTACCAAGTCAAATTGAACGAAATGAAAGCAAGGAATAACCAACCACCACATGTGTTGGATAGTTGGACTTACCATCATACAAATTCATCCAAGTAATGCATTTGAAGCGCTTATAAATACACCTTTATTTCCCGTTTCGAATCATTCACCTTTCTTTTCATCTCTCTATTATTTCCCCAGCTAAGCTCTCATTGCATCTAGCTTGACAAACAGATCGTGCATAACTTTATTATTATTCAATAGTTTGCGTCTATATTGTCCACTCCATTGAAGCCGAGCTGTTTATTGAAATTATACAATGGCGGCCAGGCTCATTTACGGCACCATCATATGCGTTTTCCTAATCTCTGCGCTATTTCCCACAGCAAGCTCCAGACCTAATTTCCTCCACGAAGCCACTGCTGACTCCGACACCAATAACATCTCTGAAACTTATATTCAAGAAGCCAATAACGCGGCCACCATTGTTGCAGCGTTACTAAATGATAAGCTTCCAAAGAGCGGTTATACTCCCTCGGCTCCTTCAGACTGCCATAACATGGTCATAGACACTGTCGGCGCCGCACGTTACAGTTGTTGATATAAATAAACTCGATAAATTGTTCCATCCGGATTCAGTTCAGATCTCCTTGAAAGTGAAATCACATTGAAAGAAGGGAAAATCAATCAACTCGAAAGTCAATTCTGAAGATGACGTTAAATACTTGGAATCTTATTTTCGGAAATAAGACGAATTCAAAGAGTGTTCTTGTATTACGCAGTTTCTTGATCAGTTTGCATTAATCCGTAAATACGATCTTTACATGTAAGAGTGCCCTTTTCACTAAATTTGAGGAGTAAAAAACTATGTATTCTGCTTCAAGCCTTCAAGGTTTCCATATTCTAGACGGGATTAAGTTAAAATCAGCATACATTCTTAACAATACCACCGAAATATTCTTGAATTAATTGGAAATATATATACACTGTTTAAACACACCAACTTTCAACGTTGTGACTTTCCTAGGTAACTTGCATAGTACTCTCTGTCCGCCCTTGTTTAAGATGTAATTATTGATAACCACTTCATGTTTGAGGTTGTTACCTAAATGTTTCACACGTTTTCGTATAGTGCCAGGCAGCCTCTAAAAGACTTAATTACCTCAAAAGAAATCTTACGAGTCTTAAGGCTGTAATATACAATATGTCAACGTAGAAACTATATCATCCTTAATATTTTGCTGATAGATGAAACAGAACTAGGTAGTGGGTAATTAGTATTTAATAAAATATTAAGTGAATATATTTTTTCCAAAATATATTAAGTTAACTAAAATTAAAAAATAAACAAAAAATTGGATAAGTTTTGTTGTCATATTGGAATTGAGCAATTGTTAAATCATTGATTTATGAGAGTTTAAGATTAACATATTAAACTAGTATAGATCTATCTTAACTAAAAATCTACCAAATAGCTGAAAGGATCAAATCCCTTAAGATGAAAACATTTTTTTTTAAAGTTTGCACTTAAAAGGATTTAATAAATCTATAATTTAATATCTAAACAAAACTTTGGACATCATAATATCTTAAAAATACAACGAGATCTATCAAGCAAGCGAAGGATCAAATTTCTTGAGTCTAAAATTTAAAAATAAATAAATATATACCTCAAATTTCTTGAGTATAAATATATATAGCTGAAAGGATCAAATCCCTTAAGATGAAAACATATTTCTTTTTAAGTTTGCACTTCCAAGGATTTAATAAATCTATAATTTAATATCTAAACTAAACTAAACAAAACTTTGGACATCATAATATCTGAAAAATACAATGAGATCTATCAAGCAAGCGAAGGATCAAATTTCTTGAGTCTAAAATTTAAAAATAAATAAATATATACCTCAAAAAATTTGATCATTTTGGTTATTTAGTTTAATTACTTCTATATAATATACATAAGTATTGTATATTCTAACCCTTTATACTATCTAATTAGTCATTAAAGTCAACTTAGTTAAGTAATTTGTTAACCTTTGACTAAATTTATTTTAGTCCCAATTGTATCCAAAGTGAAGGCTTTAGCTTTAAAAAAATGTTAAATTTATTTTAACTATTTTTCAATTTAAATAAATAAATATTAATTATTATTTAATAATAAGTAACATATAATATTTTCATTTTCAAAAATGTATTTTTGCTTATTATTGATTTTGATAAGTATAAAATTGATCCATTATACAAAATATTTAAATAAAAACTTTGTTAAAAATGGATGGCAATGTCACATAGCAATAACATTTTTATGGGTACCTCAAAAACCACCAAACTATACCAAATTTTGCATAGATACTGAATCTAAATTGAAATTCATTCATCGTATCACTCATGCAAGCTAATGAGGGTCTCTTTTGATGTGTTAGATCCAATAGAAAATCGATGAACAAACATGCATCCCTAAAATTACATGGATATTTTGAGATACATACACAATGAATCTTGGTTTGAATAAATATGTTTTTGTGGGTGTACCATTTGAGTGCCTAAATGATGGAATCAACCTACAAAAATTGTTAGACATATCGAGAACAAATAGTAAGTTAGTGAGGCACTATTTTTCCAAAATAAATTTAATAACATATATATATTTTTTTAATTATCTAAGTGATCAAACCTCGAAAACAATATGCCAAGTTTCACTACATCTTTTGAAGGTCTTAATGTAATGATTATGAAATGGTTTTCTTATAGCATGTAAAGGTCGGTGTGTTACAATAGTCCAGCAAACAATTTTTTTTTTTTAAATGCTTAGAAACATAAAAGCTATGGAAGAAGCACTAAAAGTGTGGTTTTTGAGTTAATGAATAATGACACAAGAAAAATAGAAAAAAATAATTTGTTTAAAAAACTACATATTTGGAATTTGCAAAAAAATGTTATTTGGGTCTAAAATTTCATAAAAAATGATTGTATGTAGCATACTATAACGTGTGGTAAAAAACAAGCATATTTATAAAATGGATGAAATTCCCAATTAGTTATGGTTTACCATATTTCGTGCCACAGGTTTCGGTAACCTAAATCTAACTCCGACGAAGACATGTAGGAAGATGCTAACACTTAAAACATGACGATACTCGATTTAGGCGGTAAGGAATGTGAGCGCATTTTGTTTAAATTCAAATTTTCCTTTCTCACCTATCTAGGTGCCATGAAAATCAAAACATGTGCACGTTTTAGCTCTACAAAACACTTGCATCTTTTAGTTTTTGTGGAGCGAAAACATGCACGCATTTTGTAGAGCTAAAACACGTGTGTGATGTTATAGACATCAAATTTACCTTAGGGGTAAGGGGAGGAGGGGGTTTGGGGGAGAGAAAGAGATAGAGATTGAGGTTGGGGAGGGTAGGGGTTTATGGAGGATTAGGTTAGTTAGATGGAAGATGGGGTATATGGTGGGAGAAGAGAGAGATGGTGGGATTGTAAGTGGTAGGGGGAAGGGATTAGTAAAGATAGAGAGAGAGGGGTAGGGGTAGGGGAAGGGAAAGTAAGAGAGACAAAAAGAGAGAAGGGGAGGCGGAGAGAGAGGGGGAGAGAGGGGGGGTGTAGAGGGGGTGGTTATGGGTAGGGCGAGTAGGAGGGGGGTTAGGGAGAGAGAGGGGGGGTAGGGGTAGTGAGAGTATGTAAGGGAGAGGTAGGGGTGTTAGCGGATTGGGAGAGAGAGAGATGGGTGGGGTTAAGTTGTAGGTGGAAGAGTAGGGGAGAGAAAGAGTGAGAGATGGGATTAGCAAGGGTTATGGGGGAGAGAGACTGAGATGAGGAGGGGGGTTAAAGGTAGGAGGAGTCACGAGGGTCTGAGAGTAATAGAGGGGGTTAGTAAGGAGGGGGGTTACAGGTAGGAGCAGGAGTAGGGTGGTCTGAGGGTATTAGAGGGGGTTAGTAAGGGTTAGCGAGATGAGGGGAGAGAAAGGGTGGGGTTAGTTATAGTGGAGGAGTATGGGGGTGAGAGAGAGGGAGGGAGAGAGGGGGGGATGGAGAGAATTGGAGGTGTTAAGGGGTTGGGGGAGAGAGAGGTGGGGACTAGGGGTGGGTGGAGAGAGAGAGAGAGAGAGAGAGAGAGAGAGATAGAACGTGGGTAGCGGGCTGGAGCATGTGGGTGGTTAGGGGTTGGGGGAAGGAGGGGTGTTAGGGAAGAGAAAGAGATTGAGATCATGGTGGGGGGAGGGGTAGGCTGGAAGAGGGAGGTTGGAGGAGAAAATGAGATAGAGATTGTGGTGGGGTGGGGTTTTAGGGAGAGAGAGCAGGGGGTTAGGGGTAGTGAGAGTGTGAGAGTGAGAGGGGTGGTGTTAGGGGGTTGGTGGACAAAAAGAGGGCCCGAGTGGGGATTAGGTGTAGTTGGAGGAGTAAGAGAGAGAGTGAGTTAGAGAGGGGGTTAGTAAGGGTTACATGGAAGAGGTAAGAGAGAGAGAGGGAGGGGGAGTTAAAGGTAGGGGTAGGTATTGGGGGTGAGAGAGTGAGAAAGGGGTTTAATAAGGGTTAGAGAGAGAGAGAGGAGGAGGGGGGTTTAGTGATAGGGGGATGAGTGTGTGTGTGTGTGTGAGTGAGTAAGTGAGAGAGAGAGAGAGAGAGACAGATCAGTGATGGTCGTGGGGGTGGTAAGTGATAGGGGGAGGGATAGTAGGGGAGAGAGAGAGGGGGGGGTTAGGGGGAGGGGGAGTAGGGGAGAGAGAAGGGGGGCTTAGGGGATATTTTTGGGTGGGGAGAGTATGAGTGGGGTTAGGGAGAGATTGGGGGTCTTAGGGGTAGTGAGAGTGTGTGAGAGAGAGGGGGGTGTCAGGGGATTGAGGGAAATAGAGAGGGATGGGGTTTAGGTGTAGGTGGAGGAGTATGGTAGAGATAGAGCGAGAAAAGGGATTAGAAAGGGTTAGAGAGAGATAGAGATGATTTAGGGGTGTTAGAGGTATGGGGAGGAGTAGGGGGTCAGAGAGTGAGAGAGGGGGTTAGTAAGGGTTAGAGAGAGAGGGGGGGGGAGGGAGGAGTGAGGTTAGTGGTAGGGGTAGGATTACGGTGTGTGTGGGGTGTTAGGGGTTAGGAGAGAGAGAGAGAGAGAGAGAGAGAATGTGGGGTGTTAGGGGTTGGGAGAAGGAGAGAGAATGTGGGGTGTTAGGGTTGGGAGAGAGAGAGGCGCGTGCGTGCATGTATGTGTGTGTGTGGGTGTGTGTGTGTGTGTGTGTGAGAGAGAGAGAGAGAGAGAGAGTTGGGGGAAGAGGGGGAAAGAGGGGAAGGATGTGGGTAATTAGGGGTAGGGGGAGGAGGGGTGTTGGCGAGGAGGGGTTTGGGAAGGATTAGGGAATTTAGAGAGAAGGACGGCTATAGGGTGTGTCAGAGAGAGAGAGAGAGAGAGAGAGAGAGAGAGAGATGGGGTTTGGTAAGTGGTTGGGGGAGGGGCATTAGGTGAGAGAGAGTGGGGGGTTAGGGATAGAGAGAGAGGGAGAGAGAGGGACAGAGGGAGGGAGAGTGGAGGGGATGGTTATGTGTAGGGATAATAGGAGGGGGTTAGGGAGAGAGAGAGAGAAGGGGATTAGGCATGCTGAGAGTGTGAGGGGGAGAGGGGGGTGTTAGGGGGTTGCAGAGAGAGAGAGGAGGTGGGTTAGGGGAGAAAAAGAGATAGAGATCAGGGTGGGGGGTAGGGTTTTAGGGAGCATTAGGGTCATCAAAGAGAATGGGGGTATAGGGTAGGAGAAGAGAAAAAATGAGGGTGAGAAATATGGGGAGTTGATAAATGGTAAGGGGATGGGCATTAGATGAGATAGAGAGTATAGGGGAGTTAGGGGTAGGGGAGAGAGAGGGGGGTGGAAAGGGTGGTTATGGGTAGGGAGAACCTTGAAACCAAATATATTAATAACTACAAATACACCTAAATATAAAATCCCACTGCATAAAAGAGACAACCAAATTTAGAGTCTCCATGATACGCCTACCATGTTAATAGGTAATAGAATGTATGTATGAGCTTAAAGAGTTGTCAAATGTATCATATAGGATTTGTACCTCAAACTAGAGGAGAAGTTGTTGAGACCAAAAACTTTATGTTCCAACAAACAGTTTTCGACTGCGACCCATACACCCATTAACAGACCTTTCGAAAAGCCTGTAGATCCATAAGCAGAGATAAGGGTGACGAATATATCTAAGAATATGTATTGGAAAGATGCAGGTGAACATGCCATGTGCATATCTTCAGTTCATTTGTCTGACTTTGCTTCTATGGCTTGCTTTCATCCTATACAAAAATTCATAATTCCAATTGCAGATCAGATAAGCCCGCGTTTGATTTCTTCAAAGTCAAAAGGCCGTGTTGAGTTCATAACAAATATGGTGTGTTGAATATTGTGTGTTTTAGACTTACCATCTACAAATTCGTCAAAGGGTGGGTTTGAATCGCTTATAAATACACCTTTATTTCTAGTTCCTGATCATTCACCTTGCCTTTCACCTCTCTATTCCCTCGTTACATTTAACTTGATAAACATATTCGTTCATTAGTTTATTGTTCTTCCAACGATAGAATGTATATTGTCCCTCAATCCAAGCGGAGGTGTTTATTTAAATTCTAACATGGCGGCCACGGGGGTGTATCGCATCGTGATATGCAGTTTGCTAATCTCTGCGTTCTTTCCAATAATGATCTCCAGGCTTAGTTTCCTCCACGAAGCCACCGCTGACTCCAAAATGAAGGACACTTCCAATTATATCAATAACATCTCTCAAGCTTATATTCAAGAGACCAATAAAGCGCCTGCCATTGATCTTACTCTACTTGATGATAAGCTTCAAAAGACTGGTTATACTCGCTCGGCTCCTTCATCCTGCCATAACCTGGTGATAGACACCGTCGACGCTACACGTTATAGTTGTTGATGCAAATTAAGTCGATAGATTATTCCATCAAATCTTCTTAAACGTGACATCGCATCAGAAGAAGAAAGTCAATTCTCAAGATTGTGTTAAATAGTTGGAGTTCTATTTTGGGAAAATATAAAGGTTGAATTCCAAGAGTCTTCCAGATATCCATTATTGGTTTTATTATGCAGTGTGTTCATCAGTTCGTATTGATATACAATTATGAACTTTACATGAATGAATTAGGAACACCTCCAATACAAATAACATCTCTGAAGCTTATATCCAAGAGACCAATAAAGCGCTCGCCATTGATATTAGTCTCTTGAATGATAAGCTTCCAAAGAGCGGTTATACTCCCTTGGCTCCTTCATCCTGCCATAACATGTTGGTAGACACAGTCAGCACTGTGCGTTATAATTGTTGATGTATATTAAGTTGATAAGTTAATCCACAATTATTCACTACAGATCTCTTTAATGAAAATTGTCATGAGTAAATTATCATGAACTCTTTATTGAAAATGCTAATGCATAAATTATCAAACCTTTTATTGAAAATTGATGCAAACCTTTGCCTCAAATTGTACCAACACATTTTCTCACTCCAAAAAATGGCATAAATATGAATTGGCTTTGCATGTAATCATACTCATAAATTAATTAAAAAGTAATATTTTGTCTTCCTTGTTTGAACATAACGAGCATATAATAGTTGATATCCTTCTTGTTTGGTAAACACTAATCTTTGATTAAAGTTGAAGTATAGTAGTTGGTTTTGAAACTCAAAACTATTTATTATTTTCATAATCTTTGCTTAAAGTTGAAGTATAGTAGTTGGTCTTGAAACTCAAAACTATTTATTATTTTCATAATCTTGGCTTAAAGTTGAAGTATAGTAGTTGGTCTTGAAACTCAAAACTATTTATTATTTTCATAATCTTAGCTTAAAGTTGAAGTATAGTAGTTGGTCTTGAAACTCAAAATTATTTGTTATTTTCATAGAGAGGAATTAATATAGGGAAGATGTTATATCATATAAGGTTTGTGATAAAAAATAAAGATATTAGATAGTATATGTCAATTCTAAATTTTACATAAATATTTAAAAAATAATCAATGTATATATATTTTAATTTTGAATCTATAAAATAGTGAGGACGGTCACATTTTTTCAAGTCTAATATTTGTTATCTCTAGTTATGGTTTTCAAATTTCAGAAAATTGTGGATGTACAAAACGTGTACACATTTTTGGAACCTCATAACACATTTTTTTAGTACCACATAATACTAGAGAATTTTGGTTAAATTCAGCATACAATTTGTATTTATCTTTATGGTTTTTTGTTTTTTCATTCTTAGTATAGATTACAAAACCTTTAAAACAATCTCCAATTTAATTACGAATTTATAATCATAGGAAATCTAATATAGGCATGTATAATCCTTATTATCAGCCACCATATCCTTACTTGAAGACCAAATATTACATAGAGAGGTTATTTGTGGTATTGAGGCCTCTTTCATCACCCTTGAGCCATAAAAGATACCTTTAGAAACTATGCCTAAGTATAATCCCCCAACCATAATCAAAGCCCCAAGAACTATACCTAGAGTTGAAAACATCCTAATGTTGTCCATATACCCACTTTGTGGTGACAAATCCTCTTGCGAACTCCTCTGATATGGTTTGAGGCATCATTCTTTGGCCCTGACATTTACAAATTATTTTTAGGGATTATGGCCCACATTTCCTCTCCTAAGCATTTCCAACACCCCTATAGCCATTCCTACTTCTCAAAACCTTATAATGATGGTCATATCCCCAATTAGAGGTCATTTATATCTCTTACATAATTCATGTAGGATGGTCTAAGGAGTTTTTTAAGGACCTTGAGCCATATAATCTTGCTTTAGGGCCTAAGTCTCAAGTCCCCATACCACGTCTAGGAGTTTGAGTCCCATATACCTACTGCTCACAAACTCCTAATGGAACCCATATCCTGATTCAAAGGTCAATGATGAGCTCAAGAGATCTAGTGTGGTGGTTTGCAGCCATCCTTATTTGCTATGTTCCTAGAAAATTCCCAAGGCCTAAGCAACATTTTTCCTCTCACAACCATGTTTAAGGGTACAAGACTAATACTTATCCTTAAAAATTCCTAATGGTGTACATACCCCCCTCGGAGGTGAAGACACCATTTAGGAGGTCTCTTATGGTGGTCTTAGGCATATTCTTGGCCATGTATGCCTAAAACCTTATTTTATAGCCTAAGGTCCAGGGTTTCTCACTCAACCATGTGCAAGGCCCTATGATTCATACCTATGCTAAAAAACTCCTAATGATTCCCATATCCTCATGCAAAAGCCAAAGTGCCCATGAAATGCTCCCCAACATTGGGGCAAGTAAGGAAGGAAGACAAGCTTGTTAATCATTAAGCTTGTGGGGTTCAAAGTAGAGTTATGTGATCTATTAAAACTTAAGTTGGCATTGGGAATTAATTAAGGGAGGTAGGGGATTATTGAATCATTATTAACTAGTCATAATTTCTTTGTTAGCAATTGGGGAAACAATGCATGACATGGGTTGATCAAGATTTATTTGGATGCTCATAGGAATGAATGCAAGTCATTGGCTTTCTTCAGGACCCACACTTATTAAATAAATATCCATGGCCCAGTAATACTCTTGGGAGGTCATGTGTGATGGTTTGAGGAATTATTTCTCTTGGACATTTATTCCTATAAGCGTATTTTTGAACCTTTCCTCCCTTGACCATGTCCAAGGCCATGAGACCTATACCTAGTGCTGAAAACCTACTAGTGACACTTGCATTCCCACTTAGAGGGAAATGATACCCTCATGAGTTCATGTGGGTGATTCAATGCATTATTCTTAACCATGGATGCTTAAAATATATGTTTAGGGTCTAATGCCTAGGCTTCATCTTGTGACTATATTGAATGATCCTAAACACATATCTACTGGTCAAATATTCTCAATGTCACTAAAATCGCTACTCAAAGACTTTTGATACCCTCACGATTTCATGTGTGGTGGTTCAAGGAATTGTTCTTAGCCTTGTGTTATGAAAATATTCCTTTAGGATTTTAGCCTAAAGTTTCCTTCCTTAACTATGTACAAGGCCCCAACAACTATACCTAGGGCTCTAAATTTCATAATAATTCTAATACCCTCACTCATAGATCAAATATACCTTAAACAGGTCATGTGTTGTGGTTCAAGGCATTGTAAGATCTTGACCATGGATCCCTAGAAGATTCCTTTAAAACGTAAGGCCGAAAGTTTCTACCTCATACATACCTAAGGCCCTGAGACCCATACATAGTGTCCAAAAGTTCCTAATGGTGCCAATATCTCTAGTGAGATCCAAGCATAAACTCAGAAGGTCATGTGTGGTGGTTTGAGGCATCATTCATAGTTCTAGGTGTCTAGAATCTTTATTTAGGGCCTCTGTCCCAATTTTCTATACCTGGCTATGTCTACAATCCTAAGACTCATAATTTGTGATTAAATATTATATTTTCACCCACGTCATCATTAGAAGGGAAATAATTCCCTTGGTAGGTCATGCATGGTGTTTTAAGGTGTCATTCTTTGCCTTGGATGATTCACAACTTCATTTGGAACCTAATGCTTAGGCTTTTTCTCCCCCCTTTCCCCTAACTATGTCTAAGAACCCTTATATTATGCTAAAAAAATCCTCAGGGATCTCATATCGCAACAACCAATAAAACATGCGAGAGAAAAATAAATACAAATACAAGCAATCAACAATAGCAACACCATATTTATCCTCGAAAATCCTGTAGGAAAAAAAAATCATCAATAATAGATCTATTATTGGACCTTGGCAAAACTAGGCCAAGGCCACCAAGAGCATCTCTCCTACTCAGATTGGCCCCTTATAATGGAGAATTCCATCCCTATAAATAGGTTTATTTACATGCAAATGCAACTAGAAAGAAACCACTGCCTACCAAAACCATGTGGCTTAAACCACTTACATCCTTGCTCAATCCTGAGTCAAGGTTAACCCTAACAATCCCACCCTTTAAACTTGAATTCAGGAATTGCTTTGGATCTAACCCCACAAAAAACAACTAGAGTACTCAACAATATCATTTACATGTAGATTACACATTGTCACCTCTATTCTCCTTTTTTTCATTGATATTACATCCATAATCCTCTGGGATAACCATTAATTCTTTCAAATCTAATTTCTCTAACCTTGACTTTCCCTTCATGTGCCGCACTTCCACAAGCCTTCTATACCTTCAAACAATTCATCATTGATGTCCATATAAAAGGGAATCCATCTACCAGAATACATGGGTCCTTAGCCATTGTAATCGCCAGTTCTCTAGGAATCATTTTCTCCTACGTGGTTCATCAATACATTAAACTTTTCCTTAAGCATAACTTGGTCCCAACACAATGAGATTAATCCATCTCACATTCCCCATTCCACATCAAGCTAGCAATAGAGTACACCTTCCACCCTCGTAGCTACCCAAGTGGTTCATTACACAGCTTGATGCTACATCCTCTTCTACACATAAGAGTGATACACATACTTCAATAGATGTAGGCCTAAACATGGGGAATCAACTCTAACTGGGAACCAAAAAACCTTAGGGGTGTCAGGTACAACCGATTATGCACCTGCACCCCTTACAACACATGTTCAATAATTTAAACTTAGGTACTAAAACATTCAATTCTTTACTAGCAAATCGCTTCAACTAATAACTGCTCACTTCATCACACAACTACCATTCTTTTTACGAGCTGTCTTTAACCATGATTCATCCATGCACATAAAAATAACTTTTATTTGAATATTCAATTCCATAAATGAATCCATTTATATTCATTCCCTTACCATATACTTCCAAGTAAAAA
Organism: Larix kaempferi; assembly: GCA_027924585.1. Taxonomy (NCBI): domain Eukaryota; kingdom Viridiplantae; phylum Streptophyta; class Pinopsida; order Pinales; family Pinaceae; genus Larix; species Larix kaempferi. Next base: position 1,144,053 of record BSBM01001167.1, read on the forward strand.
CAAAAAAAATCAAGATAATCCCTTCTTTATACATCACATCAATTTAACTTTTGATACAAAACTTTCCATACCTTAAAAATTATTGGTTTAATTTTTGTTTGACATGAATGGCATAAAAAAAATCCTTTACGTGAATCACCTCCCACTTCATTGCATTTCTACTGGCACAGATCTCAAATGGCAAATTCTCCTTTACGTCCTTCGCGGCCTTAGGCTTAACCTTCACTTATTAAACGATGACTTTCTCTAGATATACCTGGTCTTGAGTAGAAGTCATATTTGTTGATGTACTGAAAGCATTCTCTTGGAATGACATTGAATTTTATGATATTATTCATCTCTTATAATAGTTCTCGAGGTTAATGTTATTATTTATGATATTCAGAATGCTCCATCAAAAAATTAATCACCAATTATTTTCTCAAGGCTCAACTCCTTATGGATTGGCTCGTCCAATCAACAATGATTTCTCCTTGCAACGATTTCTCCTTTTTGGTAGGTGCCATCTCCTTTTCAAGAACTTGAAATATGTTTGATTTACTAAGAAGCAATAAATCCACCAACAAATCATGGTATCAGCACTAATAGATTCATCACATCTACCACATCAGATTTAAACATACATTGAGTAGGCTTGCCTTCATAGTCTCTTCACATGATGCATATGGGAACGCAACCTTCCTCCTCATGTGACACTGCCTTCTTCCTCAGGCATAATATATATGTACTTCAACATGCATATCCAGGCATCTCTAGCACCAGAGATGTAGACCCACTCACAGATCCATGAGATCGAAATTAGTAATGAACAAATCTACACTTTAACTAGGTGATATGCAATTTCTCCTTGCAAATCCAAGTGTTGAAGCAATAGATCTGCCATTTTCCATTATGCACCTGCAGGAAGTTTCATCTACACATTCTAATACCACTGTTAGCAATAAAACATGTGAGAGAAAAATAAATACAAATACAAGCAATCAACAATAGCAACACCATATTTATCCTGGAAAACCCCGTAGGGGAAAAACAACTATCAATAATAGGTCTATTATTAGTCCTTGGACAAACTAGGCCAATTACACCACGATTCTTTCTTACATTGGCCCCTTACAATGGAGGATTCCAACCCTATAAATAAGGTTCTTTACATGAAAATACAACTAGCAAGAAACCACTGGCTACCAAAACCATGTGCCTGAAACCACTTACGTCCAAGTGCTCATTCCGGAGTCAAGTTTAACCCTAACAAGATTTACAATAAAATATGAAAGATGATAGGATTTAAAAAATAGGTGAATGTAAATGGCTAAACAAAAGTAGAAAAACATAGACATTTACGATGATCCTAGGAAAAATCATAGATTTTTTATGATATGGAAAAAGAAAAATGAATTCCCAATCAAAACATAGAAATAAAAGTAGAAAAATCAGAACATTTACAATAGACATTTCCCATAAATGATATACTATATCATACCTAATTAGAAATGGATAGCATAGACATAAATTCAACAAGAGGCATAACATAATATGTAATGATAGAATATTGTTTGGATCAAGCATACTACTGCCAGCTCCTACCAAATCTATGGAAGTAACCCAGTGACTTCTCCTCTCAAGAAGATGTTGACCTTTATACCATACCAACTACCATGTCTTGCTCTATGAACCAACTAAATTTGTTCTGCTTTCTCAAAATCACCACGTTTCTCCATGCCTTCACGTTTACTTCCACCAAATTCAATAACCTATTGTATAAGCTCCACTAAAGAGTGAGATTGCATTGAAATCATATTACTGGTATTCTATATATAGGTATGATGCAACACAATTTCTAGGGTGGTGAGCACTCACTAGGTAGTGACAATTGATAACTTACTTTACCTCAAGTAGGTGCACTCAAAACCGAGCACATTAAGAATGCTCTAAATGAAAGAAACTTGATAAAAATAAAATGCAGTACTAATGGAACATTATGAATCGCCCGTTGATCATGCAGCCTACCACACAAATGTAAAGAGCACCAGGAAGACACATTTCCAATGAAGAGATGCATGCATATAGCCACACTTCGAGGGTGATTGTAGGCCCACTCCAAGGACAAGGTGCAACAGACTAAGCACCGTCAACAAGGATCTGGCTAGGATATCAAGATGTCATTGATGCTTCAGATTACCAAATGGAATGTTTTTGGGATAATAAAAAGATGAATGCCAAAAAATTAGGATAAATTGCAATCATTATTATTCAAAATTTAAGTTATACATATAATTATTACCATCGCAAGATGTTAAAAAACCAAGAGATTACATTTCCCTTTTTTAGCAAGAGAAAAACAAAGTCAAGTTAAGAGTACAAGGGTCACAAGAAGACGATGTGCATCTCAGACTCTTCCAAGAAGAAGCATCAAATAAAGTGTCGAAGAGGAACCTTATAAAGCCATTAAGGAATGTTTTAGGGCTCCCACCATTGAGTCCCTATAGGAACTCATAGTCTAGAAGCATGGACATCTAAAGTGGAATACCCAATAATTGACCACACACAAATACCTATGGTTAACAACCTTGTCGACGTATAAATGTTCAATTCTAAAACATTGTAATTGTCATAGCATTGTAAATGTTTAATGTTTGAATTTGTAGATTGTGAATGTTAAGTGTTTGAATTGGTAGAATGTGTTGTTGAGCTTACGTCCATAATTATGAGCAGTAATGTAAGAGTTCTATGCACGGGATACATTGTGATTTTAAGTTACAAAGGTTATGAAGAATAAGGACAAGTTTGAGCAAGGAAATTTCTCGTGTCTTGGTTAATTTGTGTATACTATCATACCCTGCACTGTCATAGACTGCCCGTTAATTTGTGTAATGTCATACAGAGGCATCCATGCGATCCTTTCTTTGCGATGCGTTGCGTTGGGATGTGGAGAGTGAGAAGATGCATGCACTACATCTGTTCCTTTCGTGTTGTGTTGGTCGCCCTCCTTGCCTCCCATGGATTCCATAAATACACCATTAATATCCACTACTCTTCCTGCCTTTGTATTTGCATTCCATCCATCACTGTAACGAAGAAAGAAAAGCAATGGGTGTTTTCTCCCCCTCCTACGTCGATGCTAAAAATATGGGTGAGTTTAGGCGTGGCCCTTTTCCTCCTCCTTCAGTGGGGCTCCTCCAATGTTGATGCGGCTGAAGACAATATGTTTGGAGAGGATGTGCAACAACAAGGACGGTCATGCGACCCACATATATTTCCTTCTACCGGGACTTCTTGGAGCGGCGGAGAGCTGCTGCAACGAATTGGAAAGAATGTTTTCATAATGCCGATGTCGAGCCATACAGCAAGTGTTTGATTAATTTTGTCTTATGATTCATCAACGAAGGACCTCTCCATGGATTCTGATTCTCAGGGTGCAGCTCGTAATAAACGCCGCCGCCACCACAAAGAGCACGGAAGGGAAGAGGAGGAGGAGATGGTGGAGAGATCCCAACACCTTCCGAATACCTACAACGTCCTCCAGCCCCCCCGCCGCTGTGATATTCAACGCCACTCTCGTAAGTCATTCCATTATTTTCCTGATTCCTGTTATTACATTCTCTAGTCTTCCATTTCCATACTTTAAATGTAATTCTTTCTTGAATCTCTTCCATGCAAGAGCGAATGATTGTATTTTGTTTTGATTGGTGTGTGGACAGGCTATTCCATAATCGGTAGCAGCTTTTGAATGACTAACTACCATGTCTACATATGTAAATAAAAAAGCTGGCAGTTCAGTTATGTATGGGGTTTTGTAGGAGCTTATGGATATATACAGGCTTTACATCATAGCCGGTTGTTTCTGGTTTGTAATAAAGGATTGAATGAATGAATGAGCTTATGCAATTTAAGTTACGCAGCAAAGAGTAAAATTCTGTCCAATTTAGCATGCATTTGGATTTGGATTTTTTTTTTTTTAGCTGGTTATCAATTGCCTATACATAAGAACATAGCAATTTTCTTTCACTCAAGATTTAAGCATATTATGCAATCCATTAATTGAACTCAAAACTGCACAACAAAGATAAATACATGCCAACAAGTATGATCACCAATCATCATTATTAATCCTGCAAGTTGGAATATTATTTGAAAAAGAAAGAGAGAGAGTGTGGGACACTGTGTCCATGGACTGATACTTAAAGACAGGAATATTCTTTGAAAAATAAAGAGTGAGAGAGAGTGCAGGAGGAAAACAGTGCATCCATGGACTGATGCTTATGGAAAATACATGAATATTCTTTGAAAAAGAAAGAGAGAGAGAGAGTGCACGAAAACAGTGTGTCCATATCCATAGAATAATGCTTATGGAAAATAACTCAGAATTATTATATTGTAAACAAATTTATATTATAATCAGTATTTTAGAACCTTCTAGAGGTAACTACCTAACTAATTTTTCTAGAGGTAACAGCTTAACTACTTTTTCTAACTAATTTCTTAAATGCATGGAATAGAACCTTCAAGATGTAGAGGTAACCGCCTAACTACTTTTTCTAACTAATTTGTTAAATGCATGGAGTATAACCTTCCAGATGTAACCGTCTAACTACTTCTAACTGATTTTTTAAGTGAGAGTAATTACACTTTCCAACACTCCCCTTGATTGCGACCACTGACATTTCTACCAATAACATACTACAACAATATATTCTAAATGTTTCTATGGATTTACAAGGCAACAAAATTTTTACACAATTGTCTGTTGGTCTTAGTCTCAACTAGGTTTACATAGATTCAAAATAATGCAAAATATTTTAATTTTATTTTCTTCATTGGTCTAAGCTGTTGTCGCTGATTCTTGTTCTACAAACTTTATTTTTCATCGTTTGACTCTAAACATTGAATTCTGCAACTCCTTTTATGTTCTTCATTTTTAGCTTTACTCTATTTACCATCCTCTTCATTCTCAATACTTTCTCGAGTTTTGCGAAATGGCTGCAACCTTCAACATATCCATCTTCATTTGTTCTACTTTTTAATTATTCTTGCACTTCTTCTGAGTGGTCATTCATCTTCAAGTATGTAAAATTGGGCTTGTCATTTTCTTCACTATCATTAATCTACCCAATGGCTTTTAGCCACCTCATTAGGTTTTGGCAATACTTAAGCGCCTCAATGCTCCACATCACAATGAAACTTATCGATTTTCATAGTTTCAACACTGCTCACTTCAACGTATTCACCATGAGATTTATCAACCATGTCTTCAACACCTACACACACTATCAATTATTTGATTTAATGAAATATGGATCACTTCATGATACCTCCCCTTAACCTCGATGTCCATTCCATTCATGAAATATTCAAGCAACCTCATCTATTAGGATTTGCAACATTTTGCAACATTTGCTCTTCATTAATGAAGTCCTCCTCCTCATATCGAATTTTCTTGTGAAGTTCAACATCTTCTGCAACATTCATCACTACCGTAGGTTCATCTTCTACTCTATATCTTTAATCAAGTCTATGATCTACATTCTTACGATCAAACTAATCAATTATCTCCATGGGCATGCTTTCTTCATTTTCTTCATGGGTTAGGGTTGTTGTTTCTCCCTCTTCAGGTAAAATACCATCATGATGAGATACTATCTCCTCGGATTTTGGAAAATAATGTGTGGGTTGTTCTCATCTTTAACTTCAATTTCATCATCCACATGTGTATCTACATGGTGGGATTCACCTTCTTCATGTTCATACTTTGATTCACACACAAGGACTTCATTCTTTACTTCTTCAATTTTATCCTTTGCTTAAACAATCTAACAGTCAACACTCTTTTGTTGAGCTTGATGCTCACTTTTGTTGCTCCTTTCACTGTATATTGTCTCCAAAATATCCCATGCTTATTTGGATGTTGTTGCTATTTCATTTTTAGGTAAAATGTTATCATATAAGCCTTGTTGAATGAGAGATAATTCCATTGCAGCCCTCTTCCTATTTTCCATGAGCTCATCCTTCTGAGCTTGTGTCAACACCTGAAAAGTTGCCTGATTTGGGGGTTCTACAAAACTATTCTTAGCTAAATCTATTAAATCTTCTACATCCAATAAGGTCTTCATGTTAATGAACCAAAATTTATAGTTCTTTCATAAATTCATACTAACCAATTCTTCAATTGACAAAAACCCTTTTTATAAAGGGGATGCACCTTCTCTTGTGGTCTGTACATGAAGGAAATGAGAAAATTTAACGGTTTTTTGGGATCTAGTCGCTCCCTTTTCCTTTGCTTACTTGCAACTGATAGTCATGGTCACTCCCTTTTCCTTTTACTATCATAGACCCTATGAGTTCCTTCTAGTGTTTCCTTCTCGTAGGGGATCTGATGTTTATCCAACAAACTCAGCACATGGACTCCACCCATGCTAATTACAAAAAATATGCTAGAATTTTTGCAAAAGAAAATATATATATACAAATATTCTTGCACCAATCCGCAACCTTTTTTTCAATATAGAAACAAAAATATATATAAGAGACTCTTACTCATATCTTCCTTACACAAAATCCTTTACATGACAAATTTTCTCATGTCAATGGGTATTCCTCACATGGATTCTCCACAAGCTCACTTTGCCTCATGTTTTCTTCAACACGGTTACTTCAATGGTCAAATCTTATCACAAGGAATCCTATTCCTCAATCGGGTGGCTCCCTTTCCTAGAAAACACTATCTACATGATTCCATGCTCTACTAATTCATTATGCACAACATATTCTTGAACCAAAAGAAACCCCCTTCGCATAGTTCACAAAGGACTAGCTTCAACCTCACTTTGATCTATACAGTGGATTCTTCACACAGATGGGTTGCCTTCATCTTTTTTTTGGAATGGTAGCTTCTACACAAACATACTCTTCTAAACTGAATTCACTATCTAGCTTTGAAACCTTCACATGACTAATGAAGGATGACTCTAAACTACTCCAATACCAATAGGAAAGTATAGAAGGAAGAGAAAAAAATGAATGCTACAACATTAAACAAAAGAGAACCCTAATTCAAAAACTTATTTGCCATTTTTATTCGATCAGAAAAAGGTATTAAAAACATCTTGTTTTCATTCTTAAAACTGTCTAAATGCATTAAACAAAACTTTCTAGATGTAATCGTCTAACTGTTGCTTCTAACTAATTTGTTTAAAAGTGGGCGTAATTACACTTTCCAACATTGTGTAGGTCATTTATTTCAGAGACTTCTCATCAAGTTTGTAACTAATTTCGACACTCCTTGTTGAGGTCGATGAGTCTGAAATATTCAAGTGTTTCAAAAATTACCTTTGACAATTTCAAGTATCACTTAAGCGATTGTTGATTCCGATGAGTCCCAAACCTTTTCTCAGTTATTTAAATTTTCCATTGCCTTAAGACAAGTCTGAAATCTTTTCTCAATTACTCAAATTTTTCATTGCCTTATTTTTCCTTAGGAAATGATTACTTTTGTGAATATGCTTGTGAGTTGCTCCTTTGACTTATAAAATTCCAAATTCATTTTTTCTATTTCAACCAATTCTCTTATAAAAAATTCAATCTAAACCAATTCTCTTAGGTATCTTATGGTTATGTGTAAAATTTTCAGTTGAAACCAATTCTCTTATAAATTGGTATCTTATGGTTCTGTATTTGTTTGGACTATGAAATTATTTAATAAAGCTGTAGAGGATTGATTATTACAAAATTTATGTTGTTCTTTATAGAATTGTATCTTATGGCTATAAGCTATAGAAGATTGATTATCACAAAAAACCAATACTGTTATAAAATGGCATTTATGTATTTGTTGGGACTATGAAATTCTTTAATAACGCTATAAAGGATTGGTTATCACGAAATATTGTTGTTGGCTATGAGTCATAGAAGATTGATTATCACAAAAGATTGTTGTGGTTTAATTTGACGTTCCTTATAAAATGGTATATTATGGATACTATGATTGATTATCACAAAATATCATTATTCCATATAAAATGGTATGACGCACGTGTTTGTTGGTTTATAAAGTTCTTTGATAAAGCTATAGAGGTTTAATTATAAAAAAATGTGTTTAGTAATAAAAAATTCTTCTTCTTTGGAAGCTTGGAATCTATAGAGAATTAATTATCACAAAATATTGTCTTTGAGAATAACAAGAGGGAAAGCTGCAATGCAACTAATTTCCTACCAACGTTATAAGAGTATAGAAAGGCATGCGGAAGCTAAATATTAAGTTGTTGATGTCAGTGAGATTAAGCCATGGAAAGTTAAGGATTAAGCGACCGATTTACAACATGCTAAGGATTAAGGCAGCAACCCATCTTTTGGTTCAAATTGACAGCTTAAGGATTAAGTTGTAGACATGTTAAGAAATAAGGTGTCGATTTGGACGATATTGTGGGTGAAGTAGAGAACCATCATGATTCTCCGCATCTTCCTCCAGTGAGCTCCTTAGTAGGTGAAAATCATGTCTTTGATTCATATCATCTCCCACTTGCAACCAATTCCCGAATATGGGCACACCTAGAATAATGAAGCAACCATGCAACCAAATTTTCACTTCCAAAATAACAAGTCTCTAATGGAATTTATAGCATACTTGAAGTAGAATAGCAAGGTTGTGCCTTGTTTTAGCAGATATATCAAATCTTGGGCCTCATTTTGTATCTTGTATCTGGAAAAGCCACATAATGAATGTGAATATCTCCACCTATAGGTGATATCCTGGTTGTTTTATTAAGACATTAATAGATCTATCCAAGGGTTTTTATGAAAAAATTGAGCCAACAATAAAATGCTCATTACCCATATTGTAATGATCTCCACTATATTATCGAGATGATCCAATAATATTCCTTCAAGATAGATTAGAATAATAAGAGATCTAGTTTTTGCTCCCATAAAAATATGGATCCAGTGGGAAATAAATTTTTCTTTAAGCATTTGGAGGAGCATATTCTCCACTCTACGGATGAGATCCTCATCATTGAAATATGTGAGAAATAATGAAGAATGCATTGGGCTAGATCACTCTAGAAATAGCAAATAGTTGTTCACAAAGACAAGACATGTGATGAGTTACATCATGACAAAAATTGTGAAAGGTATGGAGACATGTGATGAGTTGACATGGGCTGATGTGTCAACAAATAATTGATGCAAACAAGTTGATCCATTCAAAGTTGATAATTGTTTATCAAAGACAATTTAGAACTTTAGATGTTTTGCACTTTATCAATCAGTTTTTCCTTCATTGAAATTGTCATTGTTGAAATTGCATTTTTAATTGCAGAAGCAAATTCAGAAATGTAGGGGTATTACATTAACAATAGATTTTGGTAGGTATTTATCAATATCTAATGAAACTTGGGGTATTCTTTAATATCCCATGAACGAAGGTTCTATGGAATAGTTTCATTGAGTGAAGACCCCACGTGGGTGGTAAGTGGTAGGGGGAGGGGGATCAAGAGAGAGAGAGAGAGGTGGGGGGGGGGGGAGTAGGAGAGAGAGAAGGGGGGGATTAGGGGATGTTTCTGGGTAGGGAAAATATGAGTGGGGTTAGGGAGAGAGAGGGGGTCTTAGGGGTAGTGAGAGTGTGTGAGAGAGACGGGGATGACAGGGGGTTGAGGGAAAGAGAGAGGGGTGGGGCTTAGGTGTAGGTGGAGGAGTAGATAAAAGATATACAGAGAGAAGGGATCAGCAAGGGTTAGAGAGAGAGAGAGAGAGAGAGAGAGAGAGAGAGAGATGATTTAGGGGTGTTAGAGGAACAGGGAGGAGTAGGGGGTGAAAGAGTGAGAGAGGGGGTTAGTAAGGGTTAGAAAGAGAGGGGGGAGGGAGGAGTGAGGTTAGTGGTAGGGCGAGGAGTAGGGTGTGTGTGTGTGAGTGAGATAGATAGAGAGAGAAGGGGGTTAGGGGTAGTGAGAGTGAGAGTGCGAGAGGGAGAGGGGGGTGTTAGGGGGTTGGCGAGAGAGAGAAATGGGCGGCGAGGGGGAGGAGGCGGTTTATGGGAGAAAAGTATATAGAGATGAGGGTGGGGAGTAGGGTTTTAGGGAGCATTAGGGTGGTCAAAGAGAATGGGGGATATAGGATTGGAGAAGAGATAAAATAAGGGTGAGAGATATAGCGGGTTGGTAAGTGGTAAGGGGATTGGTATTAGGTGAGATAGAGAGTAGAGGGGGGGTTAGGGGTAGAGAAAGTAGAGGAGGGAGAGAGAGAGGGTGGTGATGGGTAGGAATAACCTACAAACCAAATATATTAATAACTACAAATACATCTAAATATAAATACCCACTCCATAAAAAAGACACACCCAAATATAGAGTCTCCATGATACGCCTACCATGTTAATAGGTAATAAGATGTACGTATGAGCTTAAAGAATTCTCAAATGCTAAAAATGGACTTTTATCGTGTCGTCTACAAAGTGACCCGCTAAGGGGATCACTGTTGCTTAATACTTTTTAATCAAATGGCACTTTTAGGTTACAACAACAGATGACTTCTTATCATTTTCATTATATGAGTCATCAGAACACAATCTATCAAATGTCTTCTACAGGATTTGTACCTCAAACTGGAGGAGAATTTGTTGAGACCAAGAACTTTATGTTCCAAGAAATAGTTGTCAGCGTTGATCCGTACACCCATTAACACACCTTTCGAAAAGCCTGTAGAGCCATAAGCAGAGATAATGGTGATGAATATCTCTAAGAATATGTATTGGAAAGATGTAGGTGAACATGCTATGTGTATCTTAAGGTCGTTTGTTTGACTTTGCTTCTAGGGCTTGCTTTCATCCTATACAAAAATTCATAATTCCAATTGCGGATCAAATAAGCCCGCGTTTGATTTCTTCAAAGTCAAAAGGCCATGTTGAGTTCATAACAAATATGGTGTGTTGAATATTGTGTGTTTTAGACTTACCATCTGCAAAATCGTCAATGGGTGGGTTTGAATCGCTTATAAATACACCTTTATTTCTAGTTTCTGATCATTCACCTTGCCTTTCACGTCTCTATTATTTTCCTAGCCAATCTCTCGTTACATTTAACTCAATAAACATGTTCGTTCATCAGTTTATTGTGCTTACGAGGATAGACTATATACTGTCCCTCAATCCAAGTGGAGGTGTTTATTTAAATTCTAACATGGCGGCCACGGGGGTGTATGGCATCATGATATGCATTTTGCTAATCTCTGCACTCTTTCCAACAATGATCTCGAGGCTTAGTTTCCTCCACGAAGCCACCGTGGACTCCAAAATGAAGGACACCTCCAATTATCAATAACATATCTAAAGCTTATATTCAAGAGACCAATAACGAACCCGCCATTGATCTTAGTCTACTGGATGATAAGCTTCCAAAGATTGGTGCTACTCCCTCGGCTCCTTGAGTGTGCCATAACATGGTGATAGACACCGTTGGCGTTGCACGTTATAGGTTTTGATGCAAATTAAGTCGATAGATTATTCCATCAAATCTTCTTAAACGTGACATCGCATGGGAAGAAAAAAGTCAATTCTCAAGATTGCATTAAATAGTTGGAGTTCTATTTTGGGAAAATATAAAGGTTGAATTCCAAGAGTCTTCGAGATATCCGTTATTGGTTTTATTAAGTAGAGTGTTCGTCAGTTTGTATATATATACAATTATGAACTTTACATGAATGAATTAGGGACATCTCCAATAACATTATTTATATTTCTAAAATTAATATATTTTTTAATGAAATTACTAGTTTCAACTTGAATTTAACAATAGTTAGTAAAGAATAAATGTCTAGTATCCATTTAAAGTTCATTGACTTTCATATCCATATAATTAATTAATAAAAATAAATTAGTATTTAAGTAAAACATATTAGAAAGGTAAAGGGAAAGAATCATTTTAAATAGTGTCAACATTGTGAAACTCTTTGAAACTTTTTAATTTTTAAATTATTTATTTTTCAGTTAAATTTATCATAAAATTTATTTAAAATAATCAAATATTTATTAAAATCATGTATTTCCTATTTTAGAACGTACGCAAGTTTATATGTCAAACTACTGCCAAGTTTATTAATTTTGCTTATGTGGAAAAAATAATTAGATCAATAATTTTATCCCTATTACCACAGGATTTTAGTGAAATAATCTCTCTTTGAATTGAGTGTTTTGGAATCTACAGCCACAGCCCTGCTACCATTTTTATACCACATCCTCATGACGGAATATAAAACATAATGAATAAGAAATCATTTTGATAACTAATACTATGACAACATATAATTGACTGTCCAAAAGTATTGGGAAGGAACTTCATGTTTTAGGTTAATTTTGGGTTACTTTAGACTCATCACATGTCTCAATAAAGATTTAATTTTAAATATTTAGGAGCATTTGTTTATTTTTAACGTTTTAGAAGAAAAATACTTTAAAAGGAAAAAGTATTTGGAAATAGAATTGCATTATTATGAAATTAAAATATATCTTTCACCCTCGCTATGATTTTCAAACTTAACAAAATTGTGGATGCTCAAAACGTGTACACATTTTTAGAACATCAAACACAGTTTCTTAGTACCACATAATACTAGAGCTTTTTTGTTAAATTCAGCATACAATTTGTATTTATCTTTCTTGATTATTTCATTCTTAGTATAGATTACAAAACCTTGGAAACAGTTTCCAATTTGATTATGATATCTATAATCATAGCAAATCTAATCTAGGCATGTATAATCCTTATTATCAGTAACCATATCGCTACTCGAAGACCAAATATTACATAAAGAGGTTATGTGAGGTGTTGAGGCCTCTTTCATCACCCTTGCACCATAAAAGATACCTTTAGAAACTATGGCTAATTTTAATCCCCCAACCATAATCAAAGCCCCAAGAACTATACCTAGAGTCGAAAACATCTTAGTGCTCTCCATATTCCCACTTTGTGGTGACAAATACTCTTGCGAACTCCTCTGATATGGTTCGAGGCATCATTCTTTGGCCTCAACATGTAGAAATTTTTTTTAGGGATTAAGGCCCAAGTTTCCTCTCCTAAGCATTTCCAACACCCCTAGAGCCATTCCTAATTGAACCCATATCCTATTACAAAGGTCAACGATGGGATCAAGAGGTCTAGTGTGGTGGTTTGAGGCCATCCTTATTTTCTACGTTCCTAGAAAATTCCTTCAATGCCTAAGCAACAATTTTCCTCCCATAACCATGTCCAAGTGTCCACAACTAATACTTATCCTTAAAAATTCCTAATGGTGTGCATATTCCCCTCGGAGGTGAAGGCACCATTTAGGAGGTCTCCTCTAGTGGTCTTAGGGTTTTTCTTGGCTATGGATGCCTAAAACCTTATGTTATAGCCTAAGGTCCATGGTTTATCCCTCAACCATGCACAAGGCCCTATGATTCATACCTATGCATAAAAACTCCTAATGATGCCCATATCCTCACACAAAATCCAAAGTGCCCATGAAATGCTCCCCAACATTGGGGCAAATAAGGAATTAGGAAGGCAAGCTTGTTAATCATTAAGCTTGTGGGGTTCAAAGTAGAGTTATGTGATCTATTAAAACTTAAGTTGGAATTGGGAATTAAGTAAGGGAGGTAGGGGATTATTGAATCATTATTAACTAGTCATAATTTATTTGTTAGGCATTGGGGAAACAATGCATGACATGGGTTGAAATATTTATTTGGATGCTCGTAGGAATGAATGCAAGTGATTGGATTTCTTTAGGACCCCCATTTATTAAATAAATATGCATGACCCACTAATACTCTTGGGAGGTCATGTGTGATGGTTTGAGGAATTATTGCTCTTGGACATTTATGCCTAGAAGCTTCTTTTTTAACCTTTCCTCCCTAGACCATGTCCAGAGCCATGAGGCCTATACCTAGTGCTCAAAACCTACCAGTGGCACTTTATGTGTCAAATTCTATATGTGTGATAGGTGGATCTAGATTACTAGAGAAAGCTTCACTTAGAATATACCAAACATTGACAGGAAAATATAAGAAATATGAAGAAAATATTAAGTAGAACACAAGAGAAAAACAGTCATGTGGATTGATCTTCCATTGCATTATGGTTCAACAACATGTGTACAATATATAGATGCTCTCAAGAGACAAAATTGAGAGGCTTAGTGGTGAGTTGAGTAGCTCACATTAATGCTAGGCTTAGTGGAGTAATTCCCCCAATATATGACATTATGCTAAGTGTAACTCCTGTATTGGGCAATAATGAGGTCCAATGAACCTATGAGGACCATGAGGAAGTTAGGTAAGTTAATAAATGTGGATGAAATCATTATGAGGGTGAATTAGGTGGTTTAGGGACTTGGTAATGGCCATTAATGAGCAATTTGACCATTTCTGGTGCATAAGCACCCTTGGTCCAACCTTATCCCATAAAAAAAGGAAGTGGTGCACCTCCCTCATTAAATGCATTAAGTAGGGCGCCTTTGATTCCCAAGAATAAGGAAATGGGCAAACTTGTGAACAAACATGGCTATAATGACAAACCACTAGTCTAATATGTGGACAAACACCCTAGACTAGGCACTATGAAGCAAAACCATGGAACAAATTACATTAAACACTTGGAACCTTATGCAAGGCTTATTAACCAAGGTCTAGATGTGAATTATGTTCCAAAACCCCCCCTTAAGGCAAAATGGTTGTGAGAAAATAAAATTATTATGAGGGCCCAAGCAACAAAGGCTTATGGTCACCCTTTACATTATTCATCCATATAAATGAGGAAAGAGGAAAAACCATTTGGGGAAAATCCTCCCTCTAAAATGGGCATGAAATACACCAAAATAAACTACTCCAAAACACAAGTAGGTGTGAACTTGTTCACATGTATGGAGGAACCTTCTTCTTGGGAAGAAGAGGAATGTGCTCAACTAGATCATGTACATGTACAGTTGCATGATGGAAACTGAATCCATGTAGAAAAACTGAGTAACAATGATAGTAGAGGGACGAATTCTCTTCAAACTTGATCTTCGAACCAACCAGGGTGCTAGGTCCAAAAGAGACTTGAGTTGCTTCAGAATAAGTGACCCCAAGCGAATCATAAGGCTCATGAAGCATCAACATCAAACCAAGAGAGTTGTAATCAGCTCCAAGAAAGAGGAACAAGAGTCCCAAGTTTTCCAATGTGATGGCTAAGGCTTCTCCATCTTCAAGTGAACTTGAAGAAATTCTGCTAGTCATGGTGTAGGAATACATAGGAAGCAAAAGAGTGTGAAGCAATGATATATATTAACTTGACTTCCAAACTTAACCTTGACCATATTTTGAACCAATACTCTCATATGAAGAAAGAAACTCTTCTAGAGAAGGCTCATTATGATCACCAATCAACAACCCATCTTAAACATTCGTAATAGAAGACATAGAGGAGAAATAAGTGGAATGTAAAGACATCTCTTCAACAGTATTAATGGCAGCAGCTCGTATATTATCTTCATGGAAAATAGAGGAAGCCACACAGGAAGAAAGTTGAGTTGGATCATTTGTTGAATCTATATATTCTTCTTCTTCTTCTATTTGAACAACTTCTTGAGAAATGCATGAGGCCAAGACCCTTGGAGGGTGAACACATGAGGATGTGTCCATTTTCTTGTTCTCCATATAGCTAATATCTTCTTTCTGCATGCCAAGAGCTCTATCTAGATTTGGGTACTCAACAGAATCAATGAGATAATGCATTCTATGAGGTATAGACAAACACATAGTTCCATATGCTCTATCACAATCATTGATCCAATCACACTTCTCTTCATAAGAATTTGGTTCTCTCACAACACCAATGGACACATCAAAGAGACATTTTTCTCTTGAGATATGCACACATCTTTTCTTTCGACTCTGAATAGTTAAATGGAGAGAGGAGAAAAACTACTTTCAAATCCATATTGAAGTTGTTGTAGGCACCTACAAAACACACACTTGTGAATCTATTTTGGAAGCAAGACTAGGATCCCCTATGAAGCTTTGATACCATGTCAAATTCTATAAGTGTCATAGGTGGATCTAGATTACTAAAGCAAGCTTCACTTAGAATTTACCAAACATTCACAAGAAAATATAAGAAATATGAAGAAAATATTAAGTAGAACACAAGAGAAAAACACTCATGTGGATTGATCTTCCATTGCATTATTGTTCAATAACATGTGTACAATACATAGATGCTCTCAAGAGACAAAATTGAGAGGCTTGATATGCAATTTGGATACCCAAAAATTGCATATCAAGTGAGTCAAGGTAAAAGGAAAAAAGGTCATGGAAGAGGAAAACATAGACTTTGATGCAAAGGATATCTAGGGATTGATGGGCCCTAGAAGATACACCAGGCGATTGCATATATGCTAAAATATTTGATAGAAGAGAAGCGAGAGGAGAATAATAGACTAAAGAAAGGGGGTTTGGGAACTGGAGGTTGCCTTGGATTCAATACCCCTATTTACCAAGCCTTTGGCTATTCAAAATCCCAAAAATCAATAGGAGGGTGTAATTGAAAAGGATCCCAATGCTAAGTGCACTCAAAGCTTTGTCATGGGCGTAAGGAATACTATATCCTATAATATTGAGGAGAATATGGAGATTATGCCTGATCTATGGGAGTTATTGCACACGTCTAAGTTGAAGAACAAGATACATAACCTAAATGAATTCCTCAAAAGTGAGTTGCAGTCAAAGGATTGGGAGTTCATCAAAGAACTGTTGGATTCCTTCATTAGAATGTTTCCAAACATGACCTTACAAAGAAGGAAGGAAAAGAACCTTCCCTCCAACTCTTGATTGAGGAAAATAAGGTAGGGTTGGGACTATTATATCGACATCCTTCAACAATACTTGATGACTTGTGATATAATAGATGGAGATGAGCCAATGTCTTCATGAAAACAACCTAAGCTCTCCATATATTGGGAGCCTCGTCGATGATCTCAGATAGAAAGTTCATCCCTGAGGTGTATTTTAAAGAAGAAGTATAAGTTATCAAGACTACGTTGGGGAATGAATTTGATAGCCTTACCTATTTCCGTAAGAAGGTCATTTGATGTTGGATGACCGAGATGGCATCCAACTGTGCTAAATAACTAGCAAGATTACAAGATCACCAGGTGGAAGTGAGTATAATCAAGAGTGAGGTAAATTCTCACTAAGGGTAAAAGAGAAATTCGCGATGACCCCCCATAGATAATTTATCAAGATTTGGGTAGCCAACACCATGTAATGGTTGCCAATGACCCAAGAGATGGTTGTCACAATTAGGTTTTGAAAAATATAGTTCACCCACAACTATATTATGCACATAAGTAAAAGAAGCAGAGAAGGAACCATCCCTATCCTGTTTTCATAATTCAGAATCCCACTCTTTCCATTCCAAATCTCCTTCCTCAATTCTTTGTCATTGCTCTTATTTAGATGCTTGCATTGACATTGAATCATTCCCCTCCTTGTTTTCTTTTCAGGTATCGATTATTTATTTTATGGTCCACAGGAGCCACATCCTAGCTCATGAGAGTGAATGCATTTTAAATTTCTCATTTAAGTACTTAATCATAGGTATTTTGAACAAAGGCAAAGTGCCAAATTGATCATTCACAATATTAGATTGATTATTTTTGGGATTCATTTTTTTTCAACCAAATATCTATTTATAAGTTTCATGCAACAAACACTTGTTGTAGTGATGTTCCATTTTCCTCAGAATGTGGGCATATGAAGCTTTTCGAACTCAGTTGATATGAATGAATATATCTATTAAATCTCTTAATCACCTCAATTGTATCTTTTGTTTTCTAAGTCCTTTCATAAAGCTATGGTTGTTTAATGATATGAGAGAATAATATAAGGGGATGGTTGTGAGTTTGATTTATCTTCTATTTCATCTCCAAACAAATGTTGTATTTTATCTTTATCCTAGTTATCAATCTACCTACATGGTCTTAGCTCAGGCATTGAAATGAACTTGATATGAATATATAAAACTATAAAAGAGTGAATTTCTCCTTAAGCATTTTAATAACATTGTCTGACCATTCTCAAAGGAGCATTCAAAGAGGAGTACCACCTCTATAAAATTGTAGAGGATATATTCAGGACAATGATCATTCTATGAGGTTGATTTCCCCCCATACAGGGCAAGAATATCAACAAAGACATAATTCAATAGGAACCCATAAAATTTTCTTCTTAAATTCCTTAAAAACTAGGTGTTTTTAGTTACATTTTTAATCTCATCATATTTATGCCATAACATTTTAGAAAACCGATCATGTTTATGCCATAACCTTTTATTTTCTCAATCATTTCATAAAAAGACTATATGTTGCACTACTAGACAACGACCCCTACATGCTATTAAAAATCCTATCCATCATCATTAAATTAAGACCTTGAAAAGCTACACTAACACTTGGTGTAATAATTTCGAGGTCTGCTCACTTAGATAAATTTAAAAAATATTTAAAAGTACTAATTTTATTTTGGAAAAATAGTGTCGCACTAGTCCTATTTGTTAGATACATGTTTGCGGATTTTTATATATTGATTCCATCATTTAGGCACTCAAAGACTGCACTAGCATGGACATATACCTTATCATTTGCTGAAAAAATAAAATGTCAATGTTAGAAAAAATCAAAATTAAGTTGTTAACATTTGCAATAAATAAAATTTATATATTTGGAAAGGTGATTCAATTTCCTATGTTTCATATTTTCTACTAGAAGCAAGATTCATTGTGTAGGTATGTAAAATACCTATGTAAGTTGAAGGATGTTTGTTTTTCATTTCTGTTGCATCCAACATGTAAAAGGTGACCATCATTAGCTTGCATTAACCCTCAGAGAGGATAAAATGACAAATGTAGAATTTTAGTGTTAAAATTTAGTCCATATGATTTAGATGTTTATTTTATTGATATGATATAAATGTTGTTTATGATTATTGATTAACCAAATTAAAACTAGAAGGATACAAAATAATCATATACAACAAGTTTTATCATGTACCCATTAACCTTTTCTCATTGTCAAGGCTATGGGGTAGCTTAATTTCATCTCTAATTTTTTTTTCTAATGTTGTCAACATCATTTTTAATTTTTCTATAAATTTAATGAGCAAAAGCATGTTACAATAGCCTTACTTATTTAATTACAATGCCAAACATGAATCTACCATGCATACATTCATAACTATGATAATTTAATTCCATACACAACATTAAACAATCTAGAAAAGAAATCAAATGTACAACAATACAAAAAATAAATAACATTCATAAAAAAATTATAAACATCCACATTCAAAAACTTATTATTATGGAATAGTCCTACAATTGGTTGTAAATGAAAGATGTTCCTTCGAACCTTGGGAACTCTATCACACTAAATATTTCTATAACAGAGGCCACCCGTGAGCTAAGGATAACATTCCACAACGGTGAATATTCTAAGGAAATTTCTTTAGTCCGTAACTCAAACATCTCTTTCATGTAAAAATTATCTCTACAACCATCCCAATCAACAAACGCTCTTCCCCTTTAGCCTGCACAATACAAGAAATGGGATCCCCTTCTATGCATGCAGTCCCTCAAGCTACTCCAATTCCCTTCCAGTTATCTGGCACAGGCCGATCAAGGAATCTCACTCTTGGGACTCTAAGGGTTCTCAACTATAGGTTATGTTTTCTATCACAATGAATCACGAGGGCTTCACTTAGTGAACCTCTCACATATCACGTGCAATTGTAGGATATTAAAGAATACTCTTAGTTTCAATAGATACTGACCCAAACAAATTTTGTTGAAAACCCTTCCCAATACCTAAAACCTCCCCCCAATGCCTATAAACCCCATATGCCCCCCCGCCCACCCTAAAGCCCTCATCCCTCCCAATACTTGCAATATATTGGTCTAATTTTCGACAATTTGAAAACGTACAATATGAAATCACATGCTAGGATATTGTTCAAGAAGTGAAGTGTTAGGAAACCATGTCTTTACTTTGTTAGTATATTGTTGTTGGACGCATATGCTTTGTAAATTGTCTCGTAGTATTTGTTGATCAATAGTTTGTGTTATTGTTGTTGGCACATATGCTTTGTAAGTCGCCCGTAGTATTGTTGATCCATAGTTTGTAGTGGCCCATGGTTTTGACCCATAGTATTGGTGCCTAGACTTAGTATATAAGTGTGTGTTGAGACCTATGAAGGAACCGTGAAGTTATTTGCATTGAGATTGCTCATAGGAGGTTGCCCCCTCGAAGTGGCCTATGATCAATATAAAAGTGATTCTGAGTTCTGTCATTTCTGCTATTTCGCATAATCTTATTAATTAATTGTTGCAGGTGCTTCACATCTGGTATCAGAGCATTTTCTTGGGCTCTCTAGGTGAAATTTCTGCCAAATTTTTTTTCGCATCTGTTGTAGGTTCGGATTTGGGAATAATCCCTATCCGCTTAACTGTGGGAAGTACTTGGGCATAAGCCCTAAAACTCATTGTGAGGAGTACCACAAGAACCCCGAAGTAGCTGGCCCATTGAGAGGACCCGCCAGGGAAAAGGGCAACGACCCCTACCTGATTGACTAGTTCCCACCCGTGAGGTAAACCAAGAGCTATCGTTTGTGGCAAAGCGGTTATCAATTTACCTGAGCCGTGGAGTGAGGGGTACTGCCCCAATATGCAAGCCGTCAGACAGCATTGGTGGCTGAGTGAAACCCCTGAACTGTTAGGAAGCCACACATACCAGTGGTCCATATATATTTTCAGCTGAACTATTGTCGATCACTGCTGCGCCATTTCAGATCCAGCCATTGAAATCCATTCTAAAAGTCGTTCCAGATCCATTCGTTTTCAATCCATTCGATGCCGTTTCAGATCCCTCTATTTCCACTCACTTCTGGGCCATTGCAGGTTTATCTGTTCCAGATCCCTTCCAAGCCGTAGCCGCTCCAGGCAAAAAAAAAAAAAAAAAAAAAAAAATTCTCCATATCTCCCTTGTTTTTACTCTGTTTCCCTTGAAATTTTTGGGTAACCCCTATCATCCCATTCTGCATATTTCATTCCTGAGGACCTTATCCCCAATTCCCCTTCCCAAAGCCCGAAATCCCACATTTGTCTATTTTTAGGGTTTGCCATAACTTCCTCAGATTTCACCCAATCAACTTCAAATTTTACCACAGAGTTCCTTTCTGAATTCTGCTTCTTTGTCCCCCTCTTCCAAATCTTCCCATTCTTTCACCCCATTTCTGAAATCCTCATTTTTTCTTCGCTATCTATTTGACAGTGTCCAAAACCTAGTCAAACCCCAATTACCCTTCAGATTTTTTCCCAAGTCCAGATTTTCCTTTACTGAAGCAATTTCTGTTTTTGTTTTCCTATCCAGTCAACCAAAAAAAAAAAAAAAAAACCCTGGTTATGGTTGTGACCCGTGCAGGAGAAAAAACCATGGA
This sequence comes from Larix kaempferi, assembly GCA_027924585.1. Classification (NCBI taxonomy): domain Eukaryota; kingdom Viridiplantae; phylum Streptophyta; class Pinopsida; order Pinales; family Pinaceae; genus Larix; species Larix kaempferi. The sequence continues at coordinate 1,165,543 of BSBM01001167.1, forward strand.
CGACGCACTTGCAGCGATCCAAGCCAAACTCCAGGATCTGGATGAAAAATTTCTCGGCCTCCATCTTGAACATTCAGCTATGAACAACAAACGGCAGTCCGAGTCTTCATCAGACAATGGGTTCTCTTCTTCCATCAATTTTCGTGGTCCGAAGCTTGATTTTCCTTGCTTCAATGGTACTGATCCAACTAGATGGATCTATCGTGCAGAACAGTATTTCAGTCTGCATAATACTTTTGATGTCAACAAAGTTCTGCTTGCATCCTTTCATTTGGAACAGGAAGCTCTTCAATGGTACCGTTGGTACATCAAGGCTCATGAAGAGCCAAAATGGCCAGACTTTTGCCAGCTCCTTTTGCAACGATTTGGTCCTAGTGCTTTTGATGACTTCACAAGATCCCTCACTAAACTTTTCCAAATTGTTATTGTGAGAAAGTATCAAACCGAATTTGAGAAACTAGCCAACCACACTGAAGGATTGTCTAATGACTTTTACCGGAGTTGTTTTATTAGTGGTCTAAAGGATGCCATCCGCTCTAAGGTCAAATTTTTTTTTCCCAACACAATGATGGAAGCCCTAGGGTTGGCTAAGTTGGCAGAAGACAAGATTGCATCCCAACAACACTCCAAGCCCACTTTTGTTCCCTTCCGAAATATGGGTTCTCAACGACCACCTATACCGCAGGCTCCTTGACCAACTCCTATCAAGCATTTGTCTGAAACAAAGATGAAAGCATGCAAAGAAAAGTGGCTTTGCTATAATTGTGATGAGAAATTCACTTGGGGACATAGATGTGTTCAGCAAAAGCTCTATCTCTTGGATGTGGATTCTCTGCCTACCTCTGAAATTGGTGACGAAGATCCATAAACAATGGATGCTCCCGTCGACATTCAGGAACTGCCTATTGACCCTCCGTCTCAGGATGACTAGCTAGAGATATCTCTCCATGCTTTAGCTGGAATCACCACCCCCCAAATAATGCGGGTCAACGGTTACGTCAAGAAGCTTCCTCTTACAATACTCATTGATTCTTGTAGCACTCATAATTTCATTGACCCTCAGATTGCCAAACAAGCTGATTGTTTTATCCATCCTTGCTCCAACTTTGAAGTCATGGTTGCCAATGGGGGCACCTTACCTTGCAAAGGGAAGTGTCGAAATGTGTGTATCTCTATGGGAGATTATACCTTGCGCTCTGACATGTTTTCCTTGACCTTAGGTGGATGTGATGTGGTTCTCGGCACTCAATGGCTACGCGCGCTTGGCCCTATCTTATGGGATTTTGTTGAACTTTGGATGCAGTTTTCCCTCAATGGACAAAAACACACATTGACAGGATTACAACCAGGTTCTCTCAGCATCATCAGTTCACATCACATGGAAAAACTCCTCAAGAGGAATTCACATGATGTCATCGCTCAGATCCATTCCATTCAGATGCAACCATCAACGGTCTCCACTACTCCTTTGGATCTACAATAAATTCTGGATCGATATCCAGGTGTATTTGCTAAACCAGTGGGATTGCCACCTTCCAGGCCAGAAGACCATCATATTCAACTCCTTCCTGGCAGCGTTCCTCCCAACATCAGGCCCTATCGCTACCCATTTCACCAAAAAACGGAGATTGAAATGCTCGTTCAGGACTTATTGAAGCAAGGTATTATTTGCCCAAGCACTAGTTCCTTTTCTTCTCTAGTTCTTCTTGTCCACAAAAAGATGGGTCATGGCGCCTCTGCATTGACTTCCGAGCACTTAATCACCTCACCATCAAGGATAAGTTTCCAATTCCTGTTGTTGATGAGCTTCTTGATGAGCTTCATGGGGCTCACTTTTTCTCCAAGTTGGATCTTTGTTCTAGGTATCATCAAATTTGGGTTCATGAGGATGATATCCCTAAAACAGCTTTCCGCACACATGATGGCCATTATGAGTTTTTGGTCATGTCCTTTGGCCTCACTAATGCTCCTTCCACATTCCAAGCCTTAATGAATAAAATATTTCGACCCTACTTGCGAAAATTCATTATGGTATTCTTTGATGATATCCTCATCTACAATAAAACATGGGATGAACATATCCAACATCTGGATCTTGTCATGCAACTTTTCTCTGACCATCATCTTCACGCCAAGCAATCTAAATGTGTTTTTGGACAAAAGGAAGTTGAGTGTCTCGAGCACATTATCTCAACACAAGGGGTTCGTGTGGATCCTTCCAAAATCGATGCCATGAACAATTGGCCGCATCCTTAGACACTCAAGAGCCTTCGTGGTTTTTTGGCGTTGACTAGCTACTACCGCAAGTTTGTCAAGGATTATGGGAAGATTGTAGCTCCATTAACTGCTCTATTGAAAAAGGATGCTTTTACATGGACACATGCTACTCAGTGTGCATTTGACAAACTAAAACAAGCTATGTGTACTACACCTGTTCTAGCTATGCCCGATTTTTCCAAGCCCTTCACTATTGAGAGTGATGCTTGTGGCAATGGACTTGGTGTTATTCTCCTTCAAGATGAACACCCCATTGCATTCACCAGCAAAGCCCTTTCAAGTAAGAATTTAGCTGCCTCTACCTATGAGAAGGAAATGATGGCTATTTTGCATGCAGTACAGAAGTGGTGACCATACCTATTAGGGAGTCATTTCTGCATCAAGACTGATCACCAGAGTCTGAAATATTTCTTGGAACAACATGTCTCCTCCCCAGCACAACAAAAATGGGTTAGCAAACTCATGGGTTATGACTATAAGATCACTTACAAGAAGGGTAAAGACAATATTGTGGTAGATGCTCTTTCTCGCACATTTGATGCCCAAGGTTCTCTTTCAGCTATTTCTATGCCTGTTCCAAATTGGTTGCAATCTGTTCAACAGGGTTATGTCAATGACTCTTCCTTATCTCAAATCATCCAACACTTGACCAACAACCCTTCTGCTATACCACATTACTCTTGGGATGGTGCTTCTCTGAGATACAAGGGTCGTTTGGTGCTTCCCCAGAGCACAGATCTTCAACAGGCTGTCTTCTATGAAATCCATGCTTCTCCATCGGCAGGGCACTCTAGGTTCCTCAAAACGTATGAATGGGCATGGCATAACTTCTTTTGGTAGGGCATGAAAAGGACAATTCAACAGATGGTGGCCGAATGTGATACATGCCAACGCAATAAGGGTGAAACAACACTCCTTCCAGGATTGCTCGAACCCTTGCCCATACCTACACGGATTTGGACAGATATTTCTATGGATTTCATTGAAGGGCTCCCTAAATCTGGTGGGAAGAAAATGATTCTCGATGTGGTTGATTGCCTCTCTAAATATAGTCATTTTTGTGCTCCCAGCCATCCCTATACAATCTCCTCAGTTGCTCAAATTTTCCTGGGCCAGATCTTTCGTCTTCATGGCATCCATTCTCCCATTGTCTCAGATTGTGATGCGACTGTCACCAGTCATTTTTGGACAGAACTATTTCACCACACTGACACCAAACTGAAGATGAGTTCAGGTATCACCCACAAACAGATGGTCAGACTGAAATTATCAATAAATGCTTGGAAACTTATCTTCGTTGCTTCACCTCTGAGCAACAACATCAGTGGGCAAAGTGGATCCCTCTCGCTGAATGGTGGTACAATACCTCTTACCACACTGCCTCTAAAATGACCCCATGTGAAGCAGTCTATGGTCAGGCACCTCCAGTTCTTCTTCCATACACCCCCAATAGTTCACTAGTTCAGGAAGTTGACACGGTCCTTCGAAACCACGATCAGATTCTTCGCATTTTGAGGGACAATCTTCACATGGCAAGAAATCCCATGCAGCAACAAGCTGATCAACACCATTCTGAGCGCACTTTTCAAGTAGGCGATATGGTTTTTCTTCATCTCCAGCCGTACAAGCAATCCTCCCTGAAACTGAAAGGGTGTCATAAGCTCGCTCCAAAGTTCTATGGGCCATATTGGATTCTTCAGAAGATTGGGTCCGTTGCTTATAAATTGGAACTTCCCCCTTCTTCCCGCATTCATCCAGTCTTTCATGTCTCTTGTCTGAAGAAAGTTCTTGGCACCAATATCAGTGGACAAACGATTTTACCCGAACTGGATAATGAAGGATCCATCCTTTTGGAGTCGGAGGCCATCCTCAATCGGCGCACTTGTCAGCTTTTCTCTCACTCTATCACAAAGGTCTTAATTCAGTGGCACGACATGCAACTAGAGGATGCTACATGGGAACCACTTCTTCAAATTCAAAAACAATTTCCACATCTAAAGCTTTGAGGACAAAGCTTTTTTTAAGGGGGAGGGGATGTTAGGAACCCATGTCTTTACTTTGTTAGTATATTGTTCTTGGACGCATATGCTTTGTAAGTTGTCCTGTAGTATTTGTTGATCAATAGTTTGTGTTATTGTTGTTGGTGCATAGGCTTTGTAAGTTTCCCATAGTATTGTTGATCCATAGTTTGTAGTGGCCCATGGTTTTGACCCATAGTATTGGCGCCTAGACTTAGTATATAAGTGTGTGTTGAGACCTATGAAGGCACCGTGAAGTTATTTGTATTGAGCTTGCTCATAGGCGGTTGCCCCCTCGAAGTGGCCTGTGATCAATATAAAAGTGATTCTGAGTTCTGTCATTTCTGCTATTTCGCATATTCTTAGGCTTCACTTAGTGAACCTCTCACATATCATGTGCGATTGTAGGATATTAAAGAATACTCTTAGTTTCAATAGATATTGACCCAAACAAATTTTGTTGAAACCCCCTCCCAACACCTAAAACCTCCCCCCAATCCCTATAAACCCCATATGCCCCCCCCCACACTAAATCCCTCATCCCTCCCAATACTTGCAATATATTGGTCTAATTTTTGATAATTTTAAAACGTACAATATGAAATCACATGCTAGGATATTGTTCAAGAAGTGAAGACCCTATGCAATGAAGAATAATAAGCAACACCAATTTCCCATCGAAATTTGCATCAGTAGGTGAGGAATCTCAAGTTTCCTCACTTTTCCTTGTTTGCAAGGTACCAACAAGAATATCATTGGAATGATTGGAAAAATGATGAATGAATGATGCTCTAACTTAGTGTCCCACATTTTATATCGATGTTCCCAACTTGCCATGTCGCTCGTCACAAATTTCACTTTTCACCCCTTAATCCTAGTTTAGGATAGATAAGTAATGGTTAAACAAATCAACCCCCATAAATTTTTGAGTTAGGGACTTTAAGGTAGAATTCTAACTATTGTTTACTAGGAAGGCTAGGGACTTAAGTTGTATAACTTAGTAAGGTCCTGTCCCTTAACTCCCTTTGACTTCCCCCACTTGTGGAATCATAGCCCACTTTTTCTTCTTTGTCCTTCTTAAAAAAATTATATTATATACAATTTACATCATTACAATATCTTTGATCAACCTAGACCATGTTAGTCTAGCTTCTAATTACTTAATCTGTAAAACTTGTCCTTAGTTTTTATCATAAAAGTTCTAGATTTAGTGATAACTTTGGTATTTGAATTTTCATTGTGAACCATTACATCTTAGAGAGGAACTAGCTACTATATAACTTGTCATTTTGAACCTTTACATCTTAGGGAGAAACTAGCAACTATATAATTTGTCATTGTGAACCATTACATATTAGGGAGGAGTCTTGCTTATATTAAAACATAAAATAAATATGATTTATAAATTTGTAAGATTGACTTATAAATTTATAATAAAGGAACAATCTTCAATAGAATGTTCCAAGAATACATCCATTGCTGAATATATTTAAAACTTCCAACTTTTGTGCATTCAAAGAATGTATAATACTAGCACATCCGCTTAAATTGTGGCAGGTGAACACCGATAGGTCACAAGTTAAGTGCCATAAATAAGTTATAGGTTGCTTGTTGTCCATGATTAGTTGTAATCACATGTTGTCTATGCCTCGGCTACATGTTACCTTCTTTAGTTAAATGGGTTATCTATCACTAGTGTTATCATGCATGAACTATGAATTATCCATGCATCAACTACCAGTTATTTTTTATATTTCTTTTTTTCTAAATTTATTTCAACTTTTTAACGATGATCATCAAATCAATCGGACAATACAGTTGTCTCGTCCCCCTTCAATCTAGGAAAATCATAGATGGTAGTCCACCTCAAATTCTAAGATAAACACCTATCAGTGTAAATATAATAAACACCTATCACTGTAGTTAAAATAATAAACATATGTATATGCAATCTAAATTTTTAACTTGTAAAATAATTTATTTCCAATTTTGATCGAGGACCATAAAATCAATGTGGATAGTACAATTGTTTCGTCCTCCTTCAAGTGTAATCATGTTGATTCTATGGAAAACTAGGCAACTTCATTGGAAAAAATTGGGAAAAATAGATTTGGTAAATAAAAGAGAAAACTGGATATCATAGCTTCTAAGTTTATGGATTTATACCACACCAAACAAATTTTAGCGTAAAACTCATCCTGAAAAGCATGCAACGGATCACAAAAACGCTCACAAGTGTATAAGAGTGATATACAAGGGTGGAGGTTTCACTCCCTCTCATACCTCCCATCGCCTCCCACACGACTGAATGATCATCATTTATATCGATTGTAATGGATTACTCTCCACATGAGTCGAATAATGGACATGTTAAATGTTGGAGTTGTGTGGAATCTGAAGCAGCTCGATTCTCAGGTTGTTGTGTGGAATTTGAACTAGATTGGCCGTACTGTTTTTTGTGAGAGGAACTCAGTTTATCAGTGTGACCGTGCAACTGTCTACCTTTAAGACAATGGTAATCCTTTCATATCGAAAATAGTGTCTTTGATTTCTTCAAAGTCAGAACACAGCATTTTATTTCTTTAAAGTCAAAAGACAGCGTCGAGTTCATCGTAAATATTGTACTTGTGTTGAATACAACCATGTCAAACTGAACAAAATCAAAGCAAGGATTGCACCGATAGCCTTTCGTCACCTTACATATGTTACGACTTACCATCTCCAAATTCGTCAAAATATGGGTTTGAAGCGCTTATAAATACACCTTTATTTCCCGTCTCACAAATCATTCACCTTTACTTTCATCTCTCATTTCCTTTCCTCGCCAGCCGATATCCCCTTAGATTTAACTCCATAAACATATTCGTTCATCAGTTTATTGTCCTTCGCAGTGTACAGTGGAATTTGTTTGTATTAGCCACGTCTCATAAATATGCAATGTGGACCAGGTTAACCTGCATCCCTTCCAAATCGAGAACCATAGCTAGTCTCATATTCTCTATAGGAGCAAGCATAAGGGGCAGAGAGAGCATACCTCGGTCTCTGCCTATCACAGAAATAGAAATTACAATGTCTATTTGCTTGAGCAATTCAACTACTTGTTTTGCATTCCATGTTTCTGCTTTGCGTTCCATGTTTCTGATGTTGCTGGGCACTAGCTTAAAAGTTCCCGGAGCCCAACCGAACCTTCATGTCTCTTTTATTTTCTTCAACTCATGAGCACCAGCGCCAGTAAAGATTGCAACCATGCAATTGAGAATTTCTAACAGAATGTACAAAAAGAATTCGACGGACTCCAAAAGCATTGCTTACCTATTTCTCTGGGAATTCGTCCTGAAAATAAAGGAGATAAGGCAGTTAGATGCTCCAAAGAGGGAAATTTAGAACTAAGGACTCTTCTGCAAAGGTATCGTACACACAACTTTGCATGTATGATAATATCATTTATAAAGGTCTGTTACTAGATCTTGGTAACTTGACATCTTATTTATAGCAATAATCTTGCTGGTTAGATTCTGCAATTCTGTGTTAGTGTAGGACTGGATAATGAGTTCTTCCCTACAGACCCTCCTAGTATGGACAATGAATTCTTCAGCACTTTCTACATCCGTTCTTGCCTTTATCTCTGAGAAATTTTGTGCAAGTGTTGCTTTCATCAAAGGCGCTTCTTTCTCTTCTTGAGCATTAGCTTCTTGTTTCTTTGCGTTTGAGCTATAGCATCACTTATTGGGAAATTAAACAATGTTATAACACTCAGACATTTTGTTCACTAAAGACAAGGACGTCCCAAGTGTTTCCTTGGACAACGATGATACCATGAAATTCGAACCTGAGGAACCTGAAGCTTTGCATGAGTTAAAACCCCTCCTACTTTTTTCGGCCTAGGACAACTGTGCAACCTTAATTATGTTATTTTTGTTGATGATACTCCCACCTCCACCAGATGTTCAGTGTTTGATTTCGAGATGCTGAAAGTAGGGAAAAACAGCTTTAAGATGGGATCCCTCTGAAGCGTCCAGATATAGTAGCACTGTAGTGTTTTGCGAGCCGATTATTGGTTTATCTGAGATGGGTATCAAGGGAAATGAGTCAATCCTGGAAACAATGAGGACCATTCTTGGCTTCCACATTGAGATAATTACAACAGACAATCTGGAAACACAGTCTATGACAACCTAGAGCCCAGGCAATGTGACTGAGAGAATCCAAATTCATCGAGCGCAGGGAAAAACTTTATGTTCATCGACTATCCAAATTCTCATCATAGCTAAGAAATTCATACATAGGAAACATATGACAAGTGAAACTCGTGATCTGATAGATGTTATCAGTGGGCTCATGACACGTTCGCTGTCCATGCATGGAGAGATCTGTATCATTTACATATACTCGGTTGGTTCATAAGCGTGAAATTATTAGTTCCAATGATCTCCATAACAAATTATAAAGTATTGTTTCCATTAGGCATGTAATGTAAATGCAATTTAGGAGTTTGCATATAAAATTTAAATATCACATCTTTTCAAAAGTTCATAAACTACGTAATGGACTAAAATATGGTCAAAATATTATATAATAAAAAATTATTGTGGGTATTGGTGTGAAACTATAATTTTTGGTCTTCTCCTCATTATATCGGTAAATGCATTCGATCCATAGAAAATGTGGTAAATGCATTCGATCCATAGAAAATGGCTGGTATCGGTGTGCTCAGCAAACATTGTTACATGCATAAAGTACCACTCAGCACAGGGGTATGCGGATGGTGTTAGATGAGTTCCAGCGGTTGCAAGTCTCGTCCGTAATGAACTTTTTGGAGGTTCCAAATTTCAGCTCCTTACCATCGATGCATAAATGCATAAAATTTTGTATTAGCAGGGTACACCGGGGGAAGCTGTGGCTAGACCAGTCTTACCCCTTCACATTGGAGCGTGTCAGCGATATGACAAGTCTGTAAATGGATGGGGATGAGATGCAAAAAGCCTTCCAACAAAACAAGCGGCCTTCGCACTAACCCTTCCTTGTATATTATTCTTAGGCATGCATATACGATAAGTGTATTGCAATCACCTTACACACATAATAACAAAGATTTATATCATTAGGTTGTCATCGTTTTTGTCTTTTCGGGTTTTGCTGTGGCAGATGAAACGTCACCTGCTTAGCATAGATAGAACAACAAAGATTATGAAATGTTGTTGAGCATTAATTGAATCTAAGCACCATCTTTACACATTCTTCACGACCAACAAAATCCTCCAAGGTCTTTCTTGTATTTTATGGCATTGCAAGACTCTCTAGAATTATTTTTATACAGATTTTGGCAACAGAGTTAACATATTTTCTAACTTGTAGAATTCAGATACTTTTTTCATTCTTTGAATTTTGCATGCAAAGGGTCTTTCGAGTATGCTTCTTTAAAATAGGCATTTTATTCAAAGCAGCTAAACTCTGTGAATGAAATAGGAATTCTTGTAAGCATGTGTTGCCATTTATTCTAAAGTATATTGATGCAAAACTCATAGAAACTAGATATTTATGAAATTAACTAATCATATCTCCTAATCCATCTATACTATATGTTGATGTATATGTAACTTCGGAATGTATTTTATCTCTGTATTTTATATATATTTATTGTACCCTTATAAGAGATGTGTTATTCCTCTATAAGGAAGTGTTGTCATGTGGATTGACAAGTGTCGCAAGTGTGTGTACTTGCCAATGGGTTATTAGACCACCATGTGTGGGGTCAGCCCTAAAATTTATATTATAATGTGGATGTACCTAGCTAGACAAGTCGGCCCCATAAGATCACTCGGCAAACAAGTTAGTATAAATAGAGATCAGGTGATCTCTATTTAGATTTATTCGGAAAAAGTACATTTCTCTCACTCAGAAAGTGGCGCACTAGTGAGGAGGAGGATCATCTACTACTAGGAGACTATCTCAGTGTATTTTGGTTGTACTTTGGTTGAGCCATTGCTCTCTCTATCTCTGAGGAAGTTATGGGGTTTTTCACCTTAGGGTTTTCCCCACGGAAACTCTGCATCTCTTGTCTCTTATGCTTTTGATTCTTGTGATGCTTGTCATACTTATTGTGATTTTCATGCATTGATATACTATATATGTTATTCTTTCAGTAAAGATTCTAGAGTATTGTGAATTAATGCTCAAAATTTAACATGGTATCAGAGCTTCCCTGAGAAGAAGACATTTTGCAGTGACGAAAACTTGAGTTTCTTATTTATTGGGTTTCTCTCCACAGATTTTGGAAAAGAAGTATAGTAGATTGAATCTACTCATCAAGGCGCATCTATCTATCCAATCATAATTCAATTCCGAGCATTTTCAGATTTGGCCCTAAAAATTAGGGTTTCCACAAAAGTAGAAATTTCTGAAATCTGAAGACATAGCTGGAAGCTCCTTGCAAAAATCAAAGTTTAGAGCTTTGGATCGAGATTTTTGGCTGGGTAGATCTCTAGGAAACTCAAACCCTAATTCAGGGCTCTCCCTACTGAACCCGGGAGGACAAAAAGACAAATCTGAAGGGTAAAGCTTTGCTGATCTCAAATTCTGAATGCACCAGGCTGATCAGCTCATCAAGGTGCATCTTTCTATCCTTTCAGAAATTTGAAATTCACATTTTGAATTTTTAGGGTTTTTTCGACAAACCCTAATCCACGACGAGAACCAGTTTTCAGCATTTCAAGTGGTAAGACCTAAATCTTTTCTATTTCCATTTAAAGTACTCTTTAAGATGTCTCACCACACCAAGCTTGAGGATAAGCTTGAAGGGGCTGATAACTTCTGAGCTTGGAAGTATAGGATTGGGTTAATCCTGGAAGAGAATGAGTTGGACTCATATATAAAAGAAGACATCCCTATCCCAGAGGATGAAGAGGCTATAGTATTGCATAAGAAGAACTTGGTCAAGGAAAAGAGAATCATTGTTGATTCTATCAAAGACCATCTCATACCCCATGTGTCTTCTCTAAAGACACCCAAAGAGATGTTTGACTCTTTGACCAAGCTATTTGAAGGGAAGACCATAAATCGAAAGATGACCCTGCGGAACCAATTGAAAGGAGTAAAGTTTCAGAATGGAGAAACCATTCAATCTTATTTTTCAAGAGTCTTCCAGATCAAGGAACAACTAGAAGCAGTGGATGAAATGGTAGAAAATGGTGAAGTTGTCATGACCACTCTGAATGGCTTACCTAGGTCATAGGACTCCTTCATTCAAGGAATCTATGCAAGGAAGAAGTTGATTTCCTTCATTAGACTATGGGAAGAATGCTCACAAGAAGAAGCAAGGCTTGTGGCACGAGAAGAAAAGATGGGGAATGAAGATCAAGCTCTCACAGCTCACACCAAGAAAGGGAAGTCCAAGAGAGAGCCATCTCACTCCAAGAAATCTTCACATCACTTCAAAGAAAGAAGAATACGCTTCACCTGTAGTGAGAAAGAACATATTGCCATAAATTGTCCCAAGAACAAGAAGGACAACAACAACTCCAATAAGAAGAAGAAGGGCAGCAAAAGAAGGTTTCATGCTCATGCTGCCGAGGATGATGAACCACCCAAGAAGAAAGCTAGGGTAGAAATTGATGATAACTCATCAAGTGAAGAAGAGTATGTTCTGATCTCTGCTCTCATAGGTACCATCTCCCATGGTTGTAATGATTGGTTGATTGATAGTGGGGCTTCCAAACACATGACTTGGTTTGAAGAATCTTTTGTGAATCTATCTGAACATGAATCACCCCATAAGGTGAAACTTGGGGATGATTATCAATACCTAATCAAAGGAAGTGGTGAAGCCTCATACAACCTAGATTCTAGAAAATCTTTGAAGATGAAAGAAGTTCTTTATGTACCTGGGCTCAAGAAGAACCTACTCTCCATCTCTGCATTGGATGTAAAAGGCATGAGGGTTGCATTTGTGGATGGCCAAGTCCTAATGTGGCCAAAGGGAAAGAACATAGATTATGCAGCAGTGATTGGAGAGCAAGAGGAAGGTTTGTATAAATTGAAGGGACAACCTGAACATGCCATGGTACATGAATCCATGGAGCCAAGTGAACTTTGGCATAGAAGACTTGCTCATATACAGTATAGAGCACTTCCAATTGCAAGCAAGGCTGTAGAGGGTCTTCCTGAAATCAAGACCAAACATGAAGGTGTTTGCAAAGGATGTGCAAAAGGTAAGAACATTAAGAAGGCTTTCCCAAGCAGTGAAAGCAAGGCAAAAGACATCCTAGAAATCATCCACTCGGATGTATGTGATCCTATGTCATCCAGTTCTCTAAGTGGGTATGTTTACTATGTCTCATTTATTGATGACTTCTCCGGGAAGACTTGGGTATACTTCTTGAAGAACAAAGATGAGGTGTTTGATAAGTTTAAGGAATTCAAAACCTTGATGGAGAATCAAACTGACAAGAAGATCAAAACATTCAGATCCGACAATGGTGGAGAATTCACCTCAGGTGACTTCAAGAAGCTTTGTAGTGATTCAGGGATTAAGAGGGAGTTGACTGCTCCTTACAATCCATAACAGAATGGAGTTGCAGAAAGGAAGAACAGAACAATCATGGAAGCAACAAGAGCAATGCTCCATGACCAGGATCTACCTATGCATCTATGGGCAGAAGCAACTAGAACAGCTGTATATGTGCAGAACAGAACACCCCACAAGATATTGGACAACAAGACACCAGAAGAGGTCTTTTCTGGTAAGAAACCTGAAGTCAGCCATCTCAGAATATTTGGTTGTCCAGTATTCACTCATGTCCCAAAGGAAAAGAGGACCAAACTAGATCCTTCAGGAAATAAGGGTATCTTTGTGGGTTACAGTGAAAGCTCGAAGGCTTACAGAATATACTTTCCAGGGTTGAAGAAGATTGATGTCAGCAAGGATGTGACATTTGATGAAAACACAGCATTCATCAAATCAAGGAAGGCACTGATCGAGGTTTATGAAGAACCTAAGGAAACTAGATTTCAAGACACTACCATGACTGAAGCAGTTCCAGAAGTTGTTCGTGAGTTTGAAGATTCGCAAGAACCTATAGATCCACCCTTGGAGGATAACTCTCACAAGAGGAAACCTGCATGGGCTAGAGAGCTCATTCAAGATGCAGAAAGATTTGGCATTCCAGAAGAGGAACATAGAGCAAAGAAGAGAACCAGATCACATACCAGCTATGTTGCTTTACTCTATGACATTATGAACAAAGAGCCTTCCAGTTATGAAGAAGCAGCGAAAAAGAAAGAATGGAAGGATACCATGGTTGAGGAATATCAATCAATAATGAAGAATGATGTTTGGGATGTTGTCCCAAGACCTAAAGAGAAGTCTGTTGTGACTTCCAAATGGATTTACAAAATCAAGCATGCTGCAGATGGTAGTGTGGAGAAATACAAGGCAAGATTCATAGCTTGTGCCTTCTCTCAGAAAGAGGGAATAGATTATGAAGAATCTTTTACACCTGTAGCTAGGTATACCTCCATCAGAACAGTACTTGCCCTAGCTGTAGCAATGAAATGGAAAATACACCAGATGGATGTCAAGACTGCTTTCTTGAATGGTGTAGTTAAAGAGGAAGTATATGTGGAGCAGCCACTTGGTTTCGAAATACATGACAGGGAGTCATATGTGTGCAGATTAAAGAAAGCCTTGTATGGCTTGAAACAAGCTCCCAGAACCTGGTATGGTAGGATGGATAGTTTCCTATCTAGTTTGGGCTTTATCAAGAGTAAAGCGGATTCCAACCTTTACTACAAGGTTGAATAAGGGAATCCTGTGGTTCTACTCCTGTATGTGGATGACTTATTTGTAACAAGAGATGACAGATTGATTGTAGCTACTAAGAGGAAGCTTGCTGCTGAGTTTGATATGAAAGATTTGGGAATGATGCATTATTTCCTAGTTATGGAGGTGTGGCAGAGTGCAGGTGGGATCTTTGTTGGTCAAGGGAAGTACACAATAGATATCCTGAAGAGATTCAGGATGATGGATTGCAAGGCCATGGCGACACCTATGGCATCGAATCTGAAGCTTCTATGCTATGCTTCATCTGAGCCGATTGATGTCTCTATGTATCGTCAGATGATTGGGTCCTTGATGTACCTGACGAACACAAGACCAGATATTTGCTTTGTTGCGAACACATTGAGCTAGTTCCTAATGGATCCGAGGAGTGTTCACCTGGTTGCAGTAAAGCATGTTCTGAGGTACCTGAAGGGTACAGTGGATTATGGGCTCAAGTATGAAGCGAATCAAAAGTTTAACCTGCAGGGTTATGTTGATTCAGATTGGGCTGGCAATGTTGTAGATAGGAAGAGCACATCTGGGTGCTGCTTCAGTATGGGATCAGGTGTCATCTCTTAGTTTAGCAGGAAGCCATCTTGCGTAGAACTGAGTACAGCTGAGGCAGAGTATGTTGCAGCCTATTCAGCTAGTTATGAGGTAGTATGGCTACAGAAGCTACTGTTTGAGTTATTTGATCTCTCGTTGGATGCTACTGGTATCTTCTGTGATAAACAGAGTTGTGTGAAGTTATCTGAGAATCCAGTGTTTCATGACAGGTCGAAACACATAGAGATCAAATATCACTATATCAGGGATATGGTGCAGAGAGGAGCTGTGAAGCTCCTGTATGTTGCAATGGACGAGCAGATTGCAGATGTGCTGACGAAGCCACTAGCCAGGGTAAAGTTCGAGTACTTCAGAGAAAGGCTTGGTGTTCTTCAGATCGAGGATACTTCGAGGAAGAAGTGATTGACACATTTGCTGAAGCCATTCCAAGAATGTTGGAAGGAGGATCCTTCACATGGCTATGGATGTAAGCGATGGATGATGAGCATCAGGATGATGTTCTGGTTTCTACTTTGTATGATCAGTTGGATCATTTTTTATGTACGCATCATGTTGGATGCTGGATATGATCAGTTGGATCATTTATATGTATGTACGCATCATGTTGGATGCTGGATATGATTAGTTGGATCATTGATATGTATGTACGCATCATGTTGGATGCTAGATATGATCGGTTGGATCATTTGTATGTATTTTGTATATGCATGATGTTGGATGCTTGGACCATGTATCTGTATATGTATCAGGTGGATACATTGTATGATCAGGTAGATCATGTATATTGATATGTATCAGGTATGATCAGGTAGATCATATATGTTGATGGATACATTGTGTGGACCATGTATCTATGTATCAGATGGATACACTGTGTATGATGATATGTATCAAGTAGATACTTGGTGTGCATCAGATGGATGCATTGCATGATCAGGGTGATTGTGGATGACGAGCTTCTCCAGATGACATGCAGCAGGATGTTGGAGTGATGATGATTAGGATGATCATGTGTACATCAGATGATGGATGATCAGTATCAGATGATACTTTGTGGTCGTGGATCAGGTTGTGTAGGTGAACATGTCTGGGAGATCCTATAGGTTGGAGTTGCGTACCCGTAACAGCCTAGGATTCTCTTTCAAGACATTGCTCTGGGAGGACATGTAATTTGTGCCATGGAAGATCTTCAGGTCGGAGTTGTGTACACATAACATCCTGAGATGCTCTTGCGAGGTTTTGTCCTATGGCATGTAATTTGCTCCTGGGAGATCTGGACAGGATGAAAAAGGCCTCAGATGCTTCAGCCAGGTTTTGCCATGACCACATGTAATTTGCTCCTGGGAGATCTGGTCAGGATGAAAAAGGCCTCAGATGCTTCAGCCAGGTTTTGTGGTGGACCACATGTAATGTGCTCCTGGGAGATCTGACAGGTAGAGCTGTGTGCTCGTAACAGGCTGGGATGCTTCAGCCAGGTTTTGTGGTGAGATCACATGTAATGTGCTCCTCGGAGATCCGACAAGTAGAGTTGTGTGCTCGTAACAGCCTAGGATGCTTCAGCCAGGTTTTGTGATGGGTCACATGTAATGTGCTCCTGGGATATCCTACAGGTAGAGCTGTGTGCTCGTAATAGCCTGGGATGCTGCAGCCAGGTTTTGTGATGCACATAATAAGTCTTGAGAATTCCATGTAACTAGGAAGGTATTTCTCGACACAAATCTGCTAGACAAGTCTTTTTCTCGGGATCATCGTCATCGATGCATCGTCATCATCATCATCACTGCTGCTGCTATCTCAACCAATATCTGACTCTACTCATCATAGGAAGTTCTACAGAGCCAGTCCTTTTTCATACTAGATGTAGGCCCACCACCTGTAGGTCTTCGTCATCACCTGTGGGCCTACATCTAGTATGAAAAAGGACTGGCTCTATAGAACTTCCTATGACGAGTAGAGTCAGATATTGGTTGAGATAGCAGCAGCAGTGACGATGATGATGACAATGATCCTGAGAAGAAGACTTGTCTAGCAGATTTGTGTCGAGAAATACC
This sequence comes from Larix kaempferi, assembly GCA_027924585.1. Lineage (NCBI taxonomy): Eukaryota > Viridiplantae > Streptophyta > Pinopsida > Pinales > Pinaceae > Larix > Larix kaempferi. The sequence continues at coordinate 1,182,273 of BSBM01001167.1, forward strand.
TTCCTAGTTAAGAGGGAGTGTTTATGTATATGTAACTTCGGAATGTATTTCATCTGTGTATTTTATATATATCTATTGTACCCTTATAAGAGATGTGTTATTCCTCTATAAGGAAGTGTCGTCATGTGGATTGACAAGTGTCGCAAGTGTGTGTACTTGCCGATGGGTTATTAGACCACCATGTGTGGGGTCGGCCCTGAAATATATATTACAATGTGGATGTACCTAGCTAGACAAGTCGGCCTCATAAGGTCACTAGGCAAACAGGTTAGTATAAATAGAGATCAGGTGATCTCTATTTAGATTTATTCCAAAAAGTACATCTCTCTCACTCAGAAAGTGGCGCACTAGTGAGGAGGAGGATCATCTGCTACTAGGAGACTATCTCAGTGTATTTTGGTTGTACTTTGGTTGAGCCATTTGCTCTCTCTATCTCTAAGGAAGTTGTGGGGTTTTTCACCTTAGGGTTTTCCTCACAGAAGCTCTGTGTCTCTTGTCTCTTATGCTTTTGATTCTTGTGATGCTTGTCATACTTATTGTGATTGTCATGCATTGATATACTGTATATGTTATTCTTTCAGTAAATATACTAGAGTATTGTGAATTAATGCTCAAAATTTAACACTATATATGTCATGTGAAGAGGTGCCTAACGGGCATTACCATGCAACACGCATGTATTCCTTTTGGTGGAATTCCAATTTGTATGCTGATTCTGCCAGTGTCGTGCCTAGGTGAACAAGCCTCTTTGTTGTACCATTTCCTTAGATTTTGTGGCCTGTTATGTTTAAAGGTGGACTGAATCACATCCTTTTTCCTAAATTAGGGAAAAAATTATATTGTTTCAGTCTTCAACATTTTCCATAATCAGCTACAAGCTTAATGACCAAATTTTTAATTCAATAAAAATCATTGTAATTAAACAATGGTTTGATTACACCAATCATTCATTCATTAATAATCATTGTAACTGCGGAATGATAATAATCAGCTAACAATGATAACTATCTCATACAATTTGTCTTAATTGTTCTAAACATGATTATGTACTTAATTATAAGTAGGATGCAATAGAATGAGGTTTTTATTTTGCTATGTGTAAGGATCTGGTACAATACTGATGATGTTGTTTGCATATTTCTGAAGGGGTTCCTATCGAGTGCCCTTGGGTTTACTTAGCTTTGAAAGCTAAAGCATTGGATTCTTCTTTCGCAAATTTGTAGGTAAGGTTATAGAGTAATTCCCGTTTTTACAAGACAAGTTGAAAGCTTCAGCTTGTCATCTCTATGTTTAAGATAATTATAAAATCTGGCGCGCATGAAGATGTTGATGGTATGTATCTTTAGTTTAACTTCATCACTTGTGTCATCTTTTATGGTTATGATTGCATGTGTTGTCAGCAATGTTTAAGCACCAACTCGTTGTAACTGTTGGTGAGATTAGTGGTAAAATAACCTAGTTTAACTGTTTGAATTTGTAACATCTTTGGTTTATGTGAAAGATAGTGTCATCAATATAATAATTGATCCTCCTAGAATGACGGAGGCAATGTAATAAGTTTTCAATATTAATGCTGACGTTTGTATTACGTCCATATGTAAATCAAGGTGTTGTTGATATCTAGTATACATTATAGTAGAGTTTACATCAAACCCTAGTTTTCAATATGGTGTAAAAGTTGAATAGTATTCTACCCTAACCTTAAGCAAATAACCTAGCTATTTAAATGTAATGTTCAAACATTTACTATGTGGTAGTCCATACTATACTATGGCATAGTTGATTTATAATCTAGTTGATATATTAACTATATTGATTCTACGTTGGATATCCTATGGGAACTATGTTAATAACATTGTTATAATGATATATATGGCGCGAATAAGAATATGGCATGAAATGTTTAAACTCCATAGTTCGACGTGTATTACATATATGTGTTATACAACTTGGGATAAGTTTTTTGCATCTAGCATGAATGGTGTTGTAATAACTTATGGAATGAACCATGTATCAATGTTTAGGTAATACGATACCCCTATCCTATGTTTGTAACTTATACACGGTTGTATGCAGTTGTATGTCATTGTTAAAACCCCAAGGACTTCGCTGTCACAAGACTTGAACTCTGCTATGAATTAAATGTTTATGTAGTCGAGGTTCTGGATTAAATCTACGTGAGATCTTCAGCATTCAATGCAATCCTGTTGTGGTGTTGTGGTTACTACGCTAGCGTCTATGTGTCTGGCTCCATGTGAAAATCTTGATGAGGAAAGGTGATGTGTCACCACGCTGTGAACTCAGCTTTAGTGATATGGCATCCGATTGTCCTGCAAATTAATGTAGTTATTGAATGCTATTAGGTTGTAACTCTACCTTGGTTTCTCTGTAGCTCGTTGGTTCAATCTCGATCGTTGATCTTTGTGGTTTTCGGTAGATGAAATGTGTAAACCCTAGGAAGACTTTCCTTAACGTTATTTTCATTCGTGCATTCATTTGTGGTTCTGTTTTGGAGGAAGAAGGCCAATAGGCTGCTAGTTTACAGGGCTCAACATTGGGTGGTTGTGAATGGCACTGTGCTTCAAAAACTCTGTAATTTTTGTTGTGGAATAACATATAAGTGCTTAAGCGTTTGCTGAGAGTGTAATATTGAACTCCTATGGCTTCTTTCGGTGGAAAATAAGCTAATAGGGAGCTCTTGACTTTGAGTTCGGTTATGATTCAATTTCATGGCAAATTTGTTGCGTTGGAGATAGGATTTGGAAGATGAACACATTCCAATCGGCTATTTAACAACTGGGTAAGTTTCTCTATTTTATCTATTCTACAATGTATTTCTTCGTTTGTTAACAGTCAAGTGATAACAATACTAACTCCTCATAGTTTTCTTTTGGAAGTAAATGCCAAGGTTCTATACTCCATGCTCTGGTTTGGTGGCAATAGGGTTCGGTGATTAATGAATAGCAATGTAGCTAAAATGGTAAGTCCGGTGGCAAACCCTCATAGGTTCTCTTGGCATAAGTCATGGCAAATAGTGTATCGACAAACCTGGAAATCGTGATTGTAAAAACCCTGGGTTGTTGTTTTAGTTTGTACAGTCGATGTAATAAGTGGTAATTGCATAGGGTTTTAGTTTAAGGATTCGATCTTAGCAATGATCCTTTGTTTTGAATTTGGGGTTTCAAACTCTATTGAGATAATAAGATAAACGTTATCAATCCTGTGTTATGATAGTTGTTTTTGTTTCAATGTGTTGGGACTTGGCCGTGAACAAAACTATGCCTCGTCTATTCAAAATGTGGATGTGATACTAGGTATTTCCAAAGAGACCTCTGCATTTAAAAACAATGTGATATGAGTGTGCAACTGTGTAGATAAATTTACGAACACCTCGACATCATTTTATTAATGTCTATGAGGTTATGAAGATGTATGATGAAGAATTAAAAACTGGGTTTCAATATCACTGTTGCTATTGTTTCTTTAGGAAAAGTGAGTTCATGAAAATGTTTACACAATAGGGGAAAAGAAAACACATATTACTGTCATTTGATCTTTAGCTAAGTGTTGAAACTATGTGATATGTTCGGCCAAATGCCTCGTCTTCGACTGTGTAAATGATAACTATACGTCTATCAGGATTTGGGGTTGTAGTTAAGTTTAGATTGGATGAAACAAAGATGATTATTGATATGTTCAACATCAAATGAAATTGGTGTGTACTGTTTGATTTTTGCTCCTACATTGATTGAAATGTATTAACTTTGTAATGATGTTTAAAATCAAAGAGTTCGATCTACAGTAATGATTTGTGATGTAAAAAGAAATACTTAAATTGTCTACTGTGAGTAAAACAAGAAAATGACAGAGAGATTATTTGGTTAGCTCGATCCTGTAATAGTATTTCAATTGTGTGTTCATGATTATATGTGCATGTGAAAATAAAAACATTAAACCCTAACTATATAATAAAAACTTTGTTTGCTTAACTAATCTATGTCTACAATAATAGGAATATTAGTAATAACAATAAACTTTGAAAATATTTAAATGTAGAATTAAAAAACTTAAGTTAGTAATGTGATGCTTCTTATTTGTCTAACTGTCCTATATGTACAATAATGAGATTAACAACAAACTATAGTTATTCTTTTGAAACTAAACATTGGAAAACAAAAATGAAAAGAATGGAAATAAAAATGGTGTTGTGAGTAGAATACAGTAGATATTACTAAATAATAATAGCAAATAATTTTAACAAAATAAAGAAAATAGTACTTTCATCACCATGGTAGTTTTCCTATCCTATCTTATCTATCTTAATCTATTTTTGTACTGGAGTACGATGTTCCTTTTTGCATGGGGATAAATACAGAAACCATTTTATTCAATCATTTCATAATTATACAAAATTATTAACTTCTACAGGAAACTAAAATAACTTATAAATTAAAGAGTGAAAGTTTAATCAACAACAGAACTGTAATATGCAGAATAGATAACAGAACTTAAAAATAAAACAGATAAGACAATAGAACCTATAATTGACGATAGGGCTGACAAACACCCAAGGAGGCCTATTCCTTCCAACCTGATTCAGAAGAAACAGCTCAACTACTGACTTCTAATGAACCCCCGAGCCTGCTTACTAATCCAGTAAGTGGGTGTAATCTGTGTAGAAGAAAGGCATTCAAAAATACCTTTTCCACTCAGTATCAACCTCCTGAAAACAAATGCCTTCTCCACTCAGCATCAAAGTCTTGAAATCAATAAGAGTTTGGCAGACTCACAACATGATCAACAGCAGCATATCCCCTCATCAAATCTCTTGGGTGCAAACACAGCAAAACCCCAAGGTAAATTTCCTTGTCAGGAAAAGTGATGAACCTCAGTTCAATATTTGATGGCTATTATATAGACTGCTTAGGTCTTTTAGTGGTCAGTTTGGAATAAATGAGCCTCAAGCTCCAGTGCCATCTTTCAGGGCACTATGACCACATTTCAAGGGAGTTGTCCCATACCAACAGCTAGTTAGTTGCATCATGATGCTTCCACTTGTCCATTTCCTTCTACCCCAGATGCCATTCCACCTAGTGCATCAGTAACCAATCTTTCAACAGTCCTCTTAGGTGTTTGTCTCCTATTTTATTTATTAAATAATAATATATTGTGCAAATTATAGTCATCTTTGGACACCTATCCAATATAAACTTTACAATAAAAGTTATCATAATGTTTCTAAACACAAAATGTTTTCCAGCTTAAAGGGTATGTTACAAACAACCCGTCTTAAGCTCAACATTATCCTCGATGTTGCTTATTCATCATCAAGTTCCTCATGGAACAGAATTGGATATGCTGCCCGCATATTACTTTCCTGTTCCCAAGTAGATTCATCAGGGCTAAGGTGCTTCCATTGCACGCTTACCTGCCCTATGGTGAGATTCCGAAGCATAATTTCACTCCAGTCTAGAATACAATCCAGTTCCACCTGAAAATCTTCTTCGGTTTCCACCTGTATGTCATTCCAATTCAGCACATGAGTAGCATCGTGCACATACTTCTTTAAAACCGAAACATGAAAAACATTGTGGATTTTTAAATTGTATGGCAATGCCAATTGATATGCAACAGCTCCTATCCTTGATAGGATTTCAAATGGTCCACAATACCTTGGTGCTAATTTAGCACAACTCCCAAGGTTCAAAGAAATTTTCTTGGGCTTTACCTTTATGAAAACATGGTCCCCTACCTGAAATTCTCTTTCTATGCATTTCAAATCAGCATAGCTTTTCTGTCGATCTTGGGTAACTTTTAAGTTACCATGAACCTGTTTCACAGTTAGCTCCATTTCTTTCAATAGATCTGGTCCTAACATCAATCTATCTACAGGATTATCCCATGAAATTGGAGTACAACATTTTTGTGATATTCCTCCTTTATGACCTATTATGGTAAAAATGAAAAAAAAACACTGTTGTACACTGGGTTACTAGTCAGGAGCTCAAGGCCAAGGCCCCACCTGTTGACCTCGAAAGTATGGTTACATTATTTCCTAAGTTTTAAATGTCATCTTGAGCTAGGTTAATCCTAAGCGAAGTAACTACACATTGCAAGCTTGTAGGAAACCCTTAAGACCTAATCACTAGTGTAAAGATGGTTCTTACTAAATAATCCTGCATGAGGTTAGGCAACTACCCTAAGTAACTACTTTCGTAACTTAAGAGAAATAGGATTATCATAATGATCATGATCATCTTTAAATCTTGGCATCAAGTGCCAAGGAGTTCTTTCGGAGACTTTATTTATAAACGAAATCTTCTTAGAGATTTTTATAATCACCTTATTTAGAAAATAAGATGAGCTATTTTATTAACACAAAACACCTATAAAGGATGTCCAAGAAATAGATTTAGCTTTAAGGGGGTCATATCTACATGTATATATATGTAGAGTCAAATACACATAATTTTATCCATAAGGTACATACGACTATTGTCCCACGAGATCTCTATATGACAAAGAGACAATAATCCCTAGAGATAAAGTTATTAACCTTAATTTTTGAAATATGTAATAATGTTTATATTTATATACATATTAAAGTGTAAGGGGACATGTTGCTTGGTGAAGAGGGACATATTTATTTATGCTAATACTTTCATAGAAAGTATTCATTTTTCCAACGATTAAAGTTTTAGTGAATTATTTATAAAAAATAGGTTGTACCTATTTTAAACAAATGCCATAAATTAAACCCTTAATCCCTAATATTATAGTTAGAGTATATTGTTTTTCTTTATTATTATGTATGCCTACCACTACAAATGGATTAGGTTCTCTTCCTACTTTTCAGTACCATGTTATGATAACAATCACTTAAGAAGTAGTTCGCCGATGATGACAGAGCGGACATCATCGCTCGATTAGTGGGATGAATTTAATCCTACCACTACCCGTTTCATCTTGTTGCTAGGATCAGTTGTAGCGTTCGAGTATCCCATTCGTGATATTCTTGTTGAGTGGGAAATGGAGGAAAGGTGGAGAAGCTTCCTAACTGCCACTTGGCATTTTCCTTCTCCTTGTTTAAATTTTTGACCTCCACATGGAGGGAGACCTCCCCTAATCGAGGCAAACTTCACCAAGCCAGCAGGAACGTTAAATTTTATATATATGGACTGGAAAAAAGGGGAAAAGGGGGGCGGAAAGGAGCCTTGTATAATTGGGATGATTCTGTTACCTCTCCGGATCTGCACTTGGAAGTCAGTTCCTCATATGTCATGGCAAGGAATCTCTAGGGAGTTTAACCGCTGGTTGCGATCTCAGAATCCTTATCACTGGAAGCTATGCCTCGGAGTGGACAGAGTTTTATTCTTATGGATGAATTCGGGTAAACCTTGTGCCAGTAGTTTTTGCTTGAGCGTGATCTCGGTATGTTTCCCTCCTTTTTGTTGCTGTGCGATTTGGTTTTCAACTTACCCCATTTTTGTCATGGTCACTATGATAGAATAGTCTACTCCGAATTGTAGTTTTGGTCATAGCTTGTATTGTTATGTTGCGATTTGTTTGATTGACTATCGATTTGAGATGCCAGCATAATACATATATATATGGTAATGAATGTCCGAGGCTATGTTTAGTTGGAAATGCATGCCAATTTAAGATGGTAGTATGATTTATAGATATATTGTGGTATTTGAATTTTTAGGGGTTGCAACTCAGCTCGAATTTCATTTCCGATTTAAGACACCTGTATAATAATTATACATGCTGTGGTATTGAATTAGAACGTCTGCTTTTCAGTTAAGGCCTTGTTGATTTTGTCATAGCCTGTATGGTTATACTATGAAATTGTTCTATTTTGTTTGAATGCACATTCTAGGTTGTTATATCTAAGACCAGAGCTAGTTTAGCTTATAGCGATGTTTCCCAGGTCAGATCTATGGATTTTTATGCTTCCAGTGTTTTGTGTGGAGACCTCGTAATCTAGATCTGTAAATTCCTATCTATCTGGGTGAATTGGTAGGTTCCTAAGTAGGGTGCACTATCAATAAAATGTGTTGGATCTATGTTTTCTGTGTTACCATAAAAATGTGATGTTCCATGAGAATTTACGCTTATTGCAATATGCCTTAAATCTAAGATCCATTTTCTGTGTGTTTATATTGAGTTGCATAATTTGTGTTGTACACGAAAAAAATGGCCAGGAAGCCCGACCCACAACGGTATTTTAGGTTTTTCTTTCACGCCCTGAATCTCCTGCTGCCGTGGGAGCTGGGCGATCCCTTTGGGGATCGATTACTATTTTTGATTTACAAACTAATTTTTGTTTAAGTCCTTTTGAGAATCGGTCCTTATTGTTTATTGTATGCTGTCATAAAAGCATGTTTTCCCAATTTTTAACTTTCCATATTAGGTTACGCCTATGCCTCACATGGATTACTGTTTAGCGTAACTCTACATCATTGCGAATTGATAAATTGTTGTTGCTGCAAAGCAAGTAAGTAGTCTATGTTTATATTATTTATATACTTCCACGATTGCTAGACTGAGCTCTATGTTATTCAGTATTATCTCTATCTTACATGTGCTGCTACGTTTTGATAATAAACTAGAGCAGAAGTCTTGTAAAATATTGTTGTTAGTATGGAAGCTAGCAAGATTACTATTATAGAAAATAATTTAGCTGGATCTAGTATCAAAAAATATATATATATATACTAGGAAAACGGAGGCTATGACAAGATGGAAAGAAAGCATGACAACTATAGTCTTGCGGAATTGTAACCCTATGAGGTCGAATGATTAATAAAATAGCATTCTTGTGGACGTAGCCCTAGAGATGGGTGAACCACCTATATGGTCTCTCACTCGTGTATGACTCTTATGTGTTATATTCTTTTATGGTTGTGATCTAAATTCTTCTCAGAATTATGTGTTATATTCTTCTATGATTGCGATCTAAATTGTTCTTGAAATTATGAATGTTTCCATAAAGTTGGTTAAATGCCTTCACAAGTGGTTGTTCGGGTTATGCTAACCCCGTGATGATTATTCAAGTATAGGAACTAAGATCTCACTGGAGGAGATCTACATTTTATATAGATTGTTGAAACCTGTAGAATGGATTCAAAAGATGTATATAGTTAATCATATCCGACAAATGAGTTTAGGAAACGGGTAAAGAGGGTGACTTAAATGTTAACGGCATTGTTTCCTTACTTAAATGTTACGACCAATGCATGAATGTCGTAGTTATAGGACAAATGAAAATTGTTTAGGATTTACTTATGTATATGTTCTGAAAAGAATACTCCAATGATATTAGGTGGATGTTGAATATTTATACTTTTTGGAATAATCATGTTTACCAAGAATGGGTGAGAAAATTTATGGAGACATTCAAGATAGGAAGGGTATTATTTAGAATATCAGCAAAAATTTTGTGAAACGAGTTTTTTGTGAATTGGGGAGATTTTACAATTTTCTTCCATAGAAAATTTCAAATGGACTTAACTTAGCAGATGCTTGATAATTATTATTGTAGGCAAATTCTGCTAAGTGCAAGTAACCCTCCCATTTAGATGGTTGATCTTTAACATATAATCTTAACATATTTTCCAAAATTTGATTTACTCTTTCTGTTTGACCATCCGTTTGCGGATGGAAAGAAGTACTAAAATTCAACTTCGTATTTAATCCTTTAAATAGCGACGTCCAAAAGTTACCAGTAAAATTAGAGTCTCGGTCTGAAATAATTACCTTTGGAATTCCATGCAAGCAAAAAATTTTCTTCATGAAAATATCTGCAATGTTAGAAGCCTTGAAAGTAGTTTTAACAGGAACAAAATGAGCAGCTTTGCTAAGTTTATCTATAACAACCATAATTGAGTCATTCTGCTTCTGAGTTTTAGGCAAACCTATAATAAAGTCAATGCTTATGATCTCCCACTTCCATTCTGGAATGGGTAAGGGCTGCAATAGCCCAGCTAGATGTTGATGTTCAGCTTTAATAGTTTAACAGTCAAAGCATCTAACTATATATTCAGCAACTTCACAATTCATGTTAGGCCAAAAGTACTCATTTCTTAGCATAGTTATCATTTTCTGATAACAGGGATGTCTGGAAAAAGGACTCTTGTGAACTTCATCTAAAATCAACAACTTAACTTTCGAAAAATTAGGCACACAAATTCTATTTTTGTAAGTTAAGAAGCCTTTTTCATTAATACTATAATCTGTTATAACATTTTTAGATGAATTTTCAGTCACTTCATCATGTAATTTTTGGTAATTTTCGTCTTGCTTAATTCCTTCTTCGATCTGATTTTCCAGATCAGTTTTAAAAGTACTGATTGCTGCCACAAAACTTAATCTAGTGTTTCTGCTCAACACATCAGCAACCTTATTTTCCTTTCCATTAATGCGATGGATCTCAAAATCGTACTCGCTAAGGAAAGCTAACAACCTAGATTGCCTTGCATTAAGATTTGTTTGATCCAGTAAATACTTTAACCCCTTATTATCAGTCACTAAAATGAATTTTCTTCCATTCGAGTGATGGTGCCACATCTTTAAAGCATCTATCACGGCTGCCAACTCAAGATCATGCATTGCATAATTCTTTTCATGTATTTTTAACTTCCTTGACTCAAAAGCAATTGCATGACCCTCTTGACTTAATACCCCTCCAAGTCCTTCGTTGCATGCATCTGTGCATACGACAAAATCCTTATTAGGATCTACAATTTTTAAGATGGGTGCAGTAGTTAACAATTCTTTTAACTTATTAAAGTTGTTTTGACACTTTTGATACCATATGCATTTTTTCCCTTTCATCTGCAAAGAAGTGATGGGGTTAGCAATTCTAGAGAACCCTTCAATAAACTGTCTATAATACCTCATTATTCCCATGAATGACCAAGCATCAGTTACATCTTTTGGAACAGGCCATTCATTAATTGCTTTAATTTTATCAGGATCAACAGAAATACCATCTTTTGAAATTAGATGACCCAAATACTGAATTTTATATTTATAGAAATCACACCTACTGAACTTAGCGTAAAGCTGGTGATCTCTAAGTACTTGTAAAATGAGTTTTAGATGTTCATCATGCTCTTCTTTAGTCTTTGTGTAAATTAGGATATCATCAATGAACACCACTACAAACTTATCCAAATATTTATGCAGAACGTTGTTCATTAAACACACGAACACTGTCGGTGCATTCGTTAGCCCAAAAGGCATAACTATGAACTCGTAGTGTCCATAACACATTCTGAATGCAGTTTTGAATATGTTCTCGTCTTTTATCCAGACTTGATGATAACCCGACCTTAAGTCAATTTTAGTGAATAACTCTGCTCCGCATACTTGATCAAATAGATCATTGATGCGGGCTAAGGGATACCGGTTCTTGATTGTCATTTTATCAAGCTGACAGTAGTTAATGCACAAATGCATGGTACCGTCTTTCTTTTTAACAAATATTACTGGTTCTCTCCAAGGGGACACACTGGGTCTTATGTAGTTTATCTCTATTAATTCTTTCAGCTGAGACTTTAACTCATTAACTCCAGAATATTCATCCTATAAGGGGCCTTTGAGTTTGGTACCGCACCGGGGTACTAACTCAATGGTGAAGTCAGGTTCTCTTTTCGGAGGTAATCCTGGAATTTCTTCTCGAAATACATCATAAAAGTCCCTAAGGATGGGAATATCCTCTAGTTTTAACTTGTCTTCTTTAGATGTACATTCGTCATTAACAACATTAACAGCAAACAATTTACAACCTTTTCTAGCAGCTCTCTTTACTTGTAAGGCAGAAATCTGTCTTGCTGAAATCTGCCTATGAATTCCTTTTACTATTTCTGAATTACCTTCATTATTTATACAAGTAAAATATTTATCATAACAATTCAATATAACTCTATGTTGTTCAAGCCAATCCATGCCAATTAACAGACCATATGAACCGAAGAGTAAAACATTCAGATTAACTTGCATTTTCAACTGATTTAAAAATACTTCACAATTTTGAACATAATCTGTAACCTTTCTTTTAGTTCCTATTGCAAGCTGAACTAACCATGCATTATCTAATTTTTATGTTTTTAGCTTGCAACGGTTTACTAAAGTAGGTGAAATATAACTTAGATTTGCACGAGGATCTATTAAAATAGAAATAGACTTGTTTTGTATTATACCCTCAATTTCGACCATGGATGTTTGATGGTACGCTTGACAATTCTCCAATGTTGCATTTATCCTGGGCATTTTTCTTGCGATGTCTCCAACTGTAGGTTTTGCTTGCATAGTATGTATGTTGTTCACTGTCCTCTTGTTGCGTGGACAATCTGCTCTCTTGTGTGGTCCGCCACATTCATAACACTTTATGGGTCCTTTTTGTTCAGCATACCTGTTGTTATTGTTATAATTATTATTGCTGTGATTATTAGGTACATTTCTTGCAGCAGTAGTGTTCTGAGATGTACTATTCCGATGATTATTAGGAAAATTTCTGGTATTAAATTTTTTCTTAAAACTTCTAGCATTCTAATTAAAATTGTTCTTTTTATAGTCATACTGATTAGTTTTACTATTCTTCCATCCAGTTGTTCCTTCTCTTTTTCTATTTTGGTCAAAACAAAAGTTTTCCTTCCTCATGGCCTCTTCCAAAGTGGAAGAATTATCATACTCAATACGATCTTTTATATTAAACGGTAAACAACTGAGAAACCTTTGCACTTTAGGCTTTTCCTCAACCATATAGGGTACATACCTCAGCAAGCTAAGAAACTTGCTGCAAAGTTCTTTCATGTTCATTGTACCCAACTTTAAGTCGTAAAAATCCTTCGATTTATCCTCAAAATACTGTTCAGACAAGAACTTCTTTTAAACAAACTTTTAAACATAGTCCAAGTTACTTCTTTTTCTTTTATGCTCTTGATTCTTTGAAGATCCTGCCACCAGATATATGCCTTTCCGGTCAGATTGTAAATGGCCATCTTGGCTTTCAGTTGAGAAGAGTAGTCACAAATATTAAAGTACTTCTTCATTCCAGACAGCCAAGTTTCTGCTGTCTCACCCTTCTCGCTTTCGCCATTAAAAGTAGGTGGCTTAAACTTTTTAAATTCATCGGTAATTTGTTCATGATGCTTATATTTTCTCTTTTTAGAGTAGCACTCACTGTTACTGCTATCATAATTTACATCATTATTACTTGAACCATACTTAGAAGATGAGCAACTGTTCCTTTTATCATTTCTTGTTTTCTTATGCTTATGTTGGTGGGACATTATTTTAGAATCAGCTCTAAATTCTGATTTTTTGCCTCTTTCATCACTGTGACAATTTCCTTTTAAATTCTGCTGTAACTCTTCCTGTGCCTTTAGGATCCATTCATGTTCTTCTTTAGAAGCTTTTAACTCAGATTTTAAATCCTGCACAGTGCGTAAAATTTCAGAAGACTGGTTATTTAACTCAACATAAATTCCTTCAGTGTTATTATGATTAATTCATTCATTATGAGGAGATCTGTCCTCCGCTGATTCCTCTGGTATTTCCATACCTGCAATTAAAAGTAAATCTGTTATGTGCAAAAAATGAAATTAAATTGCAAAAGTTAGTAACATAAACTTTCTGATTTATTTTTCTGTTTGCGCGCATGAGCCTCATTCAGGCCTAGAGTTTGAACTTGCACTATGATACCACATGTAACATCCCAAAAATTGCAAAATAAAAAAAAAATGATGTAGCCTAATTTATAAGATAAATGCTAACTGCAGAATGATAATAATCAGCTAACAATGATAACTGTCTCATACAATTTGTCTTAATTGTTCTAAACATGATTATGTACTTAGTTATAAGTAGGATGCAACAAAACAAGGTTTTTATTTTGTTATGTGTAAGGATCTGGTACAATACTGATGATGTTGTTTGCATATTTCTTAAGGGGTTCGTATCGCGCGCCCTTGGGTTTACTTAGATTTGAAATCTAAAGCATTGGATTCTTCTTTCGCATATCTGCAGGTAAGGTTATAGAGTAATTCCAGTTTTTACAAGACAAGTTGAAAGCTTCAGCTTGTCATCTCTATGTTTAAGATAATTATAAAATCTGATGCGCATGAAGATGTCAATGGTATGTATCTTCAGTTTAAGTTCGTCACTTGTATCGTCTTTTATGGTCATGATTGCACGTGTCGTCAACAATGTTTAAGCACCAACTCGTTGTAACTGTTGGTGAGATTAGTGGTAAAATAACCTAGTTTAACTGTCTAAATTTGTAACATGTTTGGTTTATGTGAAAGATAGTGTCATCAATATAATAATTGATCCTCCTGGAATGACGGTGGCAATGTAATAAGTTTTGAATATTTATGCTGACGTTTGTATTGCGTCCATATGAAAGTCAAGGTGCTGTTGATATGTAGTATACATCATAGTAGAGTTTACATCAAACCCTAGTTTTCAATATGGTGTAAAAGTTGAATAGTATTATACCCTAATCTTAAGCAAATAGCCTAGCTACTTAAATGTAATGTTTAAACATTTACTATGTGGTAGTCCATACTATACTATGGCATAGTTGATTTATAATCTAGTTGATATATTAACTATATTGATTCTACATTGGATATCCTATGGGAACTATGTTAATAACATTGCTGTAATGTTATATGGTGCGAATAAGAATATGGCATGAAATATTTAAACTCCATAGTTCGGCGTGTATTACATATATGTGTTATACAACTTGGGATAAGTTTTTTGCATCTAGGATGAATGGTGTTGTATTAACTTATGGACTGAACCATGTATCAATGTTTAGGTAATACAATACCTCTATCATATGTTTCTAACTTATACATGGTTGTATGCAGTTGTATGGCATTGTTAATGTGACATCCCCAATAAAGATAACACTTTGAGTTAGTAATTTAGTGAATTTGAAACAATATTTGTAATAGCATTCGAGATCTTCATAATAAAATGCATTAGTGGAAGGACCAAGAGATTTACGAAATTCTTACTCCTTAATTATTCAATACTCATTAACTATTTCAATCCATAGCTCATCTACAATCAAGTAATACCATTTTAACCTTTAAAGTCATATGGAATATATTAGTGAAATTATTCGCAGCAAAAGAAAATCGTGAATTCACACAATACATATGTTTCGTTTCAACAATGGCATTCTTCTCGTAAGACACTGTAACCAATTATGCTAGACTATCTTTATTCAACACATCATTCATAAGTTAACGCATTCATTCAACATGCCGACACATCGTCTTTGTCTTGAATACCTTTCTGAAACTATCGCCTCATGAACTTAATGTAAATAACCGAAGGAACACACATAAAACATAATTCACGGTAAATATGAGATAAGAACAAATTATACAATTGAACACAAATAAGAGACACATCAAGGCGAGACCAAATTCCGGTGGTTCACCCAATCTAGGGCTACGTCCACAAAAGTCATATGATAATTATCCAAAGAAGGATACACCTTTGGGAAAGGTATTTACACTTTTCTTTTCTCTTTCTTAAGCCTCTCCCAAGAGAGCTTCCATCATACGAAGTTATACACCTTTCATCTTATTACACTACTCACTGGAGTTGAGCCAATAGTTAGGCCTACAATTCCAAAAAAGGAGACTTCTCTATAATATGCAACATTATATATAAAGCATAACGAAAAAAAAAGTAACACACTGGGATTTATAAATCACCCCATCTCTTATGCGGCCCCAACATGCATTTACATAGTCAAAATTTTACTACGAGACTACACCGGGAATCTAAAATAACCAACATATAAACATCAAAAGGAAGCCATGCAAGTAAATGGCTTAAACGCAGTCTCCTCACTGGAAGAAATCTCAGCCTGTGTATTAATCTACAACAGGTAAATAATTTATCATGCATCCAGAACTACAAAACTCGACAGGAAAAAGAGGCATATGCAAGGTATTCATCCTGAGGCAATGTAGATCTAGTTTATGAATTTATGCAGGTCTACCATTTACTCATCCATTATAGAACTATAGATTTGACATGAAAAAGTGCATACGCCGAGATCTTCATCCTAATACTCTGCCGATCTAGTTTATGAATTCATGTAAGTCTGCAATTTACTCCTTTAATACAGATTTTAAGCATCAATAATAATGTACTAAACTACAATCATGAGACCAAACTATGCGATTTGGTAGTATATATATATATATATATATATATATATATATATATATATATATCAATCATAAAAGTGAGGTCTATGCCTTGACAATTCACTATTATCCAAAACTGGAACCTAGATTTGGCAACAAAAATTCATTAAATACAAATGGTACGATTTGGCACAAAATAAATATATCAGTCACGAAACTGAGATCCTTGGCAATCGCTATTACCCGAACTAAAATCTATGATTTGGAAAAATCGTTATCTTTAGCAGGATTGAAATCTTCGATTTGGCACTTTACTAATATCCAAAACTGGAACTTCGATTTGGCAACATAAAAGAAAAAACTATGATTTACGATTTGTCATAATACAGACCCGTGATCTACGACTTTTTCACAAAAATCATAAGAATACTAAGATCTGCCGTAGGCACAAAAACTATGATATGCGTTTTGTCACCATACAGACCCGTGATCTACGACTGGCACAAAACTGAGATATGCGGTTTGGCAGTCCATTAATAACCAAACTGAGATCTACGTTTTTGGTTTCACCAAACACTAATCTACGAGTTGATGACCTATATTAATGACCAACTGAGATCTACGTTTTGGCTTCATCAAGCAAACTATAACTATCAAATCCAAACTCGATCCATATGAAAACAAAAAAAAACGTGTTTACTTATCTGAATGGTGATCGCCCAGAAGATGTATCCATTCCCTGGTATCTATCTCCCGTCCTGATATCAAAACCACCATTTAACCTGTTATCTTTTTCGTGCGCCAAATATTAGACTCTGCGCCCCTTTCCTCCCCCTCTCATCTTGCTGCGTTCTCTCTTTTAAAGCATAGCAGAGTACGCCTCCCCTCGATGAGTCCGCTCGACCCAGAGCTAAGACCTCGGATACCCTCCACTTGGAAGGCGGTGCCCATAGTCGTGTCGAATGTGAAAACCCCTTTCATGAAGTAACAAAACCGTGTTTTTCTCTCATTCGCGAGTCCACCTTGGAGCGAGAGATTCCCCTGCCAAGTGGAGTGCCATGCCATAATTTACGTGGAGTTCGCTAAGTGGCGACAAGGAAGGAGTTTCTCTAAGATTTTCCTACCTACCCGGGTAGGTAGTTTAGAACTCGATAACACTCACTTAATCAACCAAGGCTCAACTTCTATAAGCCATAGTCTATACACTTCAAATTTACACCTAACAAGTATATATATAAGTACTACATATTTCGTATATATATATATATATACTTCTTTAGATATGATTAAATAATTCATTCCCTTACACTGGCCGTGGAGAGTCTAAGTAACTGAAGGTGTAGTTCTTAACACATAAAAGGAATCATAACTTGATTCCTCCTTTATAATAAGAATGTTTCTATACTTTATTCTTATTGTTCTTTTCTCCTTATAATTAGATAAGGATTGGCATCCTTGTCATACCTATATATATATATATATATGGATAAGGAATCATGACCACTTTTTAGTAGATTATTTAACATTTTTCTTTATGATAGGTTAGATGCTTACACATAGTATGTAACTTAGTAATTAAATATTTGTCCAAGCAAATATTAGCTAGATGGGATATAACACTTGATCTTCTTTTCCCTCCTTATTTCAATGGTGATAATAACATAGTTGTTACTTTTATTTTATTTTTTTGGTGTTCTTAGGGCGAGTCTTCGGCACCCCCTACCACTTATTATGGTTATAATACCAGTTGAGTCTACTATCAGTGTTTCGTCTGACTTAGGTTATCCAGAGGACAACTTAAGTTTACTCTTCACGCAATGCGCGAGGCACTGTGATGACACCTGCCATCCATTCCTGGCGTAAATACCCATTTTCTTTCCCTTAGCAGATTAAGTTTTCTTTGATTAGATGTGTTGTCGTCGTTAGCCTTCTAAGGTTACGATTTTCGAACATAGGAGTTGAATCACAAGAGTTACCAGGTTTTACTGGTGGGGCCTTGGCTTTGAGCTCCTTACTAAAACCAGTACAACAATCAATTATATTGATAAAAAAAAATAGGGCTTAAAGGAGGGATATTACAGTTAAAACCCCGAGGACTTCGCTATCACAAGACTTGAACTCTACAATGAATTAAATGTTTATGCAGTCGAGGTTCTGGCTTAAATCTATGTGAGATCTTCAGCATTCAATGCGATCTTGTTGTGGTGTTGTGGTTACTATGCTGGCGTCTATTGGTCTAGTTCCATGTGAAAATCTTGATGAGGAAAGGTGATGTGTCACCACGCTGTGAACTTAGCTTTAGTTATATGGCATCTGATTGTCCTGCAAATTAATATAGTTATTGAATGCTATTAGGTCGTAACTCTGCCTTGGTTTCTCCATAGCTCACCGGCTCAATCTCGATCATTGATATTTGTTGTTTTCGGTAGATGAAATGTGTAAACCTTAGGAAGACTTTCCTTAACGTTATTTGCCTTCGTGCATTCATTTTGTGGTTTTGTTTTGGAGGAAGATGGCCGACAGGATGCTAGTTTACAGGGCTCAACCCTGGGTGGTTGTGGATGGCACTGTGCTTCAAAAACTCTGTAATTTTTGTTGTGGAATAACATATAAGTGCTTAAGTGTTTGCTGAGAGTGTAATATTGAAGTCCTATGGCTTCTTTCGGTGGCAAATAAGTTAATACGGAGGTCTTGAATTTGAGATCGGTTATGATTCAGTTGCAAGGCAACTTTGCTGCGTTGGAGATAGGATTTGAAAGATGAACAAATTCCAATTGGCTATTAAACAACTACGTAAGTTTCTCTGGTTTATCTATTCTACAATCTATTTCTTCATTTGTTAACAGTCAAGTGATAAAAATACTAACTCCTCACAGTTTTCTTTTGGCAGGAAATGCCAAGGTTCTGTACTCCATGCTCTCGTTTGGTGGCAATAGAGTTCGGTGATCAATGGATAGCAATGCAGCTAAAAAGGTAAGCCAGGTGGCAAACCCTCGTAGGCTCTCCTGGCAGAAGTCATGGCAAACAGTGTATCGAAAAACCTGGAAGTCATGATTTTAAAAATCCTAGGTTGTTGTTTTAGTTTGTACAGTCAATGTAATAACTGGTAATTGCATAGGGTTTTAGTTTAAGGTTTCGATCTTAGCAACGATCCTTTATTTTTAATTTGGGGCTTCAAACTCTGTTGAGATAATAAAATAAACGTTATCAATCCTGTGTTATGATATTTGTTTTTGTTTCAATGTGTTGGGACTTGGCCGTGAACAAAACTATGTCTTGTCTATTCAAAATGTGGATGTGATACTAGGTATTTCCAAACAGACCTCTACGTTTAAAAACAATGTGATACGAGTGTGCAACTGTGTAGCTAAATTTATGAACACCTCGACATCGTTTTATTAATGTCTATAAGGTTATGAAGATGTATGGTGAAGAATTAAAAACTGGGTTTCAATATCACTGCTTCTATTGTTTCTTTAGGAAAAGTGAGTTCATGAAAATGTTTACACAATAGGGGAAAAGAAAACACATATTACTGTCATTTGATCTTTAGCTAAGTATTGAAACTATGTGATATGTTCGTCCAAATGCCTCGTCTTCGACTGTGTAAATCATAACTATACGTCTGTCAGGATTTGGGGTTGTAGTTAAGTTTAGATTGGATGAAACAAAGATGATTATTGATACGTTCGGCATCAAATGAAATTGGTGTGTACTATTTGATTTTTGTTCCTACATTCATTGAAATGTATTAACTTTGTAATGATGTTTAAAATCAAAGAGTTCGATCTACATTAATGATTTGTGATGTAAAAATAAATACTTAAATTGTCTACTGAGAGTAAAACAAGAAAATGACTGAGAGCTTATTTGGTTAGCTCGAACCTATAACACTATTTCAATTATGTGTTCATGATTATATGTGCATGTGAAAATAAAAACTTTAAACCCTAACTATATAATAAAAACTTTGTTTGCTTAACTACTCTATGTGTACAATAATAGGAATATTAGTAATAACAGTAAACTTTGAAAATATTTAAATGTAGAATTACAAAACTTAGTAATGTGATGCTTCTTATTTGTCTAATTGTCCTATATGTACAATAATGAGATTAGCAGCAAACTATAGTTATTCTTTTGAAACTAAACATTGGAAAACATAAATGAAAAGAATGGAAATGAAAATGGTGCTGTGAGTAGAATACAGTAGGTATTGCTAAATAATAACATCAGATAATTTTAACAGAATAAAGAAAATAGTACTTTCATCACCATGGCAGTTTGCCTATCCTACCTTATCTATCTAAATCTGTTTCTGTACTGGAGTACGATGCTGTTCCTTTTTGCATGGGGAAAAATACAAAAACCCTTTTATTCAATCATTTCATAATTATACAAAATTATTAACTTCTACAGGAAACTAAAATAACTTATAAATTAAACAGTGAAAGTTTAATAAACAACAGAACTGTAATATGCAAAATAGATAACAAAACTTAAAAATAAAACAGATAAGACAATAGAACCTATAACTGACGATAGGGCCGACAAACACCCAAGGAGGACTGTTCCTCCCAACCTGCTTCAGAAGAAGCAGCTCAACTGCTAACTTCTAATGAACCCCCGAGCCTGCTTACTGATCCAGTAAGTGGGTGGAATCTGTGTAGAAGCAAGGCACTCAAAAATACCTTCTCCACTTGGTATCAACCTCCTGAAAACAAATGCCTTCTCCACTCAGCATCAAACTCCAGACCTCAATAAGAGTTTGGCAGACTCACAACATGATCAACAACATCATATCCCCTCATCAAATCTCTTGGGTGCAAACACAGCAAAACCCCAAGGTAAATTTCCTCGTCAAGAAAATTGATGAACCTCAGTTCAATATTTGATGGCGATTATATAGACTACCTAGGTATTTTAGTGGTTAGTTTGGAATAAATGAGCCTCAAGCTCCAGTCCAATCTTTCAAGGCACTATGACCACATTTCAAGGGAGTTGTCCCATACCAACAGCTAGTTAGTTGCATCATGATGCTGCCACCTGTCCATTTCCTTCTACCCCAGATTCCATTCCACCTAGTGGATCAGTAACCACTCTTTCAACAGTCCTCTTAGGTGTTTGTCTCCTATTTTATTTATTAAATAATAATATATTGTGCAAATTACAGTCATCCTTATACACCTGTCGAATATAAACTTTACAATAAAAGTTATCATAATGTTTCTAAACACAAAATGTTTTCCAGCTTAAAGGGTATGTTACGAACACCCCCTCTTAAGCTCAACATCGTCCTCGATGTTGCTTATTCATCATCAAGTTCCTCATGGAACATAACTGGATATGCTGACCGCATATTACTTTCCAGTTCCCAAGTAGCTTCATCAGGGCTAAGGTGCTTCCATTGCACCTTTACCTGCCCTATGGTGCGATTCCGAAGCATAATTTTCCTCCTGTCTAGAATACAGTCTAGTTCCACCTGAAAATATCTTTCGGGTTCCACCTGTATGTCATTCCAATTCAGCACATGAGTAGCATCGTGCACATACTTCTTTAAAACATCAACATGAAAAACATTGTGGATTTTTAAATTGTATGGCAATGCCAATTGATATGCAACAGCTCCTATCCTTGTTAGGATTTCAAATGGTCCACAATAAC
Organism: Larix kaempferi; assembly: GCA_027924585.1. Taxonomy (NCBI): domain Eukaryota; kingdom Viridiplantae; phylum Streptophyta; class Pinopsida; order Pinales; family Pinaceae; genus Larix; species Larix kaempferi. Next base: position 1,204,127 of record BSBM01001167.1, read on the forward strand.
TCGGTGCTAATTTAGCATAGCTCCCAAGGTTCAAAGAACTTTTCTTGGGCTTTACCTTTATGAAAACATGGTCCCCTACCTGAAATTCTCTTTCTATGTGTTTCAAATCAGCATAGATTTTCTGTCGATCTTGGGCAACTTTTAAGTTACCTTGAACCTGTTTCACAGTTAGCTCCATTTCTTTCAATAGATCTGGTCCTAACATCAATCTATCTATAGGATTATCCCACGAAATTGGAGTACAACATTTTCTTCCATACAAAATTTCAAATGGACTTAACTTAGCAGATGCTTGATAATTATTATTGTAGGCAAATTCTGCTAAGTGCAAGTAATCCTCCCATTTAGATGGCTGATCTTTAACATACAATCTTAACATATTTTCCAAAATTTGATTTACTCTTTCTATTTGACCATCAGTTTGTGGATGGAAAGAAGTAATAAAATTCAACTTAGTATTTAATCCTTTAAATAGTGCTGTCCAAAAGTCACCAGTAAACTTAGAGTCTCAGTCTGAAATAATTACCTGTAATATCCCTCCTTTATGCCTCATTTTGTAAATATTATCGATTATTGGTTTCTCATGAGGAGCTCAAGGCCAAGGCCGCACCAGTAGACCATGAGACTACTATTATGATTCTTAAGTGTTATTTAAAAAACCTAATCCCTAAGTGGTAGGATATTAAAAGATGACGATGCGACAACGTCATTCGACTAAGTTCACTAGGGGAATAACTAATAAGGATGGTTGGTCATTTTCCTAGGTTAAGAATGCGGCGAATAAACACGATGACATATTATTATAAACCTATATCGACGGGAGTAACTATTATCGCTACATAGACTAAGTGGTTATTTGAACCATTTGATTGATTAAATAATACTCCAATTTACTTAAATACGTGGGAAGTTAGGAGAATTTTGTTAGGACTTACAAATGACAAATATAGATTATAGCTTTTATATAGTGAAGAATTATTTTATTTGAGGTAATACTTGTAATTCAATTATGTATATATATATGATATATACCTAAGAGAAAACCATAACTAAACTTAAAGTGAGGATAAGTCATAATCCAAGATAAACCCTTGGATTATTAGTATGGTTATCTATAATGTACACTTTGCAAGTAAGAAGAAGTTGACATAATAAAGCATATATATATATACTAATTTTATAGTAAGAGTTACTATAATAGTTTGAGTGAAGGAAATGATTTTATTTATTTATTTTGGACTTGCATATATAAATATATATATGGACGAGTTTCAAAATGCACAAATAAAGAGTTGTTTTTCTTATATATATATAGATAAGGGAATTGTGTATTGTTTTATATAAAACATTATTTAACACTATGGTAGTTGGAGTTACATATAATCCATTAACCTCATGAAGAATAGGAGGTAAGGTCTTTTTCGTTAAGCATTTGGGAAGGGGCATTTTTAAAATGGTTTCGTCGGGATTATACTTGAGGAGACAAAACCAAAACTTAAATCTCGGTGTGGGATACTCTCGAGGAAAGAGTTGAACGAGATCTTTAATATTTAAAACAAACCTCAATCTAATGCCGTCCTAAATTTAGGGATGTTGTCAGCTACTATAGTAGTGATAGTTTCGAACTACCACTTGGCAGTAGAGAGCTTCCATTTGTCAAGTTCTCCGACTTCTCTTGGTGAGAGGCGGACTCTCCATAAGGGAGGACCGTTTTCAGTATGGGGAGGGGGGACACCAGAGGAAGGGGATTGAAAGAGGGGATTTTCGCCGTAGTGGAGTTTTTCTCTGTATAAATATCCATGACATCGGATCTGGTACTTAAGGTATTTTCTGTCTCTGTATTTATCTATGAGAAATCAAATTCGTAACTTATGTATCGGCTGCCACGAAGGAGTTTTTCTCTGTATAAATATCCATGACATCGGATCTGGTACTGAAGGTATTTTCTGTCTCTGTATTTATCTATGAGAAATCAAATTCGTAATTTATGTATCGGCTGCCACGAAGGAGTTTTTCTCTGTATAAATATCCATGACATCGGATCTGGTACTTAAGGTATTTTCTGTCTCTGTATAAATATCCATGACATCGGATCTGGTACTTAAGGTATTTTCTGTCTCTGTATTTATCTATGAGAAATCAAATTCGTAATTTATGTATCGGCTGCCATGAAGGAGTTTTTCTCTGTATAAATATCCATGACATCGGATCTGGTACTGAAGGTATTTTCTGTCTCTGTATTTATCTATGAGAAATCAAATTCGTAATTTATGTATCGGCTGCCACGAAGGAGTTTTTCTCTGTATAAATATCCATGACATCGGATCTGGTACTTAAGGTATTTTCTGTCTCTGTATAAATATCCATGACATCGGATCTGGTTTTAAGGTATTCTCTGTCTCTGTATCTCCACTTAACCAAATTGGGATCTATTTTCATCATCCCATCTCTGTAAGAGAAGCGATCCATTTGATTAACGTAGTGGGATGCTAATCCTCATCACATTTCTGCAAGAGAAAGAGAGAAATTCCACAATGACGTCTGGATCATATCTATTTTAGTGATAGGTTGCTTTGCTTAAGTTAGAGGATATATTTTATTTAGTGCAACTCTGCCATCGGGAAAGCTTTGAAAGGTGAAGGACTAAGTTAAGTTATAATTACCTGAGATTTGATCTCTGCAATCGGCATAGGCTTGCATTGAATATATTTGAGATCTGGAGTTTCTGCAAAATAAAAGGGCAATGTTTAATACTTAGATCAGACATCTCATCTCAGCGATCGGGGTAGCTCGAGAGAGAGCTTGAATTGGTAACTGCTTCTGGTTATTAAAAAATATCTTATTTCGGTTAGGATCTCTGCTATTAAGGAACCGTAGACCGTATGGAATCAATTCGCTTGGTTTCAGGTATATATTCCAACCCTGTATCGTGGTTGCTGGATCTGGCGAGAGAGAGAGCTTGAATTGGTGACTGCTTCTGGTTATAAAAAAAATCTTATTTTGGTTAAGATCTCTGCTATTAAGGAACCGTAGACCGTATGGAATCAATTCGCTTGTTTTCAGGTATTTATTCCAACCCTGTATCGTGGTTTGCTGGATCTGGTCAACGTTCATACTCTCTATTTACGTAGATTCAAGTCAGGTGAATACTCTGTCTGAGTATTGTCAAAATATAATGAAAAATACAGAAGGTCTGCTTACGTATAGATGCATAGTGTATGAAAGATTAGAACCTTGTCGATACCCTGTTGAATTTGTTTAGAATATTGGAAAAAACGCAGAGGTGCATATTGTATATAATAGGTTTAAAATCGCATGGCCTATGAATATATATAGGAGAAATCGAATATTGTATTTTCTTATGTGACTAATTACTGTGTACACCATACTGTGTTACTGCAATATAGTTATGGGTTGGGTGAGCTCTCCAGTGAGAGGATCCACCCACGCCATCCTCTAAACAGACTTCTGTACAATAAGGGTATAGCTGCCATTGATTTTGCACGCTGGATGAACTCGCCAGTAAGACGAGCAATCCACACCTTTTCTTTTGTTAGCTCGGGTTTTAGTTCAGTCTATTGATGGTAGATGCTTTTAGTTAAACTGGTAGCTGACCTTTGTATTGATCTCAGTTAGCTCCAGCCTAACTTTATTGAGGTACACTGACCAAGGCTACCGACTCAGCAGTAACTCTGTTTATGCATTTAGTTAAGCCGGTATTGGCTTTGTGTTGAAATATCCATCCATTGAATGTTATATTGAAGAAGTAGATCTCTATAATGCTTTTTATTGTATGATCTATTTAGCTAACCATGTATGTCAGGTTGGGAAGTATTTAGGAATTTACTTAGACATTAAAGTTTAAGTTGGGATAAAATATATTATATATATATGAAGATATGCACAGGCTGGATATCAAATGAAAGGACGACCGATCCATACTATTCTATGGTAAGAAGCTCTACTTTTGTATGATTTCGTAGAAATGTTGTTGATTTAGGACTGAAAGTCTAAAGGAACTCTCATTAAGTTTCCGGATCCCTATCATATCTTGAGTATGAACTTGTAATGTATCGTAAGTACTCTCAAGGAGAGATGTTGTAAAAGGTGTAGAGTAAGCCTTGATGGTTGAATGTAATTTCTTTACCTTAAGGGTCCTCTAGGAGAAGGCCATTAAGTAAAGAAAGTGTCAACAATGATGCAGCAAAAGATGTTGCGAAATGTAAACTGCTGTCTCGACAAATGAATGAAATGACCTGCCTTTGTGGACGTAGCCCAATAGGGGTGAACCACCTGAAATTGTGTTCTTCTTATGTGTATGTGTGTTATTGTTGTTTGATATGTAATTGATGGGAATTCCTTGATGTCATGGGATTAAATGTATTTCCGAAGGAGATAGTGGTTCACTTAAGTATCAAGGTAGGACAAAGAAGTTGCAAAGATATGAATGATGGTACAAGTTCAATGAATAGTTAACCATTGTTATGTTAAAAGAATTAGTATAAATTTGATCTTACCTTTAAAAGAATAGAGTGTCGGAATTTGAGATAGGTTACAAGGTGTTTCTTTGGTGCCAGGTGATGATCGTACGGTGATGATTATTGTGTTCGTGAATGTCTACTAAGGAATATCATTAGCTGTTAAACTTTCATAAAGATGTGAAATTGTACAAGCTTGAATTTTAAACAATGGTCATCAGTTCCTTTATAAGTAAGCATGGAAATAAATGAACGAATGTAAATGCATCTTTCTTATATTAATTTTTTTTTCTTGTACTTTCTCAAGTCAATAAATCGTTTCTTTATGGAGATGTTACATATGGTATCAGAGCATTAGGTTACAACACTAGGGCCTAATGAGCTCAACATGCGATAAGTGAGTATGAAGGTTACTAATCAATTGTTTTCGTTTCATTTTGGTTGCATGAATTGTACTGGAGGAGGGAAAATGAATCTTCAAGCTCGACTTCAAGCTTCTTCCGCCAGAGCATAGGTTGCAAACACTCGGGCTTATTTGGGCTCAGTCGGGGAAAACATACGTGAGTTAGTCGAACTGGCGACACAAGACGCAATAGAAAATTTCATTTCAACGGATCGACAACAGGTCGCATACAAGTCATCATTGAATTACAAGTGAGTATGTTTCATTTGGTGAAAGCTTTATAATGGCGCAACATTGTTTGTAGGTAAGGATAGTATATATATTTCATTATGGAGATGAATGATCTGTTATTGGTAAATATTAGCTGATGAATATATCCTCCTATTCTACAATTAGATTCATTGGACGACGAGAAAATAGTCTTTAGAATGATAACGGTTATGGTTTTGTGGAATGAATCTTCGTAGACTGAAAGTCATCCTAGTTATGAATGTGCGAAAACTGAAGAACTCTCCTAAATCTGTTGGTTTGATAAATCGTCTTAAATACTTATTTCCTTCTATACCTTTATTGTTAATTGTTTCTGACTAATCGACTTCTATTGATCCATTCGTCAGGATTCCCGAATATGAGATGCATATAGATAAAACAAGCAACTTATATATGTTAAGTCGTTTATAAAGTAATTATATATGCTAATATTTGACTAAAGATGATGGTCTAAGGTTTTGATTATGTTAGGAACTGTCAAGTTCCTTTCATATATAAAGCCGAACATTGCTTGTGGAAGGTTAGTTCGGCTGTAGGTATGTTACCAGAATTTTCTAGTTATGTCAACATCATGAATTTATCATTCAAAGTGGCGTTATATATATTATATGTGGTGTCAAAATGATTATTTTGGTTAAGAGATAAAACTATAGTTAATCATGTTGCTCACATAATGAATGCATAGATGTAATTAATGGTGAGTACGTGTTATTTTATGAATAAAAGTATTGGAAAACTAGAACCGCCACGGAATGGTAATACATGACACTTTAAATTCTCTGATGTCTTTATAATGACCGTTTTAAATCTGCATTAGGAGTTAAGGAAAAACTTTTAATATCATGGAAGATCAGAAGTAATATTTAAATAGTAATTGATGTATAAGCTTTTATGAAACAAGTAAAGGTGATGATTGACATATGTTTTATGCAGGATTGCTCTTATGAGTTAATTACATGTTTTTCTTTTTCGACTAACACATTTAATGCTGTGGTTAAGCAGAATGTTATATCCCCACACAGCCCTACAACAGTCAAGAGGTAGAAATGGGATATATAGATGCATGTGATATTTAGTGTAATACTGATATGTGATGATACAGGTAAACTGGTACCTCGACATATGAGGATCTTATAATAAAGAGATATGTGGCCACCCTTACAAAGGTATATGGTTATCATTATAAGGTATGCAAGTATGTTTTAGAAAATTGGTGATTTCTATGTGATGTTGGTATATACAAAAGAAGTTGTATAACTAAAATAGGAAGTGTATTCGAAATGGTGGAGGATAACATTCGAGGTAAGAAATCATCATGTCCACGGGTCATCATAGGAAGAATATTATTCCATGTTCAAGGAATTATGTAATTCTATTAAGTAATTTAGATATGCTTGGAAGGAGAAAACGTTTTCTTCAGATGATCAAGTGTCGATATTGTGGTATGAAGAATGAATGATTTTCTTATTTACAAATATTTGATTTTGCTATATAAAGTTACTAACAATTGAATTTGGTAGATGGCCAAAACTCGGTGGAACTTGTCGAAAGACAAAAGCGTAATATATTATGCATGGTACATTGCAGTTTTTATTATTGTTAATTATTGTTGAATAAAGCACTAGACCAAATTGGTCAGAGAAATTGTATGGTTATAAAATGTAATATGACGAAATAATTGATGAATTCGAATGAGATTTTCCTAGACTCAAGCGAGGAAGCTTGAGGGGAATAGATTCCTGGACTCAAGCGAGAAGGCTTGAGGGGAATTATGCGAGAGTGCGTTAAGGGCACTGAAACACTCCCGAGAAAATCAGGGAGTTGACAACCGCTAGGATTCTTGAAGGAATCAACAAGCGGTAAAGACCTAGGCAAACTATAACATAATGCATATGCGGGAGGCAGGACGCTGCTTAGTATGCATGAGAGACAGTATTGCTGTGTGAGCACTATGGTGTTAGGCAAGAGTCTCCAAAAGAATCGTTGTGTGAGCACTGAGGTGTTAGGCGAGAAATTTCCGAAGGGATTGCTGGGTGAGCACTGGAGTGCTAGGCAATAATTCCCTGGATCAAATGAATGATGTGTTTTTTATTTATTTATTTGTCAATCTATATTGTTGGAAGCACTGAAATTAGGTGTGCTTGTGATGATAAAAGCACCAACCAACACTAAAGATATTCCATAGATTACAAATGATATGTGGTAATAAAAAGGGGCACATTGTTTATGCTTCTAAGAGTTGATTATGAAATTAATGATGTGTTTACTAAACAATAATTTCCAGTTTTGAAGTTGAAAATGCAGGTTATGAGCAATAATAACATGCAGGAAAGTCAACACAGAATGATGAAGCAAGAAAATGATGATTCTAGAAAAAAAGAAAAAAAAGAAAAAAAAAAAAAAAACTAATTGCAGAAAAGTAGGAACACCGAGGACGGTGTTAATTTTAAGGGGAGGAGGATGTAATATCCCTCCTTTATGCCTCATTTTTTAAATATTATCGATTATTGGTTTCTCATGAGGAGCTCAAGGCCAAGGCCCCACCAGTAGACCATGAGACTACTATTATGATTCTTAAGTGTTATTTAAAAAACCTAATCCCTAAGTGGTAGGATATTAAAAGATGACGATGCGACAACGTCATTCGACTAAGTTCACTAGGGGAATAACTAATAAGGATGGTTGGTCATTTTCCTAGGTTAAGAATGCGGCGAATAAACACGATGACATATTATTATAAACCTATATCGACGGGAGTAACTATTATCGCTACATAGACTAAGTGGTTATTTGAACCATTTGATTGATTAAATAATACTCCAATTTACTTAAATACGTGGGAAGTTAGGAGAATTTTGTTAGGACTTACAAATGACAAATATAGATTATAGCTTTTATATAGTGAAGAATTATTTTATTTGAGGTAATACTTGTAATTCAATTATGTATATATATATGATATATACCTAAGAGAAAACCATAACTAAACTTAAAGTGAGGATAAGTCATAATCCAAGATAAACCCTTGGATTATTAGTATGGTTATCTATAATGTACACTTTGCAAGTAAGAAGAAGTTGACATAATAAAGCATATATATATATACTAATTTTATAGTAAGAGTTACTATAATAGTTTGAGTGAAGGCAATGATTTTATTTATTTATTTTGGACTTGCATATATAAATATATATATGGACGAGTTTCAACATGCACAAATAAAGAGTTGTTTTTCTTATATATATATAGATAAGGGAATTGTGTATTGTTTTATATAAAACATTATTTAACACTATGGTAGTTGGAGTTACATATAATCCATTAACCTCATGAAGAATAGGAGGTAAGGTCTTTTTCGTTAAGCATTTGGGAAGGGGCATTTTTAAAATGGTTTCGTCGGGCTTATACTTGAGGAGACAAAACCAAAACTTAAATCTCGGTGTGGGATACTCTCGAGGAAAGAGTTGAACGAGATCTTTAATATTTAAAACAAACCTCAATCTAATGCCGGCCTAAATTTAGGGATGTTGTCGGCTACTATAGTAGTGATAGTTTCGAACTACCACTTGGCAGTAGAGAGCTGCCATTTGTCAAGTTCTCCGACTTCTCTTGGTGAGAGGCGGACTCTCCATAAGGGAGGACCGTTTTCAGTATGGGGAGGGGGGACACCAGAGGAAGGGGATTGGAAGAGGGGATTTTCACCGTAGTGGAGTTTTTCTCTGTATAAATATCCATGACATCGGATCTGGTACTTAAGGTATTTTCTGTCTCTGTATTTATCTATGAGAAATCAAATTCGTAATTTATGTATCGGCTGCCACGAAGGAGTTTTTCTCTGTATAAATATCCATGACATCGGATCTGGTACTGAAGGTATTTTCTGTCTCTGTATTTATCTATGAGAAATCAAATTCGTAATTTATGTATCGGCTGCCACGAAGGAGTTTTTCTCTGTATAAATATCCATGACATCGGATCTGGTACTTAAGGTATTTTCTGTCTCTGTATAAATATCCATGACATCGGATCTGGTACTTAAGGTATTTTCTGTCTCTGTATTTATCTATGAGAAATCAAATTCGTAATTTATGTATCGGCTACCACGAAGGAGTTTTTCTCTGTATAAATATCCATGACATCGGATCTGGTACTGAACGTATTTTCTGTCTCTGTATTTATCTATGAGAAATCAAATTCGTAATTTATGTATCGGCTGCCACGAAGGAGTTTTTCTCTGTATAAATATCCATGACATCGGATCTGGTACTTAAGGTATTTTCTGTCTCTGTATAAATATCCATGACATCGGATCTGGTACTTAAGGTATTCTCTGTCTCTGTATCTCCACTTAACCAAATTGGGATCTATTTTCATCATCCCATCTCTGTAAGAGAAGCGATCCATTTGATTAACGTAGTGGGATGCTAATCCTCATCACATTTCTGCAAGAGAAAGAGAGAAATTCCACAATGACGTCTGGATCATATCTATTTTAGTGATAGGTTGCTTTGCTTAAGTTAGAGGATATATTTTATTTAGTGCAACTCTGCCATCGGGAAAGCTTTGAAAGGTGAAGGACTAAGTTAAGTTATAATTACCTGAGATTTGATCTCTGCAATCGGCATAGGCTTGCATTGAATATATTTGAGATCTGGAGTTTCTGCAAAATAAAAGGGCAATGTTTAATACTTAGATCAGACATCTGATCTCAGCGATCGGGGTAGCTCGAGAGAGAGCTTGAATTGGTAACTGCTTCTAGTTATTAAAAAAAAATCTTATTTCGGTTAGGATCTCTGCTATTAAGGAACCGTAGACCGTATGGAATCAATTCGCTTGGTTTCAGGTATATATTCCAACCCTGTATCGTGGTTGCTGGATCTGGCGAGAGAGAGAGCTTGAATTGGTAACTGCTTCTGGTTATAAAAAAAATCTTATTTTGGTTAAGATCTCTGCTATTAAGGAACCGTAGACCGTATGGAATCAATTCGCTTGTTTTCAGGTATTTATTCCAACCCTGTATCGTGGTTTGCTGGATCTGGTCAACGTTCATACTCTCTATTTACGTAGATTCAAGTCAGGTGAATACTCTGTCTGAGTATTGTCAAAATATAATGAAAAATACAGAAGGTCTGCTTACGTATAGATGCATAGTGTCTGAAAGATTAGAACCTTGTCGATACCCTGTTGAATTTGTTTAGAATATTGGAAAAAACGCAGAGGTGCATATTGTATATAATAGGTTTAAAATCGCATGGCCTATGAATATATATAGGAGAAATCGAATATTGTATTTTCTTATGTGACTAATTACTGTGTACACCATACTGTGTTACTGCAATATAGTTATGGGTTGGGTGAGCTCTCCAGTGAGAGGATCCACCCACGCCATCCTCTAAACAGACTTCTGTACAATAAGGGTATAGCTGCCATTGATTTTGCACGCTGGATGAACTCGCCAGTAAGACGAGCAATCCACACCTTTTCTTTTGTTAGCTCGGGTTTTAGTTCAGTCTATTGATGGTAGATGCTTTTAGTTAAACTGATAGCTGACCTTTGTATTGATCTCAGTTAGCTCCAGCCTAACTTTATTGAGGTACACTGACCAAGGCTACCGACTCAGCAGTAACTCTGTTTATGCGTTTAGTTAAGCCGGTATTGGCTTTGGGTTGAAATATCCATCCATTGAATGTTATATTGAAGAAGTAGATCTCTATAATGCTTTTTATTGTATGATCTATTTAGCTAACCATGTATGTCAGGTTGGGAAGTATTTAGGAATTTACTTAGACATTAAAGTTTAAGTTGGGATAAAATATATTATATATATATGAAGATATGCACAGGCTGGATATCAAATGAAAGGACGACCGATCCATACTATTCTATGGTAAGAAGCTCTACTTTTGTATGATTTCGTAGAAATGTTGTTGATTTAGGACTGAAAGTCTAAAGGAACTCTCATTAAGTTTCCGGATCCCTATCATATCTTGAGTATGAACTTGTAATGTATCGTAAGTACTCTCAAGGAGAGATGTTGTAAAAGGTGTAGAGTAAGCCTTGATGGTTGAATGTAATTTCTTTACCTTAAGGGTCCTCTAGGAGAAGGCCATTAAGTAAAGAAAGTGTCAACAATGATGCAGCAAAAGATGTTGCGAAATGTAAACTGCTGTCTCGACAAATGAATGAAATGACCTGCCTTTGTGGACGTAGCCCAATAGGGGTGAACCACCTGAAATTGTGTTCTTCTTATGTGTATGTGTGTTATTGTTGTTTGATATGTAATTGATGGGAATTCCTTGATGTCATGGGATTAAATGTATTTCCGAAGGAGATAGTGGTTCACTTAAGTATCAAGGTAGGACAAAGAAGTTGCAAAGATATGAATGATGGTACAAGTTCAATGAATAGTTAACCATTATTATGTTAAAAGAATTAGTATAAATTTGATCTTACCTTTAAAAGAATAGAGTGTCGGAATTTGAGATAGGTTACAAGGTGTTTCTTTGGTGCCAGGTGATGATCGTACGGTGATGATTATTGTGTTCGTGAATGTCTACTAAGGAATATCATTAGCTGTTAAACTTTCATAAAGATGTGAAATTGTACAAGCTTGAATTTTAAACAATGGTCATCAGTTCCTTTATAAGTAAGCATGGAAATAAATGAATGAATGTAAATGCATCTTTCTTATATTAATTTTGTTTTCTTGTACTTTCTCAAGTCAATAACTCGTTTCTTTATGGAGATGTTACATTACCTTTGGAATTCCATGCAAGCAAAAAATTTGCTTCATGAAAATATTTGCAATGTTAGAAGCCTTGAAAGTAGTTTTAACATGAATAAAATGAGCAGCTTTGCTAAGTTTATCTATAACAACCATAATTGAGTCATTCTGCTTCTGATTTTTAGGCAAACATGTAATAAAGTCAATGCTTATGATCTCCCACTTCCATTCTGGAATTGATAAGGGCTGCAATAGCCCAGCTGGATTTTGATGTTCAGCTTTAATAGTCTGGCAGTCAAAGCATCTAGCTATATATTCAACAACTTCACTCTTCATGTTAGGCCAAAAGTACTCCTTTCTTAGCATAGTTATCATTTTCTGATAACCGAGATGTCCGGAATAAGGACTCTTGTGAACTTCATCTAAAATCAACAACTTAACTTTCAAAAAATTAGGCACACAAATTTTGTTTTTGTAAGTTAAAAATCCTTTTTCATTAATACTATAATCTCTCATAACATTTTCAGATGAATTTTCAGCCACTTTAACATGTAAATTTTGGTAATTTTCATCTTGCTTAATTCCTTCTTCAATCTGATTTTCCAGATCAGTTTTAAAAGTACTGATTGCTGCCACAAAACTTAATCTAGCGTTTCTGCTCAACGCATCAACAACCTTATTTTCCTTTCCATTAATGTGATGGACCTCAAAATCATACTCGCTAAGGAAAGCTAACCACCTAGCTTGCCTTGCGTTAAGATTTGTTTGATCCAGTAAATACTTTAACCCCTTATTATCAGTCATTAAAATGAATTTTCTTCCGATCAAGTGATGGCGCCACATCTTTAAAGCATGTATCACGGATGCCAACTCAAGATCATACGTTGTATAATTCTTTTCATGTATTTTTAACTTCCTTGACTCAAAAGCAATTGCATGACCCTCTTGACTTAAGACCCCTCCAAGTCCTTTGTTGCATGCATCTGTGCATATGACGAAATCCTTATTAGGATCTGCAATTTTTAAGATGGGTGTAGTAGTTAACAATTCTTTTAACTTATTAAAGCTGTCTTGACACTTTTGATCCCATATGAATTTCTTCCCTTTCTTTTACAAAGAAGTGATGGGGTTAGCAATTCTAGAGAACCCTTCAACAAACTTTCTATAATACCCCATTATTCCCATGAATGACCGTACATCAGTTACATCTTTTGGAACAGGCCATTCATTAATTGCTTTAATTTTATCAGGATCAACAGAAATACCATATTTTGAAATTATATGACCCAAATACTGAATTTTATCTTTATAGAAATCACACTTACTGAACTTAGCATAAAGCTGGTGATCTCTAAGTACTTGTAAAATGATTTTTAGATGTTCATCAGGCTCTTCTTTAGTCTTTGAGTAAATCAGGATATCATCAATGAATACCACGACAAATGTATCCAAATATTTATGCAGAACATTGTTCATTAAACACATGAACACTGCCGGTGCGTTGGTTAGCCCAAAAGTCATAACTACGAACTCGTAGTGTCCATAAAGCGTTCTGAATGCAGTTTTGAATATGTCCTCATCTTTTATCCAGACTTGATGATAACCTGACCTTAAGTCAATTTTAGTGAATACCTCTGCTCCACGTACTTGATCAAATAGATCATCTATGCGGGGTAAGGGATACCGGTTCTTGATTTTCATGTTATTAAGCTGACGGTAGTCAATGCACAAACACATGGTACTGTCTTTCTTTTTAACAAATATTATGGGTGCTCCCAAAGGGGACACACTGGGTCTTATGTAGTTTTTATCTATTAATTCTTTCAATAGAGACTTTAATTCATTTATCTCCAGAATATTCATCCTATAGGGGGCCTTTGAGTTTTGTACCGCACCGGGTACTAACTCAATGCTGAAGTCAAGTTCTCTTTTCGGAGGTAATCCTGGAATTTCTTCTAGGAATACATCAGAAAAGTCCCTAACGATCGGAATATCCTCTAGTTTTAACTTGTATTATTTATATGTACATTCGTCATTAACAACATTAATAGCAAACAATTTACAACCTTTTCTAGGAGCTCTCTTTACTTGTAAGGCAGAGATCTGTCTTACTGAAATCTGCCTAAGAATTCCTTTTACTGCTTTTGAATTACCTTGATTATTTATACAAGTAAAAGATTTATCATAACAATTCAATATAACTCTGTGCTGTTCAAGCCAATCCATGCCAATTAACAGATCATATGAACCTAAGGGTTCCTGTTGCAAGCTGAACTAACCATGCATTATCAAATTTTTATGTTTTTAGCTTGCAACGGTTTACTAAAGTAGGTGAAATATAACTTAGATTTGCACAAGGATCTATTAAAATAGAAATAGACTTGTTTTGTATCATACCCTCAATTTCGACCATGGATGTTTGATGGTCCGCTTGACGATTCTCCAATGCTACATTTATCCTGGGCATTTATCTTGCAATGTCTCCAACTGTAGGTTTTGCTTGCATAGTATGTATGTTGTTCGTTGTCCTCTTGTTGCATGGGCAATCTGCTCTCTTGTGTGGTCTGCCACATTCATAACACTTTATGGGTCCTTTCTGTTCAGCATACCTGTTTTTATTGTTATTATTATTATTGTTGTGATTATTAGGTACATTTCTTGCAGTAGTAGTGTTCTGAGATGTATTATTCCGATGATTATTAGTAAAATTTATGGTATTAAAGTTTTTCTTAAAACTTCCAGCATTCTGATTAAAATTCTTCTTTTTATAGTCATACTAATTAGTTTTACTGTTCTTCCAGCCAGTTGTTCCTTCTCTTTTTCTATTTTGGTCAAAACAAAAATTTTCCTTCCTCATGGCCTCTTCCAAAGTGGAAGGATTATCATACTCAATACGATCTTTTATATTAAACGGTAAACAACTGAGAAACCTTTGCACTTTAGGATTTTCCTCAACCATATAGGGTACATACCTCAGCAAGCTAAGAAACTTGCTGCAAAGTTCTTTCATGTTCACTGTACCCAACTTTAAGTCATAAAACACCTTCGATTTATCCTCAAAATATTGTTCAGACAATAACTTCTTTTAAGCAAACTTTTAAACATAGTCCAAGTTACTTCTTTTTCTTTTATGCTCTTGATTATTTTAAGATCCTGCCACCAGATATATGCCTTTCCGGTCAGATTGTAAATTTCCATCTTGGATTTCAGTTGAGAAGAGTAGTCATAAATGTTAAAGTACTTCTTCATTCCAGACTTCCAAGCTTCTGTTGTCTCACCCTTCTCGCTTTCGCCATTAAAAGTAGGTGGCTTAATCTTTTTAAATTCACCGGTAATCTGTTCATGATGCTTACTATTTTACTATATCTTGTAATTTCAAATTATATCTTCATAGGTTTACTATTTTTAGTGTGATCACTCATTGAATGCAGAATTAAATTCTGCATCTAATGAATACCCACTCAACATACTTTTGAGAGACCCACAATCATGAAAAACTAAAAATACATTAAAAAAACCTATTTTCTTCAATCAAATACATGTTTCTTATGAATTTTCATTTTCTTCTTGTCAAGGGTGTCTACAAAGTATGTCAAATAGGTACCCATTAGATGTTTAAGTTAATTCTACATCCAATAAGTGCTTACACTCGAAATTTGAGCAAAACTACAAGGAGATAAGTTGAAAATACGAGAGAAAAAAGTAGTTTATTTTTATGTTTCCTTAAACAAATCATAACTCTTATTTTATTATTTTTCTTAAAGGCACATTTTAGACTCAAAATTTCTTTAATGAAGGGTCTCTCTATTAATTAAGGCCCATTAAGTAGTTGGGACTCATTAATTATGACACTACATCATGCCTCCTGTCTCTGATATTTTTTTTTTACCAAAATAGATAGGTAGTATTATATTAAAAAGGGAGGATAACACCTCATAAATACATTAGAATTGTCCAAAATAGGGCCCAAGACCTATCACTCTATGGCCCTTATGAGCATAATGCTCAAAACTTCAAAAAACTCAGTCTTTCTGCTATCATCTATTTTATTCAACTTGTATGAAAACTGTCTAACATACTGGCCTAACAAAAATATATAGGAGCAATACATAACCACTCTAGAAATGGAAATCCCATGGAACCTAGTCTTACACTTTATCTGCTAAGGAATGAAAGAGGACGCCTCAGCTGAGTTTCTTTCCCTCTGTTGATGTTGTAAAGCTTCTACATTTTTCTCTAGGATTGCAATCTAGACCTTCATTGTCTTAGCTTGGTGCTCCTATCGGTCACATTGGGATTTTAACAGGTCCAACTGAAGCTGGAAATGAATCCTCTGATTATACTAGTGCTACTCCTCTTCATCCTCCCACTCCTCCCGTCGTCACTCTCGGTCACTAAGGTCTCTTTCCATCTTGAAAAACCTTCGCTTTAGTTTTCGCAACCCAAAAATTAACTAGTGAATTGCATGCCCAGTGCGATATAAGTCCTTGCCATCCCCACCATCCCTATCCATTCCGACCATTGAATGAAATCCTTCCTTGGCTTCTGCCATTTCTTTCAGGAATCGACACAAAGGAGTTTCTATTGTAGAATTGCAACTCTGATATATTGAATTTAACAACTAATTTATGCTCCAGGATTGGCAATTTAACAGACGGTATAAATTACAAATTTTTCTTAACTCTTCATCCTTTCTCTGTAACATCCCCAAGATTTGCGAGTTAGTATGTTGGTGAAAATTAAATAAAACTTCTTCCCTTAAGGATCTTCACAATAAAACATTTTAGGAAAAATAGCCAACATGTAATTAATCCTTGTGCCTACACTTGACATTCATATAAAGGTCAATTTACTTATATTATTAAGTATTACCATTGCAGCTTTTAACCATACATTTTGTAACATCCCTCAAATTTGACCCTAATTATTATTATTATTTTCGTAAAATAATTGTAAATATGTAATGGCCCTGGTGAGGAGCTCAAGGCCAAGGCCCCACCAGTGGACTTTGTGAGTATTGTTACTTTAAGTTTCCTAGTCATAAATGGTGGGAGACTAAAGGATGGCATAAACAACGTACCACCAAATTTACTAAGGAAAAAAAATAAAATAAGGGATCAAGTATTTTAGATTAAGTTAACGAATCTCATTATACAAGCTAAGTAATTTCTTAGTACCCCTAAAGTATATATTTAAATATTGGGAAGCTATGACTTATATTTATCATGAAAGATAAATAAACAGTGTTCCTAATTATTACTATAAAGGGGAATCCCATGTTGGGAGGAGAACAATAGTAGCTCACATTATATACTAAGAAGTAGTGTTACAAGCACATCCGAAAATTGAGAAATTGATTTATATATATATATATATATAATCTAGTAGAAGCATCTCTAAAAAACAAAGTATAAATATTTTCCTAACCTACATGATGTGAATAAGCATATCTATAGGTATGTCAAAGTAGTACCTATATTATAAAGCAAAACTTCACGAAATAAGCTTATGGTGAAAGGAAGTTAAGCTTATACAAGTCACAAATCATACAAAAGGAATTGCATAAGGTTTGTATATTAACTTATATTTTTAACTCCATTAAAAATAGGTTATAAAAAGGTTTGGACCTTTAATTTGAGAATGAGGAATACTTATTGCATTTAAAAAGCATAAAAGATAAATTTGAGTTTTTAAATGGATATGAAAGATTTCATATCATAGCTTTATGTATGAAATATGCAAATTATAATATACCTTAAATGAAAATTTAAAAATAAACATATTAAGCATAGACAAGATGTGTTTTAATAAATTTATATGGGGTAAGATATTTTATTGAAGTATTAAGAAGTGAGATTTTTTTTTTTAAGTGATTTATGGAGAAAAACACATAAGATATTATATTTACATGTTGAACTTATAAAATCTTAAATGATTAAGGTTTAACCTCATATGAGGACTCGAACTTGAGTGGGGAACACTCTTGTGTTCTTTAAGGAAAAACGTTGGAGAGTTCCGTGGACGGTGTCTCCCACGTTGGGGAGAGCACTATGTTTATTCATGCCATTTGTCATTTAAGAATAAAAATAGTAATGATGGGCTTAACTTCCAACGCATCACCTTATAGCGGTTGTTCCCTTGATTTGCATAGTGTGTTGTTATCTAGGATTCGCCTGTCTCCTTAGTGGAGATCGGCTTTAAACTCCAACAGCCCTTCTTGTGACAATTGTCACTTGTAGATGGAGGTGAGACCTATCATTTTTAGTTGAAGAAACCATTTTTAAGAGTGGGACTCTTACCTTTGTCAGCTATTGGAAATAAACCCGCCATGTGTGAGAAAGAAATTCGGCCGTTGTTATAGTGGGGAGGAAATATGTCATTAATTACCCACGACATCATGGGTGAAAGGGGGGTCCTGCTTGATCAAAGGGGGGAGAGTCTTCGGTTACGGACGGGGAGAGGTTTGCACCATCTCTGCGTATTATTTAGAGGAGCATGGATCCTTACGTATGAGGGGGAGTTCATGAGCTGAACGCGGGAACCAGGAAGAGAAGGCGTGCCAACAGTGGGGAGGATTAGGACGCTGGATAGCCTTGGGAGGAAGAGATGATCTCTACTCGATGGATGCATGTGTAGGTAAGTTCATTTATGTACTTATTAATTTGGTAGATGCAACAGTTGATAAAAATAGTAGAGGTTGTTTCTTATGTAAAGGTTAGTAATGAATGGAAACATATACATTTTGATCGGTTGTTAGAATACCTTTGGTAAAAGCCATATTCCACAGCAATCTCTGTATGAATACTTATTTTAAATCTCTTTCACTGTGACCTTTCTCTGTAGACAAGAGTTATATGCCCTGTAGATCTCTGCTATCTCTTACTCGTTGGATCACCTTCTCTGTTTTCTGCCTCTGCGTGTGAAGTGTCCAAAGAAATCCCAGGGTGTTTAAAGTATGTTACTGCTTCATCGTATGAAGTGATCATACCCGACTTTGGATTCTTAATTCGCGTCTTATATCACTGCATGTAAAGAAATCAAGTGATTATAGGATTGTATGTAAGTTACCATATAAATTTTTATTGCCTGTATGTATATATATATTTATACCCTGCAATTTTATTGAAGAAGAATCGTTGTCAGCTATTCTAGTTTTATGGTAGGAACTATAAATTTATATATAAACTCTGCACAAGGAATCGGATGGCCCAAGACGGAAGCCGATCCAATGCTTTAGTTGGATCTCGGTTGCAAATTTCTTTTAATACCAGCTTGAACTCAGTAACTCCTATTCTTTTCTACACATGTTGCTCCGAATATAAGAGGAAGGTCCCAAATAGGAGAACCGATCCGACTCTTTGGTTGTCATTTCTGGACTTCTAGGATATCTGTAATTTATTATATATATGTTTTCTAAGTAAATAGATAAGTTCTATTCACTGCTTGCGACTTTTCAGAACTCTACATTTTATTATTTATGCTACCTGTAGTTCGTTAAGTAAGCGTGTTGAGATCTTGGTATTTTGTAGCTTCAGCCATCTATCTCTCAAACGAGTGTGTTGATTTGTTTTAGCTGGTGATAACCCTCAGAATCTTTCTTTAGCTTTTTGTTTGCTTCAAAACCGAATTACTATTTAGACCTCTATCTATTTTGCGGATTAAACGCTACTCGAATTATAGCTTTCGTAAGTTAAGAATTATTATTGTTTTGATAGATGTCATTTAATAACTTGGTAAAAGGTATGAATCATTAATTCTGGGAGTTAAATCTCCATCACCCTACCTGATTACTCGCCAGGATCTACGTATATATTAATTTAGAACAAAGAGCATAGTGAACTCCGTTTGTACCTTTAGGTTGTATCAAACTCTGTCAAACCTTGAGAATAATGTCGAAGCCTATTTTTCATAAAAAGGTAAGATTTTCTTAGTTACTTTATTGAAGAGATTAGGGACATTTAAGAGTATGTTAAATGAAGGATTGCTTTAGTTACAATAATGATATATATGTTTGACCTTAGTCAAAGATCTTAACGGGTATATCTGAATGTATATAATCAATGAATATGAGTTTTATTAAGGGAATTCATTATCGTAAACATTTTAAATGATTGTTTGAGCACTTGGATAATTAGATGAGGCATCAAATTCATCTATTTTAATATATAGATATCCTTTTGTAAGCATGTGGAAATCTTAAATATTTTTCTTTATATAAACTATTTTATTTTTTAGTAAAAATATATATATATATATATATATATATATATATATATATATATATATCTTTAACCTTTTTGAAAAGAGTGGTTGAGGCAAACGTTGGTCTTAGAATTTGTATTATTTCCTTTGTTCTTTTATATTATAGAGTTATTAGTAACTTGTCAAAAGAAAGATGTAAGAATATTACCCTAGCTTTGGGAAAGTGAAAGATTTATCTTTGGTTGCAACAACCATGTTAATTGATGTAATTCTCTTTCCTTGATTAAATTAATACAACAATCCAAGATCCTTTGGAGAAAGTGAGTTGTGACACTTGCAACATGAGTGTTGTTAATAAGTTATTTAAAAGTTTATGATGTTAGACATAAACTTTTAAGGGATTTTTTATTGTGGAAAACTCTCAAGGAAATTGTAATTATATATTGCTTCCTTGTGATGGAAGGCTTCGAGTTTTAGAAGTAGATTTATCGCATCAATGTTGCTGGATTGTAATCCCTGATTTCCTCTAAAGAATAATAAAAGATGCACACACACCTTTGTGGACTAGCCCATGTACGGGTGAACCACGTTACTTTTGGTCTCTTGTGTATGTCTTTGTTCTCTTGGGGTGTAATTTTTGTATATATCTCTCTTGATAATTGTGCTTTACTTGTGTATATCTTTCATATATATCCATGATGATGCATCTCAGGTATTTCTTCAGTTTTTGTTTACTTCCAATTTATGTATCATAAAGCATTTTACTATTATGATGGTTGTTATTTATATCTTTCCATGAAAATGTTCTACTCAGTTTATAATCAAGTTAGTAGAGGGAAATTTGTTAAGGTGAGACAAATGTTAGAATTCTATTCATGCTATTACAATAAGATACCAGTTAACGAGTTGTATAATTTGATTGGGGTTGCTTGTGAATTTTAAGACCTTGTGTCGACAAGTAAAGTTTTCATTAATAATTACAATTGAATAATTAATGTTAAGATGCTATAATGATATGACAAATATAGATGTTGTGTACACACTTTATCTTCTGCATAGCATTTAAAGAAGATTGGACGTTTAGAAAAGTTTTAAATTTTCTCGAAATTTTGGGTCCGTGACATATGGTATCAGAGCATTAGGTTACAACACTTGGACCTAATGAGCTCAACATGCAATAAATAAGTATGAAGGTTGTTAATTTTACTAATCGGTTATTTTGTTTTACTTTGGATGCATGGAACTGGAATGGACGAGGGGCAATGTCATTCAAAAGTTCAAACTTCAAGGTTTGCCAAAGGAGTAAAGATGAGTATTTCAGTTATTAAAGAAAAGTAGTTGATGTGTAAATCTAATTTGATATGTGAGTATTGTGTATCTTAAATTTGATAAGATTTGGTTGACCCTTGTTAATGAGATTTGGCTGACCCTTGAAAATAAGAATTGTTTTGATGTTGGATGTTAATGATAATACTTTGACCTTAACCAAAAGTGCAGTATATATATATTCTTATATATGTGAAGATACATTTATGTACATTTGAAGTTACTTTATATCAATGTGAAGTTATACATCCATATGAAGCGGTAGGATATCCCATGCTATGGGCTAGATTATTGAGATATTGTAAATAAAGGCATTTCATTTCCGTAGAATGCATAATAGGGTCATCATTTAGGATGGTTTATACTCCTATAGATCATAATGTGTTTCAATAAAATGTGGCATGTTTAGAACTAAGCATGTTAAAATGAATATGAGGAATTAGAAAGTGAAGTTCAGCAATTACTTGAATACACTATTGATGAGTATCATCATTTTGTTAAAGGTTCGAAAAGTATTCAATTTGAAATGAATCTATGTACAACTAGCCGTTTTAAATTATGAAACTAACATCTTTATTTGTTAAGCAAAAGAGTTTGCGTCATGATGAAATGAAGAGGATGCACAAATAAACGAGCATGCGTATAATGCTATGGAACTAATATGTTCAGAAGATGAGCAATTGAAGCAGAGAAACTTATCCTTATACTAACATTTTAGGAAGTGAACTTAATCCCAACTGATGACATGATCAAAAAGGGAAGTTGACTTATACAGATAAGTTGAACTATGTTGCTCAAATGTAAGTAATGATTTTATTTACATGTTATTTACAGGATTTTATGAATCACGATTGGTGATAAGACTTATGATTGATGATGTGTTATCATCAAACATGCATAGAATATGATGGTAAATAGATGAATACATTCATTAAATATTTTGTGGCTATTTTGTCGCATGTGGAATACAAGAAATACTAAATAATTGTTACTAAGTAAAATTCTCGGACTCAAATGAGAAGGTTTGAGGGGAAAATAATATTTCCTGAACTCAAGTAGAGGCTGCTTCTTGCACTCACTTACTAGTTGTTGCAGGGTGCAACTTCCCTAAAATTGTGGTCATGTTCCCCATGGAAGTGGAACAGAGCAGGTGGGTAGCTCGTTGAATGTTATACTGACCCAAAAGTCCTAGGCAAACTTTATAACCATCGAATTGAGCAGAGGAAGGGCTCACGATTTTTCCTTGTGTTGTTAGAACGGAGCACACAAGAGGTTCTCTGAGGAGACTAAACTTTTTCCTTGTGGTGTTAGAACTGAGCCCACAAGAAGATTCGATGAGGGAAAGCTATGTAATGAGTTGCAGAGTAAGATTGTCATATTTCTGCTGTATGCAGATATTTTCCGGTTGAGTTACTGAAGACTCATGTTCTGTATGGCAAGTCTCCACGATTGCGGAAATACATAGAGGGTTTTGTATGGCAAGTCTTCACGATTGCAGGAAATACATAAGAGTTTTGTATGCAAGTCTCCACGATTGCGGAAATACATAAAGGTTTTTGTATGCAAGTCTCCATGATTGCGGAAGTACAAAAAAGTTCGATGATCAACAAGGTTTTGTTGAAAGAAATGTTTTATGATATGAGCAAATGATAATGATTGTCTTTTAACTAGACTATGAGATATATTTATAAATGCTAGAACAAGCGAAATTATTCCCTCAAGAATGAGGAATAATGATGAACATTTAGTGTTTTGAAATTTTGTTATACTAAAGAACATTGGAAGATCTTGTATGATCTATATGATGTGCAGGATATAAGTGATAAAAGCTTGCGGAAAATGCGGAATTGTAAAGATGAGCAAAAGCGTAAGAACAAAAGCAAGCGAAAGATGGTGAAACGATGCGAAAGACAAATTGTTGAACACCGAGGACGGTGTTATTCTTAAGGGGAGGAGGATGTAACATCCCTCCAATTTGACCCTAATTATTATTATTATTTTCGTAAAATAATTGTAAATATGTAATGGCCCTTGTGAGGAGCTCAAGGCCAAGGCCCCACTAGTGGACTTTGTGAGTATTGTTACTTTAAGTTTCCTAGTCATAAATGGTGGGAGACTAAAGGATGGCATAAACAACGTACCACCAAATTTACTAAGGAAAAAAAAAATAAGGGATCGAGTATTTTAGATTAAGTTAACGAATCTAATTATACAAGCTAAGTAATTTCTTAGTACCCCTAAAGTATATATTTAAATATTGGGAAGCTATGACTTATATTTATCATGAAAGATAAATAAACAGTGTTCCTAATTATTACTATAAAGGGGAATCCCATGTTGGGAGGAGAACAATAGTAGCTCACATTATATACTAAGAAGTAGTGTTACAAGCACATCCGAAAATTGAGAAATTGATTTATATATATATATATATATAATCTAGTAGAAGCATCTCTGAAAAACAAAGTATAAATATTTTCCTAACCTACATGATGTGAATAAGCATATCTATAGGTATGTCAAAGTAGTACCTATATTATAAAGCAAAACTTCACGAAATAAGCTTATGGTGAAAGGAAGTTAACCTTATACAAGTCACAAATCATACAAAAGGAATTGCATAAGGTTTGTATATTAACTTATATTTTTAACTCCATTAAAAATAGGTTATAAAAAGGTTTGGACCTTTAATTTGAGAATGAGGAATACTTATTGCATTTAAAAAGCATAAAAGATAAATTTGAGTTTTTAAATGGATATGAAAGATTTCATATCATAGCTTTATGTATGAAATATGCAAATTATAATATACCTTAAATGAAAATTTAAAAATAAACATATTAAGCATAGACAAGATGTGTTTTAATAAATTTATATGGGGTAAGATATTTTATTGAAGTATTAAGAAGTGAGATTTTTTTTTTTAAGTGATTTATGGAGAAAAACACATAAGATATTATATTTACATGTTGAACTTATAAAATCTTAAATGATTAAGGTTTAACCTCATATGAGGACTCGAACTTGAGTGGGGAACACTCTTGTGTTCTTTAAGGAAAAACGTTGGAGAGTTCCGTGGACGGTGTCTCCCACATTGGGGAGAGCACTATGTTTATTCATTCCATTTGTCATTTAAGAATAAAAATAGTAATGATGGGCTTAACTTCCAACGCATCACCTTATAGCGGTTGTTCCCTTGATTTGCATAGTGTGTTGTTATCTAGGATTCGCCTGTCTCCTTAGTGGAGATCAGCTTTAAACTCCAACAGCCCTTCTTGTCACAATTGTCACTTGTAGATGGAGGTGAGACCTATCATTTTTAGTTGAAGAAACCATTTTTAAGAGTGGGACTCTTACCTTTGTCAGCTATTGGAAATAAACCCGCCATGTGTGAGAAAGAAATTAGGCCGTTGCTATAGTGGGGAGGAAATATGTCATTAATTACCCACGGCATCATGGGTGAAAGGGGGGTCCTGCTTGATCAAAGGGGGGAGAGTCTTCGGTTACGGACGGGGAGAGGTTTGCACCATCTCTGCGTATTATTTAGAGGAGCATGGATCCTTACGTGAGAGGGGGAGTTCATGAGCTGAACGCGGGAACCAGGAAGAGAAGGCGTGCCAACAGTGGGGAGGATTAGGACACTAGATAGCCTTGGGAGGAAGATATGCTCTCTACTCGACGGATGCATGTGTAGGTAAGTTCATTTATGTACTTATTAATTTGGTAGATGCAACAGTTGATAAAAATAGTAGAGGTTGTTTCTTATGTAAAGGTTAGTAATGAATGGAAACATATACATTTTGATCGGTTGTTAGAATACCTTTGGTAAAAGCCATATTCCACAGCAATCTCTGTATGAATACTTATTTTAAATCTCTGTCACCATGGCCTTTCTCTGTAGACAGAAGTTATATGCCCTGTAGATCTCTGCTATCTCTTACTCGTTGGATCACCTTCTCTGTTTTCTGCCTCTGCGTGTGAAGTGTCCAAAGAAATCCCAGGGTGTTTAAAGTATGTTACTGCTTCATCGTATGAAGTGATCATACCCGAATTTGGATTCTTAATTCGCGTCTTATATCACTACATGTAAAGAAATCAAGTGATTATAGGATTGTATGTAAGTTACCATATAAATTTTTATTGCCTGTATGTATATATATATTTATACCCTGCGATTTTATTGAAGAAGAATCGTTGTCAACTATTCTAGTTTTATGGTAGGAACTATAAATTTATATATAAACTCTGCACAAGGAATCGGATGGCCCAAGACGGAAGCCGATCCAATGCTTTAGTTGGATCTCGGTTGCAAATTTCTTTTAATACCAGCTTGAACTCAGTAACTCCTATTCTTTTCTACACATGTTGCTCCGAATATAAGAGGAAGGTCCCAAATAGGAGAACCGATCCGACTCTTTGGTTGTCATTTCTGGACTTCTAGGATATCTGTAATTTATTATATATATGTTTTCTAAGTAAATAGATAAGTTCTATTCACTGCTTGCGACTTTTCAGAACTCTACATTTTATTATTTATGCTACCTGTAGTTCGTTAAGTAAGCGTGTTGAGATCTTGGTATTTTGTAGCTTCAGCCATCTATCTCTCAAACGAGTGTGTTGATTTGTTTTAGCTGGTGATAACCCTCAGAATCTTTCTTTAGCTTTTTGTTTGCTTCAAAACCGAATTACTATTTAGACCTCTATCTATTTTGCGGATTAAACGCTACTCGAATTATAGCTTTCGTAAGTTAAGAATTATTATTGTTTTGATAGATGTCATTTAATAACTTGGTAAAAGGTATGAATCATTAATTCTGGGAGTTAAATCTCCATCACCCTACCTGATTACTCGCCAGGATCTACGTATATATTAATTTAGAACAAAGAGCATAGTGAACTCCGTTTGTACCTTTAGGTTGTATCAAACTCTGTCAAACCTTGAGAATAATGTCGAAGCCTATTTTTCATAAAAAGGTAAGATTTTCTTAGTTACATTATTGAAGAGATTAGGGACATTTAAGAGTATGTTAAATGAAGGATTGCTTTAGTTACAATAATGATATATATGTTTGACCTTAGTTAAAGATCTTAACGGGTATATCTGAATGTATATAATCAATGAATATGAGTTTTATTAAGGGAATTCATTATCGTAAACATTTTAAATGATTGTTTGAGCACTTGGATAATTAGATGAGGCATCAAATTCATCTATTTTAATATATAGATATGCTTTTGTAAGCATGTGGAAATCTTAAATATTTTTCTTTATATAAACTATTTTATTTTTTAGTAAAAATATATATATATATATATATATCTTTAACCTTTTTGAAAAGAGTGGTTGAGGCAAACGTTGGTCTTAGAATTTGTATTATTTCCTTTGTTCTTTTATATTATAGAGTTATTAGTAACTTGTCAAAAGAAAGATGTAAGAATATTACCCTAGCTTTGGGAAAGTGAAAGATTTATCTTTGGTTGCAACAACCATGTTAATTGATGTAATTCTCTTTCCTTGATTAAATTAATACAACACTCCAAGATCCTTTGGAGAAAGTGAGTTGTGACACTTGCAACATGAGTGTTGTTAATAAGTTATTTAAAAGTTTATGATGTTACACATAAACTTTTAAGGGAGTTTTTATTGTGGAAAACTCTCAAGGAAATTGTAATTATATATTGCTTCCTTGTGATGGAAGGCTTCGAGTTTTAGAAGGAAATTTATCGCAACAATGTTGCTGGATTGTAATCCCTGATTTCCTCTAAAGAATAATAAAAGATGCACACACACCTTTGTGGACTAGCCCGTGTACGGGTGAACCACATTACTTTTGGTCTCTTGTGTATGTCTTTGTTCTCTTGGGGTGTAATTTTTGTATATATCTCTCTTGATAATTGTGCTGTACTTGTGTATATCTTTCATATATATCCATGATGATGCATCTCAGGTATTTCTTCAGTTTTTGTTTACTTCCAATTTATGTATCATAAAGCATTTTACTATTATGATGGTTGTTATTTATATCTTTCCATGAAAATGTTCTACTCAGTTTATAATCAAGTTAGTAGAGGGAAATTTGTTAAGGTGAGACAAATGTTAGAATTCTATTCATGCTATTACAATAAGATACCAGTTAACGAGTTGTATAATTTGATTGGGGTTGCTTGTGAATTTTAAGACCTTGTGTCGACAAGTAAAGTTTTCATTAATAATTACAATTGAATAATTAATGTTAAGATGCTATAATGATATGACAAATATAGATGTTGTGTACACACTTTATCTTCTGCATAGCATTTAAAGAAGATTGGACGTTTAGAAAAGTTTTAAATTTTCTCGAAATTTTGGGTCCGTGACACATTTTAATCTCATGACATCAAGCAATTCCCATAACCAATACATATCAACCACAATAACACACATACACATAAGAAGAGAACAATTTCAGGTGGTTCACCCCTATTGGGCTACGTCCACAAAGGAAGGTCATTTCTTTTATTACTCAACGAGAAGGGGGTTTTACATCTGCAACCAACTGTTGCATTCTTCAACTTCCAACATTCCAAGCCCTTCTAGCTATCTGGAACAATTTTCACTTCAATTTTTCTTCCTGCATAATATCTCATGAACAAAGGTGCAATCTTTTTCCCTTCAATAATTTCATATGTAAAGGACAATATAATTTGACTAAATAAAAATCCAGTGATCACCTTTATCACATATTCCTATCCGGCTAACTTTACAAAAAGATCGCAGCAATCACTACTATCACTTACTCTTCCTTTCCTTCCATATAACTTATAAAGGGTCTTTACAACCGTAAGTATAACTGACCTAACAAGGAATTTCCATTCCAGTAATAACAAAATGGGGAATTCTACGGAATACCTAATCATTTTTTAAATAGTTACATCTACCGCTTAACATATTAATTGGGATATACCTCCATCAAATACCAAATAAAATTTACATTCTCGACTAGGCAAGAAATCAATTCATATGAAATACGATTTTCAGTAATTACCATTTCAAAAGCAAAGAACCTGCAGATTTTAAACACAATGTTAAGACCATGATTCTCTGGCATTGTAGAGATCGAAAACACTTCGACAACCAAAAGCAGAGATTAACATACAGTCCAAATCTCAAATCCGAATTCAACGCATGCCACTAGAGATTGAGAATGCAGTCACACATTGCACAATTATAACTGGCACAGATTATACATACATATCGAAACTAGGATCCGGAATGAACGCATCAACTGGAGATTGAAGACGCAGTCACTATGAACAAGAAACTAACTTCAATAAGCAAACACAATCTAACTCCAATATTGATCTATGCAGCAAGATCAGACAGTAAAACCCATTCCCAACAAAAGTCGCAGGCATATGTACATCAAGAGATTAAACATTCTTCGGCATTGTAAAGATCGAAAACACTTCGACAACCAAAAGCAGAGATTAACATACAGTCCAAATCTCAAATCCGAATTCAACGCATGCCACTAGAGATTGAGAACGCAGTCACACATTGCACAATTATAACTGGCATAGATTATACATACATATTGAAACTAGGACCCAGAATGAATGCATCAACTGGAGATTGAAGACGCAGTCACTATGAACAAGAAACTAACTTCAATAAGTAAACACAATCTAACTCCAATATTGATCTATGCAGCAAGATCAGACAGTAAAACCCATTCCCAACAAAAGTCGCAGGCATATGTACATCAAGAGATTAATCATTCTCCGGCATTGTAAAGATCGAAAACACTTAGACAACCAAAAGCAGAGATTAAACATACAGTCCAATGATTGTGAGAACCATACCAAGTCTATGGCGGCACTTAAGTCGGCATAACAACAAAACTATTGAAAGCAAAACCGTTCAGAGGTCATACAGACCTTATGTTTTCAAAGGGAGCATAAGATGAACACAATCACCAAAATTTTAACCGGAAAACCAAATAAAAGCACAGCTAATTGCTATCTTTCCAGGGATCGGGATTTCGTAAGCCTTCCCTTCCCCATTTATATCACAACGAGAAGTTTGGTATATATATTAGACAGGAAACTCACGCAGTGCTGTTTTTAACAATGTTTAAATAATCAGATCTATATTATTCGAGTTTACTGTCACGGATCAAGGTTACAGAGGTATCAAAATAACACCCTATGCGTTTCGATGATCATACAGGGGTCTGACGAATATATAGATATAAAAGACTGAAGTTATAGTATATGATCTCTGTACTTATAAAGATCTCACCACATTTTGTTTACACTAATCCGCCCGGAAAACAACACAACTACGAAACCATATTTAAACAATCTTGAGAGTAGATATCGGTATACTCTCTATTCGCATTATCAATACTAGACGTTGAAAAAGGGGGATCAGGCTCTTCACTGAGCCATCCCATCCCATTAGAGCAGGGTAAAGGGAGAAATAATAAAACTTTCAATTGCAGTGATCTCTAAAAGAAAAACGCAAGGATCGGTTAATCACATAGAGACGGTGCCCTTCAAATAAATATCCATTCTGTAGAGAATACTTAGCTGTGTAAGCAGAGGTTACTCACCACAGCGACTCAGAATGTCAATCTGTCCAGCACTATGAAATTCTCGAGGCCGTCCCATTCCTTCCGATTGCACCGATGGGAAAATTAACGGAACCCTCCAGAAAATACTAGCTTGGATCCTTCCTAGATTTTTCTTTTTCCCCCTCCCTCTTCAAGAACACGACCCTCTCCTCTAAATACCAACCCGAAGTTAATTGGCATAAGCACCACTACTCAAACGAGTTTTGACAGATGGATGAGACTTCCTTCCAGTAAGGCGACAAGTGGCAAAATTCTCCACGTGGTGAGTACAAATGGTGGGTCTTGAGAGCAACCAAATCTCTCAATCCAACAACGGCTTTCTCCAACTCTCATTGAGTTCGGCGGTGGAGAAGTAGTGGACATTTAAAATTATCGAGTTAGTTTTAGGTGATCTTAGTGGTAGTTTAGAAGAACTCTTGGTGGTAGTGATTCGATGTCTCACTCAAGGAGACAAACTCACAGAAATATCTAAACATTTATACAAAAAAATAAAATATTCCTTTTTATCTTTTAACAATCTTCTTCCCTCCTATTTCTTAGTCGAACTATTAACATCTTTTGGGGGTGAAAATAATTGTTAATTAAATGCATTCTTTACCAATTATTAAACCTTGTTTCTCCTCTCGACAGGAGGAGGTATAAGATTACTTTCGACAAAAAGAGCCTACTTCTTAGCTTTTCTATAACAATCTTAAATCCATCAATATGGCTCGATCTCTCTTCCAATAAGTTGTGGAAATCCAAGCCGATGTTTAATATAATAAACTATACCCAAATAGTTTAAATAAAGGTTTTTAAGACCATCCCAATATATAAAAATTAACTTCTCCAAAGACTATCAAAACAATAGAGTACATACTCCAAATATATATATATATAAATACGTCATTTATAGTCATGGATAGTCTATCCAATGTAGCATATATATATATTTTGCTTTTTAGGCATCTTATAAGATTCTCATTAAAAATAGAATCCTTAAGGTTCTTATTTAACTAGCATCCTTATAGTAATGTCCCCATAGGGGCTAAAGATATAAACACCTCCTTAAGAAGATTTCGTTTATTTTCCTACCATCAATGTTGAGAATAGATTGTGATATTCTAGTGAGTTACTTCCTAGGATCATTCACTAATGATCTTACCAAAGTGGCTTAACCTTATTTAGGTAAATTAAAACATTTAGGCCATATTATGCCACATACACGATTGTGGTGAATAGTATCGTCAATACTCTAGCTTCCCATGGCTTTTTAGCTAGTCGAGTTCTCTCTCTCTTTCTTTCTCTCTCTTTCTCTTAGTGGATTCCTCGCCTCGTCGTTTTAGTCATGTCTAAACCTTTAGTCGCTAGGTATAAAATAACATTTACGAATCATAATAATAGCTCCATGGTCCACTGGTGGGGCCTTGGCCTTGAGCTCCTCACCAGGGCCACATACATAGTTTACAACTATAATTACTAAAATAATAAGGTGTAAAATAAGGATGTCACACACTCGAGGTTAATATCTTTACATAATAACATACTATATATTAATGTTATACATATAACACTAATATATAGACGCATATATGTTATTTATTCTCTAAGACATATATATGTTGATATTCTAACATATAACACCAAAATATATATGTTATTATTCCAACACAATAACATATAGTAATCAATTACAATTACTAATATATAGGTTATAAAGGAGGGATATCACATCCTCCTCCCCTAAAAATAACACCGTCGTCGGTGTTCAGGCTTTTCCGAAATTCGTCCTTTCCCCTTGAGTCTTATTTTTCTTGCATCATGAATTTGGGTTTTGACCTTATTTGAACTTTCATGCTTTCTGCATGTCGTTATGGCTAATAACGTGGGTTTCTATACAATAAAATCGGGACTCAAAGAAACTTTGTTCAGTAAAAACTATCATCAATTCAATAATCAGACTTAAAAGTATAAACGATGAGTCCCTTTATTTCAACCTAACATTTGCAATTCACGGAATATTTTATTTTTCCTTTATTATCATAAGCACACATAAATCCAGCATTCAGGAGATATAGATTGTCATTTTACACAAAACACATCATTTACTTGATCCAGGAAAATTCTTGCCTAACACCCAAGTGCTCACACAGCAATTCCTTCAGAGATTTTCTTGCCTAACACCATAGTGCTCACGCATAAATACTTTCTCTTATGCATACTAACCAGCGTCCTGCCTCCCGCATATGCATTCTCTTATTGTTTGCCTAGGTCTTTACAGCTTGCCGATTCCTTTGAGAATCCTGGCGGCTGTCAACTCCCTGATCTCTAGGGAGTGGTTCAGTTCCCTTAATGCACTTTTACATAATTCCCCTCAAGCCTTCTCGCTTGAGTCCCGGAATCTATTCCCCTCAAGCCTCCTCGCTTGAGTCTAGGAAAATCTCATTCAAATTCATCAATTATTTCGTCATATTACATTTTATAACCATACAATTTCTCTGACCAATTTGTTCTAGTTCTTTGTTCAACAATAATTAACAATAATAGAAAACTGCAATGTGGATCTTTCATCCTCACCCCTCTATTGTACCACGCATACTATATTAAGCTTTTGTCTTTCAACAAGTTCCACCGAGTTTTGACCATCTGCCGAATTCAATTGTTAGTAACACTTTATATAACAAAATCAAATATTTGTAAATAAGAAATTCATTCATTCTTCATACTACAATATCCATACTTGATCATCTGAAGTAAACGTTTTCTCCTTCCAAGCATAACTAACTTACTTAATAGGATTACATAATTCTTGAACACGAAATAATATTTTTCCTGTGATGACCCGTGGACATTATGATTTCTTAACCTCGAAGGTTATCCTTCATCATTTCAAACACACTTCCTTTTTAGTTATACAACTTCTTTTGTATATACCAACATCACATAGAAATAACCAATTTTCTAAAACATACTTGCATACCTTATAATGATAACCATATACCTTTGTAAGGGTGACCGCATATCTTCTCATTATAAGATCCTCATATGTTGAGGTACCAGTTTACCTGTATCATCACATATTAGTTATTACACTAAATATCACATGAATCTATATATCCCATTTTTACCTCTTGAATGTTGTAGTGATGTGTGGGAATATAACATTCCACTCGACCACAACATTAAATGTGTTTAGTCATAAAAAGGAAAAATGGTAATTAAATCATAAGAGCAATCATGCATAAAATATAGGTCAATCATCCCCTTGACTTGTTTCATAAAAGTTACACATCAATTACTGTTAAATATTACTTCTGATCTATCATGGAAATTCCATGATATTAAAGGTTTTCCTTAACTCCTAAAGTGGATATAAACTAGTCATTAAAATGTCATATATTACCATTCTGTGGTGGTTCTAGTTTTCCAATACTTTTATTCATACTACAACACATACTCACCATTAATTACATCTATGCATTCATTATGTGAACAACATGATTAACTATAATTTTATCTCTTAACCAAATTAATCATTTTGACACCACATATAATTGTAGGTGGCAACAAATCACCATAAATCATGATCTCATAAAAGTATCCCGACATCCATGAAGATGAGATCATGCATTTCTATCATATATTCTATCATTTATCAAACTTTTCCCTCGCAGTCATAGGGAAAATTCTCACACTCTCTCAGTTGCAGTTAATAAAATCTAGACTAGAAAGTCTACATCTCTTGTGGAAGGTTAGTTCGGCTGTATGCAGTTTACCAGAATTTACTAGCTATGTCAACATCATAAATTTATCATTCCAAGTGGCTTTATATATGAAAGGAACTTGATAGTTCCTAACCTAATCAAAACATTAGACCATCTTCTTTAGTCAAATGTTAGCATATATAATCACTTTATAAAAGACTTAACAGATATAAGTTGCTTATTTTATCTATCTGATTCTCATATTCGGAAATCCAGATGAATGGATCAATAGAATTCGATTAGTCAGAAACAATCAACAAAATGTATCAACCCTATTCTCCCATATGACGTGTTTACAGAAACTAAAAGATATCCACTCCTAAGAATAACAATAAAGGTAGAGAAGGTAATAAGTATTTAAGACGAATTATCAGATCCACAGATTTAGGAGAGTTCCTCAGTTTAGCACATTCACAACTAGGATGACTTTCAATATACGAAGATTCATTCCACAACACCATAACCGTTATCATTCTAAAGACTATTTTCTCGTCGTCCAATGAATCTAATTGTAAAATAGGAGGTTATATTCATCAGCTAATATTTTCCAATAACAGATCATTCATCTCCATAATGAAACATATACTATCCTTACCTACAAACAATGCTGCGCCATTATAATGCTTTCACCAAATGAAACATACTTACTTGCAATTCAATGACGACTTGTAAGCTACCTGTTGTCGATCCATTGAAATGAAATTTTCTATTGCGTCTTGTGTCGCCAGTTCGACTAACTCATATATGTTTTTCCCCAACTGAGCCCAAATACGCCCGAGTGTTTGCAACCTGTGCTCTGATACCATATGTAACATCCCCAAGATTTGCGAGTTAGTATGTTGGTGAAAATTAAATAAAACTTCTTCCCTTAAGGATCTTCACAATAAAACATTTTAGGAAAAAAAGCCAACATGTAATTAATCCTTGTGCCTACACTTGACATTCATATAAAGGTCAATTTACTTATATTATTAAGTATTACCATTGCAGCTTTCAACCATACATTTTAATCTCATGACATCAAGCAATTCCCATAACCAATACATATCAACCACAATAACACACATACACATAAGAAGAGAACAATTTCAGGTGGTTCACCCCTATTGGGCTACGTCCACAAAGGAAGGTCATTTCTTTTATTACTCAACGAGAAGGGGGTTTTACATCTGCAACCAACTGTTGCATTCTTCAACTTCCAACATTCCAAGCCCTTCTAGCTATCTGGAACAATTTTCACTTCAATTTTTCTTCCTGCATAATATCTCATGAACAAAGGTGCAATCTTTTTCCCTTCAATAATTTCATATGTAAAGGACAATATAATTTGACTAAATAAAAATCCAGTGATCACCTTTATCACATATTCCTATCCGGCTAACTTTACAAAAAGATCGCAGCGATCACTACTATAGCTTACTCTACCTTTCCTTCCATATAACTTATAAAGGGTCTTTACAACCGTAAGTATAACTGACCTAACAAGGAATTTCCATTCCAGTAATAACAAAATGGGGCATTCTACGGAATACCTAATCATTTTTTAAATAGTTACATCTACCACTTAACATATTAATTGGGATATACCTCCATCAAATACCAAATAAAATTTACATTCTCGACTAGGTAAGAAATCAATTCATATGAAATACGATTTTCAGTAATTACCATTTCAAAAGCAAAGAACCTGCAGATTTTAAACACAATGTTAAGACCATGATTCTCTGGCATCGTAGAGATCGAAAACACTTCGACAACCAAAAGCAGATATTAACATACAGTCCAAATCTCAAATCCGAATTCAACGCATGCCACTAGAGATTGAGAATGCAGTCACACATTGCACAATTATAACTGGCACAGATTATACATACATATCGAAACTAGGATCCGGAATGAACGCATCAACTGGAGATTGAAGACGCAGTCACTATGAACAAGAAACTAACTTCAATAAGCAAACACAATCTAACTCCAATATTGATCTATGCAGCAAGATCAGACAGTAAAACCCATTCCCAACAAAAGTCGCAGGCATATGTACATCAAGAGATTAATCATTCTCCGGCATTGTAAAGATCGAAAACACTTCGACAACCAAAAGCAGAGATTAACATACAGTCCAAATCTCAAATCCGAATTCAACGCATGCCACTAGAGATTGAGAACTTATTTAACTAGCATCCTTATAGTAATGTCCCCATAGGGGCTAAAGGTATAAACACCTCCTTAAGAAGATTTCGTTTATTTTCCTACCATCAATGTTGAGAATAGATTGTGATATTCTAGTGAGTTACTTCCTAGGATCATTCACTAATGATCTTACCAAAGTGGCTTAACCTTATTTAGGTAAATTAAAACATTTAGGCCATATTATGCCACATACACGATTGTGGTGAATAGTATCGTCAATACTCTAGCTTCCCATGGCTTTTTAGCTAGTCGAGTTCTCTCTATCTTTCTTTCTCTCTCTTTCTCTTAGTGGATTCCTTGCCTCGTCGTTTTAGTCATGTCTAAACCTTTAGTCGCTAGGTATAAAATAACATTTATGAATCATAATAATAGCTCCATGGTCCACTGGTGGGGCCTTGGCCTTGAGCTATTCACCAGGGCCACATACATAGTTTACAACTATAATTACTAAAATAATAAGGTGTAAAATAAGGATGTCACACACTCGAGGTTAATATCTTTACATAATAACATACTATATATTAATGTTATACATATAATACTAATATATAGATGCATATATGTTATTTATTCTCTAAGACATATATATGTTGATATTCTAACATATAACACCAAAATATATATGTTATTTTTCCAACACAATAACATATAGTAATCAATTACAATTACTAATATATAGGTTATAAAGGAGGGATATCACATTCTCCTTCCCAATCTACACTAAATAATAACTATTCGTTTGTCATTAAATCCTTCATACCCCATTTTAGATTATATTCAATTCTGGAGCAGTACATGCATGGATCTAGAGGCTTCAGTATGTGTGGAAGGAGGCCATCACAATAATTGGAAAACATTCCAATTAGGCGTGACATCAGAACATTAACTCTGCCATTCGTGGTAATGATGAGGAGGCTAACTCCCTTATTGTGCAATGATGCACCATCTTGTTGAACATCAAGGTTGCTAGGATATACCACGTCTCTCTGCCATGCATTGAATTTGGTGGAACCCGCAAGGGACTGGATCCATTGATCCCTTAATTTGATCACCATTATGATTTGATCTCGACTTAGGATAGGAACCTTCATGATTCTATGGTATTATTTCATAATGCTTGGCTCTATTGTGACTTATTTAGCATCTTTCTAATTCTCTAGTGTTTTTATTAGCCAAAGCATCTGCATCACTGTTATGGATCCCGAGGATATGATAAAAGCTAGCCCTGGGAATTCTCTTCATATTTTCCATAATTCTAAATTGAATTCCAGCCAAGGAGGAGTTCTGCAAAGGGAGGTTCTACATGAAATGTTTGATTACAGTCTTTGCATCACCAAGGATGAGAACCTATGATATTGATTTTTTGATCATCATGTCCGTACGTTGCCAAAGGGCCAGAAGCTCCACTTGGTTGTTAGAGGCCTTTCCTAAAATCCAAGAAAAAGAATCTACTTTGTTTCCTCCAGGGTAAAAGAGAACCTCACCCACACCTGTCATCCCCGGGTTCCCTTTAGCTACTCCATAAAAATAAAGAATGGCCTTGTTCTGATTTTTCTTCCACGAAATGAATTCTTCTACATTTAACGTTAATTCCCAATGTTTGGGAGCAGGGGGGGAATGAGAATTGAATTCATTATAAAATTGAGAGAGGAAATCCATTCTCTTCCAGCCAGCAATAGATTAGGAGAGAGGTAATCCATCTTATTCTTTTCCGAGAGATATTCTGAGAGGAACATGGACGCTTTCCTGGCCACCACAACGAGGGAGCATTATAATTTTTCAAAGATATTTTTATTATAGGCCAACCACAATTTCCAACAAATATATTTGGGAAGAGTTAACCAGAGTGATTTGAGCAGGGGCTTGTTTTGAAGAGAAAGGGAATAATCCCTATATTAGTTTTTGAAGTATCTCATATGGCTTCTAGGATGAGAGAAGAATTGGAAAAGTGGTCCCAAATCCTCTTTCCAAGTTTCAATGGAAAATGGGAAATGCACCAATAAGTGGGAGATTGTTTCCTCATCTAATTCACACAAAACACATCTTGAAGATCCCACCATTCCTCTTCTTTTAAGATTCTCTCCAGTTAGGATTCTCCCATGAGCTACCAACCAGTAGAAGAAGTTTCCTTTCGGTGGACTATTATTCTTCCACACATTACCCCAAAGCCTCGAGGTGGGGGAGGCACAGTTTTGGAGCTATAACAGTTCATACCCTTGCTTGACTATATAGTTCCTTGTCCTTTCTCCCCAACCTCTTCTATCACTTTTATGGGAGCCTAAGGGGGATTTCTCTTTCAACCAATTTTTCAGAGAGGAGAGACCTTGTTTTAGTCTATTCGGGGGAGACAAAAATTTCTAGTCAGGCCATAGGATTGAAACCTCTTTCCCTTTGTAGACCTTTACCATATTAGAAACCCCTTTCTGTGAAAGCCATCTTTGGATGTCTTGAAATTCTAGAATGGACCTTAAAGGTGGGTCAAGAAGGATGGGGTCATCCCACAGCCGAATTCTTTTCCCACTACCCGGAATCTAATGAAACTTGCTATGAAGTAATGGTCGGGCCTTTATACATAGCTTCCATATTATAGTTCCATGATTGGGAATAGGAGCATAATCTAAACAATGGAGATAATGGCCCCTCAAATATTTCTTCCTCAACACTTGAGAGACCTAGGCCTGATTATTTTCCAGAATTTTCCATAGCATCTTGGCCCCAAGAGCTAAGTTAGAGAGTTGGATATATCTTATTCCTATGCCACCACAATTCACGGGTCCCTTAACAATTTTCCAGTTATTAACAATAGAGAATTTAT
Organism: Larix kaempferi; assembly: GCA_027924585.1. Lineage (NCBI taxonomy): Eukaryota > Viridiplantae > Streptophyta > Pinopsida > Pinales > Pinaceae > Larix > Larix kaempferi. The sequence goes on from BSBM01001167.1 coordinate 1,242,896, forward strand.
TCCCAAGCTATTTCCCCCCCTTCCAAAGAAGCCAAACACTTGTTTAATACCAGCCAATAGACAAGAGGAAATGTTCTAGCCATATATAAATCTCTTCTTTTTGTTTACTAGGATGCTAGAGGCCTTACAGAAAGTTTGCAGAATTTGATTAAATCTTCTTACCACAACTAAGGAGCCCCCCTATGAGCAAGGTATCATACGCAAATTGTGAATGATTGAGTTCTTTCACATTTCTAGCAATTTTGATACCTTGAATTTAACCGAACTCTCTTGCTTTCTCTAATGACCTTCTCAAAGAGTAAGCCATAATGATGTATAAGAGTGGGAAGAAACCAGGGCACCCTTGTCGGAGGCCCCACATTTATTTGAAGAATTATGTCACTCTTCCATTTACAAGTGGGGCAATCCATGGTTTTCCAATGCAAGCCATAATCCAGGATATAATCTTATCATTGAAGCCAAACTTGTTTAGGACCTTGAGGAGAAAGGTATGATTTACCTGGTCAAAAGCGTCGGCCATATCCAGTTTGATGATCATTCCTTTTCATTTCTCTTTCTACTAGAGTGCATGGCTTCTCGAACAAGGATACTGTTGTCTATCCATAAAATGGCTATTTTAGCTATTATCCATCTATAATGTTGCGCAAGTAATTATGGGATAAATAGAAGTTTCCCATAGTCCAGTTCCTAGATATATGCTCCCAGGAGTCTAGTTTTAGATTGATGACCTCTCGAAGGACGATCTCCAGATCAACCTCAACATAGATCCGAGCACATGAAAATTGATCCTTCGATTCTTCCCTATCAATATATTTCCCTATAGTGTTCCCTATGGCCTTTAGGGATTCAGTGGATAGGAAGATGTGGGAGTTGGACCCAAACAGGGACCGCAGAGGGCACATCTTGCATTGGGTCAAAGTCTGGAGACCAATGATTCAAACAAAGCCCTCGAGGTCCCATAAAATATGGCCCATTTCTGAATATCAAGTCTCGATTTGCCTTTTCTGCAAAATAAAAGATGAAAAAGCATTTTCCCAAAAAGAAAATTCCAATATCCCCTTGAATAAAGGGCTTCCAATTCTTTTGAACCAGTATTTCCACAAATCTAGGTGAGGTCCAAATCTTAGAGAATTTCCCAACCAAACCCTTCTCTGCAAGGGACAACGCGACCTTTTTGGAAATTCCTCCTGGCAAAGGAACCTCTGGGATCTTGTCCAACTTCTTCACAAACCTCGAATGTTTAGATGGAGGAATTTTCTTTCCATGATCCGCCATCAGAGTCTTGAATACAATGATTTCCTTGTAAAGATGAGGGGGGATCTTCCCCCACCCCCACGGCCTCTAGTAGCACTTAGACATCAAACCCTAGCATGACGCTTGTAGGAGAGCAAATCAACTTCTTGCATTTAGATTCTAGAACAACATGTAGGACCAAAAAAACTTCGTCTTGTCTCTCATCTTGTTTAAGTTGTTCTTGTACATTAGGTACCTAGTCATAGCTATGATCTCGATGGGGAAGGGACTCACTTTTATTAAGAGGATAGGTTAGGGTGTATTTCCTTGAATTTTTATTTTCTAAGCTATATAATGCTTTTGGAGAGATGTTGTAGCCAAAAACGTCAAAACCATATAATTACGTAGATAAGCCCTTTTTTTTTAGAATTTGGAGATAGAGAATGAAGAGTATTTTTTTCTATATTTAAGGTAAGATATGCCAACTGTATGATGTAGCTCTAATGGATGGGAAAATTCCAAACATACAATTGATGGAGAATGCACAGGCCTCTCGATAGCGGGTTGTGCTGAAAGTCGATCTTGAAGCTGTTCAAAATCGCAAAGACAATAATTTATAGCCATGGAAAATTTATCATACATAGCTCGGGAGGATTCCAAGGAATCGAGGTCCCTCGCATGGACATCATCATCAATTAATGATCATTAACTTGTCAGATTGGAGAAAAATACTGGTAATGAGCCACTAAAAATAGCAGAAACCCTATGTCATCGATGTTAACATGGCTTTATTTCATCATTGTCAAATATTGGTTAAATGATTGTCAAAATTATTGATGTGGTTATTATGCAATAAGAAAATTAATATTATAATTGTAATTTAAAATAAAGTCATTTAATTTTGTAATAATTTTTTTTAATTTAACAATATAAAAAATATTTTTTTTTATTAAGTTTTATAATAATCAAATTGATTATAAATTGAATAAAACTTTTTGAGAATATTGTCTTACCATAATAATATCTCTGTCTCTCTATGGTCTTTATGGATGTAAGGACATCTCTTCCACACACACTAAATTGTAGAGCACTCTCACATTGAATAGACATTTTCAAAACCAACGCGGATTTGATTTCATCAATACAACTAAGTCAAATGAACCAAATCAACCAAATCAAACGAACCATATTCCAAAGTCAAATGAACCAAATTAAACGAACCATATTCCAAAGTCAAATGAACCATATTCCACCATATGTGTAGGATAGTTGGACTGACCATAAAGCTTTCGAAGCACTTATAAATAAAGCTTTATTTCCCGTTTCTAATCATTCACCTTTCCATTTTTCTGTCTATTATTTCCCCAGCTAAGCTTTCATTACATCTAACTTGACAAATAGATCGTGCATCCGTTAATAAATATTCAATAAAAACTGTAGATTGCGTCCATATTCTCCACTCCATCGAAGCCGAGCTGTTTATTGAAATTCTAGCATGGTGGCCAGCGTGATGTTTCGCATGATCATATGCATTTTGCTAATCTCTGCGCTATTTCCAACAGCAAGCAGCTCCAGGCCTAATTTCCTTCACGAAGTCACTACTGACTCCGATATTAAGGACAAGTACTCCAATACCAATAACATGTCTGAAGCTTATATTGAAGAAGCCAATAAAGCAGCCACCATTAATGCAGCGTTACTGGATGACAAGCTTCCAAAGAGCGGTTATACTCCCTCGGCTCCTTCAGCCTGCCATAACATGGTAATAGACACAGTCGGCGCCGCACGTTACAGTTGTTGATATAAACAAAGTCGATACATTATTCCATTGGGAAATGATGACGAATACAAATAGTGTTCTAGATGCCTGCTACTGCTTGTATTACGCAGTTTCTTGATCAGTTTGCATTAATCCGTAAATATGACCTTTACATGTAAGAGTGCATTAATATGATCTTAATATGATGTAATAGTGCATTAATATGAACTGATCTTTATACGTAAGAGTGCATTAATATGATCTTTGCATTAATCACTAAATTTGATATAAAGAACCTATGTATTTAGCTTTGTTTTCATTAACGGCCCGTTCTTTCCGCTTCAAGGATTCCATATATTAGATGGGATTAAATTAAGCTTAACATAAATTCTTTAAATTACCATGAAAATATCCTTGAATTAATTGGAAATATCCCTACACGGTTTAAAGTTTAAAGTTTAAACACGTCAAGTTTCAACGTTGTGGATTTTCTGGGTAATTTGCAGACTACTATCTATTTTCCGGTATAAATGTGTTTTCTCTTTCACTATCAACGTTTACGATCAGTCCTTCACATTCTGGACAAAGAGTTTTGGTATAAAGAGAGAGCCCGTGCCATTTACCGCCGAATAATTTCTGTATTCTTTCAATCCATCAAAATCCTATGCTATACAGTGTATATAATATGAAAAGTAACGAAGAAGAATGAAATAACTTGTTCGATTAATACAAATTACGAGAAATTTCTCGCCAAATCTTACAAACTGCTATATTTTGGGCACTAACTTCAAGTTTGAAGTCGTCACCATAAATTTTCATCACGTTTTGTTATAATCAAGAGCCTTCAAAACACTAACTTCTTATGGCTGGACACGATATAAATTTTCAACGCTGGACACCATACTTTTGTGTTCAAAGTCAAGGTTTGAGTTCTAAACAAACTCTTTAAATTATTTAAATTATTTTTAATTTAAATAATTATTATTAAATATTACTATAATATAAGTCCCAAAATCTCTACCCTCTTTTGGTGAATGGCCAAACGTCATGCCCTGACTTGGGACCAAATCAGAAAAAGAGGATTTGAAGGTCCATTGAGATGCCCTTTGTGTGTCAACGAGGAGGAAACCCTTAATCACCTCCTGAATTTATGCCCCTTCTCTTCGTCCCTTTGGGATCATGGTGCTTCCACCCTGAGATTATTGGATAGGTAGCAAGACAATATTTTATTTTATCCACAATTGAAACTTGCAAGGAGCAAGCTTCTTAAAAAAATTCTCAATAGAATTTGGCAAATTCTCCCAAGCTTTATTCTTTGGGAAATATGGAAGAAGATGAACTAAAGAATATTCAAAGACATTGATGTAGGAGCCTCTTACTTAGCCTAAAAACTATCCTAAGTTTGAATTTTGGTTAAAGATCCTAAAATCTATGTAATGGGCGCCTCTGCCAGCCTAAGCGCGGTGACATGTTAACCTATTTGATTTTGAAGCATGTGCTTTAATATTTTGAATTTTCGAACTGTTAAGGGCATTTATGTTTATTAATGAGATGTAATAGGAGTTAGCGGCTAGTAGTTGGTTTTGAAATCTTGAATCTGTGGGTTGTTCGAGAGCTCTATGATATATAATATGTAATTTTCATTTCATTTGTGAGAGAGAAGAAAGGGGAAGAGAGCAGAAGAGAGGATAGCCTGTGAGCTAGAGTATTTTTGAAAGCTGTAAATGTTTAGCTTGGGAGTCTCTGTCTCTGAGAACAATGTATGAAATGAATGATGAATCCAATATAAACAAGAAAATTTATTCGGCCCTCTGTGTTTGTTTCCCCATGTGTTTATGAAGCTCGAGTGCCTGGGCATTCCATATGCGAAATGTAAACCTCTGTAAGTTATTTTCATGTTGAATGGTTGAGTGTAAATATTGAACGCATGGCCTTGCCGCCAACTCCACTTTCGTCCCAGAAATGCCCCCATACACTCCAAAACGAACATCAACCATGAGAGAATTTACGTAATGTGTTTTGCCTATTGTCAATTTGTCAATTGGTGCAATTCGTCTTAGTTTTCGATATCTACTGTCAGTTTGGTGCAACATATGTTGCTGGAGGAGTGCTGAACTCGGACTTGGACTATTGTCAATCGGTGCAATTGTTCAGTATGGACGTCGGTCCAAGATCTGCTACTGAAGAGGGAGGATTCACGTTACCAGGCTCTTGTTGAGGTCTGCGTGCTGAGCAAGGAGTCAACGGCCCAAATTGCAGCCGAGCCAGAGATAAACAGTGGCGACAACCTTGTTTTGTGTGCAGACAACATCAAAATGGGATTTTGGGGAAAGGTAAAGCGTGTTTTCACCTGCCAACCCTCAGGGGTTGGCATCAGACACCAAAATGATTGAGATTTAAGTTTGGATCCAAATCAGGAAATATATTCTGGATAGTATCAATATTTTACCCTTGCAAGCAGAGGATCGAATATGCATGGATTTGGAGAACCATCTCCTGCATGCTTGGCTCTTCAATCTTACTATGTCATCTCTCCCTCTTGTTTCAAAAGAACCATCAAGCTTTATCCCAATCCGATGGTCCCCCCTCCCCCCTTGAAGGGTTCTTGAAACTTAGCCTTGATGGGGACTCTAGCGGCAACCTAGACTTAACCGAAGTGGGTGGAGTCCTTTGGAATAACATTAGAACAATTGTTTGGGTTTATGTTGGCTTCCTTAGGTGATGCAGTAGAATTACAAGATCTAATCAAGGCTTGCACATCATCTCTCAATAAGGTTGCACCAAAATTATTGTGAAGGGTGACTGTCAATTGATTATCCACATGCTCTGGAAACTATTACATGGTTCTATAATCACAAAATCACCGATAATGAAAGACTCGAAGTGAAAGTCAAAATTCTAGATATGTTCTTGAAGCATAACATGGCCCTCATCCCATCTCATGTCCGACACTTGTCTAATAAAATTGTGGATCACTTGACAAATGTGGGTGTTGATCCAAAAGGTGAAGATCTTGATGTCATCTAGATGAAGATTGAGGCCTCTCCCCTAGGTCAAGCTTGCAAAAAACTAGGTGATTAGGACTACTAGTCCCAGATCTTGGTTCCTGATGATGAGGTGACCACCGACCCCACTCCCCTCCATGAGGAAGGAATGCATGTGATGGTGGAGGGGAAGATGGATTAATGCATGTGAGTGGGGTCTAGCTTAAAAGAAAAGGGGAAAACACTCCCCTCCTTGACACTAGTGGGCGCACTTTGCAGCTCGAAAGTGGGAGGTGGGATCTTATGAGGATGTGTTTGCAACTTATTAGGGATAGGGGAAAATAGGCATTGAGGTCTCTTGGTTTTATGGAACGACCGCAAAAATATAATGAAACTCGGTGTGTGTGAGAGGGTATGCACATCTTGAGAGTACAGAGAGAGATTATAGAGGCAAAGGATAATTTCTATGGATCTATCTTGGATAATACTTGGCAAGTTTTGGGAATTGCTAAGGTCCAAATCAAGTAAGAATAGTGATCATCGAAAGTAGTGACATTGCATATGGAGTTAAACGATTGCGTTATGAATGTTGGTTCTTTGATGACTCAAGATACCATGTTGGCAAAGACGGGTCTATTATACTAACACATGAAAACACTGTTAGGGAAAGCACCGATGGATAGTAGTGGAGGACGATCTAAGCGACTAAAGTAGATTGATGAGGGCCATGAATGGAACAAGGGATAAATCACTAAAATGCGAATTAACTATGAGCCATTTTATCTTTAATATAATAAATTTATCTTTAAAAATATAATGTGTGTTTTAGATTAATTATCAAAAATAATTTAAGAAATATGATTATATGGTCTCTCTTTTTTCTAATCCATATAAATATGATTTAGTTTATTGAAATAGATCATGGTTGCATTGATTTCAATGATTCTTCTCTTTAAACCAGGGTTTTAGTTATATTGCATTTTAGCATGTGTTATATTGATTTATGTGGTTCCTCACTTTGATAAAGGGTTTTAGTATATTTGTTGCATTCATTTAAATGACTCCCCTTTAATATAAGGGCTTATTTATAGTGAAATACAGTGTTTGTTGCATTGATTGCAATCACTCATCTCTTTGGTACAGGGTTTTAGTGGCAACCATGGTATATCAATTAAAGTGATCATGTCTTCTCATAATAAACAAATGGAAGATGCACATGTTGAGGATGAAAGAAGAAAAACACAAAAACTTGTTGGGTAACAAGGATATAAGTTAAAATAAATTACGAGTGATGAGCAAAAAAAATATTTTAAAAAAATCATGAACAACAAAGAGAATATAGACAAAGAAAGTAATTTAACAAATGATAACTGGAGTTCAAAGAAGATAAATTTATGAACCTTAAAGATCATATCAACATAGAAGTTCATAACAAATAACATCTAAACAACATGAAGAATGTGGAAAACAACATTTGGAAATACGAAGAGGATATCAACTAAGCAAACAACTTTCAACCAACACAACCATAGTACTAGATGAAGAAATCCAAGAAAATACTGATCCTAATATAGATAAAAAAAAATAAAAAAATTTAGAGGACATATATACTTGAGCTCAATGTGTAAGCATTACCAAAAATATTGAGGATGATGTACCAATAGAAATTACATATATGAATATTGCACAAACAAACCTAGAAGAAATTAAAATTGAACAACAATAAGAACAAACAAGACCAAATTCCAAAACTGTAAAGAGCATATCAATAAGACAAGGTCACAACAAGTGACACTTGAACAACAACTACAACATGGAAGACCAAATTGTGAATAAAAAAGAACCTATAAATAGAGAAGGTCACAACAAACTAACACTTCAACAATAAGAAGAACATAGAAAACAAGATATAGAACGACACAGAGCACATTGCTAGAGAAAACAACATTCAACCAATACAACCATAGAACTTTAAGAAAATGATAATCCTACTACAGAAAAAGAAGTTCAAAGGATATTTGCGCCCAAACTCAACATGTAACGGTTACCAAAAATACCGATGCAAGAAATATTGAGAAAGTGATAAATAAAGAAATTCAAATTGAGGATGATGTACTAGTATATATGAATATTGCACATCAAAAATTCCATGATAGGATTAATTGATTAGCTAAAGTTCAAATGTGTTATTTCCCTCAAGAGTCATATCCTGGAATTCATGTATTGAATACAAATACCAGTCTAATGTGCATGAGATTTAAAAGAGAGGGAAATCATCATAAATTTTCATCACAAAACCGTATGGATCTAGGATCACAAGCACGAAAAATTTTAAGGATCCATAATTTTCTTAAGGTGTAGAAACCTTGGTGAATCTTACTGATTATAAAATTTCAAACCATAAAATGTTTGGTGATATTTTTTTAGAAATATTCAAATTTCTAAGGATTTTATTTAGTTTTTGAACAATTTTGGTGATTTTGAGAGTAATTTTTTTTAATTCTATGGCATTTGGAAAAATCATATAAGAAAAAAATGGAAAATGACAAATATTGTTTTTGGAAAAATACCTTGAAAATTGGTCCATGGGCTAAATTTTGCCCCTTAAAATATCTATAATTACAACCTCGAGTCCTTCTAATGCTCATGCAAGTTGAATACATGTTGATAGCACACATATGTTTAATTTTGCAGGTTATGCATTCAATGCATGGATAATACAAATATAGAGTACAAAACATTATTATTCCTCAAGAATTTAAATATGTTGTCATGACATTACCGTCACATATTTTAATTAAAGACTTAGATTTCATGATTGTTGTCCATGAAAACGGCGACAAGGAACAAGTTATGATTTCACTATCAGAAAATAGAAAGCAATAAATGTGTTATTATATAAAATTAATGATGATCCATATTATCTTGATGTTTGATTTGGTTACAATGCACTTGATGAGTTACTTGAAATTGCAACAAATGTATCATATATGATTAATTATATTACTTTACCAGAGATGGGAAAATGACACAAAATTTGCAATGTTGGAAGGGGTACCAAGGAGTGATGATATGTTAGATGGTTTATAAACATCTTCTTTTGCAATTAGGATTCCAAATGTACCATGGGAGATTGAGCTTATTCAAGCTTGGGAAAATAACCCAAATATAGAGGAAAATAGCACAAATGGTAGACCCAATAATGAGTTTAATTAGTAGAAAGATTGATGAGGTTCAGAATTGTACTAAGAGGTACACATGCATATTGGATCAAGTAGTGTGCAAATTTAACTTACTTGATTCAACAAATTGGGTGTCCCACAATATTCTTCGCACTAAGTACATCAGATATATAGTGGCTATATTTGCATAAATTAATGCCCTGTACAATTCCTATAGATATAGGGGAAGCAAGGAAATGGAGACATCAAAATGTAAATGATGATCCACATATTATATCACATTATATGCACTTAATATATACATTGTTTCAAGATTAATTTTTTTGTTGTTTTCATCAAGATATGGATTATTGGTGTCACTAAGAATGGTGAAATCGTGGATATCCACATCACCATGGATTTATATGGTTAAAAAATGCTCCTAACATGGACCCTTTGAAATAAGATGATCCTATAGAAGTAAGATTTTCAATAACATATTTCAATAGATGTATATATGCAATGAATCCACATGATCAACATTAGATAAATATTCAAGTTAGACTCAATCATGATGATCATGCTTGATTAAAGGACATAACAAATATTTAAATCTTATCCTTTGATTGATTATGAAGAACTCTTGAACTATGTACACTACAACAAAAAAGACATTTTATCCTCACATTAGCACCACTATTTGTAAAGGATTTGGGAAATCCTCCATTTTCAAATTTTGGTGCAAAAGTGGAGATAATGTGGGGATACGCAAGTGGTGCTAAGATTTATGGTGCACAAGTGGTGTTTGGAAAAAAAATGATTTTAGAGTTAATGAATATGTGGCATTCCATGGTGTATGGTGCAAACCACCAAAACCTATCCTAGGTGGCTTGAGACTTTGTGGTGCAAAACACCAAAACCAATCCAACATGGATTGAGACTTTTTGGTGCAAAACATCATTATTATTATTATTATACACAAACTTGTTGTGTATGGTGCAAACCACCATAAAATAATAAATGGTGATATATATATAATTTTAAAAATTAATATTTAAAGACATATATATGGTGCAAATCACCACAAATTATAAATGGTGCCAAAAAAATAGCACAACCCTCCTATATTTAGGAGGATTGCGCCTTTATTTAGATGTTTATTATGGTTACCAAATGGAACAAAATTCACCCAAGTTCAAATTATAGCGGTGTATCAACATATATGTAGTTGCAACCATTGAGCGCTAGAGGTCTAAGGGATAGAAAGTTATGTTCACACCAGATATAGGAGTGTATGTAGTTGTATATGATTTCAAGAATAAACTATTATAAGTGTTGTCCTTGTTAAGTAATAGTATAAAATTGCATGGCATTCCCCCTTCCACATCAAAATAGGAATGATAATGCTATACAAATTACAAAAATTTAACCAAATAACATTGAATAAAATCGTACAATATATAAAATCAAAGCACTATTACATTAATATTATGATTAACATCATATTTACAGATGTGTCGTATCTCAATTTAAATTTAATGATTAAAATAATTGAAATGTTGCTAGAGTTGTATACCATTCATCCTTCCAAATCAAATAGGCATCAACATTATAATATTGAATAATATTGTAAAGGAAACAATATAATAAGATTGTTTCATAGTTAATACATTCAAAATTCAAGAATACCCCTCACTAATAACAAAAGCATTTTCAATAACAATATGACTAATATGTAATTTCTCCAACTCTTATTAGTTCTTTGCATGACCTACATGGTGAGATCGATGGTTTAATGATTGGAATGCAAGATAAATAATACATCTATTGCTTTACTTTTAGGGATCAATATTAATATTATTATTTTTTTCATTTTGATAAAAATATGTTTTTATTGCTTTGATAATTTTTTTTTTACAAAAGTAGAAAATCCAAAAGGCTAAACAATATAGAAAAATGCTTAAAACCTCATGTCTTTCTTAACCTCCATTTTTCCTTTTATAACTTCCCTATAGTCACCTTGACAAAAAAATTATATCGAGGAAGAAGCCATAGATATTGTCCAAGTCAATTCTCTACCCATGATAACACCTGCAAAAATACATAAACAATAAAAATTTCAAAATCAGCAATATGTACCAAACTGAAACAAATCCAAATTAATGTAACATTAAAAATAATTCTCTCTACCCATTAGTAACAGCTGCAAGAATAAATAAACAATAAAACTTTCAAAATCAGCAATCTCTGCCAACACTTAAACAAATCCAAAGTAATACTAACAACTTAAGAAAAAAATTCTTCCTCTATGTACCCCGCATTTCTGGATGAAGCCAATATGTGATAAGTAAGTTGGGTAAGGTTTCTAGGTGGGTAAATAGAAATAGAATAAGTTGGGTAAGGAAGTAATTAAATGTTTGCATTCCCTTATTTACAAGTGTAGCTACTAGCATACAACCAGAAAATTCGGGATTTATCGTCCTTTGTTTCCATGGGTGTATGAATAAAAAAGAGCATAATATAGAGTAATCGATCCCTGTTTAGTGAAAGGTCTGGTGAGTGCCTTCATCAACAACCTCTATACCTACTGGTTCAAACTCCATCTTGCCACCAACATCTTGCTTCTGGTAACCCCAACACACAACATAGTAGTATTTTCTAAGACTCTCTCCACGAAAGTATCCATCACTACCAAAATGTTCTCTGTGTGGACAACACTATTCTGAGCACCCAAGGTTCCTCTACTCAGAACCATCTCTTTTTTCTACTATGCAACGACATAAGGTCTATCTACAAGCTCATAGGTTGCCTCAACCAACTTCATGGCTAAGAAAAAAATTCTTCCTCTCTATATATTCTTAATTCTTCCTAGGAACCCTGACCTGGACGGCTTCGCAATCCATATCATGGTACCCATGACCTGTAGCATGAGTGAGAGTGTATAGAGTGCTGAAGAAAAGAGAGCGCAACCGTCTTCCATTGCATTAGCATTCATAACATCATTCTGCAAATCCTTTCTCTTGACCCTAAGATCATCTCTTAACCCTAAAATCCATTCTTAAGCAATTTTATTTAATAATTTGAAGAAAAATAAATTAGCAATCATATATATAGTAATATCTAGTAATTTGAAGAAGATACGCTCTCAACCCTAAAATCCGTTATTTACCAATTTTTTTTGGTAATTTGAAGAAAACAATCATTTCTTTAGAAATCATATATTTAGTAATATTCAGTAATTTGAAGAAAATAAAAGGAAAGGTGTGAGATTTGAAAAAAGATAGTAACAAAAGGGGCAATGATGTGGATGGTTTGCATCAATTTCTCTCGCACCATTTTGGAAATTCCTTTTCAGTTTTTTTTTTTAACATCAATATAAATCGATTTTGTTTTAATTCGTAAAAACATTTAATTATTTGAAATAACATTAGTTTTACTTTGTAAGTTTTTGGGTTTAAACACCATGAAGTTAACCTTTAACTTTTAAGGTTTTAAGTATTAAGAAAATATATTCCGAAATTGTTACAACAAAAGTGGCTTGATTAAGTAAAAAATATTACGGCAAAAATGACCTAGTGGAACTCTTTATACTATTTTGAGAGAGTGATATATATTTTAGTGGAACTCTTTATACTATTTTGTGAGTTATAAGAAATTTTAATGAAAAATATTTATTTAAATTATAATTTTTTATTTTTTATTATAAATTATTGTATTTTTTTATATTTTTATTCTTTAATTGATATGCTTTTATTTTCATTATATTTAAATAATTATAGATTAGAATATGTTTAATATTTAGTTTGAATGTTTTAATTTTTAAATATTAAAATAATTGTAATATTTAGTTTGTATATTTAAAATTTCTAGATAGATTATATGTAATTAGTATATGTTTTAGTTTGTTTAAAAGATTTAAAACTATTTTTAATTGGGTGAGAGCTCATTTTTCAAGAATGAAAGGAAATATTTTTATAGTTCAAAAACTAAAGGCATATGGTAGGAATGAATGTCTAATCCATTACAGACCTATAAGAAGATGATTAATAGTTGTATGTGTAATAGCTTAAGATGTTAAAATCAAAATGCTTATAACTATTTAATATTTCATTCCTCAAAATTCTATTGTAAGGAACTAACAGTGTATGTTTATTGTATTATTTTTTATTCAATATGTTATGTATGACATTTTAGAATTTGAAATGTGTATTCTATGTGTCTTCTAAGACTCTACATATAATCTATGAGTCTTTGAAATAATGGCTATCATGTAATTCATTCGTTTATGATTCTAAATTATGGTTCAGATTAATATGTACCTATCTTTATTGTGCCTAAAGACTCAAATGAGTCATATACCTCTCATTGACTAAGGAATCCTTCTATAACAATGATTCATTGTTTTTTCCCTCACAATTCCTTTTATAGAAATGAGTCATTATTTTTTGCCCCATGGATAGCTCATGAGCCATGAGCCTTAAAAGAAATGGATACCATGCAATTTCATAGTTTCTAACCCCAAACCATGATTTGAGATAGAACATCATCAAATTATACAACATATGAGGTAAAATAGGGCCTTCAACATGGCCCATTAGCCATGGAGAATCATATGTCAGGGCCTAAACCTTAATTTCTATTCAAAAAACATGAGAAAGAACTTGAGAAAATACACATGGGACAAATGATAGTAATGCCCCTTATATGACACATGTCAGCCAAAGGATCACTTTACAATGATTATGTGGTGGTATTAGACTTTATGCATGGTCTATGAGCCATAAATATCTTTTAGGCATGAGATGTTGGTCTTTCTCATCAAACCATGCCTACGGATTTGAGGCACATCTCTTAAGCTCAAAACTTACTAATACTGTCCATATTTCTATTAGAATACTTAAGATGCCCTAGATCAATGTTATGTGATCGATTAAGGCATTGTTCGTTGTCTTCATCCCTAAATGCTTCCTTTGGATCTTAAGGATTGGGTTTCGTCTATTCACCATGTCTAGCACCCTAAAACCCATAACTAGTGCTAAAATCCTCCCAATGGAACCCATATCCCTTCTTGGATGCTAAAGATAACCTAGAGAAGTTCAATGTTGTTATTATACACCTCTTTCATGGCTATGGAACCATCAAATACAACTTTAAGGCATAGAATACTTGGGTTTCCTTTTCCAACCATGCCCAAGGACTTGTGACCGATGCTTGGTTCTAAAAACCTCATAATGGTGTCCATATCCCCAATCAAAACAATAATATATGCTAGTCCAATGTTATGTGGTAGTAAAAAACTTGATTCATGCTCATCAAGCAATCAAAGTTTCCTTTATGGCCAAATGCTAATGTTTCCTCCTTAAAAATTATCAAGGACTCATGACCCATCTAAACTAGTACTAAAATCCTCCTAATAAGCCCCATAACCTAACTTGAAGGCCAAATATCCTCTAAAAAAATATTCTATGGTGATTGAGGCCTTGTTGATGGCCCTCAATCCGTAGAAAATTCCTTTAGGGCCTAAGGCATTGTTGTCACATCCGTAGTATTCGAGATACCATGATTGCAGATCAGTTTCCAGTATATTTTTTAGCAAGTCCTTTACACATTTTGATGAGATCAACCAATGATGAGCAATATTTTGATGATCACTATTACACATTCAATGGATCCAGTTCTTGTACATTTAGAGTCTCATGCCAGGACTAAGCCCCATTACCCTAGGTCAGTGATTGAGTTAACCATTCTTCTATCATCCAAAACATATTGATTGTCAGTTCCCATGGTATACTCAGATGCAGTGATTCAGTATGATTGACGTTGTTCAGATCAAGGACTCTGGTATATGATCCAACAGGTGTATGATTGGTGCATTTGGGTTGCTAATGCGCTCTTTCCTTTATCTAGGTAGTTTATGACTGGGTATACGACGATTGTTTACGATAATGTCATTCCCATGTCATCGAGACCCATACATATTTCTCAAACCCACCTATTTGAATCATAATCCGTAATCATAGACCAATGATACCCTCAAGAGGCCATGTGTGGTTGGTGGAAGAAACCATATTATCCTTGGATGGCTAAAATACTTTTTTAGGGCACAAGGTTTAGGTCTCTTCCACTAAACATGCCCAAGTATTAAATTCCCCAATACCTAGATACAAAGATCCATGGATACCCTTTCAAAATAATGTGTGGTTCTTTGAGGCAGTTCTCATGGCTCTAGATGCCTCAATGGTTTATTTAGAGCCAAAGGTGCGGTCTTCTTCTCTAGATCATCATTCACAAGGCCCTAAGGAACCTACATGCTTATCAAAACCACATAATGTCATTAATATCCTCAATCACAGGACAATGAAACCCTCAAGAGGCCATGTGTGGTTGAATAAGGTGATGTTCTTAGCCTTTTATGGATAGAAGATTCCTTTGGGAGAAGAGGTTCAAGTCTCCTCCCTTGACCATGTCCAAGGCCCCAAGACATGGATAAATCATGGAAAAATTATCCATGCAAGGTCATGCATGGTGCTTCATTCATTGTTCATTTCTATGGATACCTCAATGGTTTCTTTACGGCCAAAGGCATGGTCGTTTTCCCTAAAACATCATTCACAAGGCCCTAAGATATGTAGATACTAGTTACTCAAAACGACTTGATGGCAATGACATAATCAATCATAGGTAAATGATACCCTCAAGAGGCTATGTGTGGTTGTTGGAGGCAATCTTCTTATCCCTAAATGGATAGAAGATTCCTTTAGATATTGAGATTCATGTTTCCTCCACTGACCTTGTCCAAGGGCTCAAGGAATCAAGACATAGATGCATAGTTCCATAGATACTCCTCTGAAGTAATGCGTGGTTATTTTAGGTAGTGTTCATGTCTCTAGATACCTATGATTGATTAAGGGCCAAAGGTATGGTCTTCTTCCTTGGAACATCATTCCTAAGGCCCTAAGACATTTACATACTACACAAAACCACTTAATGGTAACAACATCATCAATCATAGGCTAATTATACCATTAGGAGGTTGTGTGTAGTTGGTCGAGGAAAACTTCTTATCCTTGGATGGATAGAACCTCACTTTAGGAGTGATGGTTCATGTATCCTCCACAAACCATGTCAAAGGCCCCAAGTCCACAAGACCTAGATACATAGTACAATGGATACCCCTGCGAAGTCATCCATGGTTCTTTAAGGCATTATTCATGGATTTGGATGTCTCAATGATTCCTTTGGGGCTAAAGGCATGGTCTTATTCCCTATAACACCACTCCCAAGGCCTCGAGACATGTGCATACTACTCAAAATTACATAATGACACCAACATTCTCAATAGTAGGCTAATGATACTCTCAAGAGGCCATGTGTGGTTAGTGGAGGAAACCTTCTTATCCCTGGATGGACCGAAGATTCCTTTAGGTACTGATATTTAAGTCTCCTCTATCGACCATGTCCACGGACATAAACCTAGATACATAGTGACTCAATGTATCTGTATGCCTTAATGGTTTCTTTAGGGATAAGCTCATGGTATTATTCCCTAGAATATCATTTCTAAGGTATTGGGACACCTACATAAGGCTCCTCCTTTCCTCCTATGACTCCAGTCAAGGCCTTGAGATCCATCCCACTATGGAAACACTCTTGATTGTGCCCATATCCAAATTTTATGCCAATTGTTGCTTTAAATGATGTATGTTATGGTTCATGGACTTGATCATTTCCCATTACTTCAATAATATTATGTTAGGGTATACTTCTTTCAATTTCTTCCCAAACAATTTTCTAAGACCCATCCCTAGTGCACAAAACCACATATTTCCACCCATTTCCCACTTTAAGATTAATGATATCCTATACATTGCATGATCTCCTATGTGATAGTTTGAGTCATTGCTCTAAGTGTTCATATTATACAAAAACATAAGACCCATATATACTAGCAAAAACCTCATAACGGTGTTTATTTCATCACTCAGATGTAAAGAATACCCCCAATAGGTCATGTGTAGTGGTTTGAGTTGTTGTATTTGGCCTTGGATGCACAAAATATTTTATTTGGGGCTAAGGCCAATTTTTCCTCCCTCAAACATGTTAAGGGCCTAAATCCCATACATAGTACTTAAAACCTCTTACTTACATTAATACCCCCAATATTAGTCGAAGGTTACCCTTAGGAGCTCTTATGTTGTGGTTCGATGTATACGTTAATCTTCTATATGCCTAGAGATTTTATCTAAGGTCGAAGGACAAAGTTTCCTCCATTGATAATGTCTATTCTATGAAGACTTATGCCTACTTTTATTTCCTCCAATTCCCCCCATTATCCCTATTATATGGCCATATATCTTCTCAAAAATTCATTTGTGTTGGCTAAACAAATCATTATTATCCCTACATGCCTGGAATCTTTATTTAGGCTAAGATTTAGGTTTCTTCTCTTAACCAGGTCAAAGGCCAATAGACCTATCGCTAGTGATCAAAACCTTATAATGTCATCAATGTCCACACATAAACATTAAGAATGCCCTTAGAAAGACATGTGTTTGATCATCTTTCTTTGTCCTAGATTCCTAAAAGCTTTTCGGATTTTAGACCCATGCCTTCTGCTCAAATCCTAATAATGATACTAATATCCATTAAGAAATTTAATAATATCAATAAAAATATACCCTATTGAATAATCAAATTTCAATTCAAATTACTTTTATTAATATTTTAAAATAGTAATAAATTAAAAATGGTTGTCTTTAATTATTTCTCAACATTAAGAATAATAGCTATTTATTTGCTTGAATACTATTAACAATGATTCATTTAATTGAGTTATATAAAAAATCATTCTTTGTGAACTTATGTGCTTGTGGTGCAAAACATCATAAATGAATCATGCGAGTTTATTTGTTTAAACAGTATAAAAATAAATAATTGAATTTGTTGTGATTATGGTGTAAAACCTTATAAAATAATCATGAACATTTATTTGAATGAAAAAAATGAATTTTAATTTATTTACAACATATTATTTGTGAAGTTGTTGTGTTTATGGTGCAAATCATCATAATTAAATCATATTCGTACATGGTCATGTGACAAATATGCGATCAACACTACTATATGGTACTTGCCAACATGACATTTGAGCTTAGGATTCCATTAGCTGAAGGCCTAGAATTCTTCACTCAACCATGTTGATGGCCGCTGTACCCATACGTAGTAACTAAAACCTTGTTATAGTGTCAATGAACATACATTAAGGCAAAGAATACTCTAGGAAGATGTGTGGTCATGACCTTTGAGGTGTCTTTCTTGGTCCTAGATTTCTAAATTCTTCTTTTAGGACCATAGGTAGAGGTTTTCTTTATTGATTATGTCCATCGATTTGATACCATGCCTTTTGCTAAAAACCAAATAATAATAGTAAATTCCTTAAAGAAATTTAATAAGATAAATATATTTTCAATTAAATAATCAAATTTCAATTCAGAATATTTTTATTACTACTTTGTAATAGTAATATATTTAAAATGGTTGTTTTTATTTATTTGTAAATTCTATTTATTGGTTGAAAAATGATCGAAAATGAATAATTGAATTGAGCTATTTACAAAATAATTATTTTTGAATTCGTTGTGCTTGTGGTGCAAAGCCTCATAAATGAATGATGTGGATTTATTTCTTTAATTATAGAAAAATAAATAATTGAACTTGTAGTGATTGTGGTGCAAAAACTCATAAATTAATCTTCGATTTTTTATTTAACTAATAAAGTAAAAAAAAATCCAATTAAGTGATTTACAAAATATTTATTTTTGAATTTTTAATATTTATGGTGCAAATCCTCATAATTAAATTCTACTTGTACATGTCAATGTGACAAGTAATAGTGTAGCACCACTTTATGGTACTTGCCAATGTGGCATTACTCTTAACATGGATGTGGAAAACCTCAATTTTCGATAATATTAACAAATATAACACCATCTTAACACCACTTATATTTTGTGGTGCTAATACCACCATCTTAACACCACTTATATTTTGTGGTGCTAATACCACCATCTTAATGCCACAAAATGTAAAGGGTGCTAATAACACCACCTTAACACCTCAAAAATATAAGTGGTGCTAATACCACCACCTTAACACCACAAAATATAAGTGGTGCTAACATGTAGTGCTAAAAGATGGAGTCTCTTGTTGTGGTAAAGTATCACATAACCTTCAATGAGAAATCTTGTCTATGAAATAAGAGGTGAATAAGAGAGGATAATTGGTATGTCGATATAAAGCTCCGTGGGATCTTTGTGACCACTCAAAATTTTATGTTGATGATAATGGAGAAAATAATTATGAACTTAGATGAAATGATTATAGATTGAATACATACAATTGTGAAACATTGATGATGTGGTGTGCTAATATAAATTGGCAACATGTTCTTTCGAAACATGTTGTCATTAATCACATAGTGAGATATGCTACTAAATATGAAAAATGATCATAAGCATTCCACAATATGTTGATGTTTTCCTCTTCTATTCAAAGTCCAAATGAACCAACAACACATGCATATAGGATATGTTTGTGTGAAACCATTGTTGTCAGTGACATAGGTGCGTAAGAGATGTGTCATTTGCTTCTAGAACTTTCTCTTTCAAAATGTAGTCATAAATTTGTGGTTCTAAATGTTGCTATGAAGGTTTTCAAACAAGTGAATATTGTTACATACAATGCCGACAATGATAACTCTCTTGTTGACACATATACCAAGCGACCTATGGAATGGAGCACCTTCAACTGATATATATATATATATAACCATTTTTAAAGTAAAATACTTCTATCTCATATAATTTGAGTGAATCAATTTTAAAAGAAATAGAATATAATGAATAATTTTCAAAATAAAAAAAATAGTTATGATGAAATTTATTCTTTGAATTTTTTATTTATTTAATGAGTAATTGTTTGGTTGAAAGAATTTTTTTATAAAACTTAAATAACTATTTATATTTTGAAGAAATGTATTTATATTTTTTTCTCATCTTTATAAATTTTTTAACTTTAAAATGCAATATAGTTTAGAATACATTTAATTATTTTCCTCGAAAGTGAACATAAACTATCATATTATTATAGTTTAGAATATATTTAATTATTTTCCTCGAAAGAGAGCAAAAGCTATCATATTATTATATTATTATGTGGTGAGGGTATTAGTCTTTATAATATTATTTAATGATGGATGTATTATTCTAATTTAAGATATAATGGTTTAATTTTGTAATAATATATTAATAAATGATATTTATAAAAAATATTAATGTTTAATATATTGTGTAAAAATCATTTATATATTTTTTTAAAAATAAAAAGTTATGATATTGATTTATTGATTTATCAAACATGAAAGGGATCTAATTTCTTGAAGTGTAATTTTGTATAATTTTATAGTTAAGAAATTTGATCCCTCTCTTTCTTGATAGATTAGGGTTTAAGTTTTATTTTTTATTTAAAAAAAAAAGAAATTATGATAGGATTATGTTATAGGTTTTTTTATTATTGTTATGTGATGAGTTTATTAATTTTTATATTATTATCTATGATTGATTTATAATGTTAACTAATAATTTATTATATAATAAGTTTTTTCAAAAACAAATTATTAATGATATAAAAAATTAAAAATTTCATTAAGTAAAATTTGATTAATTTTTCCATTATAATTTAATTGAAAACTAGATAAAGCTTTTAAGAAGATTGTTTCACCATGAGTAATATCTCCTAAGAATATTGTTTCACCATGCGTAATATCTCCTCGTCTCTCTTCCATAGTACATTTTAAAGCAGTCTTACTTTCTATACAAATTTTCAAAACCAACACATTTGATTTAGTCAAATTAAAAAAGACGGATCGAGTCAATAATGAATATTTTATATCGTGTTGAATACTACCAAGTCAAATTGAACGAAATGAAAGCAACGAATGCACGGATAACCAACCACCACATGTGTTGGATAGTTGGACTTACCATCATACAAATTCATCCAAGTAACGCATTTGGAGCGCTTATAAATACACCTTTATTTCCAGTTTCGAATCATTCACCTTTCCCTTCATCTCTCTATTATTTCCCCAGCTAAGCTCTCATTGCATCTAGCTTGACAAACAGATCGTGCATAACTTTATTATTATTCAATAGTTTGAGTCTATATTGTCCACTCCATTGAAGCCGAGGTGTTTATTGAAATTATACAATGGCGGCCAGGCTGATGTACAGCACCATCATATGCGTTTTCCTAATCTCTGCGCTATTTCCCACAGCAAGCTCCAGACCTAATTTCCTCCACGAAGCCACTGCTGACTCCGACACCAATAACATCTCTGAAACTTATATTCAAGAAGCCAATAACGCGGCCACCATTGTTGCAGCGTTACTAAATGATAAGCTTCCAAAGAGCGGTTATACTCCCTCGGCTCCTTCAGCCTGCCATAACATGGTCATAGACACTGTCGGCGCCGCACGTTACAGTTGTTGATATAAATAAACTCGATAAATTGTTCCATCCGGATTCAGTTCAGATCTCCTTGAAAGTGAAATCAAATTGAAAGAAGGGAAAATCAATCAACTCGAAAGTCAATTCTGAAGATGACGTTAAATACTTGGAATCTTATTTTGGGAAATAAGACGAATTCAAAGAGTGTTCTTGTATTACGCAGTTTCTTGATCAGTTTGCATTAATCCGTAAATATGATCTTTACATGTAAGAGTGCCCTTTTCACTAAATTTGAGGAGTAAAAAACTATGTATTTGCCACTGGTTTTATTAACAGCCTCTTTATCTGCTTCAAGCCTTCGAGGTTTCCATATTCTAGGCGGGATTAAGTTAAAATCAGCATACATTCTTAACAATACCACCGAACTATTCTTGAATTAATTGGAAATATATCTACACTGTTTAAACACACCAAGTTTCAACGTTGTGACTTTCCTAGGTAACTTGCATAGTACTCTCTGTCAGCCCTTGTTTAAGATGTAATTATTGATAACCACTTCATGTTTGGTAACCGCTTCATGTTTGAGGTTGTTACCTAAATGTTTCACACGTTTTCGTATAGTGCCAGGCAGCCTCTAAAAGACTTAATTACCTCAAAAGAAATCTTACGAGTCTTAAGGCTGTAATATACAATATGTCAACGTAGAAACTATATCATCCTTAATATTTTGCTGATAGATGAAACAGAACTAGGTAGTGGGTAATTAGTATTTAATAAAATATTAAGTAAATATATTTTTTCCAATATCTATTATAATATAATATAAAGTTAAAATCTCAAAAGATATAAAGTTAATTAAAATTAAAAAATAAACAAAAAAATTGGATAAGTTTTGTTGTCATATTGGAATTGAGCAATTGTTAAATAATTGATTTATGAGAGTTTAAGATTAACATATTAAACTTGTATAGATCTATCTTAACTAAAAATCTACCAAGTAGCTGAAAGGATCAAATCCCTTAAGATGAAAAGATTTTTTTTTTAAGTTTGTACTTCAAAGGATTTAATAAATCTATAATTTAATATCTAAACTAAACTAAACAAAACTTTGGACATCATAATATCTTAAAAATACAACGAGATCTATCAAGTAAGCGAAGGATCAATTTCTTGAGTTTAAAATTTTAAAATAAATAAATATATACCTTAAAAAATTTAATCATTTTGGTTATTTAGTTTAATTACTTCTATATAATATACATAAGTATTGTATATTCTAACCCTTTATAATTTCTAATTAGTCATTAAAGTCAACTTAGTTAAGTAATTTGTTAAGCTTTGATTAAATTTAATTTAGTCCCAATTGTATCCAAAGCGAAGGCTTTAGCTTTAAAAAAATGTTAAATTTATTTTAATTATTTTTCAATTTAAATAAATAAATATTAATTATTATTTAATAATAAGTAACATATAATATTTTCATATTTAAAAATGTATTTTTGCTTATTATTGATTTTGATAAGTATAAAATTGATCCATTATACAAAATATTTAAATAAAAACTTTGTTAAAAATGGATGGTAATGTCACATACCAATAACATTTTTATGGGTACCTCAAAAACCACCAAGCTATACCAAATTTTGCATAGATACTAAATCTAAATTGAAATCGATTCATCTTATCACTCATGCAAGCTAATGAGGGTCTCTTTTGATGTGTTAGATCCAACAGAAAACCAATGAACAAACATGCATCCCTAAAATTATATGGATATTTTGAGATACATACACAATGAATCTTGGTTTGAATAAATATGTTTTTGTGGGTGTACCATTTGAGTGCCAAAAATGATGGAATCAACCTACAAAAATTGTTAGACATATTGAGAACAAATAGTAAGTTAGTGAGGCACTATTTTTCCAAAATAAATTTAATAACATATATATATTTTTTAATTATCTAAGTGATCAAACCTCGAAAACAATATGCCAAGTTTCACTACATCTTTTGAAGGTCTTAATGTAATGATTATGAAATGGTTTTCTTATAGCATGTAAAGGTCGGTGTGTTACAATAGTCCAGCAAACAATTATTTTTTTAAATGCTTAGAAACATAATAGCTATGGAAGAAACACTAAAAGTGTGGTTTTTGAGTTAATGAATAATGACACAAGAAAAATAGAAAAAAATAATTTGTTTAAAAAACTACATATTTGGAATTTGCAAAAAAATGTTATTTGTGTCTAAAATTTCATAAGAAATGATTGTATGTAGTACTGTAATGTGTGGTAAAAAACAAGCATATTTAGAAAATGGATGAAATTCCCAATTAGTTATGGTTTACCATATTTCGTGGCACAGGTTTCGGTAACCTAAATCTAACTCCAACGAAGACACGTAGGAAGATGCTAACACTTAAAACATGACGATACTCGATTTAAGTGGTAAGGAACGTGAGCGCGTTTTGTTTAAATTCAAATTTTATTTTCTCACCTATCTAGGTGCCATGAAAATCAAAACATGTGCATGTTTTAGCTCTACAAAACACTTGCATCTTTTAGTTTTTGTGGAGCGAAAACATGCACACATTTTGTAGAGCTAAAACACGTGTGTGATGTTATAGACATCAAATTTACCTTAGGGATAAGGGGAGGAAGGGGGTTGGGGGAGAGACAGATAGAGATCGAGGTTGGGGAGGGTAGGGGTTTATGGAGGATTAGGTTAGTTAGATGGAAGATGGGGTATATGGTGGGAGAAGAGAGAGATGGGGGGATTGTAAGAGGCAGGGGAAGGGAAAGTAAGAGAGATAAAAAGAGAGAGGGGGAGGCGGAGAGAGAGGGGGAGAGAGGGGGGGGTGTAGAGGGGGTGGTTATGGGTAGGGAGAGTAGGGGGGGGGTTAGGGACAGAGAGGGGGGTAGGGGTAGTGAGAGTATGTAAGAGAGAGGTAGGGGTGTTAGGGGATTGGGAGAGAGAGAGATGGGTGGGGTTAATTTGTAGGTGGAAGAGTAGGGGAGAGAAAGAGTGAGAGATGGGATTAGCAAGGGTTGTGGGGGAGAGAGACTGAGATGAGGAGGGGGGTTAAAGGTAGGAGGAGTCATGAGGGTCTGAGAGTAATAGAGGGGGTTAGTAAGGAGGGGTGTTATAGGTAGGAGGAGGAGTAGGGCGGTCTGAGAGTAGTAGAGGGGGGTAGTAAGGGTTAGCGAGATGAGGGGAGAGAAAGGGTGGGGTTAGTTATAGGGTAGGAGTATGGGGGAGGGAGGGAGGGAGGGGGGGATGGAGAGAATGGGAGGTGTTACGGGGTTGGGGGAGAGAGAGGTGGGGACTAGGGGTGGGTGGAGAGAGAGAGAGAGAGAGAACCCGGGGAGTGGGAGGGAGGGTGTGGGTGGTTAGGGGTTGGGGGAAGGATGGGTGTTAGGGAAGAGAAAGAGATTGAGATCGTGACGGGGGGAGGGGTAGGCTGGAAGAGGGAGGTTGGAGGAGAAAATGAGATAGAGATTGGGGTGGGGTGGGGATTTAGGGAGGATAAGGGAAGTTAGATATAGGGGGTTATAGGTTGGGGTAGGAGAGAGAGAGAGAGAGGGAGAGAGAGAGAGAGAGAGGAGGGGGTGGGATTAGAGGTAAGGGAAGGAGTAGGGGGAGGGGGGTTAGAGGTAAGTGGATGATTAGGGAGGGGAGAGAGTGAGAGAGGGGTTTAGTAAGGGTTAGGGAGAGCAGGGGGGTTAGTGGTAGTGGGAAGCATAGGGGAGAGAGAGAGAGAGGGGCGGGGGCAAGTAGAAGGAGTAATTATGGGTAGGGAGAGTAGGATGGGGTTTAGGGAGAGAGAGCAGGGGGTTAAGGGTAGTGAAAGTGTGAGAGTAAGAGGGGTGGTGTTAGGGGGTTGGTGGACAAAGAGAGGGCTCGAGTGGGGGTTAGGTGTAGTTGGAGGAGTACGAGAGAGAGTGAGTTAGAGAGGGGGTTAGTAAGGGTTACATGGAAGAGGTGTGAGAGAGAGAGAGGAGGTGGAGTTAAAGGTAGGGGTAGGTGTTGGGGGTGAGAGAGTGAGAAAGGGGTTTAATAAGGGTTAGAGAGAGAGAGAGGAGGAAGGGGGTTTAGTGATAGGGGGATGAGTGTGTGTGTGTGTGTGTGTGTGTGAGTGAGTGAGAGAGAGAGAGAGAGAGAGATCAGGGATGGTTTTGGGGGTGGTAAGTGATAGGGGGAGGGATAGTAGGGGAGAGAGAGAGAGTGGGGGTTAGGGGGAGGGGGAGTAGGGGAGAGAGAAGGGGGGCTTAGGGGATATTTCTGGGTAGGGAGAGTTCGAGTGGGGTTAGGGAGAGATTGTGGGTCTTAGGGGTAGTGAGAGTGTGTGAGAGAGAGGGGGGTGTCAGGGGGTTGAGGGAAAGAGAGAGGGGTGGGGTTTAGGTGTAGGTGGAGGAGTACGGTAGAGATAGAGCGAGAAAAGGGATTAGCAAGGGTTAGAGAGAGATAGAGATGATTTAGGGGTGTTAGAGGTATGGGGAGGAGTAGGGGGTGAGAGAGTGAGAGAGGGGGTTAGTAAGGGTTAGAGAAAGAGGGGGGCGAGGGAGGAGTGAGGTTAGCAGTAGGGGTAGGATTAGGGTGTGTGTGGGGTGTTAGGGGTTGGGAGAGAGAGAGAGAGAGAGAGAGAGAGAGAGAGAGAGAGAATGTGGGGCGTTAGGTGTTGCGAGAAAGAGAGAGAATGTGGGGTGTTAGGGTTTGGGAGAGAGAGAGGGGGGTGGGGGTTAGGGATAGGTGGAGGAGTAGAGGCATGCGCTTGCATGTATGTGTGTGTGTGTGTGTGTGTGTGTGTGTGTGTGTGTGTGTGTGTGTGTGTGAGAGAGAGAGAGAGAGAGAGTTGGGGGAAGAGGGGGAAAGAGGGGAAGGGTGTGGGTAATTAGCGGTAGGGGGAGGAGGGATGTTGGCGAGGAGGGGTTTGGGAAGGATTAGGGAATTTAGAGAGAAGGAAGGCTATAGGGTGTGTCATAGAGAGAGAGAGAGAGAGAGAGAGAGAGAGAGAGAGAGAGAGATGGGTTTTGGTAAATGGTTGGGGGAGGGGGATTAGGTGAGAAAGAGTGGGGGGTTAGGGATAGAGAGAGAGAGAGAGGGACAGAGGGAGGGAGAGTGGAGGGGATGGTTATGGGCAGGGATAATAGGAGGGGGTTAGGGAGAGAGAGAGAGAAGGGGATTAGGGGTACTGAGAGTGTTAGAGGGAGAGGGGGTTGTTAGGGGGTTGGAGAGAGAGAGAGGAGGTGGGTTAGGGGAGAAAAAGAGATAGAGATCAAGGTGGGGGGTAGGGTTTTAGGGAGCATTAGGGTCGTCAAAGAGAATGGGGGTATAGGGTAGGAGAAGAGAAAAAAATAAGGGTGAGAAATATGGGGAGTTGATAAGTGGTAAGGGGATGGGCATTAGATGAGATAGAGAGTAGAGGGGGGTTAGGGGTAGGGGAGAGAGAGGGGAGTGGAAAGGGTGGTTATGGGTAGGGAGAACCTAGAAACCAAATATATTAATAGCTACAAATACACCTAAATATAAAATCCCACTGCATAAAAGAGACACAACCAAATTTAGAGTCTCCCTGATACGCCTACCATGTTAATAGGTAATAGGATGTACGTATGAGCTTAAAGAGTTGTCAAATGCCAAACATGGAATTTTATCGTGGCCTACAAAGTGACCCGTTAAGGGGATCATTGTTGCTTAATAATTTTAATCAAATGGCACTTTTAGGGTACAGCAACAGATGACTTCTTATTGTTTTCATTATATGAGTCATCAGAACACAATCTGTCAAATGTGTCATATAGGATTTGTACCTCAAACTGGAGGAGAAGTTGTTGAGACCAAAAAATTTATGTTCCAAGAAATAGTCGTCGGCGGTGACCCATACACCCATTAACAGACCTTTCGAAAAGCCTGTATATCCATAAGCAGAGATAAGGGTGACGAATATATCTAAAAATATGTATTGGAAAGATGCAAGTGAACAAGCCATGTGCATATCTTAATTTCGTTTGTCTGACTTTGCTTCTATGCCTTGCTTTCATCCTATACAAAAATTCATAATTACAATTGCGAATCAGATAAACCCGCATTTGATTTCTTCAAAGTCAAAAGGCCGTGTTGAGTTCATAACAAATATGGTGTGTTGAATATTGTGTGTTTTATACTTACCATCTGCAAATTCGTCAAAGGGTGGGTTTGAATTGCTTATAAATACACCTTTATTTCTAGTTCCTGATCATTCACCTTGCCTTTCACCTCTCTATTCTCTCGTTACATTTAACTTGATAAACATATTCGTTCATCGGTTTATTGTTCTTCCAACGATAGACTATATATTGTCCCTCAATCCAAGCGGAGGCGTTTATTTAAATTCTAACATGGCGGCCACGGGGGTCTATTGCATCGTGATATGCAGTTTGTTAATCTCTGCGTTCTTTCCAATAACAATCTCCAGGCTTTGTTTCCTCCATGAAGCCACTGCTGACTCCAAAATGAAGGACACTTCCAATTATATCAATAAAATATCTGAAGCTTATATTCAAGAGACCAATAAAGCGCCCACCATTGATCTTACTCTACTAGATGATAAGCTTCCAAAGACTGGTTATACTCGCTTGGCTCCTTCATCCTGCCATAACCTGGTGATAGACACCATCAGCGCTGCACATTATAGTTGTTGATGCAAATTAAGTCGATAGATTATTCCATCAAATCTTCTTGAACGTGACATCGCATCAGAAGAAGAAAGTCAATTCTCAAGATTGTGTTAAATAGTTGGAGTTCTATTTTGGGAAAATATAAAGGTTGAATTCCAAGAGTCTTCTAGATATCCATTATTTGTTTTATTACGCAGTGTGTTCATTAGTTTGTATTGATATACAATTATGAACTTTACATGAATGAATTAGGGACACCTCCAATACAAATAACATCTCTGAATCTTATATCCAAGAGACCAATAAAGCGCCTACCATTGATATTAGTCTCTTGAATGATAAGCTTCCAAAGAGCGGTTATACTCCCTCGGCTCCTTCAGCCTACCATAACATGGTGGTAGACATAGTCGGCGCTGTGCGTTATAGTTGTTGATGTAGATTAAGTTGATAAGTTAATCCACAATTATTCACTATAGATCTCTTTAATGAAAATTGTCATGAGTAAATTATCAGGGACTCTTTATTGAAAATGCTAATGCGTAAATTATCAAACTATTTATTGAAAATTGATGCAAACCTTTGCCTCAAATTGTACCAACACGTTTTCTCACTCCAAAAAATGGCATAAATATGAATTGGCTTTGCATGTAATCATACTCATAAATTAATTAAAAAGTAATATTTTGTCTTCCTTGTTTGAACACAACGAGCATATAATAGTTGATATCCTTCTTGTTTGGTAAACACTAATCTTTGCTTAAAGTTGAAGTATAGTAGTTGGTATTGAAACTCAAAACTATTTATTATTTTCATAGAGAGGAATTAATATAGGGAAGATGTTATATCATATAAGGTTTGTGATAAAAAAATAAAGATATTAGATAGTATATGTCAATTCTAAATTTTACATAAATATTTAAAAAAAAATCAATGTATATGTATTTTAATTTTGAATCTATAAAGTAGTGAGGACGATCACATTTTTTCAAGTCTAATATTTGTTATCTCTAGTTATGGTTTTCAAATTTCAGAAAATTGTGGATGCACAAAACATGTACACATTTTTGGAACCTCATAACACATTTTTTTAGTACCACATAATACTAGAGAATTTTGGTTAAATTCAGCATACAATTTGTATTTATCTTTATGGTTTTTTGTTTATTCCATTCTTAGTATAGATTACAAAACCTTTAAAACAATCTCCAATTTAATTACGAATTTATAATCATAGGAAATCTAATATAGGCATGTATAATCCTTATTATCAGCCACCATATCCTTACTTGAAGACCAAATATTACATAGAGAGGTTATGTGTGGTATTGAGGCCTCTTTCATCACCCTTGAGCCATAAAAGATACCTTTAGAAACTATGGCTAAGTATAATCCCCCAACCATAATCAAAGCCCCAAGAACTATACCTAGAGTTGAAAACATCCTAATGTTGTCCATATACCCACTTTGTGGTGACAAATCCTCTTGCGAACTCCTCTGATATGGTTTGAGGCATCATTCTTTGGCCTTGACATTTAGAAATTATTTTTAGGGATTAAAGCCCACATTTCCTCTCCTAAGCATTTCCAACACTCCTATAGCCATTCCTACTGCTCAAAACCTTATAATGATGGTCATATCCCGAATTAGAGGTCATTTATATCTCTTACATAATTCATGTAGGATGGTCTAAGGAGTTTTTTAAGGACCTTGAGCCATAAAATATTGCTTTAGGGCCTAAGGCTCAAGTCCCCCTACCACGTCTAGGAGCTTGAGTCCCATATACCTACTGCTCACAAACTCCTAATGGAACCCATATCCTAATTCAGAGGTCAATGATGAGCTCAAGAGATCTAGTGTGGTGGTTTGCAGCCATCCTTATTTGCTATGTTCCAAGAAAATTCCCAGGGCCTAAGCAACATTTTTCCTCTCACAACCATGTTTAAGGGTACAAGACTAATACTTATCCTTAAAAATTCCTAATGGTGTACATACCCCCCTCAGAGGTCAAGACACCATTTAGGAGGTCTCTTATGGTGGTCTCACGCATATTCTTGGCCATGTATGCCTAAAACCTTATTTTATAGCCTAAGGTCCAGGGTTTCTCACTCAACCATGTGCAAGGCCCTATGATTCATACCTATGCTAAACAACTCCTAATGATTCCCATATCCTCATGCAAAAGCCAAAGTGCCCATGAAATGCTCCCCAACATTGGGGCAAGTAAGGAAGGAAGACAAGCTTGTTAATCATTAAGCTTGTGGGGTTCAAAGTAGAGTTATGTGATCTATTAAAACTTAAGTTGGCATTGGGAATTAATTAAGAGAGGTAGGGGATTATTGAATCATTATTAACTAGTCATAATTTCTTTGTTAGGAATTGGGGAAACAATGCATGACATGGGTTGATCAAGATTTATTTGGATGCTCATAGGAATGAATGCAAGTGATTGGCTTTCTTCAAGACCCGCACTTATTAAATAAATATCCATGGCCTAGTAATACTCTTGGGAGGTCATGTGTGATGGTTTGAGGAATTATTTATCTTGGACATTTATTCCTATAAGCTTATTTTTGAACCTTTCCTCCCTTGACCATGTCCAAGGCCATGAGACCTATACCAAGTGCTGAAAACCTACTAGTGACACTTGTATTCCCACTTAGAGGGAAATGATACCCTCATGAGTTCATGTGGGTGATTCAATGCATTATTCTTAACCATGGATGCCTAAAATATATGTTTAGGTTCTAATGCCTAGGTTTCATCTTGTGACTATATTGAATGATCCTAAACACATATCTACTAGTCAAATATTCTCAATGTCACTAAAATCACTACTCAAAGACCTTTGATACCCTCACGATTTCATGTGTGGTGGTTCAAGGAATTGTTCTTAGCCTTGTGTTATGAAAATATTCCTTTAGGATTTTAGCCTAAAGTTTCCTTCCTTGACTATGTACAAAGCCCCAACACCTATACCTAGGGCTCTAAAGTTCATAATAATTATGATACCCTCACTCATAGATCAAATATACCTTAAACAGATCATGATTCGTGGTTCAAGGCATTGTAAGATCTTGACCATGGAATCCCTAGAAGATTCCTTTAAAACCTAAGTCCCAAAGTTTCTACCTCATACATATCTAAGGCCCCGAGACCCATACATAGTGTCCAAAAGTTCCTAATGGTGCCAATATCTCTAGTGAGATCCAAGCATAAACTCAGAAGGTCATGTGTGGTGGTTTGAGGCATCATTTGTAGTTCTAGGTGTCTAGAATTTTTATTTAGGGCCTATGTCCCAATTTTCTATACCTAGCTATGTCTACAGTCCTAAGACTCATAATCAGTGATTAAATATTATATTTTCACCCACGTCATCATTAGAAGGGAAATAATTCCCTTGGTAGGTCATGCATGGTGTTTTAAGGTGTCATTCTTTTCCTTGGATGATTCACAACTTCATTTGGAACCTAATGCTTAGGCTTCCTCTCCCACCTTTACCTTAACTATGTCTAGGAACCCTTATATTATGCTAAAAAAATCCTCATGGATCCCATATCGCAACAACCAATAAAACATGCGAGAGAAAAATAAATACAAATACAAGCAATCAACAATAGCAACACCATATTTATCCTCGAAAATCCTGCAGGAAAAAAAATCATCAAGAATAGATCTATTATTGGACCTTGGCCAAACTAGGCCAAGGCCACCAAGAGAATCTCTCCTACTCACATTGGCCCCTTATAATGGAGGATTCCATCCCTATAAATAGGTTTATTTACATGCAAATGCAACTAGCAAGAAACAACCGCCTACCAAAACCATGTGGCTGAAACCACTTACATCCTTGCTCAGTCCCGAGTCAAGGTTAACCCTAACAATCCCACCCTTTAAAATTGAATTCAGGAATTGCATTGGATCTAACCCTACAAAAAACAACTAGAGTACTCAGCAATATCGTTTACATGTAGATTACACAATGTCATCTCTATTCTCCTTTTTTTCATTGCTATTACATCCATAATCCTCTGGGATAACCATTGATTCTTTCAAATCTAATTTCTCTAAACTTGACTTTCCCTTCATGTGCTGCACTTCCACAAGCCTTCTGTACCTTCAAACAATTCATCATTGATGTCAATATAAAAGGGAATCCATCTACCAGAATACATGGGTCCTCAGCCGTTGTAACCGCCAGTTCTCTAGGAATCATTTTCTTTTGCGTGGTTCATCAATACATTAAACTTTTCCTTAAGCATAACTTGGTCCCAACACAATGAGATTAATCCATCTCACATTCCCCATTCCACATCAAGCTAGCATAAGAGTACACCTTCCACCCTCGTAGCTACCCAAGTGGTTCATTACACAACTTGATGCTACATCCTCTTCTACACATAAGAGTGATACACATACTCCAATACATGTAGGCCTAAACATGGGGAATCAACTCTAAATGGGAACCAAAAAACCTCAGTGGTGTCAGGTACAACCGATCATGCACCTGCACCCCTTACAACACATGTTCAATAATTTAAACTTAGGTATTAAAACATTCAATTCTTTACTATCAAATCGCTTCACCTAATAACTGCTCGTTTCATCACACCACTGCCATTCTTTTTACCAGCTGCCTTTAACCATGATTCATCTATGCACATAAAAATAACTTTTATTTGAATATTCAATTCCATAAATGAATCCGCTTATATTCATTCCCTTACCATATACTTCCAAGTAAAAACAAAAAAAGTCAAGATAATCCCTTCTTTATACATCACATCAATTTAACTTTTGATACAAAACTTTCCATACCTTAAAAATGATTGGTTTAATTTTTGTTTGACATGAATGGCATAAAAAAAATCCTTTACATGAATCACCTCCCACTTCATTGCATTTCTACTGGCACAGATCTCAAATGGAAAATTCTCCTTTATGTCCTTCGTGGCCTTAGGCTTAACCTTCACTTATGAAAGGATGACTTTCTCTAGATATACCTGGTCCTAAGTAGAAGTCATATTTGTTGATGTAATGAAAGCATTCTCTTGGAATGACATTGAATTTTATGATATTATTCATCTCTTATAATAATTCTCGAGGTTAATGTTATTATTTATGATATTTAGAATGCTCCATCAAAAAATTAATCACAAATTATTTTCTCAAGGCTCAACTCCTTATGGATTGGCTCGTCCAATCAAGAATGATTTCTCCTTGCAACGATTTCTCCTTTTTGGTAGGTTCCATCTCCTTTTCAAGAACTTGAAATAAGTTTGATTTACTAAGAAGCAATAAATCCACCAACAAATCATGGTATCAACACTAATAGATTCATCACATCTACCACAGCAGATGTAAGCATACATTGAGTAGGCTTTCCTTCATAGTCTCTTCACATGATGCATATGGGAACGCAACCTTCCTCCTCACATGACACTGCCTTCTTCCTCAGGCATAATATATATGTACTTCAACATGCATATCTAGGCATCTCTAGCACCAGAGATGTAGATCCACTCACAGATCCATGAGATCGAAATTAGTAATGAACAAATCTACACTTTAACTAGGTGATATGCAATTTCTCCTTGCAAATCCAAGTGTTGAAGCAATAGATCTGCCATTTTCCATTATGCACCTACAGGAAGTTTCATCTACACATTCTAATACAACTGTTAGCAATAAAACACGTGAGAGAAAAATAAATACAAATACAAGCAATCAACAATAGCAACACCATATTTATCCTGGAAAACCCCGTAGGGGAAAAAGAAGTATCAATAATAGATCTGTTATTAGTCCTTCGACAAACTAGGCCAATGACACCAAGAGCATATTTCTTTCTCACATTGGCCCCTTACAATGGAGGATTCCAACCCTATAAATAAGGTTCTTTACATGAAAATACAACTAGCAAGAAACCACTGGCTACCAAAACCATGTGCCTGAAACCACTTACGTCCAAGTGCTCATTCCCGAGTCAAGTTTAACCCTAACAAGATTTACGATAAAATATGAAAGATGATAGGATTTAAAAAACAGGTGAATGAAAATCGCTAAACAAAAGTAGAAAAACATAGACATTTACGATGATCCTAGGAAAAATCATAGACTTTTTATGATATGGAAAAAAAAATGAATTCCCAATCAAAACATAGAAATAAAAGTAGAAAAATGATAACATTTACAATAGACATTTCCCATAATTGATATACTATATCATACCTAATTAGAAATGGATAGCTTAGACATAAATTCAACAAGAGGCATAACATAATATGTAATGATAGAATATTGTTTGGATCAAGCATACTACTACCAGCTCCTTCCAAATCTATGGAAGTAACCCAGTGACTTGTCTTCTCAAGAAGATGTTGACCTTTATACCATACCAACTACCATGTCCTGCTCTGTGAACCAACAAAATTTGTTCTGCTTTCTCAAAATCACCACGTTTCTCCATGCCTTCACGTTTACTTCCACCAAATTCAATAACCTATTGTATAAGCTCCACTAAAGAGTCAGATTGCATTGAAATCATAGTAGTGGTATTCTATATATAGGTATGATGCAACACAATTTCTAGGGTGGTGAGCACTCACTAGGCAGTGACAACTGATAGCTTACTTTACCTCAAGTAGGTGCACTCAAAACCGAGCACATTAAGAATGCTCTAAACGAAAGAAACTTGATAAAAATAAAATGCAATACTAATGGAACATTATGAATCGCACGTTGATCATGCAACCTACCACGCAAATGTAAAGAGGATGAGGAAGACACATTTCCAATGAAGAGATGCATGCATATAGCCACACTTCGAGGGTGATTGCAGGCCAACTCCAAGGACAAGGTGCAATAGACTGAGCACCGTCAACAAGGATCTGGCTAGGATATCAAGATGTCATTGATGCTTCAGATTACCAAATGGAAAGTTTTTCGGATAATAAAAAGATGCATGCGAAAAAATTAGGATAAATTACAATCATTATTATTCAAAATTTAAGTTATACATATAATTATTACCATTGCAAGATGTTAAAAAACCAAGAGATTACATTTCCCTTCTTTGGCAAGGGAAAAACAAAGTCAAGTTAAGAGTACAAGGGTCACAAGAAGAGGATGTGCATCTGAGACTCTTCCAAGAAGAAGCATCAAATAAAGTGTCGAAGAGGAACCTTATAAAGCCATTAAGGAGTGTTTTAGGGCTCCCACCATTGAGTCCCTATAGGAACTCATAGTCTAGAAGCATGGACATCTAAAGTGGAATACCCAATAATTGACCACTCACAAATACCTATGGTTAACAACCTTGTCGACGTGTAAATGTTCAATTCTAAAACATTGTAATTGTCACAGCATTGTAAATGTTTAATGTTTGAATTTGTAGATTGTGAATGTTAAGTGTTTGAATTGGTAGAATGTGTTGTTGAGCTTACGTCCATAATTATGAGGAGTAATGTAAGAGTTCTATGCACGGGATACATTGTGATTTTAAGTTACAAAGGTTATGAAGAATAAGGACAAGTTTGAGCAAGGAAATTTCTCGTGTCTTGGAAATTTCTCGTTGCGTTGGGATGTGGAGAGTGAGAAGATGCATGCACTACATCTGTTCCTTTTGTGTTGTGTTGTTCACCCTCCTTGCCTCCCATGGATTCCATAAATACAACATTAATATCCACTACTCTTCCCGCCTTTGTATTTGCATTCCATCCATCACTGTAACGAAGAAAGAAAAGCAATGGGTGTTTTCTCCCCCTCCTACGTCGACGCTAAAAATATGGGTGAGTTTAGGCGTGGCCCTTCTCCTCCTCCTTTAGTGGGGCTCCTCCAATGTTGATGCAGCTGAAGACAATATGTTTGGAGAGGATGTGCAGCAACAAGGACGGTCATGCGACCCACAAATATTTCCTTCTACCGGGACTTCTTGGAGCGGCGGAGAGCTGCTGCAACAAATTGGAAAGAATGTCTCCATAATGCCGATGTCGAGCCATATAGCAAGTGTTTGATCAATTTTGTCTTATGATTCATTGACGGAGGACCTCTCCATGGATTCTAATTCTCAAGGTGCAGCTTGTAATCAACGCCGCCGCCACAACAAAGAGCGCGGAAGGGAAGAGGAGGAGGAGATGGTGGAGAGAGCCCAACACCTTCCGAATACCTGCAACATCCTCCAGCCCCCCCGCCGCTGTGATATTCAACGCCACTCTCGTAAGTCATTCCATTATTTTCTTGATTCCTGTTATTACATTCTCTAGTCTTCCATAGCCATACTTTAAATGTGAAATCTTCAAAAAAAAAAAAAAAAAAAAAAAAAATTTCTTTTTCTTTCCAGTTCTCTTTATAGCACTTAAGAAGAAGACAGTTTTTACACTTATCTGTATTTAATTTGTTAATACTATCATGACATTGAGCTTACCGGTGTCTTTCCCTTGTTCTTCTACTAGATAGAAGGTTATCTATAATGACATACCACTTACTTAGCTACGGCTAATACTTCCTTCTCTTTGGCATGCAGAATACTATGTTTTCTGGGTTTTTTCCAAGATGTCGGAGCGTCTCCATGATATCGTAACAAGGTATGGAATATATTTTAATCATCCACAATTAAATGTTTTTATACATATAGCTTAATGTCGTATTCTCACCTAGCATCCATTCAATACGTCCTTAAATGGAAAAATAACAATGTGCTAGTGCATTATATCACCCTTTAGTCACTAGACTATTAAGATGTGAGTTTTTAGAAATAAAAACCACCCAACTCCTAAGTCTCCAAGGTTCATTGAAAGATTATGGTTATTACAACTCCGAATTTGATAAAAGTTTGATTGTTCAACAAGTCTTAACAACTAGGGGATTTCAAAAATCTATGCATAAATGTAAACCCTCCAATACGAAGTGACCCTAACAATTTATTACAGGGTTTGATACATCCACCAACGATTTCAGCGTAGTAAATGCACCAGCTTGTACCATCAAGACATTTACAGTTGAAAGATGCCACTTGTATTTCGACAGGGCACTCGTACGGGGTAATCATAGTTTTCAGATAGGCCATGTGACTACATGTACATTGTTGAATGATATGATGCCACCTGCACCGGAAGGACAGGGTTACTTGGTCTCGGCGTTGGGTTAAGTCATTTTTCAACAAACAGATGAAACTCTCGGAAATCATTCTTTTTGGCATTTGAGTTTTGGGGTTCACGGTTATGTCCAACCCAACTCTGGCAATTCGAACATAGACCTGTAAACTTCATTATCTCTGTAATGTCTATTACAACGAGGAAGAAAGATTAATTTTATTTGGGCTTACTCCAGAGGAAGTTCACGTTACCTTGAGGACGCAGCCATCCTGTCAACACAATGTCTCGGAGGTAATCGAAAGAAATAGTAACTCGAACCTGTCTGTTAGTTGATTGCTTACAGTGTATTTATATCACCAATTTACTAATGTTCTGTTTGTAATAATGGCAGGTGTTCCTAGTTCGAGTTAATCCGACGGCAGCGGGGTCCTTCCTTAACGGTAAGTGGTATTGCTACTCTGCCTTTCTGAGGAGACAGGAAACTAGGGAAGGCTCCTTCAAGGCAACAGAAATTTTGTAGTTTAAATTCATGGTTAGTTCAGTATTTTTGAAAATACCAGAAATTCGTGATGGCTTGGTCTTTGAACCCGATGTAATCCTATTTCTTTGTTATTAAATGGATTGCCTAGGTTTAGACACAGGGTAGGGTTCTTTTACTTTATTTAAGACTCGAATCTGCTGGAATACAGAATAAATCTGTTAATACTATGAATGGACGGGAAGGGTTTACGCCCTCAGGGTTTTAACGCTGGAAAACGAATTTATTAATGATGTGTTAACAATTCTGTCTATTTTCCATGTATTATCTGTGTGATAGATAAGTGCCATTCATCAGTCGTGGGGCAGAGAATTTTTAAGGATCCTGTAGTTAGCTAACTCTGGTGCTTTCGTCTGTCTAGAAATTGTGAGCTAGTAGTCTACAGAATGAAAAGAATGATAGTATAACTGTGTTCAAAAATAAAATCAAAACGTGGAATGGATATGTCGTGTTTCTCATTTGGACCTGATTTAATATAAATAATTTCTCGTCCAAGCTTGGAAGCTGTGTCATTTTCCTATATATTGAAAAAGCATTTGCCTGTAATTTTACCCAATAGAATCGATATTCGAAAATGTTACATCTATGGTATGATAGGAGTTTAGTTTAAATACGTTATAATGTTCTCATATTATTCATACTGTCGAGGTTTATACTCTGTGCAATTGTAAAGGCATTTGCCTGGAACGTTTCATAGAAAAACAGATCTGTGGAATGATAATGATAGGAGTTCTGTGATATATATATATATATATACTTTGTTTTCTTCAAAATTAATTTGCTTGCAATATAACACCACAGTAATAATAAAGATACGATCTGATCGGAATTTTTATATATATATGTTTTTGTTTTCTGCTAAAAATTCATACTGCCGATCGGTATATATATATCGTATCACAGAAAACCCTAATTATCTTGTCATTCACAGAAGAATGAAGTTAAAGAAGTAGATCGGGATTTATCCCCTGCGATTTAAAGTTTAAACCGTGAGGGAACAATACAGATTGTTGGCCTTCGAACCAAGAGTATTAACCAAATAAAATTTTCTATAATATACGGGTAGTTTGGGATATTACCTCGTTTCAGTACTATCATCTATATCCCCTTTGTAATTAAATAAAAAAAAAACATTATAACCTAAACCTTGGAATCATGGAATTCTCTGTACTATTTATGATCCATACCTTCTTTATCCGTCGTAAGGTATAAGAAGGGCAAAAAATTATTTCCTAGACTCTAATAAATTAAAACAAATAAACAGAAAGAAATGAAGGAAAAACATGTAATTTCTTTTGGGGCTTTATAGTTTGATCTGTAACCACGGGTAGAAGTAAACAGTAAAATATACAGAAATCCTACAATCCTTACTGAGGCTTAAAAATCAATGGTGATCCTTGATAAAACAATTCTTTTGCGAGTACATTCTTCATTCCATTTGGCTGCTGGTTTATCATTTATTATTACATATCGATAATACAGATCAAACAATATTTGAATGACAGAATTTACCTGGACATCAATAGTACTTATATTTTAACAAAAAGGAATCAAATAAATAACAGGAATTATTTCTAGTCTGAGATAACAAAACCTGGAACTTGAAACCAAATGTAGTAGGAACAGCCACGTTCCTCCCAACCGTAGATTAGGTACAAACACCAAGTCTGTCCGCAATCACCCCCGAGCCAGACACATGCATGGCGAAATGTGGACAGCTAGCCTCAAACTCAGTATTATTTTCCTGAATCCCTTGCCTAACACAGAGTGCTCACACAGCAAGTGAAATTCCTTCCGGCATACTCAGCAGCGTCCTGCCTCCTCACATATGCCATCCTTTTATAATTTTGCCTAGGTCTTTCCATTGGTAGCCAATTCCTCATGGAATTTTCGCAGCTAACCAAATCCCTGATTTTCAGGGTGTGTCTAGTGTCTTAAATGCACTCCTGACACTTGTTCTGATGTCCCAGAGGCTAACTCTAACTTGTCCCCCACTTCTCCATGCATGATCTTCTCATTTAACTTGGTTGTTCCCACTCATTCTTTTATTAATAGAATAAAATTGTTTGTTTACATCAGTCCTCCTAGGACTTAAGTCAGCCAATTTCTCATCTGGCTTCCTCATTGCATAAATCTCAAATTAATAAAAATAATTTTAAAATAAATCAAACATACTGTTTTTTTTTTTTTTATCATTGGAGAGGGATGTCACATCCTTGCCCCCTTATTGTGAACACTGTCCTCAGTGTTCTAGTCTTCATCCATCTGTTCCGGGAATAGATTCGGGTACCTTTCTAGTATTTCGCTTTCCAATTCCCAGGTTGCCTCCTCAGGACTAAAGTGCTTCCATTGTACCTTTACCTAAGCGATGGCTCAGTTCCGAAGTACTGTTTCTTTCCTGTCCAGAATGCGTAAAGGTTCCACTTGAAACTCGCCTTCTGGAGCCTCCTGTATCAAATTCCAATCAATAATATGAGTGGGGTCATGAATATATTTTTTCAGTAATGAAATGTGAAAAACATTATGAATTTTTAAGTGTGCGGGTAATGCCAGTTTATAGGCTACGGGTCCAATCCTCTCAAGTACTTGGAAAGGCCCACAGAATCGTGGTGCCAGTTTACTGCAACTTCCCATCCTGAGTGAGCTTTTCTTTGCTTTAACCCGCAAGTATACATGGTCTCCAACTGAGAACTCCTTATCTCGCCTTTTCAAGTCAGCATAGCTCTTTTGGCGGTCTTGGGCCACCTTTAAATTCTTCTGTACCCTTTGGACTGTTTGTTCCATGTCTTTCAGCAAATCTGGTCCTACCAATAAGCGATCGACCGGACTATCCCAGCTAACTGGGGTAGTGCACTTTCTCCCATAAAGAATTTGAAATGGACTCATTCTTGATGATGCTTGGTATCCGTTGTTGTAAGCGAATTCTACTAGATGTAAGTAGTCTTCCCATTTGCTGGGTCTCTCCATGACGTACATTCTCAGCATGTCTTCAATGATCTGATTTGTACGTTCAGTCTGTCCATCTGTTTCAGGGTGATAACTCGTGCTGAAATTAATTCTTGTTTCCAAACCTGCAAACAAAGATTTCCAGAATTTGGAGGTAAATTTTACATCCCTATCTGAAATTACCATCTTTGGTACTCCATGTAATCTGAATATTTCTTTTAGAAATATTCCTGCAATATCTGCTGCCTTGTAGGTGGTTTTTACCGGAATAAAATGCGCTGATTTGCTAAATTTGTCAACCACCACCATTATGGAATCATGTTGTCGCTGGGTTCTTGGCAAACCTGTGATAAAATCTAGTGAAATCACTTCCCATTTCCATTCAGGAATTGGTAATGGTTGTAATAACCCAGCAGGATGTCTATGATCTGCCTTCACCTGTTGGCATTCCAAGCATTTAGATAAATAATCAGCTAGTTCAGTTTTTAGATTAGGCCAAAAGAACTGTTTTCTGAGGGCTGTTATCATTTTTTTATACCCGGGGTGACCTGCAAAAGGGGGTTTGTGCATTTCGTTTAGAATAAACAATTTAAATTCTGCAACATTAGGCATGTACAGCCTATCTTTGAACCAAATCAGACCTTTCTGGCCTATTTTGAAATCTATCCCGTTCATGTTTTTCTCGTTTTGCTGAATTTTATTTTGCAGATCTATGTATTCTGCATCCTGTTTGCTTCCCATTTTCACTTTGTCCATGAGATTACTTTCTGGTTGACTCATTATTATCTCGTACACCTCGTGGGTCCTTCGACTAAGTGCATCTGCCACCGTATTTTCCTTACCCTTTATGTGTTTTACATCAAAGTCGAATTCACTTAAGAAAGCCATGCACCTTGCCTGTCTGGCATTGAGTCCTGGTTGGTTAAATAGGTTCTTGACACAAGTGTTATCGGTTAATAACAAGAATTTCTTTCCCAGCAGGTAGTGACGCCACATTTTCAGTGCGTGTACTACTCCTGTTAATTCCAAGTCATGAACCACGTAGTTGCGTTCATGCTCCTTTAATTTTCGTGATTCGTAACATACTACATGTCCGTCTTGGGACAGTACTCCTCCTACTCCCTGTTTACTTGCATCTGTACAGACCGTGTATTCTTTACATGGGTCTGCTACTTTTAGAATAGGTGCCTTGGTCAGCAATTCTTTGAGTCGTTCAAAACTTTCTTGACACTTGCAGGACCACACAAACTTTATCCCCTTCTTCTGTAGTGAGGTAATGGGATAGGCGATCTTCGAGAATCCCTCAATGAACCTCCGGTAGTAACCTGTGAGTCCCATGAAAGATCTAATATCAGCTACATCTCTCGGTACTGGCCAATCCGCTATGGCTTTAATTTTCTGTGGGTCGACTGAAATTCCTTCAGCAGAAATAATATGGCCTAAGTACTGGATTTCCTTTTTAAAGAACTCACATTTCTCCAACTTTGCATACAACTGGTGGTCCCTCAAGGTTTGCAATACAATTCTTATATGCTGTTCATGTTCTTCCTCCGTCTTAGAGTATATTAGGATATCATCAATAAAAATCAGCACAAACTGATCTAGATATTTGTTGAAAATACCATTCATTAAACACATGAATGTGGCAGGGGCGTTGGTTAACCCAAAAGGAATTACTACAAATTCATAGTGTCCGTATCGGGTACGGAAGGCGGTTTTACTTATGTCTTCATTTTTAATACGAATCTGATGGTACCCAGATCGAAGATCCAGTTTGGAAAAGATCCTTGCTCCCCCTACCTGGTCGAACAAATCATTGATTCGTGGTAAAGGGTATTTATTTTTAACAGTTACCTTATTCAGTTGTCTATAATCAATACATAGTCTTAGAGTCCCATCCTTTTTCTTGACAAACAGAACCGGTGCACCCCAAGGTGAGACACTAGGTCTTATATACCCTTTGTCTAGTAATTCTTGAATCTGAATCTTTAATTCCGTCAATTCTGGGATACTCATTCTATAAGGTACCTTTGACACTGGTGCTGATCCTGGTAAGAGTTCAATGGAGAAATCTATTTCTCATTGAGGTGGTAACCCCGGTATTTCCTCTGGAAATACGTCTAGGAACTCACCTAAGACAGGATGCTCTGCTATGGAAGTTTGACTTTCATTGAGAAGTAAATCAGATACTCTTACAGCGTAAATCTTGCATTCTTTCCTCATGCACTTCTTTAGCTGCATAGAAGAAATCTGCCTAACAGAAGCAGGTTTCTGTTTTCCAATCACTGTTCTTAGAGTTTGGTCTTCCGCAATGTAGGTAAAGTTTTTGGTAAAGCAGTTCAGTACTACTCGATATTTTTCAAGCCAGTCCATACCTATTATCATGTCGTAATATCCTAAGGGCAACACATTTAAATTAACCTTCGTTTTGTGGTC
Organism: Larix kaempferi; assembly: GCA_027924585.1. NCBI lineage: Eukaryota > Viridiplantae > Streptophyta > Pinopsida > Pinales > Pinaceae > Larix > Larix kaempferi. The sequence goes on from BSBM01001167.1 coordinate 1,286,208, forward strand.
CTGTATTTGAAGTTCACAGTCAGATATATATTCAATTACCTTCCTCTTTGCTCAAGTGGCTAACTGAACTAACCAGGGCTTTGGGTGCTTTACCTTGGTGAGTTGACAATGCTCCATCATCATGGGAGTGATGTAACTTAAAGTTGCCCCCGGGTCAATTAAAATAGTATAAGTATGGTCAGAGATTGTACCTTCAATTTCCACAATTGCAGATTGGTGATCTGCCTGTCGGTCCTCCAAGGCTGCATTGATTCGGTGATAACTTTTCCCAATGTCTCCCACCGTGGATGCTTCTTGCACATTATGCAGTACCCTGTTCGTCTCATTATATCGGGGACAATTCCTGCGTAAATGAGCTTCACCACATTCCCAGCATTTCAGGGGTTCCTTAGGAGTACCGATACCTCCTTTTATTCCTGTGTTAGGGGCTTTGAAAGTTTTCTGCTGCAACTGTTCATTTCTGGGAAATGAATTTCCCTGGAAGTTTTTGGGCATGTTCCTGAAGGGCGGGGGTTTGTAACCTTTCTTCCGCTGGTTAAACTTTTCCTGTTTCCTGTCCTTCCATGCTTGAGTGGTGTCATTTCTTTGTTTGTATTGCTCATAACACAATCTGGCCTTTCTCAGTGCTTCTTCTAAAGTTCTGGGATTGTCGAACTCGATTCGATCTTTATAGGACTGTGGCAGGCAGCTTAAGAACCGCTGTACCTTCAGTTTTTCTTCCTTGATATATGGAACGAACCGTAATAAGTCTAGGAATTTATTGATGAGATCTTCCATTGTCATTTGGCCCAGCTTTAATTCGTAAAATTCCTTGGTTTTTCTTTCATAGTAACTTTCTGATAGGTACTGTTTCTTGAAATATTTCTTAAATTCCGACCATTCGAGGTTCTTTTCTTTCAGTCCTTGGGAAATCTTCAGGTCTTGCCACCATATGCTGGCTTTCCCCTTTAGGTTGTACACCGCCATTTTGACTTTCATATTACTAGAATAGTTGTAGATCTGAAAGTATTTCTTTATGTCTAGCAGCCAGGCTTCTGCTTCTTCGCCAGTCTTTGATTCTCCATCGAAGCTTGTAGGTTTTATCTTTTTGAATTCACCCTCCAGATGGTCAACCTTTCTTTTTCCCATAGTCTTATCTTGATGTTCAGATTTATGGGTCTCATTGGAGGAATCTCCCTTCTTCTCAGCGTTCTCATTAGTCTCCTCTTTCCTCTTAGTATCTTCTTTCTGTTTTTCGCCATTGTTCCTTTCATGAAGGCTCTGCAGCAAAATCTCATTAATTTCCTGTTGTTTTTCCTGGGCCTTCTTTAGTTGCTCATTGTCTGCTTTGAAGCTCTGTATCTCCACGATCAGGCTTCTCATGGTTTCTAGTACCTGACTTGCTTCCGAATGTTCTGCTGTTCTTGCCTGTTCGTTTCCTTCAGGCTCCTCTCCGTATTCCTCGTGCGAAGTCATCTGAAAATTCAAAACTGGAATATACGCATGCATCATTCCAATAAATATATATTAAATTTTATTTCCTGCGCAACAAAACTAAGTGTTTTCCAAGGCGACAGGGTTGAATCTAGCTTTGATACCATATGTGAAATCTCCAAAAAAAAAAAAAAAAAAAAAAAAATTCTTTTTCTTTCCAGTTCTCTTTACAGCACTTAAGAAGAAGACAGTTTTTACACTTATCTGTATTTAATTTGTTAATACTATCATGACATTGAGCTTACCGGTGTCTTTCCCTTGTTCTTCTACTAGATAGAAGGTTATCTATAATGACATACCACTTACTTAGCTACGGCTAATACTTCCTTCTCTTTGGCATGCAGAATACTATGTTTTCCGGGTTTTTTCCAAGATGTTGGAGCATCTCCATGATATCATAACAAGGTATGGAATATATTTTAATCATCCACAATTAAATGTTTTTATACATATAGCTTAATGTCGTATTCTCACCTAGCATCCATTCAATACGTCCTTAAATGGAAAAATAACAATGTGCTAGTGCATTATATCACCCTTTAGTCACTAGACTATTAAGATGTGAGTTTTTAGAAATAAAAACCACCCAACTCCTAAGTCTCCAAGGTTCATTGAAAGATTATGGTTATTACAACTCCGAATTTGATAAAAGTTTGATCGTTCAACAAGTCTTAACAACTAGGGGATTTCAAAAGTCTATGCATAAATGTAAACCCTCCAATATGAAGTGACCCTAACAATTTATTACAGGGTTTGATACATCCACCAACGATTTCAGCGTAGTAAATGCACCAGCTTGCACCATCAAGACATTTACAGTTGAAAGATGCCACTTGTATTTCGACAGGGCACTCGTACGGGGTAATCATAGTTTTCAGATAGGCCATGTGACTACATGTACATTGTTGAATGATATGATGCCACCTTCACCGGAAGGACAGGGTTACTTGGTCTCGGCGTTGGGTTAAGTCATTTTTCAACAAACAGATGAAACTCTCGGAAATCATTCTTTTTGGCATTTGAGTTTTGGGGTTCACGGTTATGTCCAACCCAACTCTGGCAATTCGAACATAGACCTGTAAACTTCATTATCTCTGTAATGTCTATTACAACGAGGAAGAAAGATTAATTTTATTTGGGCTTACTCCAGAGGAAGTTCACGTTACCTTGAGGACGCAGCCATCCTGTCAACACAATGTCTTGGAGGTAATCGAAAGAAATAGTAACTCGAACCTGTCTGTTAGTTGATTGCTTACAGTGTATTTATATCACCAATTTACTAATGTTCTGTTTGTAATAATGGCAGGTGTTCCTAGTTCGAGTTAAGCCGACGGCAGCGGGGTCCTTCCTTAACGGTAAGTGGTATTGCTACTCTGCCTTTCTGAGGAGACAGGAAACTAGGGAAGGCTCCTTCAAGGCAACAGAAATTTTGTAGTTTAAAGTCATGGTTCGTTTAGTATTTTTGAAAATACCAGAAATTCGTGATGGCTTGGTCTTTGAACCCGATGTAATCCTATTTCTTTGTTATTAAATGGATTGCCTAGGTTTAGACACAGGGTAGGGTTCTTTTACTTTATTTAAGACTCGAATCTGCTGGAATACGGAATAAATCTGTTAATACTATGAATGGACGGGAAGGGTTTACGTCCTCAGGGTTTTAACACTGGAAAACGAATTTATTAATGATGTGTTAACAATTCTGTCTATTTTCCATGTATTATCTGTGTGATATATAAGTGCCATTCATCAGTCGTGGGGCAGAGAATTTTTAAGGATCCTGTAGTTAGCTAACTCTGGTGCTTTCGTCTGTCTAGAAATTGTGAGCTAGTAGTCTACAGAATGAAAAGAATGATAGTATAACTGTGTTCAAAAATAAAATCAAAACGTGGAATGGATATGTCGTGTTTCTCATTTGGACCTGATTTAATATAAATAATTTCTCGTCCAAGCTTGGAAGCTGTGTCATTTTCCTGTATATTGAAAAAGCATTTGCCTGTAATTTTACCCAATAGAATCGATATTCGAAAATGTTACATCTATGGTATGATAGGAGTTTAGTTTAAGTACGTTATAATGTTCTCATATTATTCATACTGTCGAGGTTTATACTCTGTGCAATTGTAAAGGCATTTGCCTGGAACGTTTCATAGAAAAACAGATCTGTGGAATGATAATGATAGGAGTTCTGTGATATATATATATATATATACTTTGTTTTCTTCAAAATTAATTTGCTTGCAATATAACACCACAGTAATAATAAAGATACAATCTGATCGGAATTTTTATATATATATGTTTTTGTTTTCTGCTAAAAATTCATACTGCCGATCGGTATATATATATCGTATCACAGAAAACCCTAATTATCTTGTCATTCACAGAAGAATGAAGTTAAAGAAGTAGATCGGGATTTATCCCCTGCGATTTAAAGTTTAAACCGTGAGGGAACAATACAGATTGTTGGCCTTCGAACCAAGAGGATTAACCAAATAAAATTTTCTATAATATACGGGTAGTTTGGGATATTACCTCGTTTCGGTACTATCATCTATATCCCCTATGTAATTAAATAAAAAAAAAACATTATAACCTAAACCTTGGAATCATGGAATTCTCTGTACTATTTATGATCCATACCTTCTTTATCCGTCGTAAGGTATAAGAAGGGCAAAAAATTATTTCCTAGACTCTAATAAATTAAAACAAATAAACAGAAAGAAATGAAGGAAAAACATGTAATTTCTTTTGGGGCTTTATAGTTTGATCTGTAACCACGGGTAGAAGTAAACAGTAAAATATACAGAAATCCTACAATCCTTACTGAGGCTTAAAAATCAATGGTGATCCTTGATAAAACAATTCTTTTGCGAGTACATTCTTCATTCCATTTGGCTCCTGGTTTATCATTTATTATTACATATCGATAATACAGATCAAACAATATTTGAATGACAGAATTTACCTGGACATCAATAGTACTTATATTTTAACAAAAAGGAATCAAATAAATAACAGGAATTATTTCTAGTCTGAGATAACAAAACCTGGAACTTGAAACCAAATGTAGTAGGAACAGCCACGTTCCTCCCAACCGTAGATTAGGTACAAACACCAAGTCTGTCCGCAATCACCCCCGAGCCAGACACATGCATGGAGAAATGTGGACAGCTAGCCTCAAACTCAGTATTATTTTCCTGAATCCCTTTCCTAACACAGAGTGCTCACACAGCAAGTGAAATTCCTTCCGGCATACTCAGCAGCGTCCTGCCTCCTCACATATGCCATCCTTTTATAATTTTGCCTAGGTCTTTCCATTGGCAGCCAATTCCTCATGGAATTTTCGCAGCTAACCAAATCCCTGATTTTCAGGGTGTGTCTAGTGTCTTAAATGCACTCCTGACACTTGTTCTGATGTCCCAGAGGCTAACTCTAACTTGTCCCCCACTTCTCCATGCATGATCTTCTCATTTAACTTGGCTGTTCCCACTCATTCTTTTATTAATAGAATAAAATTGTTTGTTTACATCAGTCCTCCTAGGACTTAAGTCAGCCAATTTCTCATCTGGCTTCCTCATTGCATAAATCTCAAATTAATAAAAATAATTTTAAAATAAATCAAACATACTGTTTTTTTTTTTTTTATCATTGGAGAGGGATGCCACATTAAATGTAATTCTTTCTTGAAGCTCTTCCATGCAAGAGTGAATGATTGTATTTTGTTTTGATTCGTGTGTTGACAGGCTATTCCATAATCGGTAGCAGCTTTTCAATGACTAACTACCATGTCTACATATGTAAATAAAGAAGCTGGTAGTTCAGTTATGTATGGGGTTTTGTAGGAGCTTATGGATATATACAGGCTTTACATCATAGCTGGTTGTCTCTGGTTTGTAATAAAGGATTGAATGAATGAATGAGCATATGCAATTTAAGTTACGCAACAAAGAGTAAAATTATGTCCAATTTAGCATGCATTTGGATTTGGATTTTTTTTGTTTTTTTAACTGGTTATCAATTGCCTATACATAACAACATAACAATTTTCTTTCACTCAAGATTTAAGCAGATTATACAATCCATTAATTGAACTCAAAACTGCACAACAGGGTTAAATACATGCCAACAAGTATGATCACCAATCATCATTATTAATCCTGCAAGCTGGAATATTCTTTGAAAAAGAAACAGAGAGAGTGCAGGACAGTGTGTCCATGGACTGATACTTAAATACAGGAATATTCTTTGAAAAATAAACAGAGAGAGAGTGCAGGAAAATAGTGCATCCATGGACTGATGCTTATGGAAAATACATGAATATTCTTTGAAAAAGAAAGAGAGAGAGAGAGAGAGTGCACGAAAATAGTGTGTCCATATCCATAGAATAATGCTTATGGAAAATAACTTAGAATTATTATATTGTAAACAAATTTATATTATAATCAGCATTTTAGAACCTTCTGGAGGTAACTACCTAATTACTTCTTCTAGAGGTAACCGCTTAACTACTTTTTCTAACTAATTTGTTAAATGCATGGAATAGAACCTTCAAGATGTAGAGGTAACCGCCTAACTACTTTTTCTAACTAATTTGTTAAATGCATGGAGTATAACCTTCCATATGTAACCGTCCAACTACTTCTAACTGATTTTTTAAGTGAGAGTAATTACACTTTCCAACACTCCCCTTGATTACGACCACTGACATTTCTACCAATAACATACTACAACAATATATTCTAAATGTCTCTATGGATTTACAAGGCAACAAAATTTTTACACAATTGTATGTTGGTCTTAGTCTCAATTAGGTTTACATAGATTCAAAATAATGCAAAATATTTTAATTTTATTTTCTTCACTGGTCTAAACTGTTGTCGCTGATTCTTGTTCTACAAACTTTCTTTTTCATCGTTTGACTCTAAACTTTGAATTCTGCAACTCCTTTTATGTTCTTCATTTTTAGTTTTACTCTATTTACCATCCTCTTCATTCTCAATACTTTCTCGGGCTTTACAAACTGGCTGCAACCTTCAACATATCCATCTTCATTTGTTCTACTTTTTAATTGTTCTTGCACTTCTTCTGAGTGGTCATTCATCTTCAAGTATGTAAAATTGGGCTTGTCATTTGCTTCACTATCATTAATCTACCCAATGGCTTCTAGCCACCTCATTAGGCTTTGGCAATACTTAAGCGCCTCAATGCTCCACATCACAATGAAACTTATCCATTTTCATAGTTTCAACACTACTCACTTCAATGTATTCACCATGAGATTTATCAACCATGTCTTCAACACCTACACATACTATCAATTATTTGATTTAATGAAATATGGATCACTTCATGATACCTCCCCTTAACTTCGATGTCCATTCCATTCATGAAACATTCAAGCAACCTCATCTATCAAGATTTGCAACATTTCCTCTTCATTAATGAAGTCCTCCTCCTCATATCGAATTTTCTTGTGAACTTCAACATCTTCTGCAACATTCATCACTACCATAGGTTCATCTTCTATTCTATATCTTTAATCAACTCTATGATCTACAGTCTTATGATCAAACTGATCCATTATCTCCATGGGCATGCTCTCTTCATTTTCTTCATGGGTTACGGTTGTTGTTGCTCCCTCTTCAGGTAAAATACCATCATGATGAGCTACTATCTCCTCGGATTTTGGCAAATAATGTGTGGGTTGTTCTCATCTTTAACTTCAATTTCATCATCCACATGTGTATCTACATGGTGGGATTCACCTTCTTCATGTTCATACTTTGATTCACACACAAGGACTTCATTCATTACTTCTTCAATTTTATCCTTTGCTTAAACAATCTGACAGTCAACACTCTTTTGTTGAGCTTGATGCTCACTGTTGTTGCTCCTTTCACTGTATATTGTCTCCAAAATATCCCATGCTTATTTGGATGTTGTTGCTATTTCATTTTTAGGTAAAATGTTGTCATATAAGCCTTGTTGAATGAGAGATAATTCCATTGCATCCCTCTTCCTATTTTCCATGACCTCATCCTTCTGAGCTTGTGTCAACACCTGAAAAGCTGCATGATTTGGGGGTTCTACAAAACCATTCTTAGCTAAATCTAGTAAATATTCTACATGCAATAAGGTCTTCATGTTAATGACCCAAAATTTATAGTTCTTTCCAATAAAGATTGGATCGGATGGTAGATCAAAGCCACACAAATTCATACTAACAAATTCTTCAATTGAAAAACCCCTTTTTATAAAGGGGACGCACCTTCTGTTGGGGTCTGCACATGAAGGAAATGAGAAAATTTAACGGTTTTTTGCGATCTAGACACTCCCTTTTCCTTTGCTTACTTGCAACTTACACTCATGGTCACTCTCTTTTCCTTTTACTATCATAGACCCTATGAGTGCCTTCTAGTGTTTCCTTCTCGTAGGGGATCTGATGTTTATCCAACAAACTCAGCACATGGACTCCACCCATGCTAATTACAAAAAATATGCTAGAATTTTTGCCAAAGAAAAAATATATATACGAATATTCTTGCACCAATCCGCAACCTTTTTTCCAATATAGAAACAAAAATATATATATAAGAGACTCTTACTCATATCTTCCTTACACAAAATGATTTACATGACAAATTTTCTCATGTCAATGGGTATTCCTCACATGGATTCTCCACAAGCTCACTTTGCCTCTTGTTTTCTTCAACACGGTTACTTCAATGGTCAAGTCTTCTCACAAGGGATTGTATTCCTCAATCAGGTGGCTCCCTTTCCTAAAAAACACTATCTACATGATTCCATGCTCTACTAATTCATTATGCACAACATATTCTTGAACCAAAAGAAACCCCCTTCGCATAGTTCACAAAGGACTAGCTTCAATCTCACTTTCATCTATACAGTGGATTCTTCACGTAGATGTGTTGCCTCCATCTTTTCTTTGGAATGGTAGCTTCTACACAAACACACTCTTCTAAACTGAATTCACTATCTAGCCTTGAAACCTTCACATGACTAATGAAGGATGACTCTAACCTACTCCAATACCAATAGGAAAGTATAGAAGGAAGAGAAAAAATGGAATGCTACAACATTAAACAAAAGAGAACGTTAATTCAAAAACTTATTTGCCATTTTTATTCGATCAAAAAAAGGTATTAAAAACATCTTGTTTTCGTTCTTAAAACTGTCTAGATGCATTAAACAAAACTTTCCAGATGTAATCGTCTAACTGTTGCTTCTAACTAATTTGTTTAAAAGTGGGAGTAATTACTCCAACATCGTGTAGGTCATTTATTTTAGAGACTTCTCATCAAGTTTGTAACTAATTTCGACACTTTTTGTTGAGGTTGATGAGTCTGAAATATTCAAGTGTTTCAAAAATTACCTTTGACAATTTCAAGTATCACTTAAGCGATTGTTGATTCCGATGAGTCCCAAACCTTTTCTCAGTTATTTAAATTTTCCATTGCCTTAAGACAAGTCTGAAATCTTTTCTCAATTACTCAAATTTTTCATTGCCTTATTTTTCCTTAGGAAATGATTACTTTTGTGAATATGCTTGCAAGTTGATCCTCTAACTTATAAAATTCCAAATTCATTCTTTCTATTTCAACCAATTCTCTTATAAAAAATTCAATCTAAACCAATTCTTTTAGGTATCTTATGGCTATGTGTAAAATATTCAGTTGAAACAAATTCTCTTATAAATTGGTATCTTATGGCTCTGTATTTGTTTGGACTATGAAATTATTTAATAAAGCTGTAGAGGATTGATTATTACAAAATTTATGTTGTTCCTTATAGAATTGTATCTTATGGCTATAAGCTATAGAAGATTGATTATCACAAAAAACCAATACTGTTATAAAATGGCATTTATGTGTTTGTTGGGACTATGAAATTCTTTAATAATGCTATGAAGGATTGGTTATCACAAAAGATTGTTGTTGGCTATGAGTCATAGAAGATTGATTATCACAAAAGATTGTTGTTGTTTAATTTGATGTTCCTTATAAAATGGTATATTATGGATACTATGATTGATTATCACAAAATATCATTATTCCATATAAAATGGTATGACGCACGTGTTTGTTGGTTTATAAAGTTCTTTGATAAAGCTATAGAGGTTTAATTATAAAAAAATGTGTTTAATAATGAAAACATTCTTCTTCTTTGGAAGCTTCGAATCTATAGAGAATTAATTATCACAAAATCTTGTCTTTGAGAATAACAAGAGGGAAAGCTGCAATGCAACTAATTTCCTACCAATGTTATAAGAGTAGAGAAAGGCATGGGGATGCTAAATATTAAGTTGTTGATGTCAGTGAGATTAAGCCATGGAAAGTTAAGGATTAAGCGACTGATTTACAACATGCTAAGGATTAAGGCAGTAACCCATCTTTTGGTTCACATTGACAGCTTAAGGATTAAGTTGCAGACATGTTAAGAAATAAGGTGTCGATTTGGACGACATTTTGGGTGAAGTAGGGAACCATCATGATTCTCAGCATCTTCCTCCAGTGAGATCCTTAGTAGGTGAAAATCATGTCTTTGATTCATATCGTCTCCCACTTGCAACCAATTCCCGAATATGGGCACACCTAGAATAATGGAGCAACCGTGCAACCAAATTTTCACTTCCAAAATAACAAGTCTCTAATGGAATTTATAGCATAATTGAAGTAGAATAGAAAGGTTGTGCCTTGTTTTAGTAGATATATCAAATCTTGGGCCTCATTTCGTATCTTGGATCTGGAAAAGGCACATAATGAATGTGAATATCTCCACCTATAGGTGATATCCTGGTTGTTTGTTAAGACATTAATAGATCTATCCAAGGGTTTTTATGAAAAAATTGATCCAACAATAAAATGCTCATTACTCATATTGTACTGATCTCCACTACATTATCGAGATGATCCAATAATATTCCTTCAAGATAGATCAGAATAATCAGAGATCTGGTTTTTGCTCCCATAAAAATATGGATCTAGTGGGAAAGAAATTTGTCTTTAAGCATTTGGACGAGCATATTCTCCACTCTATGGATGAGATCCTCATCATTGAAATATGTGAGAAATAATGAAGAATCCATTGGGCTAGATCACTCCATAAATAGCAAATAGTTGTTCACAAAGACAAGACATGTGATGAGTTACATCATGACAAAAATTGTGAAAGGTATGGAGACATGTGATGAGTTGACATGGGTTGACGTGTCAACAAATAATTGATGCAAACAAGTTGATCCATTGAAAGTTGATAAGTGTTTATCAAAGACAATTTAGAACTTTAGATGTTTTTCACTTTATCAGTCAGTTTTTTCTTCATTGAAATTGTCATTGTTGAAATTGCATTTTTAATTGCAAAAGCAGATTTAGAAATGTAGGGGTATTACATTAACAACAGATTTTTGTAGGTATTTATCAATAACTAATGAAACTTGGGGTATTCTTTAATATCCCATGAACGAAAGTGCTATGGAATAGTTTCATTGAGTGAAGACCATGCGTGGGTGGTAAGTGGTAGGGGAAGGGGGATTAGGAGAGAGAGAGAGAGGTGGGAGGGGGGAGGGGGGAGTAGGAGAGAGAGAAGGGGGGGATTAGGGGATGTTTCTGTGTAGGGAAAATATGAGTGGGGTTAGGGAGAGAGAGGGGATCTTAGGGGTAGTGAGAGTGTGTGAGAGAGAGGGGGGTGTCAGGGGGTTGAGGGAAAGAGAGAGGGGTGGGGCTTAGGTGTAGGTGGAGGAGTAAGTAAGAGATATACAGAGAGAAGGGATTAGAAAGGGTTAGAGAGAGAGGGAGATAGAGAGAGAGAGAGAGAGAGAGAGAGGGGGGTTAGTAAGGGTTAGAGAGAGAGGGGGGGAGGGAGGAGTGAGGTTAGTGGTAGGGGGAGGAGTAGGGTGTGTGTGTGAGAGTGAGATAGATAGAGAGAGAGAATGTTGGGTGTCAGGGGTTGGGAGAGAGAGAGAGGGGGGTGGCAGTTAGGGATAGGTGGAGGAGTAGAGTTGTGTGTGTGTGTGTGTGTGTGTGAGAGAGAGAGAGAGAGAGGGGGGGAGAGAGAGACAGAGAGAGAGAGAGAGAGAGTTGGGGGATGAGGGAGAAAGAGGGGAAGGGTGTGGGTAATTAGGGGTAGGGGGAAGAGGGATGCTGGCGATGAGGGGTTTAAGGAGGATTGGGGAAGTTAGAGAGAAGGCAGGATATAGGGTATGTGCAAAGAGAGAGAGAGAGAGAGAGAGAGAGAGAGAGAGAGAGAGAGAGAGAGAGAGATAGAGAGAGAGAGATGGGTGGTGGTAAGTGGTTAGGGGAGGGGGAATAGGGGAGAGAGAGAAGGGGTTAGGGATAGAGAGAGAGGGAGAGAGAGGGACAAAGGGAGGGAGAGTGGAGGGGGTGGTTATGGGTAGGGATAATATGAGGGGCTTAGGGAGAGAGAGAGAAGGGGGTTAGGGGTAGTGAGAGTGAGAGTGCGAGAGGGAGAGGGGGGCGTTAGGGGGTTGGAGAGAGAGGGAAATGGGGGGCGAGGGGGAGGAGGCGGGTTATGGGAGAAAAATATATAGAGATGATGGTGGGGGGTACGGTTTTAGGGAGAATTAGGGTGCTCAAAGAGAATGGGGGATATAGGATGGGAGAAGAGAGAAAATGAGTGTGAGAGATATAGCGGGTTTGTAAGTGGTAAGGGGATGGGTATTAGGTGAGATAGAGAGTAGAGGGGGGGTTAGGAGGGGGGTTTAGGGGTAGGGAAAGTAGAGGAGGGAGAGAGAGAGGGTGGTGATGGGTGGGAAGAACCTACAAACTAAATATATTAATAACTACAAATACATCTAAATATAAATACCCACTCCATAAAAAAGACACACCCAAATATAGAGACTCCATGATACAACTACCATGTTAATAGGTAATAGGATGTACGTATGAGCTTAAAGAGTTGTCAAATGCTAAAAATGGACTTTTATTGTGTCATCTACAAAGTGACCCGCTAAGGGGATCACTGTTGCTTAATACTTTTTAATCAAAAGGGGATCACTGTTGCTTAATACTTTTTAATCAAGTGGCACTTTTAGGTTACACCAACAGATGACTTCTTATCATTTTTGTTATATGATTCATCAGAACACAATCTATCAAATGTCTCCTACAGTATTTGTACCTCAAACTGGAGGAGAACTTGTTGAGACCAAAAACCTTATGTTCCAAGAAATAGTTGTCAGTGGCGATCCGTACACCCATTAACACACCTTTCAAAAAGCCTGTATAGCCATAAGCAGAGATAATGGTGACGAATATCTCTAAGAATATGTATTGGAAAGATGTAGGTGAACAGGCTATGTGCATCTTAAGTTCGTTTGTCTGACTTTGCTTCTAGGGATTGCTTTCATCCTATACAAAAATTCATAATTCCAATTGCAGATCAGATAAGCCCACGTTTGATTTCTTCAAACTCAAAAGGCCATGTTGAGTTCATAACAAATATGGTGTGTTGAATATTGTGTGTTTTAGACTTACCATCTGCAAATTCGTCAAAGGGTGGGTTTGAATCGATTATAAATACACCTTTATTTCTAGTTTCTGATCATTCACCTTGCCTTTCACCTCTCTATTATTTTCCTAGCCAATCTCTCATTACATTTAACCCAATAAACATATTCGTTCATCGGTTTATTGTTCTTATGAGGATAGACTATATACTGTCCCTCAATCCAAGCGGAAGTGTTTATTTAAATTCTAACATGGAGGCCACGGGGGTGTATCGCATCATGATATGCATTTTGCTAATCTCTGTGCTCTTTCCAACAACGATCTCGAGGCTTAGTTTCCTCCACGAAGCCACCGCTGACTCCAAAATGAAGGACACCTCCAATTATATCAATAACATCTCTAAGGCTTATATTCAAGAGACCAATAATGAGCCTTCCATTGACCTTAGTCTACTAGATGATAAGCTTCCAAAGATTGGTGCTACTCCCTCAGCTCCTTAAGTGTGCCATAAAATGGTGATAGACATCGTTGGCGCTGCACGTTATAGGTTTTGATGCAAATTAAGTCGATAGATTATTCCATCAAATCTTCTTAAACATGACATCTCATGGGAAGAAGAAAGTCAATTCTCAAGATTGCATTAAATAGTTGGAGTTCTATTTTGGGAAAATATAAAGGTTGAATTCCAAGAGTCTTCGAGATATCTGTTATTGGTTTTATTAAGTAGAGTGTTCGTCAATTTGTATTGATATACAATTATGAACTTTACATGAATGAATTAGGGACACCTCCAATAACATTATTTATATTTCTAAAATTAATATATTTTTTAATGAAATTACTAGTTTCAACTTGAATTTAACAATAGTTAGTAAAGAATAAATGTCTAGTATCCATTTAAAGTTCATTGACTTTCATATCCATATAATTAATTAATAAAAATAAATTAGTTTTTAAGTAAAACATATTAGAAAGGTAAAGGGAAAGAATCATTTTAAACAGTGTCAACATTGCGAAACTCTTTGAAACTTTTAATTTTTAAATTATTTATTTTTCATTTAAATTTATCATAAAATTTATTTAAAATAATCAAAGATTTATTAAAACCATGTATTTCCTATTTTAGAACATACGCAAGTTTATATGTCAAACTACTGCCAAGTTTATTAATTTTTCTTATGTGGAAAAAATAATTAGATCAATAATTTTATCCCTATTACCACAGGATTTTAGTGAAATAATCTGTCTCTTTGAATTGAGTGTTTTGGTATCTACAGCCACAACCTTGCTACCATTTTTATACCACATCCTCATGATGGAATATAAAACATAATGAAGAAGAAATCATTTCGATAACTAATACTATTACAACATATAATTGGGTGTGTGCAAGAAGATGAGGGCCACTTTAGATGCAATGCTACTTTTTTCAAAACCTGTTCCTGATAGATAAAACATAACGCGTTTCTGATATTTAGCACCTGCCATGGTAAGACCCGAGCCTAACATGTCATTGGACATGCAGGATAGGTAACCATAACGCGTACGCATTATATAACTAAAAAATGCATACGCGTTATGTACTTACAAAATGTGTACGCGTTATGTAAATCTAAAATGAATTTAAATACACAGTCCCAACGATTCCCGACCACCCGTGGCACTCACGCATCAGAAACGCGAAATAGACCTTGGACGAGGACGGTTTGTGGCCCACTCAAGTATCGGTGTTGCTCGATTTAGCTGGAGGGGAGACAAATTCACCCGTGGATTGTCATCTAATCAGGTAATTCATTCACCCATACCATTTTTTTGTCATTTCTTAACCTAAATTACTATTTTTTTATTGTTTAAAACAACCTAGTTTTGTAATATTGATAAAATTGGGAATAACCCAATCTCTAATTAAATTCACATCTCCCTCAACCAAGATGAGTGAATAATTAAAATGAATCCCTTTTCAAAAATTCATAATCCAACCAAAAATTGAAAAAAATAAAACTCCCCCCTTTCTACAATGTATTCATCTAAGTCACCCGACACGAGGACACGGGACACGAGTATCCCCACCAGGCTTCAAATTTGAAGCCTTCAGGCCACTTCAAATTTTACCCACACGTCATAGAAGGCCACTTCAAATTTTACCATGCGAAAAAAATGTAATTTCATGGTAAGCCCTTCAATAATTAAATTAACCACTACTGTTTAAAATTGCAACAGAAGGGTAGCTTTAAATTTCACCCATCAACAATTTTTAGTGGTAAATTGGGAATGCGGCTACTAGCTAGGTGACTTGGGAGTGGGACTTGGTTACTCTCCAATATCCATGTGTTCGATCATCCATGGATCATGGACCATTGGGCCTCTAATAATATCATTGAGCAACTTACGTGGACGGGCTTACACTGAGCAGCCCATGGCTTGAACGCTTCGAAGTTCTCATGTTTGTAGCGAGCGCTTACGTGTTTAACACATTTAATGGCATCAACAAAATTATTAAACCTGGTAGGTGGCTCATACGTGTTGTTGCTATTGGGATTACCAAGTTACAAGTTATCACATACCAATTCGTGAATGCTGACTACGTGAGTTAATTGAGTATTCAATGTATAATATATTATGTTAATGTGCCCTCATGAATTTGGCATTTCAGACAAAATCCACAATCCATAAACTTCTTGTAATGTTGCAGGTTGTTGCTCCTGCCCGTGGACCCTACCTATAGCCCTGTGTTTTCTTTGTTGTATCAAGTTAATCCTACCGTCTACGGCTCCCAGCCTCACACCCTGTGTTTTCTTTGTTGTATCAAGTCAATCCTGCAGCTCCCGAGTTCCACCTTTTGTTTTCTTTGTTGTATCAAGTCAATGCTCGAATTCCATGCTTCCATGGCTCCGACCATCAATATATAATATTGCATGAATAGAAACAAGCTTTTTCTTATACCCCTATTCCACTGTGGTTGAGCTACTTCCAAGTTGTACCTACCCTATCTCCTCCAATCCTCCAGGAGAGTTTGCGAAATATGGTTGTGTTATATGACATATATAATGTTCAGTGCTGCTATATCCACTGAAAAATAAAGCCTCTCAACTTTACTACGTCAGTAAACATTGAAATTTTGATGTACTATTACATTTTCAAATGAAAAGAATAACTTATTTTTACATGGCAGCATTGAAGGGTTCAATATCTCATAGCCCTTCATAGTGAAATGGGACCCCACCCTTCAAATTTGATCCCTGGTCCCCACTAGACACGGTGACCCCCGGAATTAGGACACGGTGACCCCCGGAATTAATATATTTTTAAAATATATTAAAATTTAAAAATATAGACATATAGATCCAATAAAATTTAACATTTACAATTACAAATATTCAATAGAAATTACATTTACAATTACAAATATGAAATATTCAATAGAAATTAGATCATTCACAAATCACAACACATTTGTCATTCACAATCACAAATCACAATGAGACATTGAGACACATAGATGTAAACTCATTACTGCCCTGATCCTCCTCCTCCATGCCTGAATCAACAAACTCATCACTGCCCTGATCCTCCTCCTCCTCCTCCTCCTCTCTGCCAATCTGACTAACTTACTTTTTAATTGTCAAATGTTTAATTTTAAGTTTTAAATGTATGTAAGTGAATGCCATTAAATTGCTTACTTGAGTTTGATTTAATACATGTTCAATTTTGAAGAGACGTCATTATATACCGTGTATATGTTTCTAATGATTTTCGTATTAATGTCTTTATTGCAGTTGCAACTATGGATACCAATGCCTAGATATTGATTGAGCTTGCCCACTTGAGGGGCATAAGTGCAGCTTTTAGTGTTGGTGACAGGATTCGCCATTCGCTTGCATCAACCTTGGATGCAATTGTTGACACCATTTCATAATCTACCAATGTAATATATGATATTGCATCATACAGAGAAAGAAAAAGACAACAATATGCTGATGGGCTAGACTACAATGCAATAAAAAAGTTGAAAATATCCAAAGAGATCATATTTGCATTGTTTAGGGACCCTCAGACGGAGGAAATCCCAAATGTAAACAGGCCGCATATCTCCATTGAGTGGTGCACGTTTCAACCATTTGTTGATAACTGGATGGACAGATGGTACATGGTTTTTGATATGCCACCACACAACAACAGGGAAATTCCCTTATATTTCCTTCGAAAGATGTACGCAGAGTTCGTGTTGCATAAACACGTTAACTATTTTGACATCTTGCAGTTTCAGGGGATCGGTGGGGGGATGCCCCAAAACCGACCCAATGCCAGGCTTCGAGACTAGGATTTCCCTATCCTTGCACCTCGCAGGCAGTTGCCTGGGCCAGATGTCCCACCTGCACATCGTATTATTCCGTAGACACGGGATGTATTTTTGAGTTTGGCACGGGCAGTTGTTTGCCATGGCACGATGGTTCAACATATGGGTGAGGAAGGGACATATGTCCCTGGTGTGGTACATACACCAGCTCGTCACCATGCAGGACCATCAACTAGTGCAGGACCATCAAGACCATCCACTAGTGTAGGACCATCAGGACCATCCACTAGTGCAGGACCATCGACACATCCCCATCCTAGTACTGATCCTCACGAGTGCACATCAATTGGTAGTCCCTGCTATGGTCTTGCCTCAGATGTTGCCTTTAGTGGGTTTTTGAGAGAGGTATTTTGATGGTTAATTGTAATAAATTCTTCATTTATTTTCGTCTTTGTACACATATATATAGTTTGAGCTAATATATTAATTTTGTGAACTTGCAGTTGATGCTTTATGCCAGCAGCGATGCCCTAGAGCCGGATGTTCCAGACTCTACAGGGGGGCATGATGCTACCCATTTGGTAGGCCCATCTTATATACCACCTATTGTCGTATATCACACCGAGGTAAACATTTTAAAATTTCATTTTTTTAATACTTTTTAATTTGTTAATTTCCACATACTTTACATTTTAGTTCATTAATGCTATCTACGGTCTAATATTTACAATTATTAAACTTGCAGATCGCAGATCCTTCACTGGGGCAAGGTAATGTGGAGGTAGAACCCATGGTCATACCGTCCCATGAAACATCTGGGCTCCAGGTAAACAATTAAAAATGACATTTTTTTAATACATGTTTGTTTGTTGAATCATGCATGTCTAACTACATGAACACTTGCTGACTATAGGCACCATCCGAGACATCTGGACCATTGCCTAGATTTGTATCTCCCTCCAGGCCATTGTGAACAAGGGTCGTGTGTATGTGAGGCGTTCTACTCCTAGAAAGACTCCAGCTGCCCATGACCATGGGATTACTCACACCATGGTAATGTATATCCTTCTATGATATTTGTTGTTTAACTTGAAATCCAGTGCATAAATCGTTTTTGTTAATGTTTGAATTGCATGTTTACTGCATCAGGAACCCGCGTTGTCTACTGAAAACCTCGCATCGATGGTTGATGCAGCAGTTAGTGCCGCATCTGTAATGGCAACTGATCACACACAGGTATGTAACTATTTCAACATTATCTTTACATAGTTTATTATTGTTGTCTATTGTTTATTCATGCATTTCTAACTATTTCAACATTTTTTCATTGTAGCCACCACGAGCAGGAGCAGTTCCTGGCCCCCCTGGTTTGACCATCCTGGATGTTCAACCAAAGACTCCATCTGCTACACAAGCAATGCAATCTCCTTTGTCAGTTGAGGTGAGATGTCCTTCAGTGACCAAGTGTTTCATGCACTTTCCATGCACCAGTTGATAATTGTTGAGCTAATGTATTAGTGTACATAGTTAGTTGAATTTAACAATTGATATTTAATTTGTAGGATCCAGAGACACACATTGATCCTAGAGATGTGCCTAGAGGATCAACATTGGGAAAGAACAAGAGGAAGCTTGTGTTTTGATGTGTCTTATGGGATATATGTACATTTGGATACATGTACATGTGGCTTTGATAGTTTTGGATAGTTTTGGACACATGTGCTTTTGGATACTTTTGTATATATATGTACTTTTCGATACATTCAGTTTTGGAGACATGTACATTGACTTTATTGTGCATGTACTTTTGGAGACATGTACATTGACTTCATTGGATACATGTACTTTTGGATACTTTTGGATATACATGTACTTTTGGAGACATGCACTTTTGGATACTTTTGGATATATATGTACTTTTGGATACATGTACTTTCACTTATAAATGAATGATACATTTCACTTTGTATTTGTTCTTCGGTTTCCACGTGTTCTTGTGTCAATCTAATGTGTTGATTTGTGTGGATTATCTATTACTCATGAATGCACTATGTCAAAAGAACAAACTATTATATTCAAAGGTTTCAATGAATTCACTACATGCATGCACTAATTGGTATCTAATTAAAATTTGTGATTTTGGATGATCATTACAAGTTATGTCAAAGTTCTTGCTCGTGTAATTTAATCAAACTAAATGCAATACAATGTTTTTCAAGGTTTCAACGAGCTCACTCATGCACACCCATTGCCATCAACTAGCAATGAAAGTCTAACATTATGAGGTTCTTCTTTAAAAATGGGTAATATTTCCTTGATGATCGTAAATTGAGAACCATTTGTAGCCACTCATATAATACCATCTTCACTTATCTTTGTACATGATAATCCATAAAATGTGCTATGTTTTTTAACCTAAACAATCATCAAAAACCTAGAATTATAGGGATATGACAAAGAACCTTATGGGGCACCTTATATATTACCTAATTAGTTCAATATCTATTGATCCCACATTCATGGCATTTTAAATTTGTTGCATGCTGTCCATAATATATCATTTGATCATAATTAAGACATGCATCAATTGTTTGATACTCCTTTCTTGTATCTTTCATAAGGGCACACAATTCTCAATATGTGCAAGGTAAAGTATTTGATGGTTATAGGAAAATATTACCTAACAATCTATAAGAAAAAATCAATTTATGTACTAAATAATGGATATCGCAATGTAGTTATTACAATCACAAAAAATATTAAAAACTTATATTTATCATTAGAGTTATTGTGTATACATTAGGATCTTTGTCATACCATTGTTTGAAATGTCATTCAATACCTTCAATTTTATCAACATCAAATTAGTAGACAAAGTGACTCATCTTTGATCTCTTGTATAGGCCTTTGTGTGCCTTATCAATAAGATGTACATCATGAATATTATCATAGGTATCAAACATAGGTGCATCCTCACCCATGCAAACAAAGGTGTTATGGATCAACCTATTATCCCTTTATTCTCAATAATATTAGTATCATTATCTTCCATAGGATCAAATTCAACTCCATCACCCCCATTATTGCTACTCTAAATTGTAGCCTTAGGAGTTTTGATCATGTGTTTTTGTCTCTTTAGGAGTTTTGAAATATTCTACTCTTTCAAAAATAATATGGAAGTTCAAATATTTAAAAGTGGCTTAAATTATAAAATGGGCGGAAATTCACCAAGTGTCCTTGAACGGCATTTTCATGCGACTTGCAACTCGACATAACTCGGAAACCGGACGTCGGACCGACGAACTGTTGACTCCGTTGGTCTCCTGGCGTGCAATCACCTCTAGGGGGCCCTCTTCCTCGTCTCTCCATGGCCCAGTGGCTTCATTGCACATTCATTTCGTAAACTAGGGTTTTGCTCAGTTTAATTGCATGCAATCTCGCATTGGTGGGTCAACTCTGCAAAAACCTCCCCCGAGCCAGTGTTGGCAGTGTTCCCATGTCGACATTGCCCACACACACTTGCAGGAGCCAACGGCACGCAATCTTCCTGCTTTGTTTGCTTTTTGGCTCTTGGACGGAAATTCACCAAGTGTCCCTGAACGACATTTTCATGCGACTTGCAACTCGACATAACTCGGAAACCGGACGTCGGATCGACAAACCGTCGACTTCGTTGGTCTCCTGGCATGCGATTACCTCTAGGGGTCCCTCTCCCTCGTCTCCCCATGGCCCAGTGGCTTCATTGTGCACACATTTCGTAAACTAGGGTTTTGCTCAGTTTAATTGCATGCAATCTCGCATTGGTGGGTCAACTCTGCAAAAACCCTCCCCCCAGCCAGTGTTGGTAGTGTTCCCACGTCAGAATTTCCCACACACACTTGCAAGAGCCAACGGCACGCAATCTTCCTGCTCCGTTTGCATTTTGGCTCCCGGACGGAAATTCACCAAGTGCCCCTGAACGACATTTTCATGCGACTTGCAACTCGACATAACTCGGAAACCGGATGTCGGACCGATGAACCATCAATTCCGTTGGTCTCCTCGCATGCGATTACCTCTAGGGGGCCCTCTCCCTCATCTCCCCATGGCCCAGTGGCTTCATTGTGCATTCATTTCGTAAACTAGGGTTTTGCTCAGTTTAATTGTATGCAATCTCGCATTGGTGGGTCAACTCTGCAAAAACCTCCCCCTAGCTAGTGTTGGCAGTGTTCCCACATCAGCATTGCCCACACACACTTGCAGGAGCCAACGGCACGCAATATTCCTGCTTCGTTTTCTTTTTGGCTCCCGGATGGAAATTCACCAAGTGTCCCTGAACGGCATTTTCATGCGACTTGCAACTCGACATAACTCGGAAACCGGACGTCGAACCGACGAACCGTCGACTCCATTGGTCTCCTAGCATCCGATTACCTCTAGGGGGTCCTCTCCCTTGTCTCCGCATGGCCCAGTGGCGTCATTGTACATTCATTTCGTAAACTAGGGTTTTGCTCAGTGTGGGAGTGTGCAATTTTTGCACACGGGGGTCAATTTTGGAAAATCATCCACCGGGAAAGTATGGCTAGTGTTCCTAGCCCGAACCTGTCTAGACACACCTACAGGACTCCGCGGAACCCGGTTTTGTTGCACGGTTGGAGTTCTATGCCCCCGGTAGGTATCCAGCAGGTGTCCCTGAAGGCCTTCTAGTAGTGAGAGGGGACAAGCCATAGAATGAAGACCGTGGCTCGGATCGATGAACCATCGACTCCGTTGGATTCAGCACACTGGGATAGTGCTAGGGGTGCCCCTCCCCTCCTATCGAGTGGCCCATGTGTCACCTTGCAGGTCCATATTGGAAACTAGGGTTTTTCTCAGTGTGGGAGTGTGCAATTTTTGCACACGGGGGTCAACTTTGGAAAATCATCCCCCAGGCGGGTATGGCTAGTGTTCCTAACCCGAACCCACCTAGACACTTTGGAAACTAGGGTTTTGTAGGTCCATGATGATGATGATGGTGATGATGATGAAGATGTTGATGATGATGGCTTGGTCTAAGGTGGTGCTCTCAAATAGCTAATTCATTACGAAATATTTAACAAGACATGAATTAAATTTAATATAAGTGTATTGTTTAATATAGTGAGCATGAATTGAATTAATTTTGTTGGGTGAAGCCAATAACCAATGTAATATCCCTCCTTTATGACCTATTATTTTATAAATGAAATTATATGTTGTACTTGTCTTCTGGTGAGGAGCTCAAGGTCAAGGCCCCCACCAGTAAAACCTTGTAATATTTTGGGTTATTCCTAAGTTTTATGTTTAGAGGACCAAGGGTGATGGCATGATTGAAACAAAGGCAACCGAGTCCACAGAGGAGAAACTGATGGCTAGAAGCCATGAGAATCTAACTACCATGGGTGTCATCTTGAGTTTGAGCCACTCATAAGTAAAAAGGGTAAACTAAACACTAGCACTATCAGCTAATACTAAGATTCTATATACCTGTTGATGAGAGACTAGAACTACTACCTTGACCCTTTTGGGAAATAGGATTATATAAAGACATATATATATATTATAGTCTAAATTACTATAATATTCTTGGAAAGGATATTAGTACCTTTATAGTTGTATATATGTATGGGGAGGATCTAACATACATTTATAAAGAATATGTACATCTAAGTAATATAGCATATAGTGGAAACTTTATGATATATGAGTATATATCTTATAGTGGGAGCTATATATATATATGTGTGGGTGGATACATATTATTTGTATTCAATTATCCTGAGCTTATGGTAGAAACTTCATGATTTATGTGAGTGGAGATGGAACAAAGCATTTCAGTGTTTGATCAATTGAGGGGACAAGGCTATCAATTCGACCCACGCACTTCACAATTAGAGTCTATCCTCCTCGGCTTCACTTTGATTTTATCGACTTGGTATGGTGATGTGCAAAAAAAACTAACCTGCTCAGCGTTTGTGATGGATTTATTTGCGTCGTTTGACGACAAGTCTCACCCATTACTTGGCGTTATTTGAAAACAAAACTTCCAAGTGTCATTAGGGGGAGGCTTACCTAAGAGATCCGTCTCGGTGGAGATTTTGGTAGTTAGGCGGAGTTATTATCTTGTAGATCTGATTGTGGGGCATTACCTTACTGCATGGACCAACCATGCGATCTTAAATACATGGATTTGAATTCAAGGGTTGAAGAACTTATGTGGAAGTTTTACCTAGTCGAGCCACTTGGAAAACGGTTTATCCCACACCGGTGCTACTGAGTAATTTTTCTGTCTAGGTGTCATCGCAGAGGAAAATAGGGCGCATTTGCAGATCGTGATTGAGAAGTTTCAGGAGCTTGTCTCCTTGATTTTTCAATCACTGCCACTTGTCTCTTTTAAATATCCTTACCACCGCCTAGCTTCAGGGGAACGCCTTCTTAAGGAGGCGCGCTAGGCAGGAAAAAGGGGGGGAAAACTTATCTGAAAAAAAAAGGAAAGAGATGCACAGTCGGTTAGAATGGTGAAGGGAAGGAGGATCACAGTGATTATGAAAATGACGAACCTGAACTCTACGATTATGAGGAGAGAGACATGATCTCCACTATGATAATCCCTTACGCTAAGTTTAGGGAGGGACAAATCCCATGCAGTCGATCCCAATTTTTTCCTGCCTTCCACGCCATTTGCTCATTCGAATGCTCAGCTCACTATTGTGAAGACGATGCTCTGCGTGACAAAGACACATCAGGGTAAAGCGATTTTGTACAGTGGAGAAATTTGGAAGTGACCCCTGCGATGACTAATAGCAATACGATCTCCACAGTAAGAGCTGGTAAGAGATATTGGTGATAATATATTGGTAAGTTATCTCTGAATATAAATTCATTTTTATACATATATATTTCCCTCTACATAGATTTGCAATTCCCTGTTGATCGTAGCATAGCTGAGTGGATCCAATAGCATTCCAGTTTGATCATAGTTTGGGAATTGCTGCATATTTTATATCCTACACATTTTTACACTCTACACGCAATATACTATCTCTGCAAAATTCTAGTTCAGAGCTGAATACCGCCTTGCCTCTATGGATAGCTATAGAATTGAAGTTGGGTATTCTTCATTTTATATCTGTATGTTATTGAGGGGATTAGAGTTAGAACTATGTTATTAAACATTTGAGTCCTGATCTGAAAGAGATGAGAGGAATTATCCCTGTGATCGATGCGACCCTTTTCCATGGAGATGTGTTTGTTCGTAGTTTTATTTTTTGAAATAGCAGTCTGGTTTCTGCACCTCTTTAATCCATGCACTATGTCGACGCATACATAGTTTTATGCCTTCGACAAGGTATGAACTGGCTTGATCCAAACTTTGTTTAGATAAAGAATGAGACCTAGCTCAGTAATTTTTTTCGAAACTCAATAAGGAATGGGTTTTAGATACACAAAACCCTGCTTGATCATATTACGATCTAGATGGTTGCAATCGCTGCTTTGAGAGTGTATTACTTCGTAGTTATTTAGGCATCTGTCAATAAAAGAGTACTCCGATTTTCTATAATGTCAAAGAAATCGTGATTCTTCATTTAGTCGATGTCTGCTTATAAAAAATATATTTGACCGATGTATTTACCAGAGAAATCATGGTTTATTTAATTCGGCATCTGTGTTTAAAAGGATACTCTGAGTTCTGTAATGTCAGAGATATCATGGTTTAGTTGAACATCTGCTTATGATAAGCATTCTGATCTCGGCAATGCCAGAAAATCTTAGTCTTAACTTTGTTTTTGGCATCTGCATGTTCACTATATTTTGATATGGTAGTTACTAGGAACTTGCTACTTTTAATATGATAATTGCCAGTCTGTAATTGTAACTATACTATAATGATTGATTTCACTAAGCCATTTTTATGTAAAGTTGGTGTTACTTCTGCACCGTGGATCGTAGGAAGGGATTTGATTATATAATTGTTTATGTATATATATATAATGCTAGTATTTATTTGATATCTGTATCACATTTTGGGTTGTTGCCGGGAAAGTTATAATAGATCATCGTTGATCATGTGTTACTTTGAATATTTGGAACTAGAATTGTAGAAATTAATTTCTTAATAAATTTCATTATATCATTATCGTGTAATTATTTGAAGACAGAATGAATGTCTTGAGAATGCTCCCTACTAGGAGGCTATGAGAAGACAAGAAGAAGGTATGGCAACATCAATGTTGCGGATTTGTAAACCTTCCTTCTGGATGAGTTAATAAAAGACTTGTTTTGTGGACGTAGCCCGAGGTCGGGTGAACCATGTACATTGGATTTTGTTCTATGTGTATGTTGTTTTATGTACATGTTATTTGGTCTCTGCATGTTATGTATCTTGTTCTCCTTGATAAGGATAATCTAAAAATGTTATATGAGTAACTTCATGAAAATTTTCAAGTAGATTGTAGTGATAGTCGAATAAGAGTTAATGAGTTAATATTATCTGAAGTATTTGACCTGTATAGTTATTAGCTTGTCATATGTGTTGATGGTGTATAATTAGTGGTTTCGTATGGGTTGGAAGAATGTATTTTAATTTCCCTTTTTGCATGTTTGACTAATGGATAGGAAATTCAGGGAATTGATCAATAGGACGGTACTACTGAGAATGTTAGTTAATATGTTAAGGTGAATTGTTGGATTTATATAAGTTATATTGTTTGATTGAGTAAATTTTAGTATCATTAGACAAAATGTAAATTATCATGTTGTCCTTTATTTATATAAAGTCCTTGACAAGTGGGAAATGGCTGTGTAGACATTATAGGTAAATGACCTTGTGGAAAGACACTTGAGCCAAACATATTGCATAAGTAACTATAAGGAAAGTAGTTGAACGTAACCTATAATGATGTTGTGAAAATAAGTTGATTCTGCTAATGTAGTGACTTGGTATTTTTTTTGGGTTGAAGGTATTTGATTAGGAACCTTGTACAAGCATTCAAACTTGATAAGAATGATGAGTGTAAATGACTAGATGCTTGTGAGTGGTTTACGTAGTATAAATAATTTTCATTTGGGTAGTCCGTTAATGGAAATTTCAAAATGACGAAATTGACTTTCATGTAATACTAACGTGTTTGATTGGAGATGTCACAACCAACATGATGAACATAATATAATTTTAGGGTTTACTGATCATATGTAAAAAATGGCATATTCATAAACTTGACATACAAGAGAACTTTTGGCATATTTATAAACAACATAAACGTAAATTTGGCATATCAAGAACGCAAATCCATTTTTGAACTGACCAGCACACCCATCAGACCAAATCCAGTGTCGATCCATCTGTATGTTCCTTCCCTTCAAGTGATCATAGAACATGATGAAGCAATGACGTACATAGTGGAAGTCGTGGCACCTATCATCACTTATGTAGAAGTGATATTCGTTCAGAATTTCTCTTTGCTCTTCAGTGCTATTTGGGACATGCCTATATGTGATATGGACCATCAAGGAAACCTGCTCAGAGTGATAATACTAACTTTGGATCTCATTTTGAGGTTGCAGAGTGTAGTTCTCGGAAAAATCAACAACTGAAAGTATAGTACCAAGGGGAAATGTATCTCTGCATATTCTAAACTTCTCATCCTTCCATCGTGCGACGTGGACATGCTGAACATATTGATGTGTCTTTTCAATCAATTCCTTGATGAAGTCACTAACTTGTACCTGGTGACACAAAATGATCTCAATGTTAGTTTTTTGTTGTAAGTAAGGATTGAAATGTAACCATTACAACATAATTTTATAGATATAAATGCATACCTGAGATGTCACCAATTGTATTTTTTTGCTTTCTTTCCCTGGGACTATTTCATAGTTGATATATTTGAAACTTTTCATGTCTGTAACCATTTTCCCAAATTCACTGTCTCCATTCTCGTGCATACATTGGCTCAATAATGCCATTCCAGCACAGTTGGAGCATGTTCCATCCAAACAAGATTTTGCATAGTTTGTTTGCCCCTCGGGCCTATTGCACATGATGCTATGAATGAATTCTCTTGATGAAGTCGGTGGTATTGTCATGGAGCAATCCTACACAATGTTAGTATGCAACACACGATGAATGTACAAAAATGTTTCATAGTAATATTCATATTCTACATGGTATCTACAACAACAAGTGTTACGAAGAGTATTTATTCTAACATACCATGGCTTACATTTCTCAAAATATCTTTGCCCCAAGTTCAATTGTCTATTCTCAATCTTAAATTTCTCGTAAAGCTCTGTCTGTGTTATATCAAGAAGATGCTTAGTATGTGGTTCACGATCATTTGAACCCCTTCTTAGTTTTAGTACATCCTTTCGGTTTGAAGAAGGCCTTGTGTGATCATGCCAAAAACTGTGCACTAGTCCCTTTACTGCATCAACTAGCTTCATGTCATGATGTGGCAACCGACCAACAAAGGCCCAAAAATCTGTCTGATTGGTTGTGTCAAGATGTTCTCTTCTAATACAATACCTATGGAGGGTTTTTACATTCAAATTAACTAGTTCGGATGTAGGCCTGAGAATACGAAGGGCCCTGGTGTTCTTATTTGCAATTGATTGTGACAACACACGACGAGCAGCATTGCGGTCCTTTGAACATGTGTTCTTACCAATTTTACCAAATGCATCTACTAGGCTTTTAACTATATGAGAACTTGGTTCAGAATTCTTTATCATCTTTATCCCTAACTTTTTCCTAACAACATTCATGCTCCTAGATTTTAACAATGATAAAAATAATCTACATTTATCTCCATCACATTTAGAAACAAAATATTTATCAAGTATCTGTTGAGTTTGATAAGCAATACTACGTTTAGATAGCATACCTTCAATGGAATTCATAATTCTTTCATCAACTTGTATACGCTTCGGAGTTCTTCGACGTGTGCTTGCTAATGGAGGTAAGGGGGTTGGAATTGTACCATGTAGCGCATCACCAAGACGCTCTGGAATTTTAGTAGTAGCTTGCTGTCCTTCATTCTCTTCCTGGTAGTTGGATGGTGGAAGTCCAACATCCTCATCGATGGTCTGTGGAAGTCCAACATCCCCTTGTGGAAGTCCAACATCCTCATCGATGGTGTGGATAACATTCTCTTCTTCAACAATAGGCAAAATTTCCAACGCCTCTCTGACTTCATCGCTTGTATAACCACACCCGGATAGCAAATTCGGTGTTTCTTCGTGAGCTTCATCTTGAGATGGTAACTTATTACTTTGACTTGAAGTGGGAATTGAAACATCCCCTAATGAGCACCTACGTTTTGCTTCTTGATTACTTCCATGGGGTGCTTGTTCAACAACTATTGTGAAAATTGAAGGTCCCTCTTGTCGTGGATTAATAGGATGAACCGTGGTATCCTCTACAATTGGATTTGGATTAGTGTCCAAAGAAAGCCTCCGATTCATCATGTATATTCTTTTCTTTTCTTTCTCTTCTTCAATGACTTATTGAGGTCTCTTCTTCCTTGTTGATTTGTTTACTCGGTTACGTGCATTCCCCATCACCACAATTTGATCAATTCAATATAGTTTGTTTTTGTTGCTCCTCAATTGCAAGCTCTTCAATAATAAGCAAATGGAAGTTCTTCCTTGTTGGTCTTGAAGCTTGATATCTTATCTTGTGTGCTCCTCAAATATAGGCAAAATGAATCTTTCAAAGGCCTTATCTTTGGTGTTATTCAATTGGAGATTCTTCAAGCTTGCTGATTATTTTCTTCAAATATGGCCATATAACCCAACACCACACTAAGCAACCATGAAAGATGTCTTCAATGCTGCACCTGCATAAAAAAAAATGATGGAGTTGGTGTAGAATGTGAAAATTTCCAATGGTGGGCCCGTGTTGTTTGAAAAATCGCGGGACTATTAATTTGGTTCCGATACAGTGAAGTTGCTCTCGGACAGCAACAGTCCACTATTTGTGGAGTTACAAAACGCACACGCGTTATATAAATCAAAAACGCATACGCGATATGTAGTGCAAAAATGCAAACACGATATAGTCAAGCACAATAAATAGGTTAGGTGCACGGCTAGGGCAACGAACAAAATCAAAAGAAAACTAATAATTTATATGGTTACATACAAAACAAATGTTTTGTATGGTTTAATACCCCCTAGCTCTCTCCCAATAATCCCTAGATAACCCTTATCTCTTTCTAAATATCTGTCCCTCATTCTCCCTACATCCCTCCCTACATGTTTCTTTCTCTCCCTTACTCCAGCCATGTCTCTACCACCCCATTCTCCATCTCTCCACCTTCTCTTTATCTTCGTCATTATCCCTCCCTATAGCACTCTCTCCCTTCTTCTCCCTTAATCACTAACCCTCTACGTCTTTATCCCTCCCCCCTGCCCTCTCTATTTTACCTTGTTCCTAGAGCCCCTCCCCCATAAAGGCCTTTAGACCCTCTTCTAAACATTAATCCCTAAGTGCATAAGTGCACAAGATAATGAGGAGGAGGAGGGTGATGACAATGAAGATGATCATGATGTAGATGAAGATGATAAAGATGATGATGTTGATGAATATGATGGTGATGATGATGAAGATGTTGATGATGATGGTGATGGTGATGTTCGGATGATGATGATGATGATGATGATGATGAAGATGATGGTGACATGATGGAGATGTGTTGATGGGGAACCTAGAGATGACAATGATGATGAAGATGGTGATGGTGATGACAACGAAGATTTTGATGATGATGCTGATGGCGATGATGATGAAGATGTTGACGATGATGGTGATGGTGATGTTTAGATGATGATCGTGATGATGTTCAGAAGATCATGATGGTGATGATGGTGATGATGATGGAGAAAATGACAATGATGGATATGTTGATGAGGAACCTGTAGATGCCAATGATGATGATGATGGAGATGTTGATGAGGAACCTACAGATGCCAATGATGATGGTGATGACGATGAAGATGTTGATGATGATGGTGCTGGTAATGATGATGATGATGATGATGATGATGATGATGATGATGAAGATGATGGTGACATGATGGAGATGTTGATCTGATGAGGAAGATGATGATGATGATGATGATGATGATGGTGATGATGATGAAGATGTTGATGACGATGATGATGGTGATGAAGATGATGATGATGAAGAAGATGATGATGATGGAGATGTGTTGATGGAGAACCTAGAGATGACAATGATGATGAAGATGGTGATGGTGATGACGATGAAGATTTTGATGATGATGTTGATGGCGATGATGATGAAGATGTTGACGATGATGGTGATGGTGATGTTTAGATGATGATCATGATGATTTTCAGAAGATCATGATGGTGATGATGGTGATGATGATGGAGAAAATGATGATGATGGATATGTTGATGAGGAACCTGCAGATGCCAATGATGATGATGATGGAGATGTTGATGAGGAACCTACAGATGCCAATGATGATGGTGATGATGATGAAGATGTTGATGATGATGGTGCTGGTAATGATGATGATGATGATGATGATGATGAAGATGATGAAGATGAAGATGATGGTGACATGATGGAGATGTTGATCTCATGAGGAAGATGATGATGATGATGATGATGATGGTGATGATGATGATGAAGATGTTGATGACGATGATGATGGTGATGAAGATGATGATGATGAAGAAGATGATGATGATGGAGATGTGTTAATGGGGAACCTAGAGATGACAATGATGATGAAGATGGTGATGGTGATGACGATGAAGATTTTGATGATGATGCTGATGGCGATGATGATGAAGACGTTGACGATGATGGTGATGGTGATGTTTAGATGATGATCATGATGATGTTCATAAGATCATGATGGTGATGGTGATGGAGAAAATGACGATGATGGATATGTTGATGAGGAACCTGTAGATGCCAATGATGATGATGATGGAGATGTTGATGAGGAACCTACAGATGCCAATGATGATGGTGATGACGATGAAGATGTTGATGATGATGGTGCTGGTAATGATGATGATGATGATGATGATGATGATGATGATGAAGATGATGGTGACATGATGGAGATGTGTTGATGGGGAACCTAGAGATGACAATGATGATGAAGATGGTGATGGTGATGGCGATGAAGATTTTGATGATGATGGTGATGATGATGATGATGATGATGATGATGATGAAGATGTTGACGATGATGGTGATGGTGATGTTCAGATGGTGATGATGATGATGATGATGATGATGATGATGGAGATGTTGATGAGGAAGGAGGAGATGACAATGCCGATGAAGATGTTTATGGTCATGAAGATGATGATGATGGTGATGGTGATGATGATGGAGATGTTGAATATGATGGAGATGGCGATGAAGATGATGATGATGATGATGATGGTGAAGATGATGAAGAAGATGATGATGATGGAGATGTTGACCTGATGACGATGAAGATGATGATTATGGTGATGATGATGAAGATGTTGATGCTGATGATGATGGTGATGAAGATGATGATGATGGAGAAGATGATGATGATGGAGATGTTGATGAGGAACCTACAAATGCCAATGATGATGATGATGATGGTGATGACGATGAAGATGTTGATGATGATGGTGATGGTAATGATGATGATGATGATGATGATGATGATGGTGATGGTGATGGTGATGTTTAGATGATGATGATGATGATGATGATGAAGATGATGGTGACATGATGGAGATGTTGATCTGATTCAAGGAAGATGATGATTATGATGATGATGGTGATGATGATGAAGATGTTGATGATGATGATGATGGTGATGAAGATGATGATGAAGAAGAAGATGATGATGATGGAGATGTTGATGTTGATGGGGAACCTAGAGATGACAATGATGATGAATATGGTGATGGTGATGGTGATGGTGATGACGATGAAGATTTTTATGATGATGGTGATGGTGATGATGATGAAGATGTTGACGATGATGGTGATGGTGATGTTTAGATGATGATCATGATGATGTTCAGAAGATGATGATAATGATGATGGAGATGTTGATTTGATGAGGAATATGATGATGATGATGATGATGGTGATGATGATGAAGATGTTGATGATGACAATGATGGTCATGAAGATGATGATGGTGAAGAATATGATGCTGATGGAGAATATGATGCTCACAACTCCCTCTAGTCTCTCTCTCCCCAACCATCAATTTCTCTCTCTCTCTCTCTCTCTCAAACACACACACATACACACACATTATGTCACTTTCCATTCTCAAACACATCCCCCCTCCATCCATATCTATCTCCAACTTTCTCCCTCCATCCCTCACCCTACCTTCTCTCCCTCCCTCTCTCATCACCTGTCTCTCACCTTCTATCCCTCCCTCATGTTATCTTTCCCTCAACCTATCCCAATCTCTCCATCACTACCTCTCTCTCACACACTTTATGTCCCTTCCCCCTCCTCTCATATTCTCTCTCTCTCTCTCTCTCTCTCTCTCTCTCTCCATCGCCACCACTCCTGGCATGTCTCCCACCAACACTTTCTATCCCTCCCTTCCTATCTCTTATTTCGTTCTATCCCCATCTATCTCTCACTCCCTCCAAATCCATCCCTCCCCATTGTCCCTCTCCCTCCCTCGCTCTATGTCTCCCCCCCCCCCCCTTGTATTCTTTATTTATCTCTCACATCCCCCCTTGCCTCCATCCATACCCCCTTGTCACTCAAGTCTCACTTTCAACTTCTAACCCTATACCTCTTCAGAACCTATTCTACTCCTAATAGTGCTCTCAAGCTCCACTTCCCTTCACCCCCTGTAGCCCATCATGTTCTCATTCCCTTCATCTCTCCCCACTCAAGATTCCAACATCCTTCTAAACCCTTGACCCTTTCCCACCCCTATTAAATATTAACCATAGATTCCCTTGACCCTTCCCCACCCTTTCTCAAATATTAAACAAAAATTCCCTTGAGTCTTCTACACCTCGTCTTTCTCAAGTATTAAACATGTATTTTATGATTTGAATAACGTGAGCGCGTTTGGTAACTATATAACGCGTACGTGTTATGTAGTTATATAACGTGTACGCGTTATGTAGTTATGTAATGCACACTCGTTATGTAGTTATATAACGCGTACGCGCTATGTACATCGAAAAGCGTAGCAATATTTTTGAATTTAAACAGGCCGACTCACATGCTCACATGTCAACTATAATCCTATGTGTATGCTTTGGAGTTTGCTTTGGTAATTCCAAACCTATGCTATGTTAATGAAAAACCAAAGCTAATTGGGTATTTCTTCCAGTTTCTGGAGAAGCCTGTGCTTAGCCACTCATTACAATATGCTACACAGATTCATTTTTGACGAAATCTTAGACACAAATAGCATTTTTTCTGCAGATTCCAAATATGTAACTTTTATTTTGAAATATTAATTTTTCCTATTTTCTTTCAATTTCTTTTCTGTCCTACCTCCTTAACTCGTGAAACACACTATCAGTGTTTCTTCCATAACTTTTTCAATTCTCAATCATTTCAAAAAAAAAAATTATGGTGCACAAGAGGACACTAACCTCCACGTTCTATGAAAAACCCATTTCAAGATTTTTGAATTAATACCTTCAAAGGCTCTACCCACAAAAGAGGTACTATTTTCGAGGTTTAATAACTTAGACAATTATAAAAAAATTATAAAATTACTAATTTAATTTTTGAAAAATAATGGCGCACAAGTGCTATGTGTTCTCTACATGCATGCCGATTTTTGTAGCTTGATTCCATCATTTAGGCCCTCAAAGGCTCTACCCACAAAAACATATACCTTATCATTTGCCTGAAAAATAAAAAGTGTCTGTTAGGAAAAATGAAACTTGACATAGCTATGCAAATTTTCAATACATAAAAGTTATATATTCAGAAATGTGATTCAATTTCCTACATTTCATCTTTTTTACTCAATGCAAGATATTTTGCGTAAGTAGATAAAAAAATCCAAGTAAGTTGAGGGATGCCTGCTTTTTCAGTTTTCTATTGCATCTAATGCACCAAAAGTGACCCTCATTAGCTTGCACTAACCCAATTGACTGTCCAAAAGTATTGGGAAGGAACTTCATGTTTTAGGTTAATTTTGGGTTACTTTAGACTCATCACATGTCTCAATAAAGATTTAATTTTAAATATTTAGGAGCATTTGTTTATTTTTAACGTTTTAGGAGAAAAATACTTTAAATGGAAAAGGTATTTGGAAATAGAATTGCATTATTATGAAATTAAAATATATCTTTCATCCTCGCTATGATTTTTAAACTTCAGAAAATTGTGGATGCTCAAAACGTGTACACATTTTTAGAACATCAAACACAGTTTTTTAGTACCACATAATACTAGAGCTTTTTGGTTAAATTCAGCATACAATTTGTATTTATCTTTCTTGATTATTTCATTCTTAGTATAGATTACAAAACCTTGGAAACAGTTTCCAATTTAATTATGATATCTATAATCATAGCAAATCTAATCTAGGCATGTATAATCCGTATTATCAGTAACCATATCGCTACTCGAAGACCAAATATTACATAAAGAGGTTATGTGTGGTGTTGAGGCCTCTTTCATCACCCTTGCACCATAAAAGATACCTTTAGAAACTATGGCTAATTTTAATCCCCCAACCATAATCAAAGCCCCAAGAACTATACCTAGAGTCGAAAACATCTTAATGCTCTCCATATTCCCACTTTTTGGTGACAAATACTCTTGCGAACTCCTCTGATATGGTTCGAGGCATCATTCTTTGGCCTCAACATGTAGAAATTGTTTTTAGGGATGAAGGCCCAAGTTTCCTCTCCTAAGCATTTCCAACACCCCTAGAGCCATTCCTAATAGAACCCATATCCTATTACAAAGTTCAATGATGGGATCAAGAGGTCTAGTGTGGTGGTTTGAGGCCATCCTTATTTTCTACATTCCTAGAAAATTCCTTCAATGCCTAAGCAACAATTTTCCTCCCACAACCATGTCCAAGGGCCCACGACTAATACTTATCCTTAAAAATTCCTAATGGTGTGCATATTCCCCTCGGAGGTGAAGACACCATTTAGGAGGTCTCCTCTGGTGGTCTGAGGGTTTTTCTTGGCTATGGATGCCTAAAACCTTATTTTATAGCCTAAGGTCCATGGTTTATCCCTCAACCATGCACAAGGCCCTATGATTCATACCTATGCTCAAAAACTCCTAATGATGCCCATATCCTCACACAAAATCCAAAGTGCCCATGAAGTGCTCCCCAACATTGGGGCAAATAAGGAATTAGGAAGGCAAGCTCGTTAATCATTAAGCTTGTGGGGTTCAAAGTAGAGTTATGTGATCTATTAAAACTTAAGTTGGAATTGGGAATTAAGTAAGGGAGGTAGGGGATTATTGAATCATTATTAACTAGTCATAATTTATTTGTTAAGCATTGGGGACACAATGCATGACATGGGTTGAAATATTTATTTGGATGCTCGTAGGAATGAATGCAAGTGATTGGATTTCTTCAGGACCCACATTTATTAAATAAATATGCATGACCCACTAATACTCTTGGGAGTTCATGTGTGATGGTTTGAGGAATTATTGCTCTTGGACATTTATGCCTAGAAGCTTCTTTTTTAACCTTTCCTCCCTCAACCATGTCCAGAGCCATGAGACCGATACCTAGTGCTCAAATCCTACCAGTGGCACTTGTATGTGTCAAATTCTATATGTGTGACAGGTGGATCTAGATTACTAAAGAAAGCTTCACTTAGAATATACCAAACATTGACAGGAAAATATAAGAAATATGAAGAAAATATTAAGTAGAACACAAGAGAAAACAGTCATGTGGATTGATCTTCCATTGCATTATGGTTCAACAACATGTGTACAATATATAGATGCTCTCAAGAGACAAAATTGAGAGGCTTTGTGGTGAGTTGAGTAGTTCACATTAATGCTAGGCTTAGTGGAGTAATTCCCCCAATATATGACATTGTGCTAAGTGTAACTCTTGTATTGAGCAATAATGAGGTCCAATGAACCTATGAGGACCATGAGGAAGTTAGGTAAGTTAATAAATGTGTATGAAATCATTATGAGGGTGAATTAGGTGGTTTAGGGACTTGGTAATGGCCATTAATGAGCAATTTGACCATTTCTGGTGCATAAGCACCCTTGGTCCAACCTTATCCCATAAAACAAGGAAGTGGTGCACCTCCCTCATTAAATGCATTAAGTAGGGCGCCTTTGATTCCCAACAATAAGGAAATGGGCACACTTGTGGACAAACATGGCTATAATGACAAACCACTAGTCTAATATGTGGACAAACACCCTAGACTAGGCACTATGAAGCCAAACCATGGAACAAATTACATTAAACACTTGGAACCTTATTCAAGGCTTATTAACCAAGGTATAGATGTGAATTATGTTCCAAAACCCCCCCCTTAAGGAAAAATGGTTGTGAGCAAATAAAATTATTATGAGGGCCCAAGAAACAAAGGCTTATGGTCACCCTTTACATTATTCATCCATATAAGTGAGGAAAGAGGAAAAACCACTTGGGGAAAATCCTCCCTCTAAAATGGGCATGAAATACACCAAAATAAACTACTCCAAAACACAAGTAGGTGTGAACTTGTTCACATGTCTGGAGGAACCTTCTTCTAGGGAAGAAGAGGAATGTGCTCAGCTAGATCATGTACATGTATTGTTGCATGATGGACATTGAATACATGTAGAAAAAACTAAGTAACAATGATAGTAGAGGGGTGACTTCTCTTCAGAGTTGATCTTCGAACCAACCAGGGTGCTAGGTCCAAAAGAGACTTGAGTTGCTTTAGAATAAGTGACCCCAAGTGAATCAGAAGGCTCATGAAGCATCAACATCAAACCAAGAAAGTTGTAATCAGCTCCAAGAAAGAGGAACAAGAGTCCCAAGTTTTCCAATGTGATGGATAAGGCTTCTCCATCTTCAAGTGAACTTGAAGAAATTCTGCTAGTCATGGTGTAGGAATACATAGGAAGCAAAAGACTGTGAAGCAATGATATATACCAACTTGACTTCCAAACTTATCCTTGACCATATTTTGAACAATTACTCTCATATGAAGAAAGAACCTCTTCTAGAGAAGGCTCACTATGATCACCAATCAACAACCCATCTTCAACATTCGTAATAGAAGACATAGAGGAGAAATAAGTGGAATGGAATGACATCTCTTCAACAGTATTAATGGCAGCAGCTCGTATATTATCTTCATGAAAAACATCTTCATGGAAAATAGAGGAAGCCACAGAGGAAGAAAGTTGAGTTGGATCATTTGTTGAATCTATATATTCTTCTTCTTCTTCAATTTGAACAACTTCTTGAGAAATGCATGAGGCCAAGACCTATGGAGGGTGAACACATGAGGATGTGTCCATTTTCTTGTTCTCCATATAGCTAATATCTTCTTTCTGCATGCCAAGAGCTCTATCTGGATTTCTCCAAAGCTCAAATGGGTAATCAACAAAATCAATGAAATAATGCATTCTAGGAGGTATAGCCAAACACATAGTTCCGTATGCTCTATCACAATCATTGATCCAATCACACTTCTCTTCATAAGAATCTGGTTTTCTTACAACACCAATGGACACATCAAAGAGACATTTTCTCTTGAGATATGCACACATATTTTCTTTTGACTCTGAATAGTTAAATGGAGAGAGGAGAAAAACTACTTTCAAATCCATATTGAAGTTGTTGTAGGCACTTGCAAAACACACACTTGGGAATCTATTTTGGAAGCAAGACTAGGACCCCCTATGAAGCTTTGATACCATGTCAAATTCTATAAGTGTCATAGGTGGATCTAGATTACTAGAGCAAGCTTCACTTAGAATTTACCAAACATTCACAAGAAAATATAAGAAATATGAAGAAAATATTAAGTAGAACACAAGAGAAAAACACTCATGTGGATTGATCTTCCATTGCATTATTGTTCAATAAAATGTGTACAATATATAGATGCTCTCAAGAGACAAAATTGAGAGGCTTGATATGCAATTTGGATACCCAAAAATTGCATATCAAGCGAGTCAAGGTAAAAGGAAAAAAGGTCATGGAAGAGGAAAACATAGACTTTGATGCAAAGGATATCTAGGGATTGATGGGCCCTAGAAGATACACTAGGCGATTGCATATATGCTAAAATATTTGATAGAAGAGAAGCGAGAGGAGAATAATAGACTAAAGCAAGGGGGTGTTGGAACTGGAGGTTGCCTTGGATTCAATACCCCTATTTACCAAGCCTTTGGCTATTCAAAATCCCCATAATCAATAGGAGGGTGTAATTGACAAGGATCCCAATGCTAAGTGCACTCAAAGCTTTGTCATGGGCGTAAGGAATACTATATCCAATAATATTGAGGAGAATATGGAGATTATGCTTGATCTATGGGAGTTATTGCACACGTCTAAGTTGAAGAACAAGATACATAACCTAAATGAATTCCTCAAAAGTGAGTTGCAGTCAAAGGATTGGGAGTTCATCAAAGAACTGTTGGATTCCTTCATTAGAATGTTTCCAAACATGACCTTACAAAGAAGGAAGGAAAAGAACCTTCCCTCCAACTCTCAATTGAGAAAAATAAGGTAGAGTTGCGACTATTAAATCGACATCCTTCAATAATACTTGATGAATTGTGATATAATAGATGGAGATGAGCCAATGCCTTCATGAAAACAACCTAAGCTCTCCATATATTGGGAGCCTCATCGATGATCTAAGACAAAAAGTTCATCCCCGAGGTGTATTTTAAAGAATAAGTATAAGTTATCAAGACTACCTTGGGGAATGAATTTGATAGCCTTGCCTATTTCCGTAAGAAGGTCATTTCATGTTGGATGACCGAGATGGCATCCAACTGTGCTAAATAACTAGCAAGATTACAAGATCACCAGGTGGAAGTGAGTAGAATAAAAAATGAGGTAAATTCTCACTAAGGGTAAAAGATGAATTCGCGATGACCCCCCATAGATAATTTATCAAGATTTGGGTAGGCAACACCATGTAATGGTTTCCAATGACCTAAGAGATGGTTGTCACAATTAGGTTTTGCAAAATATAGTTCACCCACAACTATATTATGCACATAAGTAATAGAAGCAGAGAAGGAACCATCCCTATCCTGTTTTCGTAATTCAGAATCCCACTCTTTCCATTCCAAATTTCCTTCCTCAATTATTTGTCATTGCTCTTATTTAGCTACTTGCATTGACATTGAGTCATTCCCCTCCTTGTTTTCTTTTCAGGTGTCGATTATTTATTTTATGGTCCACGTGAGCCATATCCCAGCTCATGAGAGTGAATGCATTTTAAATTTCTCATTTAAGTACTTAATCATAGGTATTTTGAACAAAGGTGAAGTGCCAAATTGATCATTCACAATATTAGATTGATTATTTTTGGGATTCATTTTTTTCCAACCAAATATCTATTTATAAGTTTCATGAAATAAACACTTGTTGTAGTGATGTTCCATTTTCCTCAGAATGTGGGCATATGAAGCTTTTCGAACTCAGATGATATGAATGAATATATGTATTAAATCTCTTAATCACCTCCATTGTATATTTTGTTTTCTAAGTCCTTTTATAAAGCTATGGTTGTTTAATGATATGTGAGAATAATATAAGGGGATGGTTGTGAGTTTGATTTATCTTCTATTTCATCTCCAAACAAATGTTGTATTTTATCTTTATCCTAGTTATCAATCTACCTACATGGTCTTATCTCAGGCATTGAAATGAACTTGATATGAATATATAAAACTATAAAAGATTGAATTTCTCCTTAAGCATTTTAATAACATTGTCTGACCATTCTCAAAGGAGCATTCAAAGAGGAGTACCACCTCTATAAAATTGTAGAGGATATATTTGGGACAATGATCATTCTATGAGGTTGATTTCCCCCCATAAAGGGCAAGAATATCAACAAAGACATAATTCAATAGGAACCCATAAAATTTTCTTCTTAAATTCCTTAAAAACTAGGTGTTTTTAGTTACATTTTTAATCTCATCATATTTATGCCATAACATTTTAGAAAACCAATCATGTTTATGCCAAAATCTTTTATTTTCTCAATCATTTCATAAAAAGATTATATGTTCACTACTAGACAATGACCCCTACATGCTATTAAAAATCCTATCCATCATCATTAAATTAAGACCTTGAAAAGCTACACTAACACTTGGTGTAATAATTTCAAGGTCTGCTCACTTAGATAAATTTAAAAAAAATTAAAAGTACTAATTTTACTTTGGAAAAATAGTGTCGCACTAGTCCTATTTGTTAGATACATGTTTGTGGATTTTTATATATTGATTCCATCATTTAGGCACTCAAAGACTGCACTAGCATGGACATATACCTTATCATTTGCTGAAAAAATAAAATGTCAATGTTAGAAAAAATCAAAATTAAGTTAGTAGTGAACATTTTCAATAAATAAAATTTATATATTTGGAAAGGCGATTCAATTTCCTATGTTTCATATTTTCTACTAGAAGCAAGATTCATTGTGTAGGTATGTAAAATACCTATGTAAGTTGAAGGATGTCTGTTTTTCATTTCTGTTGCATCCAACATGTAAAAAGTGACCATCATTAGCTTGCATTAACCCTCAGAGAAGATAAAAAGACAAATGTAGAATTATAGTGTTCAAATTTCGTCCATACGATTTAGATGTTGATTTTATTGATATGATATAAATGTTGTTTATAATTATTGATTAACCAAATTAAAACTACAAGGATACAAAATAATCATATACAACAAGTTTTATCATGTACCCATTAACCTTTTCTCGTTGTCAAGGCTATGGGGTAGCTTAATTCCATCTCTAATTTTTTTTTCTAATGTTGTCAGCATCATTTTTAATTTTTCTATAAATTTAATGAGCAAAAGCATGTTACAATAGCCTTAATTATTTAATTACAATGCCAAACATGAATCTACCATGCATACATTCATAACTATGATAATTTAATTCCATACACAACATTAAACAATCTAGAAAATAAATCAAATGTACAACAATACATAAAATAAATAACATTCATAAAAAAATTATAAACATCCACATTCAAAAACTTATTATTATGGAATAGTCCTACAATTGGTTGTAAATGAAAGATGTTCCTTCGAACCTTGGGAACTCTATCACACTAAATATTTCTATAACAGCGGCCACCCGTGAGCTAAGGATAACATTCCACAATGGTGAATATTCTAAGGAAATTTCTTTAGCCCGTAACTCAACAATCTCTTTCATGTAAAAATTATCTCTACAACCATCCCAATCAACAAACGCTCTTCCCCTTTAGCCTGCACAATAAAAGAAATGGGATCCCCTTCTCTGCATGTAGTCCCTCAAGCTACTCCAATTCCCTTCCAGTTATCTAGCACAGGATGATCAAGGAATCTCACTCTTGGGACTCTAAGGGTTCTCAACTATATGTTATGTTTTCTATCACAATGAACCACGAGGGCTTCACTTAGTGAACCTCTCACATATCACATTCGATTGTAGGATATTAAAGAATACTCTTAGTTTCAATAGATATTGATCCAAACAAATTTTGTTGAAACCCCCTCCCAATACCTAAAACCTCCCCCCAACCCCTATAAACCCCATATGCCCACCCCCCCCCACCCTAAAGCCCTCATCCCTCCCAATACTTGCAATATATTGGTCTAATTTTCAACAATTTTAAAATGTACAATATGAAATCACATGCTAGGATATTGTTCAAGAAGTGAAGACCCTATGCAATGAACAATAATAAGCAACACCAATTTCCCATGGAAATTTGCATCAGTAGGTGAGGACTCTCAAGTTTCCTCACTTTTCCTTGTTTGCAAGGTACCAACAAGAATATCATTGGAATGATTGGAAAAATGATGAATGAATGATGCTCTAACTTAGTGTCCCACATTTTATATCGATGTTCCCAACTTGCCATGTCGCTCGTCACAAATTTCACTTTTCACCCTTTAATCCTAGTTTAGGATAGATATGTAATGGTTAAACAAATCAACCCCCATAAATTTTTGAGTTAGGGACTTTAAGGTAGAATTCTAACTATTGTTTACTAGGAAGGCTAAAGACTTAAGCTATATAACTCGGTAAGGTCCTCTCCCTTAACTCCCTTTGACTTCCCCCACTTGTGGAATCATAGCCCACCTTTTCTTCTTTGTCCTTCTTAAAAAATTTATATTATATACAATCTACATCATTACAATATCTTTGTCAACCTAGACCATGTTAGTCTAGCTTCTAATCATTTAATATGTAAAACTTATCCTTAGTTTTTATCATAAAAGTTCTAGATTTAGTGATAACTTTGGTATTTGAATCTTCATTGTGAACCATTACATCTTAGAGAGGAACTAGCTACTGTATAACTTGTCATTTTGAACCATTACATCTTAGGGAGGAACTAGCTACTATATAAATTGTCATTGTGAACCATTACATATTAGGGAGGAATCTTGCTTATATTAAAACATAAAATAAATATGATTTATAAATTTGTAAGATTGACTTATAAATTTATAATAAAGAAATGATCTTCAATAGAATGTTCCAAGAATACATCCATTGCTCAATATATTTAAAACTTCCAACTTTTGTGCATTCAAAGAATGTATAATACTAGCACATCCACTTAAATTGTGGCAGGTGAACACCGATAGGTCACAAGTTAAGTGCCATAAATAAGTTATAGGTTGCTTGTTCTCCATGATTAGTTGTAATCACATGTTATCTATGCCTCGGCTACATGTTACCTTCTTTAATTAAATGGGTTATCTGTCACTAGTGTTATCATGCATGAACTATGAGTTATCCATGCATCAACTACCAATTATTTTTTGTATTTCTTTTTTTCTAAATTTATTTCAAATTTTTAACGATGATCATCAAATCAATCGGACAATACATTTGTCTCATCCCCCTTCAATCTAGGAAAATCATAGATGGTAGTCCACCTCAAATTCTAAGATAAACACCTATCAATGTAAATATAATAAACACCTATCACTGTAGTTAAAATAATAAACATATGTATATGCAATTTAAATTTTTAACTTGTAAAATAATTTATTTCCAATTTTGATCGAGGACCATAAAATCAATGTGGATAGTACAATTGTTTCGTCCTCCTTGGAAAACTAAGCAACTTCATTGGAAAAAATTGGGAAAAATAGATTTGGTAAATAAAAGAGAAAACTGGATATCATAGCTTCTAAGTTTATGGATTTATACCACACGAAACAAATTTTTAGCGTAAAACTCATCCTGAAAAGCATGCAATGGATCACAAAAACGCTCACAAGTGTATAAGAGTGAGATACAAGGGTGGAGGTTTCACTCCCTCTCATACCTCCCATCGCCTCCCACACTTGACCAGTTTTGACTGAATGATCATCATTTATATCGATTGTAATGGATTATTGTCCACATGAGTCGAATAATGGACATGTTAAATGTTAGAGTTGTGTGGAATCTGAAGCAGCTCGATTCTCGGGTTGTTGTGTGGAATTTGAACTGGATTGGCCGTACTGTTTTTTGTGAGAGGAACTCAGTTGATCAGAGAGGAACTCAGTTTATCAGTGCGACCGTGCAACTGTCTACCTTTAAGACAGTGGTAATCCTTTCATATCGAAAATAGTGTCTTTGATTTCTTCAAAGTCAGAACACAGCATTTTATTTCTTTAAAGTCAAAAGACAGCGTCGAGTTCATGGTAAATATTGTACTTGTGTTGAATACAACCATGTCAAACTGAACAAAATCAAAGCAAGGATTGCACCGATATCCTTTCGTCACCTTACATATGTTACGACTTACCATCTCCAAATTCGTCAAAATATGGGTTTGAAGCGCTTATAAATACACCTTTATTTCCCGTCTCGCAAATCATTAACCTTTACTTTCATCTCTCATTTCCTTTTCCCGCCAGCCAATATCCTCTTAGATTTAACTCCAGAGACATATTCGTTATCAGTTTATTGTCCTTCGCAGGGCACAGTGGAATTTGTTTGTATTATCCACTCCATTAAAGCTGAGGCGTTATTGAATAACATGGCGGCCAGAGTGGTGAATGCCATCATCATATGCGTTTTGCTAATCTCTGCCCTCTTTCCAACTGCAAGCTACAGGCCTAATTTCCTCCACGAACCCACCACTGACTCCGAAATTAAGGACAGCCCCAATACCAATAACATCTCTGAAACTT
The DNA here is from genome assembly GCA_027924585.1 of Larix kaempferi. Classification (NCBI taxonomy): domain Eukaryota; kingdom Viridiplantae; phylum Streptophyta; class Pinopsida; order Pinales; family Pinaceae; genus Larix; species Larix kaempferi. The sequence continues at coordinate 1,330,830 of BSBM01001167.1, forward strand.
ATTTCAAAGGAGCTAATAGAGCGCCCGCCATTGACATTAGTTTACTGGATGATAAGCTTACAAAGATCGGTTATACTCCCTCCGCTCCTTCCCCTGCCATAACATGGTGATAGACACCGTCGGCGCTGTGCGTTATAGTTGTTGATGCAGATTAAGTTGATAAATTATTCCATTATTGTTGACTCAGATCTCCTTAACTATGACATGATAATGGAAGAAGAGATAGTCAATGAGCTCCAAAGTCGGTTTTAATGAGCTCCAAAGTCGGTTTTCACGATGAAGTTATAGAGTTGTAATCTTATTTCGATAGGTGTTCATATTTTAGAATTTGGGGTGGATTATTATTTATGATTTTTTTAAGATGGGCAAGTGTCAGTTTAGATGGATTTTATGGACATCATTCAAAATTCAAAATAAGCAATTATAATATAGATACAATAACTGGTAATTGATGCATGAATAACAAGTGATTACAATTAAAGAAGGTAAGAGGTAGCTGATTATAACTAAAGAACAAGTGTCCATTGGTTGTAGCTTAGGTGGTTGGGATGAAAGATTGTTCCCTCCCCACCCAGGTTCAATTCTTGTGATTTCTTTTGAATAGAAGAAGGTGAATTTTTCAGTTAAAAAAAAACAAGTGATTATAACTAAGCATCCAGAACAAGTACTATATAACTTATTCATGGCACCTAACTTTTAACTGTTCTATAATTAACACCATTACAATATAAAATTAACCTTACAAAGTTCCAAACACGAATGATATTTTTCTTAACTCCAAACCGCACGAATGATATTTTTCTTAACTCCAAACCGCGTGTTTATCTTTTATTATACCTGCGGAAGGCTAGGTATATTGTTTTCGATATTTTTAATCAAAGGCTATTACTGGTTGCTTTGACTAAAAATTTCAATAAATTTTCCTAACTTTTACATTACAGATTTGAATTTTTATTTTTTTTTCATATTTTTTAAATTTTCTCCAATATTTGTTTACATCCTACTGGTTGAGAATTTAAGAGTGTTATTGCCGATCCAACGGTGGGGTTGTAAAACTTGGGAACGACATTTAAAACTTGAATCTAGGTGGCTTCAGGTGGCTTCATTCCTCCGGATTGCCTTCACGTCACCACTTCACCGCTTTAGTTTGCCTTCACCTCACCGCCTTCACCGATTGTCCTTCACTGCCTTCACCGCCACATCTCATAAATATGCAATGTGGACCGGGTTAACCTGCATCCCTTCCAAATCGAGAACCATAGCCAGTCTCATATTCTCTATAGGAGCAAGCATAAGGGGCAGAGAGAGCATACCTCGGTCTCTGCCTATCACAGAAATATAAATTACAATGTTTATTTGCTTGAGCATTTCAACTACTTGCTTTGCATTCCATGTTTCTGCTTTGTGTTCCATGTTTCTGATGTGGCTGGGCACTAGCTCAACCGAACCTTCATGTCTCAACTGAACCTTCATGTCTCTTTTATTTTCTTCAACTCATGAGCGCTAGCACCAGTAAAGATTGCAACCATGCAATTGATAATTTCTAACAGAAAGTACAAAAAGAATTCGATGGACTCCAAAAGCATTGCTTACCTATTTCCTCGGGAATTCGTCCTGAAAATGAAGGAGATAAGTCAGTTAGATGCTCCAAAGAGGGAAATTTAGAACTAAGGACTCTTCTGCAAAGGTATCGTACACACAGCTTTGCATGTATGATAATACCATTTATAAAGGTCTGCTAGTAGATCTTGGTAACTTGACATCTTATTTACAACAATAATCTTGCTGGTCAGATTCTGCAATTCTGTGTTAGTGTAGGACTGGACAATGAGTTCTTCCCTACAGACCCTCCTAGTATGGACAATGAATTCTTCAGCACTTTCTACATTTGTTCTTGCCTTTATCTCTGAGAACTTTTGTGCAAGTGTTGCTTTCATCAGAGGCGCTTCTTTCTCTTCTTGAGCCTTAGCTTCTTGTTTCTCTGCGTTCGAGCTATAGCATCACTTATTGGGAAATTAAACAACGTTATAACACTCAGACATTTTGTTCACTAAAGACAAGGACGTGCCAAGTGTTTCCTTGGACAACGATGATACCATGAAATTCGAACCTGAAGAACCTGAAGCTTTGCATGAGTTAAAACCCCTTCTACTTTTTTCGGCCTAGGAAAACTGTGCAACCTTAATTATGTTATTGTTGTTGATGATATTCCCACCTCCACCAGATGTTCACAGTGTTTGATTTCGAGATGCTGAAAGTAGGGAAAAACAACTTTAAGATGGGATCCCTCTGAAGCGTCCAGATATAGTAGCACTGTAGTGTTTTGCGAGCCGATTATTGGTTTATCTGAGATGGGTATCAAGGGAAATGAGTCATTCCTGGAAACAATGAGGACCATTCTTGGCTTCCGCATTGAGATAATTACAACAGACAATCTGGAAACACAGTCTATGACAACCTAGAGCCCAGGCAATGTGACTGAGAGAATCCAAATTCATCGAGGGCAGGAAAAAACTTTATGTTCATCGACTATCCAAATTCTCATCATAGCGAAGAAATTCATACATAGGAAACATATGACAAGTGAAACTTGTGATCTAATAGATGTTATGACTGGGCTTATGACACGTTTGATGTCCATGCATGGAGAGATCCGTATCATTTACATATACTCGATTGGTTCGTAAGCGTGCAATTATGAGTTCCAATCATCTTCATAACAAATTATAAAGTATTGTTTCCATTAGGCGTGTAATGTAAATGCAATTTAGCAGTTTGCATATAAAATTTAAATATCACATCTTTCAAAAGTTCATAAACTACGTAATAGACTAAAGTATGGTCAAAATATTATATAATAAAAAAATTTTGTGGGATTGGTGTGGAACTACAATTTTTGGTCTTCTCCTCATTATATCGGTAAATGCATTCGATCCATAGAAAATGTGGTAAATGCATTTGATCCATAGAAAATGGCTGGTATCGGTGTGCTCAGCAAACATTGTTACATGCATAAAGTACCACTCAGCACAGGGGTACGCGGATGGTGTTAGATGAGTTCCAGCCGTTGCAAGTCTCATCCGTAATGAACTTTTTGGAGGTTCCAAATTTCGGCTCCTTACCATCGATGCATAAATGCATAAAATTTTGTATTAGCAGGGTACACCGGGGGAAGCTGTGGCTAGACCAGTCTTACCCCTTCACGTTGGAGCATGTCAGCGATATGACAAGTCTGTAAATGGATGGGGATGAGGTGCAGAAAGCCTTCCAGCAAAACAAGCGGCCTTCGCACTAACCCTTCCTTGTATATTATTCTTAGGCATGCATATATGATAAGTGTATTGCAATCACCTTACACACATAATAACAAGATTTATATTATTAGGTCGTCATGGTTTTTGTCTTTTTGGGTTTTGCTGTGGCAGATGAAACGTCACCTGCTGAGCATAGATAGAACAACAAAGATTATGAAATGTTGTTGAGCATTAATTGAGTCTAAGCACCATCTTTACGCATTCTTCACGACCAACAAAAGCTGTTGAGGTCTTTCTTGTATTTTATGGCATTGCAAGACTCTCTAGAATTATTTTTATACAGATTTTGGCAACAGAGTTAACATATTTTCTAACTTGTAGAATTCAGATACTTTTTTCATTCTTTGAATTTTGCATGCAAAGGGTCTTTTGAGGATGCTTCTTTAAAATAGGCATCTTATTCAAAGCAGCTAAACTCTGTGAAGGAAATAGGAATTCTTGTAAGCATGTGTTGCCATTTATTCTAAAGTATATTGATGCAAAACTCATAGAAAATAGATATTTATGAAATTAACTGATCATATCTCCTAATCCATCTATACTATATATGTCATGTGAACAGGTGCCTCACGGGCATTACCATGCAACACAGATGTATTCCTTTTGGTGGAATTCCAATTTGTATGCCGATTCTGCCGGTGTTGTGCCTAGGTGAACAAGCCTCTTTGTTGTACCATTTCCTTCGATTTTGTGGCCTGTTATGTTTATAGGTGGACTGAATCACATCCTTTTTCCTAAATTAGGGCAAAAATTATGTTGTTTCAGTCTTCAACATTTTCCATAATCAGCTACAAGCTTAATGCCCAAATTTTTAATTCAATAAAAGTCATTGTAATTAAACAATGGTTTGATTACACCAATCATTCATTCATTAATAATCATTGTAACTGCCGAATGATAATAATCAACTAACAATGATAACTGTCTCATACAATTTGTCTTAATTGTTCTAAACATGATTATGTACTTAGTTATAAGTACGATGCAATAGAACGAGGTTTTTATTTTCTATGTGTAAGGATCTGGTACAATACTAATGATGTTGTTTGCATATTTCTGAAGGGTTTCCTATCGAGTGCCCTTGGGTTTACTTAGCTTTGAAAGCTAAAGCATTGGATTCTTCTTTCCCAAATTTTCAGGTAAGGTTATAGAGTAATTCCAGTTTTTACAAGACAAGTTGAAAGCTTCAGCTTGTCATCTCTATGTTTAAGATAATTATAAAATCTGACACGCATAAAGATGTCGATGGTATGTATCTTTAGATTGACTTCGTGACTTGTATCGTCTTTTATGGTTATGATTGCACGTGTCGTCAGCAATGTTTAAGCACCAACTCGTTGTAACTGTTGGTGCGATTAATGGTAAAATAACCTAGTTTAACTATCTAAATTTGTAACATGTTTGGTTTATGTGAAAGATAGTGTCATCAATATAATAATTGATCCTCCTGGAATGACGGCGGCAATGTAATAAGTTTTGAATAGTAATGCTGACGTTTGTATTGCGTCCATATGTAAATCAAGGTATTGTTGATATGTAGTATACATCATAGTAGAGTTTACATCAAACCCTAGTTTTCAATATGGTGTAAAAGTTGAATAGTATTCTACCCTAACCTTAAGGAAATAACCTAGCTATTTAAATGTAATGTTTAAACATTTACTATGTGGTAGTCCATACTATACTATGGCATAGTTGATTTATAATCTAGTTGATATATTAACTATATTGATTCTACGTTGGATATCCTATGGGAACTATGTTAATAACATTGTTGTAATGATATATGGCACGAATAAGAATATGGCATGAAATGTTTAAACTCCATAGTTCGGCGTGTATTACATATATGTGTTATACAACTTGGGATAAGGTTTTTGCATCTAGCGTGAATGGTGTAGTAATAACTTATGGAATGAACCATGTATCAATGTTTAGGTAATATGATACCTCTATCCTATGTTTGTAACTTATACATGGTTGTATGCAGCTGTATGGCATTGTTAAAACCCTGAGGACTTTGCTGTCACAAGACTTGAACTCTGCTATGAATTAAATGTTTATGCAGCCGAGGTTTAGGATTAAATCTACGTGAGATCTTCAGCATTCAATGCAATCCTATTGTGGTGTTGTGGTTACTATGCTGGCATTTATGTGTCTGGCTCCATGTGAAAATCTTGATGAGGAAAGGTGATGTGTCACCACGCTGTGAACTTAGCTTTAGTGATATGGCATCCGATTGTCCTGCAAATTAATGTAGTTATTGAATTCTATTAGGTTGTAACTCTACCTTCGTTTCTCCGTAGCTCGCTGGCTCAATCTCGATCGTTGATCTTTGTGGTTTTCGGTAGATGAAATGTGTAAACCCTAGGAAGACTTGCCTTAACGTTATTTTCCTTCGTGCATTCATTTTGTGGTTCTGTTTTGGAGGAAGAAGGCCGATAGGCCGTTAGTTTATAGGGCTCAACATTAGGTGGTTGTGGATGGCACTGTGCTTCAAAAACTCTGTAATTTTTGTTGTGGAATAACATATAAGTTCTTAAGCGTTTCCTGAGAGTGTAATATTGAACTCCTATGGCTTCTTTCGGTGGCAAATAAGTTAATAGGGAGGTCTTGACTTCGAGTTCAGTTATGATTCAGTTGCATGGCAACTTTGCTGCATTGGAGATATGATTTTGAAGATGAACACATTCCAATCGGCTATTTAACAACTAGGTAAGTTTCTCTGGTTTATCTTTTCTACAATGTATTTGGGTGTGTGCAAGAAGATGAGGGTCACTTTAGATGCAATGCTACTTTTTTCAAATCTCGTTCCTGATACCTAAAACATAACGCGTTTATGATATTTACCCCCTGCCATGGTAAGACCCGAGCCTAACATGTCATTGGACATGTAGGCTAGGTAACAATATCGCGTACGCGTTATGTAGTTCAAAAACGCGTACGCGTTATTTATTTACAAATCGCGTACGCGATATGTAAAACTAAAAATGAATTTAAAAACACAGTCGGCCGATTGCCGACCACCCGCGACACTCACGCATCAGAAACGCGAATAGAGGCGAAATTGACCCTAGACGAGGACGCTTTGTGGCCCACTCAACCATCCGTGTTGCTCGATTCAGCTGGAGAGGAGACAAATTCACCGGTGCATTCTCATCTAGTCAGGTAATTTATTCACCCAAATCATTTTTTTGTGATTTTTTAATCCAAATTACTATTTTTTTGATTGTTTAACCTAGTTTTGTAATATTGATCAAATTGGGAATAACCCAATTTGTAATTAAATTCACACCTCAAAATGAAACCCTTTTCACAAAACTCAAAACTTCATAATCAAACCAAAAATTGAAAAAATTAAAACTCCCCCCTTTCTAAGTCACCCGACACGAGGACACGGGACACGAGTGTCCCCACCAGGCTTCAAATTTGAAGCCTTCAGGCCACTTCAAATTTTACCCACACGTCATAGAAGGCCACTTCAAATTTTACCATGCAAAAAAAATTTAATTTCATGGTAAGCCCTTCAATAATTAAATTAACCACTACTGTTTAAAATTGCAACAGAAGGGTAGCTTCAAATTTCACCCATCAACAATTTTTAGTGGGAAATTGGGAATGCGGCTACTAGCTAGGTGACTTGGGAGTGGGACTCGCTTACTCTCCAATATCCACGTGTTCGATCATCCATGGATCATGGACCATTGGGCCTCTAATAATATCATTGAGGAACTTACGTGGACGGGCTTACACTGAGTAGCCCATGGCTTGAACGCTTCGAAGTTCTCGTGTTTGTAGCGAGCGCTTACGTGTTTAACACATTTAATGGCATCAACAAAATTATTAAAATCTAATGTTAATGGGCACTCTACATAGAAATTGGAATGTCAACATTTGTGAGTACAATAAATATGTGGATGATTTTGGCCTACTACAACTTTAATATATTGAGTGGATTGATAACCTTCACAATTATATAAGAGATTGTAGCTATGACTAGGAGGAGAGTTAACAATGCAACAAAATCAAGTAATCGAATTTTGTGCATAAAATGAACATAAGACTCCCACCAAATTTCACTGAATCTACGTCTTAACAAAAGAACTCATCGTTTCACGGGATTCCACCCCATCAATCCTTTTAACAGTAATGGCCATAACAGTTGCTACAACCCTAGCGCGAGAAAAATCAATCGAGCTACGCATGACAATACTTGAAACCAGACTTTTTGAACTCCCTATTACGTCATAGGAATCAATACTACTTTCTCCACAACATGTGGCACCCTCAATATCTTCCATCACCGCAATTTACATTTGATAAAAAACTTGTTCCCAAATAGTAATTACCCCATTCTTTGCTCTAAAAAGGCCTCGGTTAACCTAGAATCCAATCCATACAACATGAACACATCCATATATACACATAGAATAAATATTAATAAATTTCTCATAGCCCTTCAATAGTGTTCAATATCTCATAGCCCTTCATAGTGAAATGGGACCCCACCCTTCAAATTTGATCCCTGGTCCCCACTAGACACGGTGACCCCCGGAATTATGACACGTAGGACACGGTGACCCCCGGAATTAATATATTTTTAAAATATATTAAAATTTAAAAATATAGACATATAGATCATCCAATAAAATTTAACATTTACAATTACAAATATTCAATAGAAATTACATTTACAATTACAAATATGAAATATTCAATAGAAATTAGATCATTCACAAATCACAACACATTTGTCATTCACAATCACAAAACACAATGAGACATTGAGACACATAGATGCAAACTCATCACTGCCTTGATCCTCCTCCTCCATGCCTGAATCAACAAACTCATCACTGCCTTGATCCTCCTCCTCCTCGTCTCTGCCAATCTGACTAACTTACTTTTTAATTGTCAAATGTTTAATTTTAAGTTTTAAATGTATGTAAGTAAATGCCATTAAATTGCTTATGTGAGTTTGATTTAATACATGTTCAATTTTGAAGAGACGTCATTATATACCATGTATATGTTTCTAATGATTTTCGTATTAATGTCTTTATTGCAGTTGCGGCTATGGATGCCAATGCCGAAATATTGATTGAGCTTGCCCAATTGAGGGGCATAAGTGAAGCTTTTAGTGGTGGCGACAGGATTCGCCGTTCACTTGCATCAACCTTGGATGCAATTGTGGACACAATTACACAATCTACGAATGTCCTGTATGATATTGCATCTTACAGAGAAAGAAAAAGACAACAATATGCTGATGGACTAGATTACAATGCAGTAAAAAAGCTAAAAATATCCAAAGAGGTTGTATTTGCATTGTTTAGGGACCCTCGGACGGGGGAAATCCCTAATGCAAGCAAGCCGCATATCTCCATTGAGTGGTGCACGTTTCAACCATTTGTTGATAACTGGATGGACAGATGGTACATGGTTTTTGATATGCCACCACACAACAACAGGGAAATTCCCTTATATTTCCTTCGAAAGATGTATGCAGAGTTCGTGTTGCATAAACACGTTAACTATTTTGACATCTTACAGTTCCAGGGGATCGGTGGGGGGATGCCCCAAAACCGACCCAATGCCAGGCTTCGAGACCAGGATCGCCCTATCCCTGCACCTCGCAGGCAGTTGCCTGGGCCAGATGTCCCACCAGCACATCGCATTATTCCGCAGACACGGGATGCTTTTTTGAGTTTGGCACGGACGGTTCTTCGCCATGGCAGGATGGTTCAACATATGGGTGAGGAAGGGACATCTGTCCCTGGTGTGGTACATACACCAGCTCGTCACCATGCAGGACCATCAGCTACTGCAGGACCATCAGGACCATCCACTTCTGCAGGACCATCAGGACCATCCACTAGTGGAGGACCATCAGCTATTCCCCATCCTACTACTGATCCTCACGAGTGCACGTCATGTGGTCGTCCCTGCTATGGTATTGCATCAGATGTTGTCTTCACTGGCTTTTTGAGAGAGGTATCTTGATGGTTAATTGTAATAAATTCTTCATTTATTTTCGTCTTTGTACACATATATATAGTTTGAGCTAATATATTAATTTTGTGAACTTGCAGTTGATGATGATTACCGGCAGTGACGCCCCAGAGCCGGATGTTCCAGACTCGACAGGGGGGCATGATGCTACCCATTCGGCAGGCCCATCTTATATACCACCTATTGCCGTATCTCACACCGAGGTAAACATTTTAAAATTTCAGTTTTTTAATACTTGTTAATTTGTTAATTTCCACATACTTTACATTTTAGTTCATTAATGCTATATACGGTCTAATATTTACAATTATTAAACTTGCAGATGGCAGATCCTTCACAGGGGCAAGGTAATGTGGAGGTAGTGCCCATGGTCATACCGTCCCCTGAAACGTCTGGGCTCCAGGTAAACAATTAAAAATGACATTTTTTAAATACATGTTTGTTTGTTGAATCATGCATGTCTAACTACATGAACACTTGCTGACTGTAGGCACCATCCGACACATCTGGCCCATTGCCTGTATTTGCATCTCCCTCCAGGCCATTCGTGAACAAGGGTCGTGTGTATGTGAGGCGTTCTACTCCGAGAAAGACTCCAGCTGCCCACGACCATGGGCTTACTCACACCACGGTAATGTATATCCTTCGATGATATTTGTTGTTTAACTTGAAATCCAGTGCATAAATCGTTTTTGTTAATGTTTGAATTGCATGTTTACTGCAACAGGAACCCGAGTTGTCTGCTGAGAACCTTGCATCGATGGTTGATGCAGCAGTTAGTGCCGCATCTGCAGTGGCGACTGATCACACACAGGTATGTAACTATTTCAACATTATCTTTACATAGTTTATTATTGTTGGACCTATTGTTTATTCATGCATTTCTAACTATTTCAACATTTTTTCATTGTAGCCACCACCAGCAGGAGCAGTGCCTGGCCCCCCTGGTTCAACCATCCTGGATGTTCAACCGACGGCTCCATCTGCTACACAAGCAACACAATCTCCTTTGTCAGTTGAGGTGAGATGTCCTTCAATGACCAAGTGTTTCATGCACTTTCCATGCACCAGTTGATAATTGTTGAGATAATGTATTAGTGTACATAGTTAGTTGAATTTAACAATTGATATTTAATTTGCAGGATCCAGGGATGCACATTGATCCTAGGGATGTGCCTAGAGGATCAACGTCGGGAAAGAACAAGAGAAAGCTTGAGTTTTGATACTTTTGGATAGTTTTGGACACATGTGCTTTTGGATACTTTTGTATATATATGTACTTTTCGATACATTCAGTTTTGGAGACATGTACATTGACTTTATTGTGCATGTACTTTTGGAGACATGTACATTGACTTCATTGGATACATGTACTTTTCGATACTTTTGGATATACATGTACTTTTGGAGACATGCACTTTTGGAGACTTTTGGATATACATGTACTTTTGGAGACATGCACTTTTGGATATATATGTACTTTTGGATACATGTACTTGTGTCATTCTAATGTGTTGATTTGTGTGGATTATCTTTTACTCATGAATGCACTATGTCAAAAGAACAAACTATTATATTCAAAGGTTTCAACGAATTCACTACATGCATGCACTAATTGGTATCTAATTAAAATTTGTGATTTTGGATGATCATTACAAGTTATGTCAAAGTTCTTGCTCGTGTAATTTAATCAAACTAAATGCAATACAATGTTTTCAAGGTTTCAATGAACTCACTCATGCACACCCATTGCCATCAACTACCAATGAAAGTCTAACATTATGAGGTTCTTCTTAAAAAATGGGTAATATTTCCTTGATGATCGTAAATTGAGAACCATTTGTAGCCACTCATATAATACCATCTTCACTTATCTTTGTACATGATAATCCATATAATGTGCTATGTTTTTTAACCTAAACAATCATCAAAAACCTAGAATTATAGGGATATGACAAAGAACCTTATGGGGCACCTTATATATTAACCTTGTGTATACATTAGGATCTTTGTCATACCATTGTTTGAAATGTCATTCAATACCTTCAATTTTATCAACATCAAATTAGTAGACAAAGTGACCCATCTTTGATCTCTTGTATAGGCCTTTGTGTGCCTTATCAATAAGATGTACATCATGAATATTATCATAGGTCTCATACATAGGTGCATCCTCATCCATGCAAACAAAGGTGTCATGGATCAACCTATTATCCCTTTATTCTCAATAATATTAGTATCATTATCTTCCATAGGATCAAATTCAACTCCATCACCCCCCATTATTACTACTCTAAATTACAGCCTTAGGAGTTTTGATCATGTGTTTTTGTCTCTTTAGGAGTTTTGAAATATTATACTCTTTCAAAAATAATATGGAAGTTCAAATATTTAAAAGTGGCTTAAATTATAAAATGGGCGGAAATTCACCAAGTGTCCCTGAACGGCATTTTCATGCGACTTGCAACTCGACATAACTCGGAAACCGGACGTCGGACCGACGAACCGTCGACTCCGTTGGTCTCCTGGCGTGCGATTACCTCTAGGGGACCCTCTCCCTCGTCTCCCCATGGCCCAGTGGCTTCATTGTGCATTCATTTCGTAAACTAGGGTTTTGCTCAGTGTAATTGCATGCAATCTCGCATTGGTGGGTCAACTCTGCAAAAACCTCCCCCGAGCCAGTGTTGGCAGTGTTCCCACGTCGGCATTGCCCACACACACTTGCGGGAGCCAACGGCACGCAATCTTCTTGCTCCGTTTGCTTTTTGGCTCCCGGACGGAAATTCACCAAGTGTCCCTGAACGGCATTTTCATGCGACTTGCAACTCGACATAACTCGGAAACCGGACGTCGGACCGACGAACCGTCGACTCCGTTGGTCTCCTGGCGTGCGATTACCTCTAGGGGGCCCTCTCCCTCGTCTCCCCATGGCCCAGTGGCTTCATTGTGCATTCATTTCGTAAACTAGGGTTTTGCTCAGTGTGGGAGTGTGCAATTTTTGCACACGGGGGTCAACTTTGGAAAATCATCCACCGGGCAAGTATGGCTAGTGTTCCTAGCCCGAACCTGTCTAGACACACCTGCAGGACTCCCCAGAACCCGGTTTTGTTGCATGGTTGGAGTTCTATGCCCCCGGTAGGTATCCAGCAGGTGTCCCTGAAGGCCTTCTGGTAGTGAGACGGGACGAGCCATAGAATGAAGACCGTGGCTCGGATCGACGAACCGTCGACTCCGTTGGATTCAGCACACCGGGATAGTGCCAGGGATGCCCCTCCCCTCCTACCCGGTGGCCCATGTGTCACCTTGCAGGTCCATCTTGGAAACTAGGGTTTTGCTCAGTGTGGGAGTGTGCAATTTTTGCACACGGGGGTCAACTTTGGAAAATCATCCACCGGGCGGGTATGGCTAGTGTTCCTAGCCCAAACCTGCCTAGACACTTTGGAAACTAGGGTTTTGCAGGTCCATGATGATGATGGCTTGGTCTAAGGTGGTGCTCTCAACTAGCTAATTCATTATGAAATATTTAACAAGACATGAATTAAATTTAATATAAGTGTATTGTTTAATATAGTGAGCATGAATTGAATTAATTTTGTTGGGTGAAGCCAATAACCAACATGATGAACATAATATAATTTTAGGGTTTACTAATCATATGTAAAAAATGGATTAAAAAACACAATTATTATAATTTTAGTTTAATGTTTATCCACTTTAATCCATATATTTTTTAGTTTAATTTAATTTAGTTTAATTTTCGTTTAATTTTAGTTTAGTTTAATGTTTATCCACTTTAATCCATATATTTTTTAGTTTTGACTATGAATACACAATAATTATTATATATATATGTGTGTGTTTTTGTGTGGATAACTTAGAGATGTATAATAAAAATGGGTAAAAGGTGGTTGTCACTAGAGACTTTCATAGTTGTATAGTGAAAATGTAATAGCTATTAAAATTTGGATTAGAAAATTATTAAAGAAGATAAATTCTATAGAAATGGGTAAAAGGTGGTTGTCGCTAGATTAAGAGAGACTTTCATAGTTGAATTACTCAAGGAACCAATTCGATTGTCTAGTGATTCATAAGGATTTAGTTGGGCTTAACATAGAGCTTAAATGCCCTTAAAGTTAGCTAAGCAACCTCTCAAACATGATTAATATATGGTTTACTGATCATATGAACATAATATAATTTTAATCCATCTCTTGTAAATTTGGCATATCAAGAACGCAAAATTGACATATTCATATGAAACATACATGTGAAAATTGAACATATATCAATATTCAATTACAAATAGTGAAAATAGTATAGTATTAAAAGTATGTAACGTACCTCATCATGCTAGATCCCACCTATTATCATACAACCAAGCCCTCCGGATCATCTCTTATACTGATGGTCTCCATTAGTCTCTCGTGCTCTGTATCCGGTAAGAAGTAGCGTACCTTCGATGTATTTCGACTAGGCATTGTTCGTACCTGAAGGTTTGTGCCAATGATTAAGTTGGTAAAGTGATATACACTTGCACCTGGTTTGTAATCCCTGTAAACATATCCACCCTTCTTTCTTCCATTGTTGTCCCGTGTCAAGTATTCACCTTTAACAACCATAGAACCAGTTGGAAAGTGGTTGTTTTCATCGTCAGTCATGGACACAATGAGGGTTTGCTTTCCATCTATACAGCGTGCCAACCAGTATTCATCACCCCATTCAGTATCTTTTGAGGCAACCACTGCGTATATGTGCCCTGCATTATATGATTGTAGGTATATGATCAAAATATTTAGAGTGCGATACAAGTCCATTAATGTGCATTTGAAGACTACGTAAACAAACAAAAAATGTTAAGGAAATGCATCATACCGGCTTGTACAAGGTCTGATACATGATCAAAATCTGCAGAAATAGATGATTGGTCTTCTTCCAACGGAGTTAACTCAACAATTGCACGCTGATCAAGTGGAAGTGATATGCGATCCCATCCATCAACCCAATCCAATGATTCACACCCATCCCAGTCACCATCACAACAAGGCGGGCAAAAACAAGCAAGTTTTCTGGTCCAAATTTCAAATACTGGGTTATCAGAGCTTCGAACCGAATGAAAGCCACGAGTCCCAGGCACAGTCTTGCATTCCCATGCATGTGAACGATCTATGTCTACCACCTCCCAAAAAAATCTCTCCACATGTCTCTTTCTTGTGGATTCTACTCGCATAGTTGATTCCTCTCCCATTACTGACGTGCACCACCTGACTATAGATTGAGCATTTAGAATAGTAGATTCTGTAGATACTTTCAATTCCTCTCTTCGTAGGGCTGTTTTGACACATGCTCCGGCTCCATCATGCTCTCCTTTACCATGCCCAGTCTCAAAATAGTTCCACATATGTGGCACTTTGTAGTTTTTATGCAATGAACACAACCACTGAAATATGCGTGCATTTTTGAACTGACCAGCACACCCATCAGACCAAATCCAGTGTCGGTCCATCTGTATGTTCCTTCCCTTCAAGTGATCATAGAACATGATGAAGCAATGACGTACATAGTGGAAGTCGTGGCACCTATCATCACTTATGTAGAAGTGATATTCCTTCAGAATTTCTCTTTGCTCTTCAGTGCTATTTGGGCCATGCCTGTATGTGATATGGACCATCAAGGAAACCTGCTCAGAGTGATAATACTGACTTTGGATCTCATTTTGAGGTTGCAGAGTGTAGTTCTCGGCAAAATCAACAACTGAAAGTATAGTACCAAGGGGAAATGTATCTCTGCATATTCTAAACTTCTCATCCTGCCATCGTGCCACGTGGACATGCTGAACATATTGATGTGTCTTTTCAATAAATTCCTTGATGAAGTCACTAACTTGTACCTGGTGACACAAAATGATCTCAATGTCAGTTTTTTGTTGTAAGTAAGGATTGAAATGTAACCGTTACAACATAATTTTATAGATATAAATGCATACCTGAGATGTCACCAATTGTATTTTTTTGCTTTCTTTCCCTGGGACTATTTCATAGTTGATATATTTGAAACTTTTCATGTCTGTAACCATTTTCCCAAATTCACTGTCTCCATTCTCGTGCATACATTGGCTCAATAATGCCATTCCAGCACAGTTGGAGCATGTTCCATCCAAACAAGATTTTGCATAGTATGTTTGCCCCTCGGGCCTATTGCACATGATGCTATGAATGAATTCTCTTGATGAAGTCGGTGGTATTGTCATGGAGCAATCCTGCACAATGTTAGTATGCAACACACGACGAATGTACAAAAATGTTTCATAGTAATATTCATATTCTACATGGTATCTACAACAACAAGTGTTACGAAGAGTATTTATTCTAACATACCATGGCTTACATTTCTCAAAAGATCTTTGCCCCAAGTTCAATTGTCTATGCTCAATCTTAAATTTTTCGTAAAGCTCTGTCTGTGTTATATCAAGAAGATGCTTAGTATGTGGCTCACGATCCTTTGAACCCCTTCTTAGTTTTAGTACATCCTTTCGGTTTGAAGAAGGCCTTGTGTGATCATGCCAAAAACTATGCACTAGTCCCTTTACTGCATCAACTAGCTTCATGTCACGACGTGGCAACCGACCAACAAAGGCCCAAAAATCTGTCTGATCGGTTGTGTCAAGATGTTCTCTTCTAATAGAATACCTACGGAGGGTTTTTACATTCAAATTAACTAGTTTCGATGTAGGCCTGAGAATACGAAGGGCCCTGGTGTTCTTATCTGCAATTGATTGTGACAACACACGACGAGCAGCATTGCGGTCCTTTGAACGTGTGTTCTTACCAATTTTACCAAATGCATCTACTAGGCTTTTAACTATATGAGAACTTGGTTCAGAATTCTTTATCATCTTTATCCCTAACTTTTTCCTAACAACATTCATGCTCCTAGATTTTAACAATGATAAAAATAATCTACATTTATCTCCATCACATTTAGAAACAAAATATTTATCAAGTATCTGTTGAGTTTGATAAGCAATACTACGTTTAGATAGCGTACCTTCAATGGAATTCATAAGTCTTTCATCAACTTGTATACGCTTCGGAGTTCTTCGACGTGTGCTTGCTAATGGAGGTAAGGGGGTTGGAATTGTACCATGTAGCGCATCACCAAGACGCTCTGGCGTTTCAGTAGTAGCTTGGTGTCCTTCATTCTCTTCCTGGTAGTTGGATGGTGGAAGTCCAACATCCTCATCCATGGTCTGTGGAAGTCCAACATCCCCTTGTGGAAGCCCAACATCCTCATCGATGGTGTGGATAACATTCTCTTCTTCAACAGTAGGCAAAATGTCCAACGCCTCTCTGACTTCATCGCTTGTATAACCACATCCGGATAGCAAATTGTGTGTTTCTTCGTGAGCTTCATCTTGAGATGGTAACTTATCACTTTGACTTGAAGTGGGAATTGAAACATCCCCTAATGAGCACCTACGTTTTGCTTCTTGATTACTTCCATGGGGTGCTTGTTCAACAACTATTGTGGAAATTGAAGGTCCCTCTTGTCGTGGATTAATAGGATGAACCATGGTATCCTCTACAATTGGATTTGGATTAGTTTCCAAAGAAAGCCTCCGATTCATCATGTATATTCTTTTCTTTTCTTTCTCTTCTTCAATGACTTCTTGAGGTCTCTTCTTCCTTGTGGATTTGTTTACTCGGTTACGTGCATTCCCCATCACCACAATGATCAATTCAATATAGTTTGTTTTTGTTGCTCCTCAATTACAAGCTCTTCAATAATAAGCAAATGGAAGTTCTTCCTTGTTGGTCTTGAAGCTTGATATCTTACCTTGTGTGCTCCTCAAATATAGGCAAAATGAATCTTTCAAAGGCCTTATCTTTGGTGTTCTTCAATTGGAGATTCTTCAAGCTTGCTAATTATTTTCTTCAAATATGGCCATATAACCCAACACCACAGTGAGCAACCATGAAAGATGTCCTCAATGCTGCAAAAAATGATGGAGTTGGTGTAGAATGTGAAAATTTTCAGACGCGGGCTCGTGCTGTTTGAAAAATCGCGGGATTGTTGCTTTCGTTCGGACAGAGTGAAGTTGCTCTCGGACAGCAACAGTCCATTATTTCTGGAGTTACAAAACGCGTACGCGTTTTATAAATATAAAACGCAGTGCGCGATATGTAGTTAAAAAACGCGAACGCGATATAGTCAAGCACAATAAATAGGTTAGGTGCACGGCTAGGGCAACGATCAAAATCAAAGAAAACTAATAATTTATATGATTGCATACAAAACAAATGTTTTGTATGGTTTAATACCCCCTAGCTCTCTCCCAATAATCCCTAGATACCCCCTATCTCTTTCTAAATATGTGTCCCTCATTCTCCCTACATGTTTCTTTCATGTTTCTTTCTCTCCCTTCAGCCATGTCTCTACCACCCCACTCTCCATCTCTCCACCTTCTCTTTATCTTCGTCATTATCCCTCCCTATAGCACTCTCTCCCTTCTTCTCCCTTAATCACTAACCCTCTACGCCTTTATCCCTCCCCCCTGCCCTCTCTGTCTTACCTTGTTCCTAGAGCCCCTCCCCCATAAAGGCCTTTAGACCCTCTTCTAAATATTAATCCCTAAGTGCATAAGTGCACAAGATGATGAGGAGGAGGAGGGTGATGACAATGAAGATGATCATGATGTAGATGAAGATGATAAAGATGATGAGGAGGAGGAGGGTGATGACAATGAAGATGATCATGATGCAGATGAAGATGATAAAGATGATAATGTTGATGAAGATGATGGTGATGATGATGAAGATGTTGATGTTGATGATGATGGTGATGATGATGGTGATGAAGATGATGGTGACATGATGGAGATGTTGATCTGATGAGGAAGATGATGATGATGATGGTGATGATGGTGATGATGATGAAGATCATGTTGATGAGGACGATGATGGAGATGAAGATGATGATGATGAAGAAGATGATGATGATGGAGATGTTGTGTTGATGGGGAACCTAGAGATGACAATGATGATGAAGATGGTGATGGTGATGGTGATGGTGATGGTGATGACGATGAAGATTTTGATGATGATGCTGATGGCGATGATGATGAAGATGTTGACGATGATGGTGATGGTGATGTTGAGATGATGATCATGATGATGTTCAGAAGATCATGATGGTGATGATGGTGATGATGATGGAGAAAATGACAATGATGGATATGTTGATGAGGAACCTGCAGATGCCAATGATGATGATGATGGAGATGTTGATGAGGAACCTACAGATGCCAATGATGATGGTGATGACGATGAAGATGTTGATGATGATGGTGCTGGTAATGATGATGATGATGATGATGACGAAGATGATGGTGACATGATGGAGATGTTGATCTGATGAGGAAGATGATGATGATGATGATGGTGATGATGATGAAGATGTTGATGACGATGATGATGGTGATGAAGATGATGATGATGAAGAAGATGATGATGATGGAGATGTGTTGATGGGGAACCTAGAGATGACAATGATGATGAAGATGGTGACGGTGATGACGATGAAGATTTTGATGATGATGCTGATGGCGATGATGATGAAGATGTTGACGATGATGGTGATGGTGATGTTTAGATGATGATCATGATGATGTTCAGAAGATCATGATGGTGATGATGGTGATGATGATGGAGAAAATGACGATGATGGATATGTTGATGAGGAACCTGCAGATTCCAATGATGACGATGATGGAGATGTTGATGAGGAACCTACAGATGCCAATGATGATGGTGATGACGATGAAGATGTTGATGATGATGGTGTTGGTAATGATGATGATGATGATGATGATGATGATGAAGATGAAGATGATGGTGACATGATGGAGATGTTGATCTGATGAGGAAGATGATGATGATGATGGTGGTGATGATGATGAAGATGTTGATGACGATGATGATGGTGATGAAGATGATGATGATGAAGAAGATGACGATGATGATGGTGATGAAGATGATGATGATGAAGAAGATGACGATGATGGAGATGTGTTGATGGGGAACCTAGAGATGACAATGATGATGAAGATGGTGATGGTGATGACGATGAAGATTTTGATGATGATGCTGATGCTGATGATGATGCTGATGATGATGATGATGATGATGAAGATGTTGACGATGATGGTGATGTTCAGATGGTGATGATGATGATGATGATGATGATGATGATGATGGAGATGTTGATGAGGAAGGGGGAGATGACAATGATGATGAAGATGTTTATGGTCATGAAGATGATGATGATGGTGATGGTGATGATGATGGAGATGATGGAGATGATGGAGATGGCGATGAAGATGATGATGATGATGATGATGGTGAAGATGATGAAGAAGATGATGATGATGGAGATGTTGACCTGATGACGATGAAGATGATGATTATGGTGATGATGATGAAGATGTTGATGCTGATGATGATGGTGATGAAGATGATGATGATGGAGAAGATGATAATGATGGAGATGTTGATGAGGAACCTACAAATGCCAATGATGATGATGATGATGATGGTGATGACAATGAAGATGTTGATGATGATGGTGATGGTAATGATGATGAAGATGATGATGATGATGGTGATGGTGATGGTGATGTTTAGATGATGATGTTCAGAAGATGATGGTGACATGATGGATATGTTGATCTGATTCAAGGAAGATAATGATGATGATGATGATGGTGATGATGATGAAGATGTTGATGATGATGATGATGGTGATGAAGATGATGATGATGAAGAAGATGATGATGATGGAGATGTTGATGTTGATGGGGAACCTAGAGATGACAATGATGATGAATATGGTGATGGTGATGGTGATGGTGATGACGATGAAGATTTTGATGATGATGGTGATGGTGATGATGATGAAGATGTTGATGATGATGGTGATGGTGATGTTTAGATGATGATCATGATGATGATAATGATGATGGAGATTTTGATTTGATGAGGAATATGATGATGATGATGATGATGGTGATGATGATGAAGATGTTGATGATGACGATGATGGTCATGAAGATGATGATGATGAAGAATATGATGCTGATGGAGAATATGATGCTCACAACTCCCTCTACTCTCTCTCTCCCCAACCATCAATCTCTCTCTCTCTCTCTCTCTCTCTCTGTCTCTCTCTCTGTCTCTCTCTCTCTCTCAAACACACACACATACACACACATTATGTCACTTTCCATTCTCAAACCCATACCCCCTCCATCCATATCTATCTCCAACTTTCTCCCTCCATCCCTCACCCTACCTTCTCTCCCTCCCTCTCTCATCGCCTGTCTCTCACCTTCTATCCCTCCCTCATCTTTCCCTCAACCTATCCCAATCTCTCCATCACTCCCTCTCTCTCCATCGCCACCACTCTCTGCATGTCTCCCACCAACACTTTCTGTCCCTCCCTTCCTATCTCTTATTTCGTTCTATCCCCATCTATCTCTCACTCCCTCCAAATCCATTCCTCCCCATTGTCCCTCTCCCTCCCTCGCTCTATGTCTCTCCCCCCCTTGTATTCTTTATTTCTCTCTCACATCCCCCTTGTCACTCAAGTCTCACTTTCAACTTCTAACCCTATACCTCTTCAGAACCTATTCTACTCCTAATAGTGCTCTCAAGCTCCACTTCCCTTCACCCCCTGTAGCCCATCATGTTCTCATTCCCTTCATCTCTCCCCACTCAAGCTTCCAACATCCTTCTAAGCCCTTGACCCTTTCCCACCCCTATTAAATATTAACCATAGATTCCCTTGACCCTTCCCCACCCCTTCTCAAATATTAAACAAAATTTCCCTTGACTTCTACACCCCCTCTTTCTCAAGTATTAAACATATATTTTATGATTTGAATAACGCGAGCGCGTTTTGTATATAACGCGTACGTGTTATGTAGTTATATAACGCGTACGCGTTAATTATTGATATAACGCGCACGCGTTATTTAGTTATATAACGCGTACGCGTTATTTAGTTATATAACGCGTACGCGTTATTTAAATCTAAAAGCGCGGCAATATTTTTGAATTTAAACAGGCCGAGTCACATGCTCACATGTCAACAATAATCCTATGTGTATGCTTTGGAGTTTGCTTCGGTAATTCCAAACCTGTGCTATGTTAATGAAAAACCAAAGCTAATTGGGTATTTCTTCCAGTTTCTGGAGAAGCCTGTGCTTAGCCACTCGTTACAATATGCTACACAGAGTTATTTTTGACGAAATCTTAGACACAAATAGCATTTTTTCTGCAGATTCCAAATATGTAACTTTTATTTTGAAATATTAATTTTTCCTATTTTCTTTCAATTTCTTTTCTGTCCTACCTCCTTAACTCGTGAAACACATTGTTAGTGTTTCTTCCATAACTTTTTCAATTCTCAATCATTTCAAAAAAAAATTGTATGGTGCACAAGAGGACACTAACCTCCACGTTCTATGAAAAACCCATTTCAATATTTTTGCATTAAGACCTTCAAAGGCTCTACCCACAAAAGATGTACTATTTTTGAGGTTTGATCACTTAGACAATTATAAAAAAATTATAAAATTACTAATTTAATTTTCGAAAAATAATGGCGCACAAGTGCTATGTGTTCTCTACATGCATGCCGATTTTTGTAGCTTGATTCCATCATTTAGGCCCTCAAAGGCTCTACCCACAAAAACATATACCTTATCATTTGCCTGAAAAATAAAAAGTGTCTGTTAGGAAAACTGAAACTTGACATAGCTATGCAAATTTTCAATACATAAAAGTTATATATTCAGAAACGTGATTCAATTTCCTACATTTCATCTTTTTTACTCAATGCAAGATATTTTCCGTAAGTAAATCAAAAAATCCAAGTAAGTTGAGGGATGCCTACTTTTTCAGTTTTCTATTGCATCTAACGTGCCAAAAGTGAACCTCATTAGCTTGCACTGACCCATTTCTTCATTTGTTAACAGTCAAGTGATAACAATACTAACTCCTCATAGTTTTCTTTTGGCAGGAAATGCCAAGGTTCTATACTCCATGCTCTGGTTTGGTGGCAATAGCGTTCGGTGATCAATGGATAGAAATGCAGCTAAAATGGTAAGCCCGGTGGAAAACCCTCATAGGTTCTCCTGGCATAAGTCATGGCAAAAAGTGTATCGACAAACCTAGAAGTCGTGATTGTAAAAACCCTGGGTTGTTTTAGTTTGTACAGTCGATGTAATAACTGGTAATTGCATAGGGTTTTAGTTTAAGGTTTCGATCTTAGCAATGATCCTTTGTTTTGAATTTGGGGTTTCAAACTCTATTGAGATAATAAGATAAATGTTATCAATCATGTGTTATGATCGTTGTTTTTGTTTCAATGTGTTGGGACTTGGCCGTGAACAAAACTATGTCTTGTCTATTCAAAATGTGGATGTGATACTAGGTATTTCTAAACAGACCTCTGCATTTAAAAACAATGTGATATGAATGTGCAACTGTGTAGCTAAATTTACAAACACCTCAACATCGTTTTATTAATGTCTGTGAGGTTATGAAGATGTATGATGAAGAATTAAAAACTGGGTTTCGATATCACTGCTGCTATTGTTTCTTTGGGAAAAGTGAGTTCATGAAAATGTTTACATAATAGAGGAAAAGAAAACGCATATTACTGTCATTTGATCTTTAACTAAGTGTCGAAACTATGTGATATGTTCGGCCAAATGCCTTGTCTTCGACCGTGTAAATGATAACTATACGTCTGTCAGGATTTGGGGTTGTAGTTAAGTTTAGATTGGATGAAACAAAGATGATTATTCATATGTTCGGCATCAAATGAAATTGGTGTGTACTGTTTGATTTTTGCTCCTACATTCATTGAAATGTATTAACTTTGTAATGATGTCTAAAATCAAAGAGTTCGATCTACAATAATGATTTGTGATGTAAAAGGAAATACTTAAATTGTCTACTGTGAGTAAAACAAGAAAATGATTGAGAGCTTATTTGGTTAGCTCAATCCTGTAACAATATTTCAATTGTTTGTTCATGATTATATGTGCATGTGAAAATAAAAACATTAAACCCTAACTATATAATAAAAACTTTGTTTGCTTAACTACTCTATGTCTACAATAATAGGAATATTAGTAATAACAATAAACTTTGAAAATATTTAAATGTAGAATTAAAAAACTTAAGTTAGTAATGTGATGCTTCTTATTTGTCTAACTGTCCTATATGTACAATAATGAGATTAACAACAAACTATAGTTATTCTATTGAAACTAAACATTAGAAAACACAAATGAAAATAATGGAAATAAAAATGGTGCTGTGAGTAGAATACAGTAGATATTGCTAAATATTAACAACAGATAATTTTAATAGAATAAAGAAAATAGTACTTTCATCACCATGGAAGTTTTCCTATCCTATCTTATCTATCTTAATCTGTTTCTGTATTGGAGTACGATGTTGTTCGTTTTTGCATGGAAAAAAATACATAAACCCTTTTATTCAATAATTTCGTAATTATACAAAATTATTAACTTCTACAGGAAACTAAAATAACTTATAAATTAAACAGTGAAAGTTTAATAAACAACATAACTGTAATATGCAGAATAGATAACAGAACTTAAAAATAAAACAGATAAGACAATAGAACCTGTAACTGATGATAGGGCCGACAAACACCCAAGGAATCCTGTTCCTCCCAACCTGCTTAAGAAGAAACAGCTCAACTGTTGAGTTCTAATGAACCCCCGAGCCTGCTTACTGATCCAGTAAGTTGGTGGAATCTGTGTAGAAGCAAGGCACTCAAAAATTCCTTCTCCACTCGGTATCAACCTCCTCAAAACAAATGCCTTCTCCACTCAGCATCAAACTCTTGAACTCAATAAAAGTTTGGGAGACTCACAACATGATCAACAACAGCATATCCCCTCATCAAATCTCTTGGGTGCAAACATAGCAAAACCCCAAGGTAAATTTCCTTGTCAAGAAAAGTGATGAACCTCAGTTCAATATTTTATGGCTATTATATAGACTGCCTAGGTCTTTTACTGGCCAGTTTGGAATAAATGAGCCTCAATCTCCAGTTCCATCTTTCAGGGCACTATGACCACATTTCAAGGGAGTTGTCCCATACCAATAGCTAGTTAGTTTCATCATGATGCTTCCACTTGTCCATTTCCTTCTACCCTAGATGCCATTCCACCTAGTGGATTAGTAACCACTCTTTCAACAGTCCTCTTAGGTGTTTGTCTCCTATTTTATTTATTAAATAATAATATATTATGCAAATTACAGTCATCCTTGGACACCTGTCCGATATAAACTTTACAATAAAAGTTATCATAATGTTTCTAAACAAAAAATGTTTTTCAGCTTAAAGGGTATGTTACAAACAACCCCTCTTAAGCTCAACATCGTCCTCGATGTTGCTTATTCATCATCAAGTTCCTCATGGAACAGAACTGGATATGCTGCCCGCATATTAATTTCCAGTTCCCAAGTAGCTTGATCAGGGCTAAGGTGCTTCCATTGCACCTTTACCTGCCCTATGGTGCGATTCCGAAGCATAATTTCCCTCCAGTCTAGAATACAGTCCGGTTCCACCTGAAAATCTCCTTCGAGTTCCACCTGTATGTCATTCCAATTCAGCACATGAGTAGCATTGTGCACATACTTCTTTAAAACAGAAACATGAAAAACATTGTAGATTTTTAAATTGTATGGCAATGCCAATTGATATGCAATAGCTCCTATCCTTGATAGGATTTCAAATTGTCCACAATACCTCGGTGCTAATTTAGCACAGCTCCCAAGGTTCAAAGAACTTTTCTTGGGCTTAACCTTTATGCAAACATGGTCCCCTACCTGAAATTCTCTTTCTGTGCATTTCAAATCAGCATAGCTTTTCTCCCGATCTTGGGCAACTTTTAAGTTACCTTGAACCTATTTCACAGTTATCTCCATTTCTTTCAATAGATCTGGTCCTAACATCAATCTATCTACAGGATTATCCCACGAAATTGGAGTACAACATTTTCTTCCATACAAAATTTCAAATGGAATTAACTTAGCAGATGCTTGATAATTATTATTGTAGGCAAATTCTGCTAAGTGCAAGTAATCCTCCCATTTAGATGGCTGATATTTAACATATAATCTTAACAT
Source organism: Larix kaempferi (assembly GCA_027924585.1). Taxonomy (NCBI): domain Eukaryota; kingdom Viridiplantae; phylum Streptophyta; class Pinopsida; order Pinales; family Pinaceae; genus Larix; species Larix kaempferi. The sequence goes on from BSBM01001167.1 coordinate 1,356,388, forward strand.
ATTTTCTAAATTTTGATTTACTCTTTCTGTTTGACCATCAGTTTGCGGATGGAAAGAAGTACAAAAATTCAACTTAGTATTTAATCCTTTAAATAGTGCTGTCCAAAAGATACCAGTAAACTTAGAGTCTCGGTTTGAAATAATTACCTTTGGAATTCCATGCAAGCGAAAATTTTGCTTCATGAAAATATCTGCAATGTTAGAAGCGTTGAAAGTAGTTTTAACATGAATAAAATGAGCAGCTTTGCTAAGTTTATCTATAACAACCATAATTGAGTCATTATGCTTCTGATCTTTAGTCAAACCTATAATAAAGTTAATGCTTATGATCTCCCACTTCCATTCTAGAATTGATAAGGGATGCAATAGCCTAGTTGGATGTTGATGTTCAGCTTTAATAGTCTAACAGTCAAAGCATCTAGCTATATATTCAACAACTTCGCTCTTCATGTTAGGCCAAAAGTACTCATTTCTTAGCATAGTTATCATTTTCTGATAACCGGGATGTCCGGAATAAGGAGTCTTGTGAACTTCATCTAAAATCAGCAACTTAACTTTCAAAAAATTAGGCACACAAATTTTGTTTTTGTAAGTTAAGAATCCTTTTTCATTACTACTATAATCTGTTATAACATTTTCACATGAATTTTCAGCCACTTTATCATGTAATTTTTGGTAATTTTTGTCTTGCTTAATTCCTTCTTCGACCTGATTTTCTAGATCAGTTTTAAAAGTATTGATTGCTGCCACAAAACTTAATTTAGCATTTCTGCTCAATGCATCAGCAACCTTATTTTCCTTTCCATTAATGTGATGGATCTCAAAATTGTACTGTAACATCCCCAAAATTCTTAGATGTTATTTCGAGAAAAGAAAGTACTTGCTCCTCTAAACGATAACCAAACTTCATGCATTAGTAAAACAAAATATCTCCAATATTTGTACTTCGTATTTAAATTCAGAAAATTACTCCATTATGCATAATCATTACTATTATCACTTCCTGATAAACCTTGCTACTTAACCGAGATCTTTAGCCAACCTATCAGTTAGCCCCAATAAAAAAATAAACCCTACTTCTAATTTACTTTCATACATAGTGAATTTTCTTCAAGTAACCCTTGTTGGCATGAGTCGAAACATATCTGTATTAATTCATATTTTGAATAACACCAGATTTACATTGAACAACAACATAAAAAAAATCATTCCCCAATTAAACCAAGGAATAAAGGCAAAAGCTATATTTATAAGAGTAAACTTAATTAAGCATGAATTTCGATCAATACCATCCCAGGTACCACATGAATAACACATAATATCCTTACCAATAAACATTTGACAATACAAGCATCTTCATAGGCAACACAAGTCATTAACATAACACACATGAAGAGACTGTATGTAGGTGGTTCACCCAACTCCACGGGCTACGTCCACAGAAGTGATATTTCTATTCATCGGTCCAAGAGGATTCCGCAAGCAGCGGTTACAATATTTGTATTTCTACTTTCTCGAACATCTCTTATAAAGAGAGCATTATCAACACTTAAAGGTCTATCACTGTAGAGACATCTATTAAATTGATCATAAAGGAAAGTACCTTCAGAGATCTTGCCACAACTCGGCGTTACTCTCATTTTACAAGGATCAAAATCCAATCCAAATAACTACAGAGTTTAATTAAGAGAAATACAAGGATCAAAATCCAATCCAAATAACTACAGAGTTTAATTAAGAGAAATACAAGGATCAAAATCCAATCCAAACAAATACAGAGTTTAAAGTAAGAGAAATAGGCCATCTGGAAATTAAGAACATTATCTTAAAATACATACGTAGTTAAGATATTAGACACCAAATCTTATTACAACAGCAATTGATAAACCAAGCCCCAAACATGACCCACGAATCCATAAGCCTTGCTCTACATTCTAGGACTTATCCAGAATTAAAAATCCCGATTCCTTTATACAGTTTCCAAGAAAACAACGATCTATATTTCGTTCCTTTAACCAGTACGATTTCATTTGCGACCAAAGGTTTTGAAGAAACAGAACATTTCTGCTATTATTCCATCACACAAAACGTTGATATAATAATAAAGTTAACCACTTCAGATTTCAAGTTCACCGCTATCAACAGTTGCCAACTATAATTAACAGCCACAAAGATTCCTTTGATATCACACAGCAATACATAGACACATATACAAACCGAGATCGACCAGGATCTCTATCATTTCATCCCGCAATACATGTAGATATATAATACAAACAAACATCCAACATCTCCAGGAATTCCATGCCGTAATATTTAGACAGCATATATATAACCCGAGGATAATCAACATCTTTTATGATATAATAACATGCAGGGATCAAGCCTTAATACTTTTACTTCCTCGATTTTTGTATCAATTAAATAAACTATTCTGGAATCTACCGGTTAATGTGAAATCCTTCTGTGGCAGCATAAATAAAGAAAGGGTTCACAGGCAAAACTAAGAGAAGAAACCAAATGCAATAACGCATTCAATCTCCACCAGAAAATCCAAGTGGAAACGCCCGGATTACATCCACATTCAGCCCTGAGAGATTTAGGAAAAGGAGCAAGTCTTATGATATTAGACCATTTCTAATCGCCATGCTCAGATCCGACGGATGAACTAGATGTACTCGAAGTTATGACCAGATCTAGTCAAAGAGCGGAGATAATTAAAAAGAAAACCCCGATGCTGAATTCGTCCTACCAATATTTATAAAGTTGGAAACTAAGTCAACAAAATGACATAATTATACATACAACAACAGGAAGCTAGCTGGGCAATTGGCAACCGAAACTATCTGTGCGATTAGCATATAAATACCAACACGAATCACTATAAACGATGTAGCTCATCGAAGTTCAACCCTAACTCTACGGAACGCAGTCTACTGAAATCCAACGCCGATCTCTATTGACTACTCTATAAATCCAACTGGTTAATTCTGAGAGCATTTTCTTACGATTTCAGAATAAAAAGATATGAAATGTAGAGTAGGAGAAATACACGCCCCATCAGAATTACCTCTGTAGAATCGGATCCATCTCATGAGTAGTTCTCCCATCGTCATCCTCCCGGTTCATTTGGAAGTCTTCTCGTAGAAGGCAGAGATCTCCTCCTCCCTCGACACACCTTTTTTTCTTGCCAAATAAGACCCCCGCAAATCTACTTTTCCCCGCGCTGCTCAGGTGTAGAGGAGGTGCCCTTCATATCTCGAGGCCGTCCATCTCAAGTGCGATCTTCCCCCCAAATTCCCCCACGCGGCGATGTTTACAATGCCCAGGTATCAGCGCAAGGTAACCAAGTGGCAAAATTCGGGCTTGGAGTGCTCTGCTATGGCGACAAAATCCTACGAAAAATCTGGGAGTGTTCGTCCAAGTGTTTAATTGCATTTTAAAAGAACAGCTCTCCTACCTCCATCGTATCCCCCTCCAATGGCAAAGGAAATCCCATTTAAAATCTCCATCTCACATCCTCTGTAGTTGCGTCTTCCCCAACCGCTCGCAGCCCATTTCAACAAATGGAAGCTCGGCTTCCGGGAGTTTGCTCCCCAACTACGAAGATGGACAAGTGGTTTTTTATTAATAATGACTAGATGCTATGTCTAAGAGACCACTACTCGTGACATCTCTGGTGAACTATTTTTCTCCACTGAAATTTATTCGAATCCCATAAGTTACACTCAATCCCCAGCTGGGCTCGGCACAATTTTTAAGAGAAGAGATGGTTTTCGGTTTATCCCACTCCACTACATTTATTATCAGGATCATGCGACCTAAAGCCCACGCGATCATAGTGTGGTGATCTCTAACAAAATCCTTGCCATTATCCTAACACATATTTTCTACTATATCGTATTATGTTTTTCTTCTAAAGTCCCCTTCCAAGTAGTATCACAACATGTAAATAAATTAATTAAAAGAATGTGGTACACTATTATCACAATTGATATGTATAAGCAAGATTGCTTATTTGTGTAATTAACTCATATTAATCTCTCCATGAGATATCTTAAAAAGGAAGGAACCCTAACTTCTTCCTTTCATTCCTATAGGTATTCATAATGATAGTATTTAGGTTAATCCCCTTATTTCGATTAGGGTCATCCAGCAAGAAAACAACTTTACCCTAAAACATAGGTTGTAGGGGTTCACTCAATCTTAAGACGAGTGGTTACTTTGCTTAGGACTTAAGGTAACACTTATATCGGTTAGGAATTTAAATAATTATTAAGTGCCTACGACCGCCCAAGATGACGCCGATCATTATATTAAACAACCATATTATATATGTACCACCACGAATTACGCCTAAATACCCACTCGGTTTATGTGAAACCAAGGATAACCTCTAGTAATTAAGTCGAATACATTAGTATTCTTAATCACTAAACTAAACTTATTTTTAGTTAGGAACTTATCATGTGTACAGCAATATTTTCATTTTTAACATAATAGGTCATAAAGGAGGAATATCACATCCTCATCCCCTTTAAAATAACACCGTCCTCAGTGTTTCACTCTTCTCTTGGAGCAATCATTTGTACCACAAACTGGAATTCAAAAGAAACGATGTTTAGTAACAACTTGTCATCAACTTTATAATCAAACTCAGAAAACATAAATCATGAGTTCTTTATTGCACATATCACTTGCAATATATGAAATAAATATAGTGCTCCATGATTGTATACTGTTGACAAAGTCAACAAACAGTATTCACTTGATCCAGGAAATTCTTGCCTAACACCTTAGTGCTCACACAGCAATCCTTTCTCTCATGCCTTGCCTAACACCTTAGTGCTCACGCAGCAAACATTTCTTTCATGTTTTGCCTAACACCTTAGTGCTCACGCAGCAAACATTTTTTCATGTCTTGCCTAACACCTTAGTGCTCACGCAGCAACATTTCTTTCATGTTTTGCCTAACACCTTAGTGCTCATGCAGCAAACATTTCTTTCATGTCTTGCCTAACACCTTAGTGCTCACACAGCAAACATTTCTTTCATGTTTTGCCTAACACCTTAGTGCTCACACAGCAAACATTTTTTCATGTCTTGCCTAACACCTTAGTGCTCATGCAGCAACATTTCTTTCATGTTTTGCCTAACACCTTAGTGCTCACGCAACAAACATTTCTTTCATGTCTTGCCTAACACCTTAGTGCTGATGCAGCAAACATTTCTTTCATGCATACTAAGCAGCGTTCTGCCTCCCACATATACATTTTCTTATAGCTTGCCTAGGTCTTACAGCCAGCCAATTCTCCGAGAATCTTAGTGGCTGTTCAATCCCTGATTTTTGGGAGTATTTCATTGTCATTACAACACTCTTTACACAATTCCCCTCAAGCCTTCTCGCTTGAGTCCCGGAATTTATTTTCCCCAAGCCGCCTTGCTTGAGTCTAGAAAAATTTAATCAATTTATTTCGTCACATTACATTCTGTACCCATACGATTACTCCGACCAATCTGGGTCGAGTTTCCTGATTAAAAATATATCAAAATTTAAAAGAATCTGTAACAGTTGTGATGTGGATCTTAAACCCTCACCCCCTTATTTTACCATGCATAATATTTATGCTCTTGCATTTTCACAAGCTTCACAAAAATTTCACCATCTGCCGAATTCCACTTGTTAGTATCACTTTATATACAAAATCAAATATTGGAAGAAGATCCCTTCCTTAAACAGAAAATCATCTTTCTTAATAAAATATCCATATGTAATCATCTAAGATGTCATTTCCTACTACACATAACTAGCTTATAAGATTACATAATGCTTTGAACACGATATAACATTCTTTCTATGATGATCCATGGACATTATGATCATTTAACCTCAAATGTTAGCTTTCACTATTTCAACACAATTCCTATTTTTAGTTATACGACCCTTTTGTATACCCTAACATCATATAGAGATAATCAATTGTCTAAAACAAACTTACATACCTTATACAGATAACCACGTACCTTTGTAAAGGCGACCGCATAGCTCACCTTCATCTGCTGAGGTTCCAGTTTACTTGTATCATCACGTATTAGTATTATACATGAATCGATATATATATCCCACATTTACCCATTGATGGGTGTCAGGCAGTGATGTGTGGGAAAATAACATTTGTTCGACCACAACATTCAAAGTGTTAGTCGTATAAAGGTAATTAAATCATAAGAACAATCGTATATATAACATATGTTCAAACATCATTTTTACTTGTTTCATAAAAGCTTATACCTCGATTACTGTCTCAAAGATCACTTCCGATCTATTCTGCAAATTCTGTGTCAACAATGTTTTTCCTTAACACATAATAAATACAAGCAGTCATTCCTTGTGGCAACTTAAGGACGTCAGAAGATTCCAGCATCCTACTAACCTGTATTTATTTCATGTTGGTTCTAGGTTTCCAATAATCTATCCCTTAACAAAATAATCATTTTGAGAAAACATATAGTTGTACATGGATAGAAAATCATCATAAATATGGAGCAAATAAAAGTATCACTATTAGTCATTGTTTCCCACGTCTATCTTAGTAGAATTTACTGAACTAAGAGGTAAATATAAAAGGTACTCATGCATTCTCATATTAACTGATTAATATTCACCTGTATATGTAATTATAACCATTTTCCTTTTGTTGCACATATATGTAAGGTACGAGCATGTTTCAATGTCACAAAAATCGTATTATAATTATTTATCCTATACAATTACATACTAGAATGAAATTGATTAGCAAGGAGACTATTAACAATTTTTCTCCTTTGAAATCTCACAATTTCCTAGTCATAGAAAACTTCCCACCAATTAAAGTTAATTTCTTTGTTTAAAAGAAACCGGACCTCCTAGTCTAGCCAAACTATACTTCTTATGGAATAAAACAACAACTTCACATCACGTAATTATGCTTCCCTCGTAACTAGAAATATTAAATTCTCAATGACTCTTCCTGCAGCATGCACCTTTACAGATTTTACTACTAAGGTCAACCTCATTATAAATTTACAAACTTTCTTATCTAAGGTAACTCATATGGAAACGGAACTTCATCGTTTCTTACGTAGTTCAAAAACCCAAGACAGACCCAAACTATCAAATCTTTAATGGACCTTTTAACATATAGACTTACTCTTGATCTGAACTTAATGGATCTTTTAACAGATCTAAGTTGCTTACATTTCCCATCTAAATTTCATATTTGGAAATCTAGACTATTGGTCAATCAAGTTTACTTAGTTATCTAAGGTCAACCAAATTAGGAGACTTCCTTAGCCTATAAACTTCACTGTGAAATAGCTAGGATAACTTCCAATACGTGCTTTTACTCTACTTACAAGTACCTATTTCATAAGGACTTAACTCCAATAATCTAACTAATTAAAAGAGTACTTTCTTGTCATTCAATGAAACTAATTGTAAAGAGTGAGGAGATATTCATCGTCTAGTGTCATCCATAGGAGATCATTCAAATGAACTTATGTAATGTTCACAAATAAATACTCTAATTATAACCTTTCAGTAACTCGTGCGTACTTACTTGCAATTTCAAGAAGTTTTGTCGCTTACCTCTTGACGATTCTTTGGAAGTGAAGCTTTTATTCTTGGTTTATAGAATGCAGCTCCTTTTCTAGTCCGACCAACTTGTATTTATTCTTCTCCAATTGAACTCAATAAGCCCAAGTGTTTGCAACTTGTGCTCTGGCGGAAGAACTTGAAGTCGAGCTTGGAGATTCATTTTTTTCCCTCCTCCAGTACAGTCCATCCCTCCTCCAGTACAGTCCATGCATCCAAAATGAAACACAAATAAATGATTAGTCAACTTAACGACCTTCATGCTTACTTATCGCATGTTGAGATCATTAGGCCCTAGGGTTGTAACCTAATGCTCTGATACCATATGTAACATCCCCAAAATTCTTAGATGTTATTTCGAGAAAAGAAAGTACTTGCTCCTCTAAACGATAACCAAACTTCATGCGTTAGTAAAACAAAATATCTCCAATATTTGTACTTCGTATTTAAATTCAAAAAATTACTCCATTATGCATAATCATTACTATTATCACTTCCTGATAAACCTTGCTACTTAACCGAGATCTTTAGCCAACCTGTCAGTTAGCCCCAATAAAAAAATAAACCCTACTTCTAATTTACTTTCATACATAGTGAATTTTCTTCAAGTAACCCTTGTTGGCATGAGTCGAAACATATCTGTATTAATTCATATTTTGAATAACACCACATTTACATTGAACAACAACATAAAAAAAATCATTCCCCAATTAAACCAAGGAATAAAGGCAAAAGCTATATTTATAAGAGTAAACTTAATTAAGCATGAATTTCGATCAATACCATCCCAGGTACCACATGAATAACACATAATATCCTTACCAATAAACATTTGACAATACAAGCATCTTCATAGGCAACACAAGTCATTAACATAACACACATGAAGAGACTGTATGTAGGTGGTTCACCCAACTCCACGGGCTACGTCCACAGAAGTGATATTTCTATTCATCGGTCCAAGAGGATTCCGCAAGCAGCGGTTACAATATTTGTATTTCTACTTTCTCGAACATCTCTTATAAAGAGAGCATTATCAACACTTAAAGGTCTATCACTATAGAGACATCTATTAAATTGATCATAAAGGAAAGTACCTTCAGAGATCTTGCCACAACTCGGCGTTACTCTCATTTTACAAGGATCAAAATCCAATCCAAATAACTACAGAGTTTAATTAAGAGAAATACAAGGATCAAAATCCAATCCAAATAACTACAGAGTTTAATTAAGAGAAATACAAGGATCAAAATCCAATCCAAACAAATACAGAGTTTTAAGTAAGAGAAATAGGCCATCTGGAAATTAAGAACATTATCTTAAAATACATACATAGTTAAGATATTAGACACCAAATCTTATTACAACAGCAATTGATAAACCAAGCCCCAAACATGACCCACGAATCCATAAGCCTTGCTCTACATTCCAGGACTTAGCCAGAATTAAAAATCCCGATTCCTTTATACAGTTTCCAAGAAAACAACGATCTATATTTCGTTCCTTTAACCAGTACGATTTCATTTGCGACCAAAGGTTCTGAAGAAACAGAACATTTCTGCTATTATTCCATCACACAAAACGTTGATATAATAATAAAGTTAACCACTTCGGATTTCAAGTTCACCGCTATCAACAGTTGCCAACTATAATTAACAGCCACAAAGATTCCTTTGATATCACACAGCAATACATAGACACATATACAAACCGAGATCGACCAGGATCTCTATCATTTCATCCCGCAATACATGTAGATATATAATACAAACAAACATCCAACATCTCCAGGAATTCCATGCCGTAATATTTAGACAGCATATATATAACCCGAGGATAATCAACATCTTTTATGATATAATAACATGCAGGGATCAAGCCTTAATACTTTTACTTCCTCGATTTTTGTATCAATTAAATAAACTATTCTGGAATCTACCGGTTAATGTGAAATCCTTCTGTGGCAGCATAAATAAAGAAAGGGTTCACAGGCAAAACTAAGAGAAGAAACCAAATGCAATAACGCATTCAATCTCCACCAGAAAATCCAAGTGGAAACGCCCGGATTACATCCACATTCAGCCCTGAGAGATTTAGGAAAAGGAGCAAGTCTTATGATATTAGACCATTTCTAATCGCCATGCTCAGATCCGACGGATGAACTAGATGTACTGAGAGTTATGACCAAATCTAGTCAAAGAGCGAAGATAATTAAAAAGCAAACCCCGATGCTGAATTCGTCCTACCAATATTTATAAAGCTAGAAACTAAGTCAACAAAATGACATAATTATACATACAACAACAGGAAGCTAGCTGGGCAATTGGCAACCGAAACTATCTGTGCGATTAGCACATAAATACCAACACGAATCACTATAAATGACGCAGCTCATAGAAGGTCAATCCTAACTCTATGGAACGCAGTCTACTGAAATCCAACGCCGATCTCTATTGACTACTCTATAAATCCAACCGGTTAATTCTCAGAGCATTTTCTTACGATTTCAGAATAAAAAGATATGAAATGTAGAGTAGAAGAAATACACGCCCCATCAGAATTACCTCTGTAGAATCGGATCCATCTCATGAGTAGTTCGCCCATCGTCATCCTCCCGGTTCATTTGGAAGTCTTCTCCTAGAAGGCAGAGATCTCCTCCTCCCTCGACACACCTTTTTTTCTTGCCAAATAAGACCCCCGCAGATCTACTTTTCCCCGCGCTGCTCAGGTGTAGAGGAGGTGCCCTTCATATCTCGAGGCCGTCCATATCAAGTGCAATCTTCCCCCCAACTTCCCCCACGCGGCGATGTTTACAATGCCCAGGTATCAGTGCAAGGTAACCAAGTGGCAAAATTCGGGCTTGGAGTGCTCTGCTATGGCGACAAAATCCTACGGAAAATCTGGGAGTGTTCGTCCAAGTGTTTAATTGCATTTTAAAAGAACAGCTCTCCTACCTCCATCGTATCCCCCTCCAATGGAAAAGGAAATCCCATTTAAAATCTCCAGCTCACATCCTCCGTAGTTGCGTCTTCCCCAACCGCTCGCAGCCCATTTCAACAAATGGAAGCTCGGCTTCCGGGAGTTTGCTCCCCAACTACGAAGATGGACAAGTGGTTTTTTATTAATAATGACTAGATGTTATGTCTAAGAGACCACTACTCGTGACATCTCTGGTGAACTATTTTTTTCCACTGAAATTTATTCGAATCCCATAAGTTACACTCAATCCCCAACTGGGCTCGGCACAATTTTTAAGAGAAGAGATGGTTTTCAGTTTATCCCACTCCACTACATTTATTATCAGGATCATGCGACCTAAAGCCCACGCGATCATAGTGTGGTGATCTCTAACAAAATCCTTGCCATTATCCTAACACATATTTTCTACTATATCATATTATGTTTTTCTTCTAAAGTCCCCTTCCAAGTAGTATCACAACATGTAAATAAATTAATTAAAAGAATGTGGTACACTATTATCACAACTGATATGTATAAGCAAGATTGCTTATTTGTGTAATTAACTCATATTAATCTCTCCATGAGATATCTTAAAAAGGAAGGAACCCTAACTTCTTCCTTTCATTCCTATAGGTATTCATAATGATAGTATTTAGGTTAATCCCCTTATTTCGATTAGGGTCATCTAGCAAGAAAACAACTTTACCCTAAAACATAGGTCATAGGGGTTCACTCAATCTTAAGACGAGTGGTTACTTTGGTTAGGACTTAAGGTAACACTTATATCGGTTAGGAATTTAAATAATTATTAAGTGCCTACGACCGCCCAAGATGACGCCGATCATTATATTAAACAACCATATTATATATGTACCACTAGGAATTACGCCTAAATACCCACTCGGTTTATGTGAAACCAAGGATAACCTCTAGTAATTAAGTCGAATACATTAGTATTCTTAATCACTAAACTAGACTTATTTTTAGTTAGGAACTTATCATGTGTACAGTAATATTTTCATTTTTAACATAATAGGTCATAAAGGAGGAATATCACATGTACTCACTAAGAAAAGCTAACCACCTAGCTTTCCTTGCATTAAGATATGTTTGATCCAGTAAATACTTTAACCCCTTATTATCAGTCACTAAAATGAATTTTCTTCCATTCAAGTGATGGCGCCACATCTTTAAAGCATGTATCACGGCTGCCAACTCAAGATCATACGTTGCATAATTATTTTCATGTATTTTTAACTTCCTTGACTCAAAAGCAATTGCATGACCGTCTTGACTTAAGACCCCTCCAAGTCTTTCGTTGCATGCATCTGTGCATACGACGAAATCCTTATTAGGATCTACAATTCTTAAGATGGGTGTAGTAGTTAACAATTCTTTTAACTTATTAAAGTTGTTTTGACACGTTTGATCCCATATGAATTTCTTCCCTTTCTTCTGCAAAGAAGTGATGGGGTTAGCAATTCTAGAGAACCCTTCATTAAACTTTCTATAATACCTTGTTATTCCCATGAATGACCAAGCATCAGTTACATCTTTTGGAACAGGCCATTCATTAATTGGTTTAATTTTATCAGGATCAACAGAAATACCATCTTTTGAAATTATATGACTCAAATACTGAATTTTATATTTATAGAAATCACACTTACTGAACTTAGCGTAAAGTTGGTGATCTCTAAGTACTTGTAAAATGAGTTTTATATGTTCATCATGCTCTTCTTTAGTCTTTGAGTAAATCAGGATATCATCAATGAATACCACTACAAACTTATCCAAATATTTATGCAGAACGTTGTTCATTAAACACATGAACACTGTCGGTGCATTGGTTAGCCCAAAATGGATAACTACGAACTCGTAGTGACCATAATGCGTTCTGAATGCAATTTTGAATATGTCCTCGTCTTTTATCCGGACTTGAAGATAACCTGACCTTAAGTCAATTTTAGTGAATACCTCTGCTCCGCGTACTTGATCAAATAGATCATTTATGCAGGGTAAGGGATACCGGTTCTTGATTGTCATTTTATTAAGCTGACGGTACTCAATGCACAAACGCATGGTACTGTCTTTCGTTTTAACAAATATTACTGGTGCTCCCCAAGGGGACACATTGGGTCTTATGTAGTTTATCTCTATTAATTCTTTGAGCTGAGACTTTAACTCATTTAACTCCAGAATATTCATCCTATAGGGGGCCTTTGAGTTTGGTACCGCACCAGGTACTAACTCAATGGTGAATTCAGGTTCTCTTTTCGGAGGTAATCCTGGAATTTCTTCTGGGAATACATCAAAAAAGTCCCTAAGGATGGGAATATCCTATAGTTTTTACTTGTCTTCTTTATATGTACATTCGTCATTAACAACATTAACAACAAACAATTTACAACCTTTTCTAGTAGCTCTCTTTACTTGTAAGGCATAAATCTGTCTTACTGAAATCTGCCTATGAATTCCTTTTACTGTTTCTGAATTACCTTCATTATTTATACAAGTAAAAGATTAACAGACCATCATATCAATTCAATATAACTCTGTGTTGTTCAAGCCAATCCATGACAATTAACAGAACATATGAACCAAAGGGTAAAACATTCAGATTAACTTGCGTTTTCAGCTGATTTCAAAATACTTCACAATTTTGAACATAATCTGTAACCTTTCTTTTAGTTCCTGTTGCAAGCTGAACTAACCATGCATTATCAAATCTTTATGTTTCTAGCTTGCAACGGTTTACCAAAGTAGGTGAAATATAACTTAGATTTGCATGAGCATCTATTAAAATAGAAATAGACTTGTTTTGTATCATACCCTCAATTTCGACCATGGATGTTTGATGGTCCGCTTGACGATTCTCCAATGCTGCATTTATCCTGGGTATTTCTCTTGCGATGTCTCCAACTGTAGGTTTTGCTTGCATAGTATATTTGTTGTTGGCTGTCCTCTTGTTGTGTGGGCAATTTGCTCTCTTGTGTGGTCCACCACATTCAAAACACTTTATGGGTCCTTTCTGTTCAGCATACCTGTTGTTATTCTTATTATTATTATTGATGTGATTATTAGGTACATTTCATGCAGCAGTAGTGTTCTCAGATGTATTATTCCAATGATTATTAGGAAAATTTCTGGTATTAAAGTTTTTCTTAAAACTTCCAACATTCTGATTAAAATTCTTCTTTTTATAGTCATACTAATTAGTTTTAATGTTCTTCCAGCCAGTTGTTCCTTCTCTTTTTCTATTTTGGTCAAAACAAAAATTTTCCTTCCTCATGGCCTCTTCCAAAGTGGAAGGATTATCATACTCAATACGATCTTTTATATTAAGTGGTAAACAACTGAGAAACCTTTGCACTTTAGGCTTTTCCTCAACCATATAGGGTACATACCTCAGCAAGCTAAGAAACTTGTTGCAAAGTTCTTTCATTTTCATTGTACCCAACTTTAAGTTGTAAAACTCCTTTGATTTATCCTCAAAATACTGTTCAGACAAGAACTTCTTTTAAACAAACTTTTAAACATAGTCCAAGTTACTCTTTTTTCTTTTATGCTCTTGATTCTTTGAAGATCCTGCCACCAAATATATGCCTTTCCGGTCAGATTGTAAATGGCCATCTTGGCTTTCAGTTTAGAATAGTATTCATAAATATTAAAGTACTTCTTCATTCCAAACAGCCAAGCTTCTGCTGTATCACCCTTCTCGCTTTCGCCATTTAAAGTAGGTGGCTTAATCTTTTTAAATTCACTGATAATTTGTTCATGATGCTTATATTTTCTCTTTTTAGAGCAGCACTCACTGTTACTGCTGTCATAATTTACATCATTATTACTTGAATCATACTTAGAAGATGAGCAACTGTTCCTTTTATCGTTTCTTGTTTTCTTATGCTTATGTTGGTGGGACATTCTTTCAGAATCAGCTCTAAATTCTGATTTTCTGCCTCTTTCATCACTGTGACAGTTTCCTTTTAGATTCTGTTGTAACTCTTCCTGTGCCTTTAGGATCCATTCATTTTCTTCTTTAGCAGGTTTTAACTCAGATTTTAAATCCTGCACAGTGCGTAAAATTTCAGAAGTCTAGTTGTTTAACTCAACATAAATTCCTTCAGTGTTATTATGATTAATTCATTCATTACGAGGAGATCTGCCATCCACTGATTCCTCTAGTATTTCTATACCTGCAATTAAAAGTAAATCTGTTCTGTGCAAAAAATGAAATTAAATTGCAAAAGTTAGTAACATAAACTTTCTGATTTATTTTTCTGTTTGCGTGCATGAGCCTCATTCAGGCCTAGAGTTTCAACTTGCGCTCTGATACCACATGTAACATCCCAAAAATTGCAAAATAAAAAAAATTGATGTAGCCTAATTTATAAGATAAATGCTAACTGCAGAATGATAATAATCAGCTAACAATGATAACTTTCGCATACAATTTGTCTTAATTGTTCTAAACATGATTATGTACTTAGTTATAAGTAGGATGCAACAGAACGAGGTTTTTATTTTGTTATGTGTAAGGATCTAGTACAATACTGATGATGTTGTTTGCATATTTCTGAAGGGGTTCCTATCGGGTGCCCTTGGGTTTACTTAGCTTTGAAATCTAAAGCATTGGATTCTTCTTTTGCAGATCTGCAGGTAAGGTTATAGAGTAATTCCAGTTTTTACAAGAAAAGTTGAAAGCTTCAGCTTGTCATCTCTATGTTTAAGATAATTATAAAATCTGATGCGCATGAAGATGTCGATGGTATGTATCTTCAGTTTAACTTCGCCACTTGTATCCTATTTTATGGTTATGATTGCACGTGTCATCATCAATGTTTAAGCACCAACTCGTTGTAACTGTTGGTGAGATTAGTGGTAAAATAACCTAGTTTACCTATCTAAATTTGTAACATGTTTGGTTTATGTGAAAGATAGTGTCATCAATATAATAATTGATCCTCTTGGAATGAGGGCAGCAATGTAATAAGTTTTTAATATTAATGCTGACGTTTGTATTTCATCCATATGAAAATCAAGGTGCTGTTGATATGTAGTATACATCATAGTAGAGTTTACATCAAACCCTAGTTTTCAATATGGTGTAAAAGTTGAATAGTATTCTACCCTAATCTTAAGCAAATAGCCTAGCTATTTAAATGTAATGTTTAAACATTTACTATGTGGTAGTCCATACTATACTATGGCATAGTTGATTTATAATCTAGTTGATATATTAACTATATTGATTCTACATTGGATATCCTATGGGAACTATGTTAATAACATTGTTGTAATGTTATATGGCGTGAATAAGACTATGGCATGAAATGTTTAAACTCCATAGTTCGGCGTGTATTACATCTATGTGTTATACAACTTGGGATAAGGTTTTTGCATCTAGCATGAATGGTGTTGTATTAACTTATGGAATGAACCATGTATCAATGTTTAGGTAATACGATACCTGTATGCAATGTTTGTAACTTATACACGGTTGTAGGCAGCTGTATGGCATTGTTAAAACCCCGAGGACTTCGCTGTCACAAGACTTGAACTCTGCTATGAATTAAATGTTTATGCAGTCAAACAGGCCATTCATTAATTGCTTTAATTTTATCAGGATCAATAGAAATACCATCTTTTGAAATTATATGACCCAAATACTGAATTTTATCTTTATAAAAATTACACTTACTGAACTTAGCGTAAAGATGGTGATCTCTAAGTACTTGTAAAATGATTTTTAGATGTTCATCATGCTCTTCTTTAGTCTTTGATTAAATCAGGATATCATCAATGAATACCACTACAAATGTATTCAAACATTTATGAAGAACATTGTTCATTAAACACATGAACACTGCCGGTGCGTTGGTTAGCCCAAAAGGTATAACTATGAACTCATAGTGTCCATAACGCGTTCTGAATGTAGTTTTTAATATGTCCTCGTCTTTTATCCGGACTTGATGATAACCTGACCTTAAGTCAATTTTAGTGAATACCTCTGCTCCTCATACTTGATCAAATAGATCATTTATGCGGGGTAAGGAATACCAGTTCTTGATTGTCATTTTATTAAGCTGACGGTAGTCAATGCACAAACGCATGGTACCGTCTTTCTTTTTAACAAATATTACTGGTGCTCCCCAAGGGGACACACTGGGTCTTATGTAGTTTTTATCTATTAATTCTTTCAGCTGAGAGTTTAACTCATTTAACTCCAGAATATTCATCCTATAGGGGGCCTTTGAGTTTGGTACCGCACTGGGTACTAACTCAATGGTGAAGTCAAGTTCTCTTTTCGGAGGTAATCCTGGAATTTCTTCTGAAAATACAATAGAAAAGTCCCTAAGGATGGGAATATCCTCTAGTTTTAACTTGTCTTCTTTAGATGTACATTCGTCATTAACAACATTAACAACAAACAATTTACAACCTTTTCTAGCAGCTCTCTTTACTTGTAAGGCAGAAATTTGTTTTACTGAAATCTGCCTATGAATTCCTTTTACTGTTGCTGAATTACCTTCATTATTTATACAAGTAAAAGATTTATCATAACAATTCAATATAACTCTGTGATGTTCAAGCCAATCCATGCCAATTAACAGATCATATGAACCTAAGGGTAAAACATCCAGATTAACTTGCATTTTCAACTGATTTAAAAATACTTCACAATTCTGAACATAATCTGTAACCTTTCTTTTAGTTCCTATTGCGAGCAAAACTAACCATGCATTATCGAATTTTTATGTTTTTAGCTTGCAACGGTTTACTAAAGTAGCTGAAATATAACTTAGATTTGCACAAGGATCTATTAAAATAGAAATGGACTCGTTTTATATCATACCCTCAATTTCAACCATGGATGTTTGATGGTCTGCTTGACGATTCTCCAATGCTGCATTTATCCTGGGCATTTCTCTTGCGATGTCTCCAACTGTAGGTTCTGCTTGCAGAGTATGTATGTTGTTGGTTGTCCTCTTGTTGCGTGGGAAATCTGCTCTCTTGTGTGGTCCGCCACATTCATAACACTTTATGGGTCCTTTCTGTTCAGCATACCTGTTGTTATTTTTATTATTATTATTGCTGTGATTATTAGGTACATTTCTTGCAGCCGTAGTGTTCTGAGATGTATTATTCCAATGATTATTAGGAAAATTTCTGGTATTAAAGTTTTTCTTAAAACTTCCAGCATTTTGATTAAAATTCTTCTTTTTATAGTCATACTAATTAGTTTTACTGTTCTTCCAACCAGTTGTTCCTTCTCTTTTTCTATTTTGGTCAAAACAAAAATTTTCCTTCCTCGTGGCCTCTTCCAAAGTGGCAGGATGATCATACTCAATACGATCTTTTATATTAAATGGTAAACAACTGAGAAACCTTTGCACTTTAGGATTTTCCTCAACCATATAGGGTACATACCTCAGCAAGCTAAGAAACTTGCTACAAGTTCTTTCATGTTCATTGTACCCAACTTTAAGTCGTAAAACTCCTTCGATTTATCCTCAAAATACTGTTCAGACAAGAACTTCTTTTAAGCAAACTTTTAAACATAGTCCAAGTTACTTCTTTTTCTTTTATGCTCTTGATTCTTTTAAGATCCTGCCACCAGATATCTGCCTTTCCGGTCAGATTGTAAATGGCCATCTTGGCTTTCAGTTGAGAAGGGTAGTCATAAATATTAAAGTACTTCTTCATTCTAGACAGCCAAGCTTCTGTTGTCTCACCCTTCTCGCTTTTCCCATTAAAAGTAGGTGGCTTAATCTTTTTAAATTCACCGGTAATCTGTTCATGATGCTTATATTTTCTCTTTTTAGAGCAGCACTCACTGTTACTGCTGTCATAATTTACATCATTATTACTTGAATCAAAATTAGAAGATGAGCAACTGTTCCTTTTATCGTTTCTTGTTTTCTTATGCTTATGTTGGTGGGACATTATTTAAGAATCAACTCTAAATTCTGATTTTCTGCCTCTTTCATCACTGTGACAGTTTTCTTTTAAATTTTGCTGTAACTCTTCCTGTGCCTTTAGGATCCGTTCATTTTCTTCTTTAACAACTCTTAACTCAGATTTTAAATCCTGCACAACGCGTAAAATTTCAGAAGACTAGTTGTTTAACTCAACATAAATTCCTTCAGTGTTATTATGATTAATTCATTCATTACAGGGAGATCTGTCATCCAGAGATTCCTCTGGTATTTCCATACCTTCAATTAAAAGTAAGTCTGTTCTATGCAAAAAATGAAATTAAATTGCAAAAGTTAGTAACATAAACTTTCTAATTTATTTTTCTATTTGTGCACATGAGCCTCATTCAGGCCTAGAGTTTGAACTTGCACTTTGATACCACATGTAACATCCCAAAAATCGCAAAATAAAAAAAAATTTGATGTAGCCTAATTTATAAGATAAATGCTAACTGCGGAATGATAATAATCAGCTAACAATGATAACTGTCTCATACAATTTGTCTTAATTGTTCTAAACATGTTTATGTACTTAGTTATATGTAGGATGCAACAGAACGAGGTTTTTATTTTGTTATGTGTAAGGCTCTGGTACAATACTAATGATGTTGTTTGCATATTTATGAAGGGGTTCCTATCGGGTGCCCTTGGGTTTACTTAGCTTTGAAAGCTAAAGCATTGGATTTTTCTTTCGCAGATCTGCAGGTAAGGTTATAGAGTAATTCCAGTTTTTACAAGAGAAGTTGAAAGCTTTAGCTTGTCATCTCTATGTTTAAGATAATTATAAAATCTGACGCGCATGAAGATGTCGATGGTATGTATCTTCAGTTTAACTTCGTCACTTGTATCATCTTTTATGGTTATGATTGCAAGTGCCGTCAGCAATGTTTAAGCACCAACTCGTTGTAACTGTTGGTGAGATTAGTGGTAAAATAACCTAGTTAAACTGTCTGAATTTGTAACATGTTTGGTTTATGTGAAAGATAGTGTCATCAATATAATAATTGATCCTCCTAGAATGATGATGGCAATGTAATAAAATTTGAATATTAATGCTGACGTTTGTATTGCATCCATATGTAAATCAAGGTGCAGTTGATATGTAGTATACATGATAGTAGAGTTTACATCAAACCCTAGTTTTCAATATGGTGTAAAAGTTGAATAGTATTCTACTCTCACCTTAAGAAAATAGCCTAGCTATTTAAATGTAATGTTTAAACATTTACTATGTGGTAGTCCATACTATACTATGGCATAGTTGATTTATAATCTAGTTCATATATTAACTATATTGATTCTACGTTGGATATCCTATGGGAACTATGTTAATAACATTGTTGTAATGTTATATGGCGCGAATAAGAATATGGGATGAAATTTTTAAACTCCATAGTTCGGCGTGTGTTACATATATGTGTTATACAACTTGGGATAAGGTTTTTGCATCTAGCGTGAATGGTGTTGTATTAACTTATGGAATGAACCATGTATCAATGTTTAGGTAATACGATACCTCTATCCTATGTTTCTAACTTATACACGGTTGTATGCAGCTGTATGGCATTGTTAAAACCCCGAGGACTTCGCTGTCACGAGACTTGAACTCTGCTATGAATTAACAGTTTATGCAGTCGAGGTTCTGGCTTAAATCTACGTGAGATCTTTAGCATTCAATGCGATCCTGTTGTGGCGTTGTGGTTACTACGCTGGCGTCTATGTGTCTGGTTCCATGTGAAAATCTTGATGAGGAAAGGTGATGTGTCACCATGCTGTGAACTCATCTTTAGTGATATGGCATCCGATTATCCTACAAATTGATGTAGTTATTGAATGCTATTAGGTTGTAACTCTGCCTCGTTTTCTCCGTAGCTCGCTGGCTCAATCTCAATCGTTGATCTTTGTGGTTTTCGGTTGATGAAATGTGTAAACCCTAGGAAGACTTTCCTTAACATTATTTGCCTTCGTGCATTCATTTTTTGGTTCTGTTTTGGAGGAAGAAGGCCGATAGGCCGCTAGTTTACAGGGCTCAACCCTGGGCGGTTGTGGATGGAACTGTGCTTCAAAAACTATGTAATTTTTGTTGTGGAATAACATATAAGTGCTTAAGCGTTTGCTGAGAGTTTAATATTGAACTCCTATGGCTTCTTTCAGTGGCAAATAAGTTAATAGGGAGGTCTTGACTTCGAGTTCGGTTATGATTCAGTTGCATGGCAACTTTGCTGCGTTGGAGATAGGATTTGGAAGATGAACACATTCCAATCGGCTATTTAACAACTGGGTAAGTTTCTCTGGTTTATCTGTTCTACAATGTATTTCTTCGTTTGTTATAGTCAAGTGATAACAATACTAACTCCTCGTAGTTTTCTTTTGGCAGGAAATGCCAAGGTTCTGTACTCCATGCTCTAGTTTGGTGGCAATAGGGTTCGATGATCAATGGATAGGAATGCAGCTAAAATGGTAAGCCCAGTGGAAAACCCTCGTAGGTTCTCCTGGAAGAAGTCATGGAAAACAGTGTATCGACAAACCGGGAAGTCGTGATTGTAAAAACCCTGGGTTGTTGTTTTAGTTTGTATAGTCGACGTAATAACTGGTAATTGCATAGGTTTTTAGTTTAAGGTTTTGATCTTAGCAACGATCCTTTGTTTTGAATTTGGGGTTTCAAACTCTGTTGAGATAATAAGATAAACATTATCAATCTTGTGTTATGATAGTTGTTTTTGTTTCAATGTGTTGGGACTTGGCCATGAACAAAACTATGTCTCATCTATTCAAAATGTGGATGTGATACTAGGTATTTCCAAATAGACCTCTGCATTTAAAAACAATGTGATACGAATGTGCAACTATGTAGCTAAATTTACGAACACCTCGACATCGTTTTATTAATGTATGTGAGGTTATGAAGATGTATGATGAAGAATTAAAAACTGGGTTTCGATATCATTGCTGCTATTGATTCTTTAGGAAAAGTGAGTTCATGAAAATGTTTACACAATAGGGGAAAAGAAAACGCATATTATTGTCATTTGATCTTTAGCTAAGTCTTGAAACTATGTGATATGTTCAGCCAAATGCCTCGTCTTCGACTGTGTAAATGATAACTATACGTCTGTCAGGATTTGGGGTTGTAGTTAAGTTTAGATTGGATGAAACAAAGATGATTATTGATACGTTCAGCATCAAATGAAATTGGTGTGTACTGTTTGATTTTTGCTCCTACATTCATTGAAATATATTAACTTTGTAATGATGTTTAAAAACAAAGAGTTCGATCTATAGTAATGATTTGTGATGTAAAAAGAAATACTTAAATTTTCTATTGTGAGTAAAACAAGTAAATGACAGAGAGCTTATTTGGTTAGCTTGATCCTGTAACAGCATTTCAATTGTGTGTTCATGATTATATGTGCATGTGAAAATAAAAACATTAAACCGTAACTATATAATAAAAAAATTGTTTGCTTAACTACTCTATGTGTACAATAATAGGAATATTAGTAATAACAGTAAACTTTGAAAATATTTAAATGTAGAATTACAAAACTTAAGTTAGTAATGTGATGCTTCTTATTTGTCTAACTATCCTATATGTACAATAATGAGATTAATAGCAAACTATAGTTATTCTTTTGAAACTAAACATTGGAAAACACAAATGAAAAGAATGGAAATAAAAATGGTGCTATGAGTAGAATACAATAGATATTGCTAAATAATAACAGTAGATAATTTTAACAGAATAAAGAAAATAGTACTTTCATCACCATGGCAGTTTGCCTATCCTATCTTATCTATCTTAATCTATTTATGTACTGGAGTACGATGCTATTCCTTTTTGCATGGGGAAAAATATAGAAACCCTGTTATTCAATCATTTCATAATTATAAAAAATTATTAACTTCTACAGGAAACTAAAATAACTTATAAATTAAACAATGAAAGTTTATTAAACAGCAGAACTGTAATATGCAAAATAGATAACAGAACTTAAAAATAAAACAGATAAGACAATAGAACTTGTAACTAATGATAGGGCCGACAAACACCCAAGGAGGCCTGTTCCTCCTGACCTTCTTCAGAAGAAACAGCTCAACTGCTGACTTCTAATGAACCTCCGAGCTTGCTTACTAATGCAGTAAGTGGGTGGAATCTGTGTAGAAACAAGGCTCTCAAAAATACCTTCTCCACTCGGTATCAACCTCCTGAAAACAAATGCATTCTCCACTCAACATGAAACTCCTGAACTCAATAAGAGTTTGGCAGACTCACAACATGATCAACAACAACATATCCCCTCATCAAATCTCTTGGGTGGAAACACAGCAAAACCCCAAGGTAAATTTCCTCGTCAGGAAAAGTGATGAACCTCAATTCAATATTTGATGGCTATTATATAGACTGCCTAGGTCTTTTAGTGGTCAGTTTGGAATAAATGAGCCTCAAGCTCCAGTCCCATCTTTCAGGGCACTATGACCACATTTCAAGGGAGTTATCCCATAGCAACAGCTAGTTAGTTGCATCATGATGCTTCCACTTGTCCATTGCCTTCTACCCCAGATTCCATTCCATCTATTGGATCAGTAACCACTCTTTCAATAGTCCTCTTAGGTGTTTTTCTTCTATTTTATTTATTAAATAATAATATATTGTGCAAATTACAGTCATCCTTGGACACTTGTCCAATATAAACTTTACAATAAAAGTTATCATAATGTTTCTAAACACAAAATGTTTTCCACCTTAAAGGGTATGTTACATTATATTAATTTTTATATGGATACACTTTGAATCATCTGGATGACGTTGCGCTTTCGATTGGTTAGTGTGCAAGATGCCCTCTTTCAATATGTAGGTTGTATATTCACTTCGATCTCGTAAGATTCATAAAATGTGTTTTTTTCTGCCTCGGGCTAATATATTCATACAAATTTCACCCATGGCCGATGCTTCCACTAGTACATGTCGACATTTTTCCCATGGAAAATCATTGCTATTGCAACACTTTTTCGTTGCTATAGTGACGAACATGATGTCATGTACCCTAATTGCTGAAAACTTTGTATTAACTTTTATTGTAAAGTTTTTATAATTTGGACAAGTGTCCAAGGATGACTGTAATTTGCGCAATATTTTATTATTTAATAAAAAAAATAGGAGACAAACACCTAAGGGGACTGTTGAAAGAGTGGTTATTGATCTACTAGGTGGAATGGAATCTAGGGTAGAAGGAAATGGACAAGTGGCAGTATCATGGTGCAACTAGCTAGCTATTGGTATGGGACAACTCCCTTAAATTGTGTTCTTAGTGCCTTGAAAGATGGGACTGGAGCTTGAGGCTCATTTATTCCAAAATGACCACTAAAAGACCTAGGCAGTCTATATATTAGCCATCAGATTATGAACTGAGGTTCATCACTTTTCCTGACGAGGAAACTTACCTTGAGGTTTTGCTGTTCGCACTCAAGAGATCTGATGAGGGGATAGGATAGGGTTGATTATGTTGTGAGTCTGCCAAAACTCTTAGTGAGTTCAGGAGTTTGTTGCTAAGGGGAGAAATCATTTATACAGGAGGTTGATACAGAGTGCAGAAGGTATTTTGAGTGCCTTGCTTCTACACAGTTTTCCACCCACTTACTGGATTAGTAATCAGGCTCGGGGGTTCATTAGAAGTCAGTAGCTGAGCTGCTTCTTCTGAAGCAGGTTGGGAGGAACAGGCCCCCTTGGGTGTTTGTCGACCCTATTATCAGTTACAGGTTCTAATATCTTATCTGTTTTATTTTTAAGTTCTGTTATCTAGTTATTTTTGTATTTTACAGTACTGCTGATTATATAACTTTCATTGTTTATTTCATAAGTTATTTCGATTCCTGTGTAAATTATCAATTATGTATAAATTGATTCGATTGAATAAAATAGTTTCTGTATTTTTCCCCATGCAAGAAGAGATAGCATCGTACTCCAGTATAGAAACAAATTAAGTGGATAAGAGCTGATAGGCAAAATGCCATGGTGATGAAAGTATAAATTCTTTATAAATGCTCTGTACATTAATTATTAATGTTAAATTGTGTTTTTATTTCTTTGCTCACCGTACTATTCTTACCCCATTCTTATCATCAACAAAAAAGTAAATTTAATCCATAGATGTAATAACAGTTTTATTCTAAACAAGGAAATCATTTATGTTCTGTACAATCATGTTTTTTCTAAATGTATATTTTTACAAAATATCTATAGTTGCGGTTATTCTCATTATTTATCATATAGGACAGGTAGACAAATAAGAAACAACATCTTATAAACTTAGGGTTTCAAAACTTTACACTTTAATTCTTTTAAAAGTCTACTCTTACTTCAAATATTTTGTTATTGCATGCACAATGCCGATAAGTAAACAAAGTTCCTTATCATAAAGCTAGGGTTCAACATTTTCTTTTGCATGCACATATAATCGTAAACACACAAATGCAAATCTGTAAACAGAATTCAAGATAAATGAAGAATCTCTCTGTTGTTTCCTTATTTTATTAACATAGACAGATTAAGTATTTCCTTTTATATCAAAATCATTACTGTAGATCGAACTTATCTATTTCTTTTATCGTTTTTTAAATTTCCAATACATTACAAATGCCAGTAGGAGTAGAGTTGACAAAATCACAACCCTGGTGGTTGTTTAAACATTTCAACAAACACATCATTATCTAAACATAGTCAAACCCTAAACCGTGGACAAGACTTCATTTCAGAATCACAAACATTTTACATGAAACCAGTAAAGAGGCATTAGGCCGAAGCCATCATTTGTCTTAAACATTTATTTAATAAACAGTAGCGGTGTCTTTCCTCAAACATACTTTTGCATACTATTTCCTTTCTACCTTTAAAACATTCATTAGTTTACAGTTTAGAATATACACGATAGTACAGGTATGCGTAACGCCCTAGACTCCACAAACACTACATTCATTACAGAGACTGTTAAATTACGAACTAGATCTATTTCCCAAAATGACAAGTGACAGGTTTCATTCACTGGCCAAGCCCCAACACAATAAATACAAAATAGTCACAGCACATAGTTTTGCGACAGACATTTTATTATCTTCTCCACAGAGTCTAAAACCCCACTTAAAAACAAATAAACGCTGCCAAGTTTTCAAAAAAAAAAAAAACTCAAAACCCTATACAAATACAAATTGTTACATTGACTCTATAAGTAAGAAAAAAACCTAAGTTCTTCCACTACGAATTCCAGTTTTGACAATACAACTGTTGCCACGAACATTGCCTGGAGAACCTACGAGGGTTGCCACCGGGCTTACCATTGTTTTCGCTTTTCTATTTGTTGCCAATCAACTCCATTATCGTCAAACCCAGCACTTTGATTTTGAACGATGGTATTTCCTGCCACAAGGGCCCATGAGGAGTTAGGAACAAAGTATTTTATTTTTGACCAAACGAAGAAGTATTTTTAGAAGTAAAAACCAAATAGAACTTACCTTGTATTTCATGGTAGATTGGAATGCTTCTAGCTTCCAAATCTTCGACCCACACAGTAGAGTTGACATACCTTCGAACTACAACCCTTATGGAGTCAAACCCCACCCTTAAACTTTACCAGTCTCCGATTAAAAAAAAAAAACTACAGGGCTTCAACACTACTGTATCAACAATGCTCGAACACTTATACAGTTCTTCCACAACAATTTTTACAGATTTTGATGCACAGTGCCATCCACAACTCCCCAGGGTCGAGCCCTGTAAACCAGCGGCCTGTCGGCCTTCACCTCCAGACAGTAACCACCAATTGAATGCACAAAAGAGAAAATAACACTAAGACAAGATTAGCTAGGGTTTTGCATATCCCATCTACCAAGATCGAGATCAACATTCAGGATCAAGCCAGCTAAACCACAGTGGTACCAAGGAGTTACTATAACCGAAGACCAAGAAATGACTTCATTTATTACACAGATCGAACAGATGCCATATCACCCAGTCAGATCTTACAGCTCGGTGACACATCATAAAACATCGCCACTGTGATCACTTAAGGGCTAGACATGTAAGTGCCAGTTTAGCACTCACCTCACCATATAGAAATGGATTAAATGTTGAGATCTTACGGAGATTGCACCAGAGTCTCGACTGAAACAACACTATCTACACATTAATCACTACAATCATTACCATTGCCACATTCGAGCCACTGTGGAACCAGCTAGACAACCAGTGAACCAGTAGTTAGCACTTCAGCTTTAGAATGGACTTAAAACACCGTTGGACACGTGATTGAACCGTTAGTACAATCCTCTGTGGAATCCCACTACCACGACCGCCCATGCATTTAATACTATAGGTAGAATGTTAATCATCCACGAACTTGTATACATTATCACCAAGTCATTTAAATTTTATCAAAATAAACATTGTTCGGTAGATTGTATCATAATTCATGAAGATTACAATGCTAACAACGTAGTATAACGATAGTTGCATATTCCTCTTATTACTTGCACATTAATACCCTTGCATAGAATTTGTTTAATAGTATGGTTTCATATAATATCGTAACCCAAATCATATAGTATCATAAGTTCACAAGGTATCAAATAAAGTTTGTTTGATACAACATTCTTGCATAGTATCACTATATTGTATATATTCCTAATTGCATTGTATCATATTAAGAACCTAATATCACATAAATGCATAGTGCCACTTAGAATCACATAGGGCACACAACGCACATATCATTTAGGATATGTACATCTACATTGAGTTTTGATAATATCGTCACTTACATCATATTAAGTGAGAGCATTTAAATGAACCAAAGAAATAGACAATTGAATACAAATGAAGTTACAAATAATAACGACCTTCTCATAACTCTTGATTAAATCTATACCGTCTGTATAAAGAGACTTGTTCTAATAGTTAAAAACAAACTTGAATGACTTAAAGTTTGAATCTAGTTCTCTCACCGATAGAATGATCAGAGCTTTTCTTTTCAGTTTTAATCATTAGATGTTTACTGAAAATAGGTGGTCACTTGTTGCAGTTAAAACCCTTACCTGTAATCTATCACATTGCGAAATTTACATGCTTTAGCATGAATGTTAAGTAAGCCTCAGGGCGTCCAAAGGACCCCTTCATCAATCAAACAAAAGAACATTTATCAAACTATGTTTCTTCATTCATAAATAACAGCAATAGACTTTGTAGCAGCATATCTAGATTTGGATAGCATCAAGACTTAAGCTAACTTCTTTTAGTCGCATCCAATAAACAAGTATGGTATTTTAAAACAGCAAATAACATCTCATGTATCTTTTCCATTTCCACATACACTAAATAAGCAATAATATCACGTAGAAAAAGTTTTAAATTTTTATGAATTTTCTGGGGTGTTACACATGACTCCTTGTTTTCGTGGCACTACTTTCGTCGTTGTAGCAACACTTGCCAATGCTCGTCGCTATAGAGACAGAAATGACATGGACCTTGTTCGTCGCCCTTGCAACTAAAGTTCGTGGCTATAGCGACGACCTCTCATATTTAAAAAATAAGAATTCAAACGAACTCCGTCTCTCTAGAAATGCAAGTTCGTTGCTATAGAAATGCATTTTCATTCTTATAGCAATGAACGTTCGTTGCTATAGAGACAGAGTCACATATTTGAAAAAATTAAGTCAAGTGATCTCCGTCACTCTAGCAACGAAAGGTCGTTGCTATAGCAACGAACAATCGTTGTTATAGCAACGGCCCATCATATTTTTTAAAAAATAAGTCAAGCCCACTTCGTCGCTATAGCCACTAAGTTTCGTCACTATAGAGACGTAGTCCCATATTTAAAAAAAATAACTCCGACGAACTTTCTATACTAGCAACAAAAATGTCCATTGCTAGTATAGCAATTTCGTTGGAACTTGCTATACTATGTCATCGCTATGTATGTGAAGAGTACATGATATTTTATAGCAGTTCAGGATATTTCCCTTGAAAAGTTTCCTCTCATTGCATGGACTTAAAATATCATTTCAAAGGATGAATTTTCCAACCAACTATGGTGAAGACACCTACAGGATAGAAGACTACCACATACATTATGACATAGATTAAATCTCTTGTGGTTCATTATTTGACTTAACTGCATCACCTACTTACAGACTATATGTTGAATCTATAATGTTAGGCATCAAAATTCCTTGATGTCGCTTCCTTGGGGCACAAGCACTTTTGACTAGGTAGAACACATATGAAATGGGAAAATATATCATTCACACTTCGACCTTCAACATTCAAAGGCCTTGCAATGAGAACCAATATCCATGACAATACCAGATGAGGATGGCTCCCTGGTGACAACTATCTATGCAAATACTTAAAATTATGGACTTTTCATTAATAAGTTGTTTTCTTATAACTATGCACTGTTCAGTCACAGCCATCTATGATACCTAACATTATGGACTACTGGTCAACAAGTCATCTTATTAGTATGCAGTGTTCACTTTTCCAGTCTACTCAAGGCCTAGAGAGAAAGTTATGAAATTCTAACCAAACCAAGGCATATTACTTGAAAATCATGCATGCTTAGGGATCTACTTCTCCATTAGAAGATACAGCTTACTTAGGAATTTATGGGAAGGTCAAGAATTACACAATAACATATATGATCTAGAATAAGACATTGTTGGACATAGCTAATGTCTCCACACCCTTCCTTTGCATCTTTGTACTCCATCTTCCCTTTTTCTTAACATATTATACCTCATGTTTTCCAAATCAAATGGCTTCATTTCATGAACTTGATCATATCAGCCACACATATTACTAACATCCCTAAATAAAAATTACCATCCTTGGAACTTAATTTTGAGAGAAGATAATACTGCTTTTGGTAAGTATTGAAAACATTAATGGCTTCAGTCTCTCATAAGATAAAATAGAAAAAAACATTTGAAGAGAAGGATTATTCACCTTTGCTTTCCAAATTTCATTCTCATCCCTCAATGACTGTAATAGTTGCAACCTCTGCTTCTTTTTTTGGTTAAGAAGATAAATCTTGTCAAACACATTTCCTTTCAAGTCTAAAATCTCATAGCAACAATAAAGTGTAGAGCACAGGAAACAAACCTTTTTCATTTCCTCCCGTTCTAGAGATAGTTCTTTAACTTGATCCTTTAACTCTGCATTTGTTTGCACATAGCATAGGTCTCATAATGTCATTGCTATCCCACTAGCTCTCATCTAAATCAATATCCTAAATTGTTTCAAATAAAAAATAATGCAGTTTCTTGTGTTGCTCCAAATATTTCCCAAAGAAAAGATTTGTATAAAGATGAGTTGCATCAATACCTTTCTCTTGGAGCCCCTTCTACCAGATGTCTTGTGCACTTTATCTCCAATTTGATCCTAGAAATCAAAGTGAAATGTGCTTATCACAAACTACAACATAAATGAATCAGATCGGATTCCACTGAAGAAAAGATAAAATTCAATATTTAAGATAGCAGTGCAATTTCAAAAACATCCATTCCCAGAAAGAAATGTCTCAAATCTTAGAACTGATCTATATATCATATCTATCTTTGAAAGAGAAATAAAAAATGAGCCTACAAATGAATCATACAAATGTGCCATAGAGAATGCATTACAAAACATCCATGACATATGTTCAACACTATACAGAGAAGTAAGAAGGGATAAGAACTAATCAACCTAAATGTTGCAAGTGCCAGACATCATGAACTTAATTGTGTGGATAACTTAAATTTATAGGGGCCCTGTAGTAAAGATTCACAATTCCTAGGCAGCCATCTTCAACTGATGGCCAAAAATTCAATATGCTTATAGATATGTCATGTACACACTTGTTATAAACTTATAATTGCCAACGGGTATTAAGTAAGAGTTTCAACTTGCTGTTTTCCAACATGGGACTGAAGTGCTTAAATTGTTTCATAGTTCTGTCATTCAATGTTTTAAAACATAAAAATTCCCTTGGAGACGGTTGAATGAGCAATTGTGTTCCCCAACCTTTGTGCACATGAACCTCTTTGTCTACGAAGAGGTCCCTATCTTGTGTTGAGTTAACACCACAAATGGAGGCATTCTCATTGAATGATGTGTGACATGTTTCATACCTACATATTTTTTCATCACATTTATAAATCTATGCTTATTAACTAGGAGTTGAATAAGAGTTTCCATGATTGTTTTTATGTTTGTGTGCATGTTGTAATTGATATTTCTTCTCTTATTTATTAAATTTATGTGTAAACATCATTACATATTGAACTAGGATGTGTGATTAAATCCCCAAAGATTAGGCTAGCCCATCTACAACCTAGAGGTGTTACCCACTGTTTCCTTGATAACCACCTCTCTACACTTTGATTGTCTCTTTTGCAACTCGAGGGGGACTTCCCTAAGTAGGATTGATAGGGTATGGAAATGAGGAAAAAAGGTAATTTGAATATTTATCCCTAGCAACAGTTGAGGTTTTCTAGTAGTAAAGGTGTTCTTTTGGCATGTAATAGAAAAAACTATCACTGTTTTCTCCTTTGTTATTTGGGTATAATGAACTCTTGCTTATGTATGCACACCTCATTCCTGCTACAATTTTAGTTCATGTGTGGGGTTTAAAATGGGTGATGGTCCATAAATTTTTTTTTATCTATTTTAATTCAATGTGTGAGTTGTGCTTATGTACAGGAATATTATCAACATCGGCCTCAATAGGCTGCAAATAACATGTTCAGGTAGGGGGACTCACAATATGGTTACAACATCCATATCAACAACATACACATCAACCATATCAATAGCAAAGTCAATTGCAACAATCTACATTCAAACCATAATATCAGGTTGGTAAAGAAACTCCATCTATATTCTACACTTATGCAACATGTAGAATGGCATTGGAAATTTCACTTTCCATTTTCTAGATGCCAATATTTTAATTGATACAAAAGTATGGCCAATTTTCTTCCCCAAATCTAATGTCCATGGAACTTTCACAAAGTTTATTTATTCATAAAATGTCGTCACTAAATCTTAATCAAATCTATGGTTAAACCACATTCTTAGCAGCCTTATGGACAGTATTACGCACAACCAGCACAAAACTATTTACAGCCTCAACAGCAACCACAACAGGGCCAGGTTAGATCCTATTTTATTGTTTTAGAGATTTATTTGTTTGAATCCAAGATTGAGTGGTATATAAACTTGAAGCTATTGACAATGGATTTTGAGTCTCTACTGCTGTTTTACTCATGAAACTTTTTTTTCATGAGTGTTGGGAAGCTGATCCTACCCGTATGCATGGCCAGAATTAAGGGTAATTGCTTAAACGCATGCAGTCAGCAGAACTAAAATTTACTCTGCAAAGTTACAGTTCCGCACTAAAATTTACTCTGCAAAGTTACAGTTCCGCTGGTTACATTTACTCTGCAAATTATTAGGCATAACCCAAAAATGAAGCTAAACATTTTCATATTCATCAACCAATGCTACAGATTTAAATGTTACTTATGAAATTCAGACCAAGCCGGGAAAATATTGGAATATCATTAAAATTGTTGTCAAATGCATTTCAGGAAACCTTGAAAATAGCGAAAATGCCACCCTCTACTCAATCGACTGAAAGGAGTCTAGGTGTAGAACATCACGTAAAGGACTCAAACAAACCGGTTAAGTTCGGAGAAGATTCCAACGGTAAGAAACCATCAAGCTGCATGTAACTGAATTCAGAGCAACACCGCGACGTAGCTCGGGATGTGGTGGCGTCGATGGCTAAAGTTAGTCAGTACTCGGCAACTATGTTTCCTGAAGGGCTTAACATCGATCAAATCAGAAAAGAAGGAGAACGCAGAAGAAGGTATCGGAGAGCTCTCTTCTGTCCCTGCAACAATTTCAAATGCTACTGCTAAAGTTTCCCAGTTATCTGCAGTGGGAGACACCGTGTCTTCATGGAATGAATCGCCTCAGGTTCATACTGAGAAACCTCGAGTAAATGCACACATCAGAATGGGGATAACATTGAAAGTTGCAGATTGCAGGTAGAAGAGGGGTCATCTAAACAATGGGATCAAAATTTTATTAATAAAGTGCATTTTAACAGCGAGGCTTCGTATATCAATCCTGGAATGGTAGAAAGACATGCACAGCATGGGATTGCCATCTGTTCAAAATCTACTGCTATGCCTTCAATAATGCCAAACGTTTCTCCCCAACACGACGCAACTAAATTTAGAATTGACTTTGTTGATCAAACTGAAGACGAGACGGGCCAACATGGCTACTCAAATCATAATTTGGTTGATGCCGGTAATAGTTTGTGCCTGCAAAATGTGGACAGGAGAAGAGCCAACTCAAAGGATTCGCATTTCTTTCAAAAGGAGACATTAATTTCAGACACTATAAATATAACAGAGGGTCCCATAAAAAATGCTAGATTAGAGGGTCCCGGAGATTCTAAACGGCGTTTCATTAGATTTGCGAGAATGAATGGGGGAAAATGTGAACTCAGCTCATATTCTCGATGGAAACAAACGGATAGCCACAAGGTTACAAAGCGGTCAAAGAATTCTATAAACACTTTTGCAATTCCCCAGGATACTAATTTTTCTATGAATGCTGCACTTTCAAATGCAAGAATTGGAAAATCAATTTCGATGCAAACATTTATTCCACTCATGAAGGATTACCATGGAGGGAAGAAATGGCTTTCAAGGTATAAGTCTGTTCATGAGTTGAATGGTAATGTGGCAGGACAAGCTGCATTTTCATCTCGGGATTTCGAAATATTTTCTGTTGGAAGAGAAGCTCCTCTTGCAATTAGAACATTGAATCATGTAGAAGCACCATTATCTAAAAAAGCGATCGATCTAGTAAAAGTTTTCATTCAAAGCAGATGCTCTGATTATGGTTATATAAGTATGCCTCTCGATTCAAAGGGAAGACTGATCAAATATATTCCTAATACTACAGGTGGTTTTAATCAACTTTACAGGATTCAGAATTCTACAACTGATACAATGCCTTCAGTTACTGAATATTCCAAGAGTCTTCCAGAATTCAATATGGTAGAAAGCATGAATGCCTCCAACAATATTTCTGAGGTTGGAAGGAAACTGAAAATATCCAGTGAGTCCATTCTATGTAATTTTAAATGCCCATCCCTGCAGAATTACTCCATCCACTGTAAACAATCTGACTATTGCCACCAGTACTCATCATCTAAAATTAATCATAGGAAACCTGACCAGGAGGGCTTAGTACGATCTTCTTCACTTGATCTTGATCAAATTCAAAGAGAATTTGTTGGAAATTCACAAATTAAAACTTTTGGTACATCAATTCAAAAAACAGATACAAGCTCAACTTTGATTATGTGTATGCATTCAATTGTTGACTCTGGATACAATGGAGAACAAAAGCAAAATTATTCAGTCCTGGAGCAAAGTTTTCCAGATGTACAAAGCTCAACAAAGGCGTAGCCAACCCCACAACCAGTCATGAGGTTGATGGGACATAATTTTACTATTGGGGGTGAAAACGGAGGAAATTCCCTAAAGGAGCATCAGCAGGGCAGTGGCAAAGACACTTCAACCATCTCAAAAGAGACACTGGATGTCTCTTCAAACACAGTCCACAGTAGTCATTATAATGCTTACATTGAAGGTCAATTGTATGTGTCATACTCGAGACATAATGCCTTCTGTCAACATTCTATAGGAAAATCAAATATATCAAATTGTCCTCAGAATAACTTCAAACAAATGGAAATTCTGGTTGCATGTAATACAACTGACGAACTGAGGAGATTGAATAGCAATGTGCCTAAACCGATGGAAAAGAGATTCCCAACAAGTTGTGTTCCTTGTGAACAGCCTTTCAGACGTCAATTATATTCTGAACCAGGATGGACATCTACCTCGCCATTCTGTACTCCTATTGCCAACACACTAATTTCTCCTGTCAGTTATTTGTGCTCCAACACATATGTGAACCAGGGAGATAACATGGCATATAAATATTCTTGTAATCCTATAACATCCCAAACGGGACACACTGAAATTTCAAGATCAGGTTTCAACCCATATGGTACTTACTTCCAGAGTACTTCCGGACATATAAGAGATCCAGCAACGGTCCACCAAAGCCAAGTCTACAGTGAAAACCAGAACTCGAGTATAATGCGACAAGCTTTCCTAGTACCAGTGTCTAGTGATTGCATACATACTTTTAGAATTAGCGAGGCCCCTAATAATCATCGTTCCCTTCTGAACCAATCAGATACACTCCAGTTATTACAAAATAATTCTAAATGTAACTCAAGCCAGCCTCAATGGTTACTAAATGCACGGAACCAAAGAGAAGCAAAAGAAGGACAAGATATAACCAGAAACAATCTAGTGCACCCGTGCGCTCTTCATGGGAAATGGAAGCAGACACAAAACAATTTCCTTGTTTCATTAGCAGTTCGTTGTCCTCAGCATCTCAATTTCACTTCGAAACACTTAATTCCTCTTCATCTCCTATAGATTCTGCAGCCTTGACGATGCATGGGAGAAATAAACATTATTCAATAGATTTAATTGAGGGAAACCATATAAAATTACCCAGGAATATGAGCAGAAAGATATGTGCCATTAGCCATGAGAAAGGCAGTGTACCTGATACTATGTATCTTGTGTCACGTGAGAGTAAACGCCCCAGTGATCCAAGGAGATGGACGAGAAAAAAAATTGCCCAACAGAAAAATGAATTGAATACAAAAAGGCTTCAGCAAAGGCACGAAGTTTGTGCAGAAGGACCATCAAAGAAGTGTGAATTGCTCCTAACAAAGAAGAAGTTGTACAAACGAAAGAGACTCATTCATCATGAAATCAATTCTTCCAGTTTAGCTGCCAAATTTGCTATGAATAGAGAGAGATCTGGAAATGACTTAATAGTTGACACGAGTGCTAAAGCATTCATAGAAAATGCCAATTCAGTTGAATTTTCTATGGTCAAGGACCGTCAATATAGAGGGAACTGTTCGAGCATTAAGGTTTAAGGCTGCTTATGTGGTAGACCTCATCAAAATTTGGCTTTGCTGTTGCTGTGACCTTAATAATGTCCAGAAGTGTCTAAGATGCACCCAGATTCAAGAATTAGGGCCGTTACATGTTGTTTGATGGTTGAAACAATGTATAGGATCACTATTTAAGGCTGTTAGGGGGGCAAAGACATACCCAGAATTAGTGGTAGATGTCCTCCATGCTGCTGTTTTACCCTCAGAATCAGTCCAGGCTGCATCCTTCACACCCAGGTTTTAGTTTTTTCATTGATGTTGTGATTGGCCAGAACACACCAGAATCACTTCTTAATGCTGGTTTAAGGTAAAAACAGACCAGAATGGATGACAAAGTTACATTCGCAATCTGCCCCTACAATATCTCCTTATAATGTCCTGAATACATCAGAACTGTAACCTCAAAACAACCTAAGTGAACACCATGCAATATAGGTGGTAACACATCTCATTGATTTCATAATGAAGCACATAGTGCACGATGAAGATGATGATATTGCCCATATTTATAGGTGCAAAGGAAGATGGGTAAAAAGAGAAACCCTAGTGACATGCTCTGTAACAATTTCAATTTCAATTAATTTTTGTTAAGGATTTCTTATGGGAATCACTAAATTTTCTTCTTAGAATGGAGGTGGTTCCAGGCGGTGGTTCCCAACCACCAGCTACATCTACAGAGCAACATGACCCTAATAAATTGATACTCTTGTTTTGTTTCTCTCATGCTAATTGGAAAATTGGTGGCTGGTGTTTTTATATAACAGATAACATGTTACATTCTATATAAAAGACAGTCTTGTTGTATTCAGTGACACTGAAATGATACTTTCTCCTTGTATATGTCTTTCTCATGGTTGTGCATTGTTAAATACGAATTCTTCTCCCATGCCCCCTCCTTCGATGCCATGATTTCAACCCACCCACAAGATTGCAATGTGCACAAATCAAAGAGAAATGCAGCTGTGCCTGAGCTGAAGAGAAGAGAATGCAATAGATACCTAAGCAGAAAACAGGGAAATGTCACATGGTGAAAAAATTTCTGCCATGATTCGACTCAGGGAACGGCATAATGCTTCTGCGCAGGCTAGGACACAAAGCAGGCTCAGCTTCCATCTCCAGCTTCCATATGCATGGCTTCATATATATATGAACGAGCTTCCATCTTTGTTGTATTTTTATTGATTGGAAAACCATGGAGGTGCTAGAAGAAAACCATGAAGGTCTTGGCATTTGCAAATATTATATATATATCAGATTTGCAAATGCCAACACCTTCACGGTTTTCTGCTAGCACTATATAAAATATTTGCAAATGCTAACACCTTCATGGTATTCTGCTAGCACCTCCATGGTTTTCCAATCGATAAAAATACAACAAAGATGGAAGCAAGTCCATATTAAAGTCAGTAATAAAAAAAAATTCCTTGTCGCCCAGGATGGAAAGGTTGAGAATAGACATGTCCGAAAGGAAATAATCCTCTTGTGGTAAGTTTATTCAGCAGCCTCAGCCTTATTCCTATGGGTGTCTTCTGCTTTGAATAAAAGTGCATCCAATATGACTTTGATGCAAGTTCATGGTCCAAATTAGGACAAAATAATGGACTGCATCTTTAAAGTCATCACTGGATAAGATTTCCTCAACACTCCCCAAAGGAAGAGCCATAGATTCTTCTTGGGTCTTTAAACTGTGTGGTAAGGTATTGCTTAGCGACATCAGTTAGTGGATTAACTACAACTTCCATCAGAATGCTAGAGGAAAGGTCTAGATACAATAATGCAGATTTTGGTTCAGATCTCATTTGATTTCACTACAACACGAAACAAGTTATTCCCAACTGTAACATCCATAGCAGTGAGAAATTTATCATTGTAATCGAGCAATTCATAGATTGGATCCAAGACACCCGGGATGTTGTTACTTCTGATGGAATTAGGGCCCCTTCTTATATCCTTTATACTGTTGATACGACTACTCTAATCTCATATTTACTACAAAATGCTCATGCTTCCATGCAAAGATATACAGTATCCATTTTTGTCCCAAAGAGACCTAGCCATCCTTATGAGATTGCCTTCGAAGATGTGGCTTAGTTTTCAGGTGCAAAATCATTTTGAACAACTTCTCTGCTTCATACCTGATTAATTGAAATATGTTGATGTGAAAGATATACCAAAGGATGGTACAATGAAAAATTATTCCACTGTGTCACTCATGTTGGGTTGATCAGACTTGGGTATGCCACAAAGAAGACTAGTGAAGACAACAAGCAGCTCCTGAAATAAGATAAACAATACTAAAGTGCACCTGCAACCTTTTGGCGCCAGCTTGTACATTTTCCATGGTGAACAAGTCCAATATTTGCATCACTACTCGTATCCAGCTCTTCAAATCCATAGCAGTGTCAATGGTATGAAAGAAGATGAACACATAATATGTAAAATGCATAACCAAACCTCGAAGTAGGGGATCATATTATCTTCATTAAATGGGGATAGAACTCGTCCAATGACACAATTTTCTTGCTAATATTGATATGTTTCGAAGAGTGTTTCCAACTTTATTCATTGTTGTTGGTGAAATAAATTCCTAGAATCAAATTAGATGACTCATACCCAAACTCTTTTAAGGCAGTTATTACCTGTCTTGTTCGCTGGTCATTTCATATTTTCCTCTGCTCCAAACCATTTGAATTTGACTTGATCCTCCTTAAATCTATACTCAGCTCCATGCATACCACATTCACTCGATCATATAGTGAATATACTACTCTTTCAAGCAGCCACACAATGTAAATCATCATGTCTTGTTACAATCTGCGAGCTGTCATAATTAACTATCATCTAGTAGCTCACTGTCGGCTGAGAAAAGCTAATGCTCATGCCTAAGAATACCTGAAAAAATGACCTTCACTTTTTGGTGGCAACATATGGGGACTTTTACTTTTCCAAAGGGTGCAAGAGAACTCCAGATCTCTGTTGTACCTGTTAAAACTGCCATAACAAGTGAGCAAAAATCTGGCAGGATGGATTCAAACTTCATATCCTGTAACCCCACGTCAAACCATCCAAAATGTACTTGTTCAAGTTACAAATTCTTTTTCAAAATTGGCTTTACAAAGAAGAAGGCATAAGCCCAATGCTAAAGGGAACATGGAAAATAAATCTTAATTCTCGTGAATAGAGCTTATTCTTCCTACCTTAAAATAGCTTAAAATCTTGGGGTTTCTACCCTCTTCCGAGAGGCTTAAAATTTATGCACTACACCAAAAATTGAAAATGTTGATGTCTCAAAAATATTGCAGCATCATAAACACATCTTCAAGCTAGATTTTATCATAATTTGGACAAGGTCCGAAAGCATTGATGGATGGAAAATTTCTGCATCATTATTGCCATGAAAAACCCCTTTATACTGCACTAAATCAGCCCTAGTGATGATAACATGTGTTTGTTCATCAACCATGGGAAAAATTTACATACCTCTGTTGTGTTTGGCTGTCCAAAATACAAAAATATACAGAATTAGCCCTAGGGCTCTTTCTATTGGTATCATAGATGGGATCTCCACCAAAATATATGCAATTTATACCACATCCATACTTTCGAATATGGAAGGGATTATCAATGTCCTCATAATCATGGTTGTCATGCTCTTCATCACATGGGCTAGTTGAAGCATCTGCACGTTCTTCTCCCTCCAAGGGTTTATCCAACATATCCACATTATCAAGGGTTAGATCATTAAAGTCACAAATTCGAAAATGCAAATGACTTACCAAACCCTTGTTCTCCTTAGAATCCACAATGATGGTTGCTAGAATGTCCTCATGCAAGTGCATCTCATCATCACCATGTGCTTCTCCTTGTTCAACAAATTCACAAATGGATCATAGGATGAAAGAGAATGGCGGTCCTCTAAGATCTCCTCATCAAATATGTCATGAAATCTATGTGGATCTTCAACTTGTTCTTCTTCTAAATAACCAACATCCCAAAGTTTTCAAAAGTCCTTGACCAAACCTGCAAGTAAAGGTATCTCCCTTGAAATGAAATGAAATGCCTTGATTAAAAATGAGGGATTGATATGAAATTTGGAAAACATGCAACCCTCATACTTCATTTAAAAGTTGTGGATTCACTAGGTGAGTCTTCAATGCCTTCAACTTGTGCTAGATGTCCTCACCCCTACAAGCAGCAAGTCACTTCAAACATTTTTGGAATAGGGCTTCCTTCCTTTGTGGAGTTGCTAGATGAGAGTAAGTTCTTAAAAGCAAAACCTTCATAAAATCAATGTAGCAAACTAAATAACATAAACTATAATTTTTTTCTATATTTGGCTCAAGGATGTGGCAATGACACCAAAATGTTATTGTCCAAAGTTGCACTTAAGTGAGAATACCATTTGCATGGCTTCAATTTCTTCATAGTAGGCCAAGGGTTTGGAAATTAAAATGAAACAAAAGACTCCCCAACATTTAACCTCGTTGACCCTATGGAAAAAAATACCTCTGGAGTGCCAACAGGTGGCTGGGTGGCCTTAAGATTCAGAGCTGACAATCCAGGTA
This sequence comes from Larix kaempferi, assembly GCA_027924585.1. NCBI lineage: Eukaryota > Viridiplantae > Streptophyta > Pinopsida > Pinales > Pinaceae > Larix > Larix kaempferi. The sequence goes on from BSBM01001167.1 coordinate 1,396,628, forward strand.
AATTGTGATAGTGAAAGGCTTGAGAACACGAGTGTGGTTTGGTACCTGAGTCTTGTTTTGGTACCAATTTTGGTACTAGGTCTTGTACCATGCAAATGACAAGGGTGAAAACCTAATGAAGGTTCTGATGCCCATCATTTACTTTTAGTACCCACCCTCATACATGAACATGGTTACATACATCAAGGAAGAAATCAACCATATGGTTTTTATGCACCCTTGGATTGACACAGTTTCTCACCTACTAGATCATCTCCAAGTGTCACCATTTGAGCATTGGAATCTCTATTCAATGGGACGGGGTATGAAATATGGAGTATAAGAATGAAGGAATTTCTAGGAGCCTTGAGGTATGATGTCAAGAAATTAGTTGTTACAATTTACACCCCTCCAAAAATGCCACCAAAATCTGCAGCCAAGAAAGAATTTAAAATGAACAACAAGCTAGCAATGGATGCTATTATGGAAGGATAAGTTGATTCGGTAAAAGACAAAGTTGGAATATGTGTCTCAGCCAAAGAAATTTGGGATAAGCTGAAAGGTTTCTACATGGTTGAGTAAGTGATCATGGCAAGTGAAGAATCAGATGAAAAAGATGAGAGCAGCCCATCCATTTTCCAAGACTTGTGCAAACTCTAATATTTAGATTTCATTTTATAAAACTAATTTTCTTTCCTTATTCTTGAATATAGATGACCTTATCATTACAATAAATTTTGACCAGCTCATTTTGTGGGATAAGAAGAAATTGTGTAGTGAGTTTGACATGAAAGACATTGATTTGTTGCACTATTTTAGAGAGAAAAGTTTCATAGGGTGCAGGGGAAGTATTCCTTGGACATGGGAAGTATCATCACTAGATATTGAAGAGCTTTCAGATGTTGTGGTTGGAAAACAAACTGAAATTTAGCCTTATGGTTCGAAATTTAAATTAACCTGTGGTGAGTATTCAAATTTGGTTGATCCTACTCTATGAAGGAATTTAATTAGGTCTCTAATGAACCTTGTGAATACCAAGCTAGATATATGAAATTAATACACTAAATCAGAACCTACTTGAACCTCAACAGACTCATTGGAAAGTATGTAAGCATGTGCTCAAATACTTGAAGGGAATAATTCATTATGTCTTGTTGTATGCAATAGATGGTAAGTTGTTAGACCATGGATTTGTTTATTCAAATTGGGCAGGTAATGCAAGAAAACATATGAGCACTTTCAACTATTTTTGAGTTTGGGCACATGAATTATTTATTCTTTCAGCAAGAAGCAAGCGATAGTTGCACTCAATTTAGTGAAAGCAGAGTAAGTGCCAATTTCTTCATCTAGTTGTGGCATTACAAGTTGGTAGATGAAATGACCACTGAGAAGTTGGAGCCCATTGATATTTGTTGTGATAATTTAAGTTGCATCGCGATCTTTGAAAATATAGTCTTTTTTTATTGTTATAAGCACATTGATATCTTGTATCATCTTGTAAGAGATAGAGTATAAAAGAAAATGGTGGCCTTAGATTACATTCCTTTATATTCATAGGTGGCCTACATTTGAAGGAAACCCCTAGCAAAGAGGACGTTTGATTTGCTCAGAGAAGATCTTGCTTTAGTGGAGAACATGTTCCTCACAAAGAGGGGGTGTTAGTATTTTATATTACTCCAAATCCATTTTCCATTTGTTAGTTTCAATCATTTCCTGTTTTTAGGGATTTCTATTTTATATAGAATAATGTTTACTAGTGATTTTTTTGCATTTAAATAAAATTTGAGCTCTTGGCATGTGTTGGTGTGTGTTTGCCACATAAAGGAGTGTGATTTGCATGCGTTGGCATGTCTACCTATTCTTGGCACATGTGGGGCACATTAATTGAGGATTTAGATAGAGGAGTGTGCTTGGCATGTCACCACCGCATGGTGCCGTATGCTTGGAGTGTGTTTGCATGCACCTACCTATTTTGGGCACATGTGGGGTGCATTACTTGGGAATCTACAATTTTCTATTCTTGGACATTCTTGCATCCATGGATCCCTCTCTTATTCTATGAAAGATATTGAGGGAACATAATCAAACAAGTAGTCATTTATAATTTTCTTTCATTGTTAATGAGAAATTATGTGATTGATACTACAAATTTCTAGCTTGTTGGTTTTGTTTTGTAGATTTAGTATTTCTTAGATCTACACTTTTTCACTTCTTGAATTGATCTGAAATTATGATATGTCATTTCTTTGATCCTAATCTATATTGATATGATTTTAGTTTTTGAAAATATGAAATTTCATTATTGTTTCTTGACATTTTCAATTTCCTTTATAGGTAACTCTTTGAGTGCATATTTGATATCATCGATTGGAAAAAATAACAAAGTTGTCTCAGATTTTTCCAACATGGGACAAACCTTTATCTATGGTGGTGAGTTTGGCACCTAAATATGGTATTGGCACTAATCCCCCTGCCCCCTCCCTCGAATGTACACAAAATCTTCTACATATTAAGTAATATCAACCCTAACACGATCCCTCTTCTAAGGGGATGCGTTAAGAATGGCATATGAAGATAAAACTATAAAATATTCCTTGGGAATTCCACCTAGATAGGATAATAAAATTTGTAAGTTGTTTTGGTGGATAACTCATCATGCTATTCCACAAAATCAAACAAAGTGTTTCAACAAATCTAGGGAGCAAAATACATCACTTCATGACAATGATTTTCACCTTGAAAATGAAAATGAGAAAAACCCTAATTCAAGATATGAATGGCCATGTAGATCCATCCATGGGTTCCACAAGCCTTCATGGTCTAGGATTGCATCCCCATTTTCTAAGATGGTCCCATGTAAGGAGTTTAACCTGGGTTATAAGACATAGAAAGGTGGAAAATTTTATCCAGAGACCATATGTCTATACTTGCTTCCAGGTTTGGTGTGTGGGAAGATTGTGATGTCTTGATGCATGACTATAGGATTCCTTAACAGTGAAATTTCTACCCATTTGAAATCCCCATCTTAGATTACCATTTCCTATTTTCCATCTTATTCTTCATTTTTGCAATTCTTCTCTTAGCAACATTTTGGAGTCCTCTGGAATAGAGTTGGGACACATAAATCTCTATTATTTAGTACAAATTCCTCCAACATAAATGGATCAAATTACGGTTCCCCTTTTCAGAACTTTCAGCCACTATGACTAGAAATCCAAAATGCTAATTTTTCTAAGAAACAGAGGATTGTTCTAAATAATAATGGGCACATAAATTGAACCAACACTAATTGCAAGAAAATTGATGTGGATTAATATATGCAATGATGAGGCCTATGGATTACTAAAAACGAACCATGTTTCATTTCCCAATGTAAATCCTTGACACGATTACACGGTCAGGTTAAGACTCAAAACCTAGCAATACAAAAAGAGATGAAACAATTATTGATGAATTTGTAGATGTCTTTCAAGATCTACCCCATGGACTGTTGTTGGATAGAGGAAATATCTACAAGCACAAAAGGTTCCATAGGAAGGCCTAAATATCCTACAACACCCAACACTACAATTGCTTTGGGGCAATTGAAAAAGAAACTTGATCAATTGAATCACATTCTTGGACAAAATCACATTAGAGTTCATTGACAGATAATACTTCCAAGGCACACAGTGAGAACAACAAGGGGAGAGGAAACATGGCATTTACTAACCTTAGAAGTGGAACTGTATTTGAACTCCACTGCTGCAGAATCCTTCGCCCTCGCCCGCCTCTTCAAGAGCCTCCAAGTTATATCCAATGCAGTTCCTTTCTCCATTGCAACAAGTGCAAATATATAGTGAATTTTCCAAATCCCCAAAAATTTTAATAGGCGTCATTTAAATTTCCAACTAGTGTAAGTTATTAAATCCACTAAACTCGGATTTCATGCCCCTTTCAAATAATGGCCTCTCCGACCCAAAGAAACCCACTCCTCTCCCACCAAAGCCAAAAATTTGGAGCTAAATCAAGGTTTTATGGCACACGTATAAGGAGGATAAACTCCATTGAATGTTGAATGTGGCCAGTCAAAATTAGTATATCATTTTGGTAGATCAGTAGAGCCGGCTGCATTTACCTCTATGCAGTGGAAGAATTACCAAAACTCATTGATCGAGCCATCAGATGGGTTTTATTGTCGGTCATAAATCGTTGCCTTGTGGTCACATTTTTTTTTGGGCATAAATAGTTGTCGTGTATCGCAATTTGCTCTAGTCATGGCCCAGTAGTACTGGGAGACCATATAATGCGGGTTTCTAACCAAATTCTACGATACAATATAAACCTATAAACATGTTTAATATATAAACATGTACCAATCCGTGGCTATAGCAACGAAAAGTCCATTTGTGGCTATAGCGACGATCGTCGAGGGAATTTTCATTTTTTTCCAAAAATTTAAACTGTTTTTCACGAAAACATCAATTTTAATTGTTTCATGGCAAACTTTTGTGGGACTTTTGAGCCATATGTAGTAGTGTTCATTATTTCTCATCACAGGTACTAGTAAGACCACTCTATCAAAAGACCACAACAGGTTCCTAATCGGAGATGGTGAAAACTGCTGGAGTGAAAATGGTGTCGCCAATATTGAAGGAGGTTGTTATGCCAAATGCATAGATCTCTTTAGGGAAAAGGAGCCTGACATCTGGAAAGCCATAGAGTTCGAGACTGGTACGAAGAACAAGATCTTGCCTTCCGAAATACAACATGAATTAATTAAGTTATCTTAATGGGGTGGATTTGTTTTAGAACTAAAAAAAATCTAACAGACGAAAACAAAAAAATATCTAATGGACATTTCATTTACATTATTGATTTTCCATTGTTGAAAAACGTGGTATTTTATGAACACACAAGAATAGTTGATTACACTGACAAATCAGTGACAAGCAAGACAGTATTTCTTGTGAATTCGTCTGAATTAATGGAAGGAAAAATCTAGGGCCCTACCCACAAAGATATCTAGGACAACGAAACATCATAGATTGTTTTCATTGTTTATGTATTTTGTAGAGAATACAAGGGCAGCCTATCCAATCGAGTATATACTCAACTCAAAGATACCACGCGTGGGACCTCATCCCAAAAACGTGATATTGTTAGCTTGCAAGTTCGATGCCTTTGGAGTTTTGCCTCCAGTGAGCAAACTAAATTTACCTTAGACTATGTATCACTTTATTAGCGGATACATGGCCCTGGTTAAAACACCGATAACCTCATGGAGTATATGTTCTAAACAAGTCCGTGTTTGTGTATATATTCTGATCGTGATTGTCTGTATAAATTATGATGTTATATATATGTGTGTGTGTGGATGGGTGACAGGTAGCAGGCACGGAGGATGGCATAAAGGAGGCTCAAGCCATGATTTCTGCATGTTTTGGGGATGCATTCCTTATGCTTCATACTACAAGGTATACATCCATGCTAGCTAAGAAAATGCAAAAACAATCCTATCACAACATGTTGGCTCGTCAACACTAGCTTCTAGTGGCAGGTACACTCATTTCTCGACCTTAAGGCCCTACTCTGTTTTCTTCATAAACAAATAAATTCTGGAAAAGGTTATGTTGTCGATATTTATACGTTACTTGTGCTTGCAGTTATGGCCTACGGTGAAGAATAAATTTGCAGTACAGTAGAAAGATCATTGATGCCATACACGATGGCTCCCTTTTGACTACCCAATACTCCAAAACTGATGTATTCATACTGGAAATAGAAGATGCTATTAGTGGGTTTCCTTCTAAGATTCTTCATCCAGAGAACACAGTACACTATTGCCCATCATTAATGGATTGCTCATTTATATCTTTCATGTTTAATAATTAAAATTTATTGGAAGTTGGGATTGATTTGGTGGTGTTTGGTGTGGTTGTAGTGGCTGGACAAGAGAGCAAACAAATCCGCGCTCAAGCTAGCTAGTCTTTTGTATAATAACTATGATAAGTTTGTAAATTATAAAATTGGTCAGGACAACAAGCTGACTCTTGAAATTCTGGCAGCAAGTCCTTAGTTTTAATTCCATTGAGTAATAATCATTAATGTTAATAACGAAGAAAGAATAGCTACGTTATTAGGTACTAGAATGTATCATTAGAGAGAACGAATGGATGGGCAGTTAGTTTAGGTGCCTCTTGCAAAAAGTGCAATGAAGATTAATATTGGTTTATATGTAACATGTTGTGTGATGTGTTGCAATGTCATTTTCAGATGGAACGGAAAATGGTCATTAAAGTTATATCATTTATTTGTTTTGTATTTTTAAATTTGTAATAAGAGTCAATATTTTTGGTTGGAAATAAGAGACACCTTACCTTTCCACAACTACGTTATTTAAAAATAAATCTCTTGAATAAGCTTAAAACTGATATCTAAGTCTCAAACTAAGGATGATCTTAGCATATTGCAATCAAAATGATTTTGCAATATGTTGTAATGATTATTGCGAGGATATTAGCATTAAAACATTAAGGAATATATAAACATTTTATACTTTATATCATCCATAGAAAATTTACCATATAATTATCTATAAAACTTTATATAGCCATGGCACATTTTACCATATAATTATGTATTATTTTCCATAAGACATATTACCATTGGAGTCTTCAATATGATTGCTACACGGATTTAGAATGGTCAATCCATAATACATATAACAATTATTTAGAATGGCAATGACCTGTACGCTTGTAAAAAGTAACGAGGAATTTATGATTGCTAATTTAGTGGGTTATTTTAATAATAATTAAGTCTTTTTTTAAAATTAATTCAAGTTTTTTATTTCATCTCAAGATTGAGAAATATTTTTTTTTTATAAAAAAAAAAATATAGATGTTAATGGAATACACTTTATATGGTAAAATAAAGAGTTATTATTTAAGTGAATTAATTACCTATAATGTTTTTTACATAAGGATATATATTTTTCTTTTTAAAATTATTATAAAATTAAAATTAATTTTACATTTTCTTCTAAAACCAAATAAATCTATATTTATTATATTTTTTTTTACATAATATATGTAAATACTTGAAGGACATCTAAATTTAGGTGTTAATGGGTATCTATGTGAGGTGTTGTGTCACATGTTTTTGTGTTAATTTTGTGCTAGGTTCAATAATTAAGTGTTGGTGTCACTATGCATGATGAAGGTGGTGTCATGATACTTGAGTTTAGAAAGCATACCTTCAACACAGGTAATTTAATCATAAGGATTTGTCCATAACCATTTTAACTCCATATATCAACTTTGAATGGATCATATACATATAAGGTTAGGATGGGTTGAGAGGTATCAAAAGGCTAGAGAGTACCAATTTCAATGTTTTATGTACTTAAAATGTTAGTGTTAAGAAAATTGATATTTGCATCTGAAGTTTTGCAATATCTTTTAACACAATAAAATATATGGAGTTAAAATGGTTATGAACCAATCTTTGTGATTAAATGAATCTGTTTTTCATGTCTCCTCTATATTTTAGCTTGAATAACTTGATTCAAGTGTGTCAATTTGTAAATTCAAATGGCAGGGACTAAGCTGCTCGCAGCTCTTGTTTACTTTACTTATTAAATCAAAGGATGTACAATGACTTCTAAATAAATGTTAGTATTAATGTTAAATATTTGAAAAAAAATATTTATATTAAGTTTTTATTAATATTTCAAAAAATATTATATATTATAATTATTCATTTTAAATATAAATATTTTATTTAATATAGTTAAAATCTAAATTTAGCATTTAAATTTAAATGTTAATTATTAAAATAAATTAAGCTTAACATCTAATAAAACAATACTTGACTTTATTAATGTTTCAAAAACTGCAAACTAAATTCTATAAAACAATTTTTTTTCATGAAAAAAAATTGTATTTTTATTTATAAAAAAGGAAACCAAAATACGTATTTCTTAATGATCCTTATGTAATATTCATAATCTACTACAGGAAACCAAAAATTTACACTTTACTGTGCACTTGTAATGTACAGTCCTTCAAAGGTTTTCCAATACCATGCAAATTAATGTTCTTAAATAAGATTAAATTACATTACATAAATAATTTATAAAATATTTATAATTAATTTAAAATAATTATATTGAAAGATGTTGGATCTAGTTTATAATAAAGATGTTATTTTATATACGAGTAAAGCTTACTTCAACACAAAAAAGGATATAGTAAACTCTTTATAATATATAATCTCAAAATTAAAGACAATACACGGTACATCATCTTCTTTTTATAAACAGAAGTCTCTAAACAACATGGAAAACTATAATTAGAAGATAGGGAAAAATTAAGATATTATAAAAAGATGATAAACCTAATTTAGAAAATCAAAAGTATCTGTCTATTTTAGACAGATACTTTTGATCTTCTAAATTAGGTTTATCACATGTCTACATAAAAAGGAATTCAACGCTAGTCAACGACTGCTGCAACGAACCTCCTAAACAACAATTACAATATGAAAGGACGCCATGGAGTAGCTGTTGAAAACGTGTGTTGTGAATGATTTAAATCTGAAGATTGTGAATTCAACAGTGCAAGACTCATCACTGTTGTGAAGCTGAGAGCCTTGTGTATTTATAGATCGTTGTCAACTGTGCATGAGAAAGGAGAATTAAAAGCCATATATGTTCACCCACATATCAAAAGAATTTTTTGAGCCAAAGTGGCTATCCTAGGGTCCTGGAGCGACCGTATTGGAGTCTAGTGATGGATCAACTTGATGTTTATGAGGATCGTATTTTTATCTAAAACCGCCATTGGGGCAATTCTGGAAATCGTGTGGGTTGATTAGAAAAAGAGAAGATCTAGATACGTGGCTCTTATTCTCTGAACTCAAGAAGGTGGCTCGTAAATTAATGGGTTTCAGCTTCCTGGCAATGAATAAAGAGGATGGAAGAATGTGCAGATGACTGTATTGGAATCATGGACTATCAAATTAATGAAGGCGATCGGTTGCTACGTGATAATGCTCATTTCTATTAGTTCAGATCTGTGGAATCATTGATGGACCTGCTGGGTGTTGAGCATCAGGCGTATTTATATACTGTGCATGAAAGGCTCTGCCTGTAGAGAGTATTGAGAACATCTGGAAGCTTCTCAGATCTCTTGAGATGGAATCTCTTTTCTAGATGAGAGACAAAGCAGGGTGCCTCACTATTCTGTGTTTGTTTATGTTGAGGATTTTTTTTGTGTTTGTTCATGTGTCTACTTGTAGGTTTTCTATTCTATGTTGTGATGTGCTATTTTTAAAGTGTAGTTTGAAAAAAATCAAATGATGCAGAACCACAAATAATCTAGGCCAATGAATTTTTACGTTGATGTGACCCGTCGTGCTTGATATATAAGTTCAAGTTGATGTGACTCGTCATGCTCTAGGAGCATCAGTTACAGGTTAGTCTTATGTAAGGTCAAGTTGTTTAATTGACTCCGAAAGACATTTAGTATTCATATCACTTTAGTTTATAATTGTGGAAATCTGGTTTTTGGGGGGATTTCTCAGATGGAAGTGTATCCATAGAATGATTTAGTATCGAGATTGTCCTTAGGGAGGTCAAGAAGCCTTAATTATAGAAGTGTGTCAATGATGGTCAGAAGCAGTTATGTCTTAAATGAATCAAGTGGGAAGGTTGAAAGTGTGGAGAAGAAAAGAGTGGAAACCAAGTGATTTCAGATTGGGTATGAGTACTAGTGAAGACCATATCAAACAAATATGACATGTGACAAAATTGCGTTTGTTTTAATGTTTATTATTTGTAATGTAAGCATTAAAGGGTGGTGTTGGAGGTTGTTGAGAGATTCTCTCAACCTCTATCTCTATGTTTGGAATAAGTTGGATTTGAGACCAACTATATAAATATGTTGTAATTGAGTACGAGTATGCAATAGAAATATTATTTTGTCTGTGAAATTTGTGCAATGACATAGGAGCACATACGTTCGATGCTAACACTTCATCAAACATACATGTAGAATCGTGTTCCTAATAGAAGAATGGGGGCATGTTCTTTAATACATGTATTTTTGGGGGGCGAGGATGGTTCTTCGAGGGATAATATTTTAAATATTCATCTCAAGATATCTCATCTAAGATGATGATTTAATTTGAGAGGATCGACTTCTCCAAAGATATCATTTCATGGGTGAGTTGTGATTTAGTACGAGGGAGATGTTGAAACATTATGTAACATTATATAACGTAATGTTACCAAAAAATAAAAAGTAATTAAAAAATCATATCAACTTATAATTAAAAAATTAAAACCAACATAAATCTATCTTAAACTCAGATTTATCAAGCATGAGAGGGATCCAATTTCTTTTTTCCTATGAAATAATAGTCATAATATTTCATTAAATAAAATATTATAATCATCCCTTACAAATATTACTACAAAGTATTTTACATCAAATGTATCTTCCTCATAGTATCAATGGAGTTCACACCCTCCTGGGGTTTTTAAACAAACAAAAAAATCCTTCATTATATTATCTCTTTCAGCCTTGTCCTTACCTATTGTAGTGAAGGAAATCCTTTTAAATTTTTCCAGGTTATGTTCATTGTTTTGTAATCAGAAGTTTCATTAGAATCGTTGGCTGAAGCCCACATTTGACAATTTCATAGCAAAGCTCTAGTTTACCAACCAGTCTCACCAAAACGAGATTCTGATATAGCATTATAACTCAATATTTGAATTCATCATCTAACAATGCTTTCTTGCTAGCTATTTCTGTGAAATGCAGAAATTTTTATCATTACAAATATGCCGAGGCTTGGTGTTGTTCTTGAACTGATATCTAAGATTACTTTTACCTAAAGATTCAAACTTCTGCTAGATCCTTCGTATTCTATTCTCTGAGATTTGAGTTGAAAATTTGACAGGTTGAGGGATATAATTTCTCCATTTTCTTGAGGTGTAAATAAAAATTTTAAGATGACAAAAAACACTTTATTTTAATTAATTTGTGTACATCTACCTTTAATCACATGAAATTTTGACACTCTATCTCTTATTCCATTTCCTTTATTATGTCCATGACATTTTGTAATAGATTTGGGCATATTAGTATGTCGGTGCAGGTTAATTTTTTATGCTGGCCAAAAATTTCATAAGGTATTCAAAAGTCGAATGCCAAATAGTTGCCTCCTAGTTTGGTGTGGGGGTTTTTCTTGCTGTGTGTCCCCCACACCTGTCTCTGTACGTACTGTTTATCACATCAACTGCTACGATGAAGAATGAGGGTGGGTTCATGTGAATTAAACATGTTTTTGTTCGCTCGTGTTTTGGGTTTTGAGTTGGAGCCGAGGGCAGGTTCATGGGAAAGGGCATGTCCATGCCATGGTTTCCTTGTGAGAGGGAGGGTTCATGTGAATTAAACCTACCGGCATTTGCTCGTGTTTTGGGTTTTGAGCTGGAGCCAAGGGTAGGTCCATGGGAAAGGGAAGGTTTCCATGGTTTTGTTCTGTCGATCGGTTCCTGGATTCGGGGGGTTTTAGTGAGTTGTAGTTCTGGAGCAGTTGGGGGAGTTATTGAAGTGGGGATGGGCTCTAATGTTGGTTCTTGGTTGTTCTGCTGTTAGGTTTCTTGTTTAAAGGGGCTTGGGGGCTATTTTCCGTCTCTACTTTGCTGGTTGTGGTCCCTGGTGTTTGTTTTGAACAACCATATAGGGGGAGGAGTATCTGGAGGCGATATTTCTTGGCGATCAAAGGGACAACGACATTGTTCCAACAGCAGTTGTGGCACTGACATTTATTAGGTGTGTTTTCCTTATGACATTGCTCAGGTACGTTTTTGGAGGAACTGGTCGACTATGGATAATTGGGATTGCGATGTGTAAAACATACCTGTGTTGTCAAGTATATCATTCTTCTATGGAGAATTATTGCGACCTGCAACCTCTGCATATTGTTGCCAAACCAAATCCAGGATTGTTTCCTAGGTTCTGCCTTGTTTCTTTTCCAAGTTCTGCGGTTATTTTCGTGTTTAGAAAATCCATGTTGAAATGCATCAAATATGCCATTATTTTAGATTTGGGGGTTCATAATTAGCATCTTGAATTTTGGTTTCTATTTTTTATTGATCTACATATTTCAGAACAGGGTTTCTAGTTTTGTTTCCTTTCAAAAGAAATATTTTGCCCGGGTTTCGTTTCCTTTCAAAAGAAATCTTTTGCATGGGTTTCGTTTCCTTTCAAAAGAAATATTTTTCTAAGTAGGGTTTCGGTATCTTTGCATAGAGGCTCCTGTTATGCTAATAGCAGTAGATTGTTATGGTTTTCGTAGGATTTAATTCCCAACAAACTGATTTATCTTTTTGAAATTGGATTTGGCTTTTGCATTAGACTTTATAGCGATAGTTTTTGATATTGAAGGGCATCATACTTCACAAAATTACAAGGTTCACAAAAAAAATATTCATTCTACACACCCATACTGGTTTCAGATGGAAGGGTGCTTTAGTAGTAGATATTCATTTGCTTGTGTTGACCAATATATGTTTCCTAATGACTTGGGCAGATAATTTTCACCACAACGATTTTTTTCTCCTAGAAATGTTGGGCCTTCCATTCCATGTTATTTTTTCTATTCCATGTACTTGTTTCCACAAGCTTGATCCATATTACTAGTCTTAAACTATAGTGGTGCACACAGAGTAGCTTCTATTTTGCAACTGTTTCCTTTATGTGCCGTGAATGTTTGTGGTGGGGCTCTTAAGCATACTACTACTTAGAATATTTTAAAGGCTTGATAGCCTCATTTTCCAGATTATTAAATCACTGCATGACTTTTTGACACTTGGAAGAGCTTGTTCCATATTACTAGTCTTAAACTGTAGTGGTGCACACATAGTAGCTTCTATTTTACAAAAGCAATTTCATTCCAAATTGACAACAGTTTCCTCCAGATCCAGATCCAATTCTGTTGGGTGGTCAATTTAATTATATGTCTTATGTTCTGACCACACTCACTCTCAATTCCAACTTTTACTACTTGATGGCTCCAAAGGTTCCTTTTTTTTTTACAAAAGAAATTTCATTCCAAATTGACAACAGTTTCCTCCAAATCCAGATCCAACTCTGTTGGGTGGTCCATTTAATTATGTGTCTTATGTACTAACTGTATTCACTCTCAATTCCAACTTTTACTACTTGATGTATCCAATGGCTATAATGATTATTTGACCAAATCTTCACTGCCAACAATTCCATCTTGCCATTTCAATTCAACACTAATTTGGGGTTTCAATAGCAGACTCTTGAACACTTGATTTCTCTAAGGCGATTTTCCCTAATCGATTTCCAGAGCATGAGTGCCCTAATTACCTATAAGCTGGGCACTATTAACCAATTTTTGATGCTAAGCAACAGTTCATATTCTCTTAAAATATTTTCAATGCCCATTATAAACTGGAATGCATAATATCAAAGGATTCAACCATGATTTAACTCTACATAAATTTACCACACGCTGTTGATCAATTGGCTTGAATCCCTTCTGAATGGTTTGTTGGATTGATCTGTCACGGGTTAGGTGATTACACATTTCCACAGGGTAAATTTCCTTCAACGCAGATTTGAATTTCAGATGACCATGCCAACACCAAATCAAACCACTATCTGTAATTGTTCATCAACGCATTCTTAACAACTCAGAATTATCATGTCACCCATAAATCGACTCCTTAGATTGGTTTCCCTTATTCCAATAAAAAACAACAACTCTCTCTCTCAGGGTTGACCACGATTATCCAATAGAATCATATCTATATGGAGTACTTCATACAATCAATCAGGCCTCGAACTTATCTCCTTTCAACTGGCAATGTCTTCCTTCAAACATCTCCTTCCCAAATCAAGTTCGGATTCGATTTTTTTTTAACACAGGTTCAAACCCTCCTATAGGAACTTGAATATTTTTGCAATTACCAACTATTGTAATTTTGTACAATTTCCAACCATATGTTTAGACAAATTACCATTTAGATCATGCCAAGGCATTCAACAAAATCGACAAGAAACACATATAGATGCTTATATATTAATCCAAATCAAAATACAGAGTATTCGTCCTATTGCACAATATGGGTGCGTAGCCCCGTACTTACCCTCTTCTCATATCCTACTACTTGCCCCGTCGTCCTTTTTATGGCTCATAGGCTTACATAAAAGATGATCAATACAACCCTAACAACCTCCTACATATCTGCAACTAACTCCTACCATTTCTGCAACCAATTCCTGAAATAGGACGATCCTATCTCTATTTGATGACTCAATAATTTGGTATTGACTCAACACTTATCTCATCATTCGATTAGATCCTTCTTAGAATTTACTATATCTATGCTTACAAACTAAGAGGATTTCATTTTATTAAGCATATTACTGCTTCGAAGATTTTAAAGGCTTGATAGCCTCATTTTCCATATTGTTAAATCACTGCGCGGCTTTTAGACATTTGGAAGAGCTCGTTGATGATGGCCTTGCAATATTCACATTAGTGAATTTATCTATAAAGGTGTTAACATAGGATGATGCACTATATTATTTGTCCTGGAGTGCTTGGGCATAAAGGCTTCTGCTATGCTAATAGTCGTAGATTATTATTGCTATCGTAGGATTTAATGCCCAACCAATTGATTTATCTTTTTGAAATTGGACTTGGCTTTTGCATTAAAATTAATAGCGATGGTTTCTGATACTGAAAGGCATCATACTTCAAAAAATTACGAGGTTAAAAAAAAATGTGTTCATTGATACAGTGTGTACAGTGTATGTTTTCCAATTAGGAACAAATTTATACAATGTATGTTTGCCAATTAGGAAAAAATCTAGTCACCTTTTTTGCTTTTAGTTTCGGTTCATTAGTGTGGTTTGATTTGATCCAAAGTGTCCTCTATATATCTTGATTTTTTCCTTTCATATCCCAAGAGCATCAACAAATCAATATAGCGATTATGAGGCTTCATTTTTTTATCATTATAGAAACTGTCATTTTGTACTTTTCTATTAGAATTATTTGAGCAAGCATCATTGGGCTTGTTTCTAGAAATTGCTTTGTTGATTGTGATTTAAGGAGGCCAAATAGGCAAGGTTTCATTTGATTGATGCCTCATGTTCTCAGTATGAGACAATTTTGGTTCAAAGGCCTGTATTGTTTAAGTTTTGCTTACTATCGACTTGAAGAGGTAGCTTTTGTCTACAAATTGAAATAAATAGTTCATAATATAAATGTTTCTGGATGTTTCTATGCAACTATGTTTTGGTGTATCAAAAGTTGCTTTGCTTGCAACATTGAAATTGTAATGCCAATGAATCATAGCTTCATTCTGCATGAATTGCTTTGTTGTTACAACTCTGATTTTACAATTTGGAAATTCTTACCAAGGGTATAGATATATTGTTCAATGGATTGGTGCTTAGATATCAGTTTTAAAAATATCATCTCAATTGCTTTTGTTTTATTTGGAAAAAAAACAATAAACTACAATGCTAAATGAAAATTGATAGAGGCATACATTATGACTCATGTTGGCTATGGCCTTCATTGTTTCTAGTCTCCTTTCTATAAAATACAGTCTGTTGTACTTCAACCAACATTGTTGTTTTCAAAGTTGTATAGCCTATATTTTTCTTTGTTGTTGTGTGTAAA
The DNA here is from genome assembly GCA_027924585.1 of Larix kaempferi. Lineage (NCBI taxonomy): Eukaryota > Viridiplantae > Streptophyta > Pinopsida > Pinales > Pinaceae > Larix > Larix kaempferi. The sequence goes on from BSBM01001167.1 coordinate 1,412,324, forward strand.
GGTGTTACGCTGCAACAAAGGCTATAGACAATAAATATTCATTTTTAAATATGCTGCTAGCTATAGACAATTTCATAGTCCAATGATTTGAGTCTTCAGAATGGAGCTTATGAATAGAAACTATGGATTCTTGCATGTGTAGCAGGTCAACTGCTTATGCTCATGGTTGGAATTATACTGCTTTTGACTTTAATTTTTCAATTACTTGGATGTCATTTTTTTTATAGATCCATCTGATTGTAAGATTATAAGATTCTTATAATATTATGCTTAGCTAGATTATAATATTGTTATATTAGATTTTTATAGATGGATGCATTGATGTGTTGGTGTCTTTGCTCATGTTCTTGTTGAAAATTGCTAAAGTGTTGTCATAGAAATGCTATGGATTTCCAGATTTGCAAATATATTTGTATTGACCACCTGCAACATGCAGGTACATGGAACATTGAAAACTAAAAATACTTTCACGTCGCCATTTCGCAAAATCTACACCAATTGCAACAAACATATTCCTGACAACTTGGCAGATTGCATAATCTGCAAGAAAAACACACCGTTCAGACCTGAGCATTGTCTAGAATGCGATCTTGAAATAGAAGAGGGAGTGTTCGCCTGCAGAATGAAATTTCCACAACTGCAACAATGTTTCCCAGCAGTTTCATTGACTACACATGAGCAATACAGAAACAACATTTCATCAATAGGTTTTCATCTTCAACGACTCTCTGTGCAAGGTGTTTTCGCGCTCGATGCATACAACACCATAACATAAATTAATAGCACACAATGATAGCCTGCAAAACGGTTTTTTTATTATTTTGGCTATATCTAGTTAACTCTTCAGACACTATGCTTGTCTAGATTTTGCAAACTTCAAATTTCGCATTTGATAAGATGTATAAAAACAACTTTATATGGCTTTTATAGTAACAGCGCCTGTACAATTCGTCCACTGTGCTCAGACCTTTTTCCTATACATTTCATCTGACATATATATATATATATTGCTAATACACATAATGATAGATATTTCAAAGTCTTATGTGCCCTACTGCTATCTGTAATGTCATGCATTAACTGCTAAGCTAGGAGATAGATGGAATTCATATTAAAGTTTCCGAAATCTTGTATTGGTTCGTTGAATTTGCTTCTTGAAGTTTCATTGAATTTTCTTGTAGAATTTTCTTCAATTCCATGGCTTATAGTTATATTTTCCATAAAGAAATTAGGTATTTCATGTTTATGATTGTAACTGAATAAGGTAGAGGACAGATGCTTCAGCATCTACGGTCTGCCAGCACTCAACATCAAATTCCTTATAAGCCTCCATTTTGCTTTTAAATCCAACATTCTGAACAAATGCACTTGTGTATCGTCTCGTTTTCGCTACAGTCCCTTTACTCATGCATATAACATATCAAATGTTTTTTATAATAAAAGAAGCTTAACAAATTATTCTCAAATGCACATAGGATCTCTTTAGCATTGAATAAAAGAAAATATAAACTAGGATTTTTTCCCACTTGCACAACTTAGAATATATTTCGTTCATTTCTTCTTTAAAACCGTTTGTTTTATGTAGACACAACAAAATTCCATGGTTTTTTTTCCTATCTTTTTGTCCATAGCTTTGACAATGATTCTCATGCTTTTTGCTAGGGTTTAATTAGCAACATGCTTGCATGTCGTTGGCATCTTTCACGAAGGGTTTTCATCATTGTTGCAAATATTGTTGATATATTGTAAAAATTATGATATTCTTGGTTTGCATATATTATCCTTTAGAATTTTGATACGTTGCCAACAAATTCAATGAAACAAATATCTAGCTATGCAACAATTTGCCTCTAAAATCCGAATTTTCAGTTTTTCTATGATTTTGATAAGTAGAAACATAAGATTGAGAGATTTATTTTGCTCGTAGAATCACTTGAAACACTTGATCAATGTCCATAGCTGCCATATTCTTGGGACAAATAACATACAAGATAATTGGCTATTATGAAATTGTTTTCTACTTTTGCCTCAATTGATGTTGTTTCTGGTTATTTATAGTTCTATTTGCTATTATAAAATTGGGATTCTGTAGTCATCTGAAATGCAAGCAAGATCTAGTTTTCAGCTACCAAACTTTTCACTATTGTTTAAGAATTCCATTCCATCTGCAAACACATGATTACATGTTTTTCCCTATGGTGCGAGTGTTGGATTGTCACATGTAAAAGTATGCAATGCGTATTTGATTATGCAATTTTATTTTTGTCATTGGATTCATGCACGCTATGTTGCAAGTTAAGGCTTGCTGCATTATGACTCTTAAGAGTTGGAACAAGAATCAAGAGACCAGAACTAGAATCATCACGCTATAGCAAATCTCCACCTTCTACATGTGCAACCTCTGTTTCCGTGCCATGTCACGGACATTGCGGCATGCATCTCTTGTTATCTTTATTTTAGGACATATAATGTGATGGTATAAAGAGCATAGTGTATGTAAATCAAATCCGGTGCTAATATTAAACATGGCGACATTCAATATGCATTCAATGTTGTGGTGATTACACATTAATTTGCATGTTGTGTGGAAGTTAAGGTATGTTCTTTTTGTTGATAATGTATCTCACTATATTATGTTGAAATAATAAATTCTTTGTTATATAAAGGTTGCAAATGCGATGTCTTTTATAAGTGTTATGTTATAAATTCTTAATATTTGGCTAATTCTAAAATATTTTGGATTGGATTACAACAGACCTTAACTTCATGTAAACCAAGTGTTTTAATGAAGGTTGTGATGAATGGTAAGTGAGCTTCCTTGCTTGAAGATTTTATGTATGGCATAGTGGTAAAAAATCAAATTACTTAGATAACTCACGATTTGGAAAGAATAATGTTTTAATGAAGGTTGTGATGAATGGTAAGTGAGCTTCCTTGCTTGAAGATTTTATGTATGGCATAGTGGTAAAAAATCAAATTACTTAGATAACTCACGATTTGGAAAGAATAATTCATGGAATATTTATCATCTCTCTAATGACTTTATAAATGTCTCTTAGACTTGATGAAAAGTGTCTCTTAGACTTCACTTTTCATGAAAGCCAACCATTCAGAAGGATTGTCCCAAAATCTATGTAACATTCATATTCATATGCTTCTTATCTTTGAGGTAAAGGAAAAATGAAAATGAACAATGAGAATATCATTGAAAAGGCTATAGGTATCTTCCATTGGTACATTATAATATATGCAAATTATTTTCTGTGCATTTTTATCTAATGGCATAGAGTATTTGATACTCGCACTTTGTATGACCTGGGTTCCGTAAACAATGTGGTTTTATTAATGAAACTGTCATTTTTTTTCGAGGAAAAAAAGAACACACTTATCTTCATCAGAACACAATCTATCAAATGTCTCCTACAGGATTTGTACCTCAAACTGGAGGAAAAGTTGTCGACACCAAAAACTTTATATTCCCAGAAATAGTTGTTGGCAGCGACCCGTAAACCCCTTTCGAAAAGCCTGTAGACCAATAAGCAGAGATAAGGGTGACGAATATCTCTCGGAGTATGTATTGGAAAGATGGTGAACAGGCAATGTGGCATTTCAGTTCGTTTGTCTGACTTTGCTTCTATGGCTTGCTTTCATCCTATACAAAAATTCATTATTCCAATTGTGGATCCTGTAAGCCCGCGTTTGATTTCTTCAAAGTCAAAAGGCCGTATTGAGTTCATGAGAAATATGGTGTGTTGAATATTGTGTGTTTTAGACTTACCATCTGCAAATTCGTCAAAGGGTGGGTTTGAATCGCTTATAAATACACCTTTATTTCTAGTTTCTCATCATTCACCTTGCCTTTCACCTCTCTATTATTTTCGCAGCCAATCTCGCGTTACATTTAAGTCGATTAACATATTCGTTCTATCAGTTTATTGTTCTTCCGACGATAGACTGTATATTGTCCCTCAATCCAAGCGGAGGCGTTTATTTAAATTCTAACATGGCGGCCACGGGGGTGTATCGCATCGTGATATGCATTTTGCTAATCTCTGCGCTCATTCCAACAGCGATCTCGAGGCTTAGTTTCCTCCACGAAGCCACCGCGGACTCCAAAACGAAGGACACCTCCAATTATATCAATAACATCTCTGAAGCTTATATCCAAGAGACCAATAAAGCGCCCGCCATTGATCTTGATCTTAGTCTACTGGATGATAAGCTTCCAAAGAGCGGTTATACTCCCTCGGCTCCTTCAGCCTGCCATAACATGGTCATAGACACCGTCGGCGCTGCACGTTACAGTTGCTGATGTAGATTATAGACTTATATAACATTATATAGTTGCAATCTTACCTTGCGAAGATCAAGAAGTAATTCAACGATTACACTATAGAAACCCACTACTGGTTAAATTATTTTGTGTTGTTTGGTTTGCAATAATCCATAAATAAAATATGAACTTTACATGAAAGAGTGCTGTTTTTCACGCGAAGTACATTGTATAAGCTAAGACGCACATTAAATTTGAGAAACAACTTTGTGTATTTAGCTATGTTTTTTTGTCAACAACCTCGCTATCCGCTTCAAGGATTTTTTATGGGCCATTTCTCAGAAGACATGTTTTAGACGAGATTAAGTTGAATGAAAATAAATTCTTACATTACCACGCAAAAGTTCGTTAAGAAAGCACCCGTGGTGGAAATTCCTTGAACGAATTTGAAATCTCTCTATCTTGTTAAAACATGACAATGTTGTGGATTTTGAGGGCAATTTGGCAATTTAGAGAAATCTCTCTATCTTGTTAAAACATGACAACGTTGTGGATTTTGCGGGCAATTTGGCAATTTACAGATTGTTATCTGTTGCCTTATTGCCTGTGTAGATGCATTTTCTCTCACTGTCAACTTTTCGGATAATCCTTATCGATCCATCTTGCGGAGAAAGGCTTTTCATGCATAGAGAGAGTGCTGCTGCCATTTTATCTTAGTACATTTTCAAGTTAGTCTAGATAGAAAGAACATATATAGATATAGAGAAGAGATTATAATCTACATAAAAATAAAAATATTATAAATATGATATTTATTTAAAAATATTGTTAAATAATGATACAATTTACTTTTAAATGTGTGATTTTTAATTTACAAATATTATAATATTCTAAATAACTCCATTGAAAATACAATATTAACTCTCTACATTTTATGATTTGAATCATACTAATGTATGGAGCACGTTCCAAGCTTGGTCATTAAGAATGATAGTTTATGTATAATTTGGGCTCAAACAAAAATTAACTTAACTTTAGGAAAGGAGTGATTTCATAGTTTCATTGATTTTAGGAAAAGAGTGATTTCATGTTCTAAAGTAAATAAATAAACAATGTCTCTTTTAATGTTCATGTAATACACCACTTTTCCATATAATTTTTTTAATGTTCATGTAATACGTGTACCACCTTTCCATGTAATTACTCTAGCATTTGCTTGATCCTTTTCATGGGTGTTAGCCAAAAACTCTTTGTAACGAGTAGTTAAGCTTATTGAATACCATAAAATCACTCAAACATTTTCATTTTTCATTACATTGAAATGTATGTGGAGAAGCTAACATAACAATATCATTTTTCATTTACAAATATTATAATATTCTAAATAACTCCATTGAAAATACAATATTATATCTCTACATTTTATGATTTGAATCATACATTAGTATGGAGCATGTTCCAAGCCTGGTCATTAAGAATGATAGTTTATGTATAGTTCGAACCCAAACAAAAAATAACTTAACTATAGGAAAAGAGTGATTTCATAGTTTCATTGATTTTAGGAAAAGAGTGATTTCATGTTCTAAAGTAAATAAATAAACAATGTCTCTTTTAATGTTCATGTAATACGTGTACCACCTTTCCATGTAATTACTCTAGCATTTGCATGACCCTTTTCATGGGTGTTAGCCAACAACTCTTTGTAATGTGTAGTTAAGCTTACCGAATATAGGCTCATTAAATGCCATAAAATCACTCAAACATTTTCATTTTTCATTACATTGAAATGTATGTGAACAAGCTAACATAACAATATCATTTTTCATTACATTGAAATGTATGTGAAGAAGCTAACATAACAATAGAGACTCTGTCTTATAAAGGGCACAAACACTTAACATATATTTTTTACAAAGTCTCAATGCTTACCCAAGAAAATATCAATCTTTTCTTCAAATCACTAATTATATAATTGATCAATCTGTAAACATTGTTCCTATGTACAAGAAACATATTCAAGAAACATATTGTTGAACATGTGAGCATATTTTTAAAACAAATTTCTCAAAACATAACTCAAGGATCTCGTAACAAAATGGTCTCTTATAAAATTCGATAAAATAGTAAAAAGGTCAACATCAACATCAACATATGAAGAAAGACCAATAATATGAACCATAATTAGTTCAAACATATTTATTTAAATTTGAAATAATTTTTTGTATTTAATACTTTGGTCTTACTTACCCAAAAACTTGAAAACTTTTCCATCAAGATGATGCCCTTTAAGAAGTTTATCAAACTAAAATTATGTTTCCACAAGCAATCCATTCATATCAAAACACACATCTTCTTCTTTAAAGGCACAATCATTATCATATTTATGCCCACAACAATTTAGTACAATCCTCCTTTGTTTACTCGTATTACCAAATCAATACCTTCAAATTGTATTTTTTGCTTGCATCTCTTAAAATGATGCCTCCACTTATTCTTCCATAAACTTTATGGTAGGAAGCAATAAAAGATGTATGCGATCTCCATGATTGATTATTACTGTACAAAGACGTGATGGACTAGACTATGTGTTGAGTTTACAAATAGTGTCAAAGATAATTCCATGGTTTTGTCAAGAAAAATCAACCCCCTTTAAAAATACCAATCATTAGAAGAAATTTAGGGTCTAAAATGGACCTTCTAAGGAAAATATTAAAAAATGGCCATATCACACTACAAATATGGCCTGCCACACTAAGTCAAAGGTGTTATCTAGTGAAGGTCAACCTATAGTATCTCATTAAAGGTAGTTGACAAGTTCGTTGTAATATCCCAACTTTTTTACTAACTATGATGATGATGTCATGTTGGGTCACAGCCCCAGTATATGTGATTTATTATGTTTGACATAGCTTTCATATGTTTTGATTTATTTCCTTATGAATGATGTATTCGGCATGGACCCTGATTTGTTTTGTTATTGAATATATGCGGGGCAGGAAAGCCGAATGAATAAACTATGTTGTATTTCGAGAAGTGATTACAAAATTATGATATACTGAGATTTTCTCTTTTGTTACATTATACTATGCAGAGCATGATTTACATGGTTGATTAGTTAGTGTGTTGAGCGTGAACTTAGGAACACACAAAAGACCTATATACTGGGCCTAAGCCTCGATGTATTTAGAGAATTCTATTTCGTGTTGGGCCTAAGCCCCGATGTACATTGAGTGTTGGACATGAGCCCTGGAGCACTCCAAGCTTGAAAGAAATGATTACCGGATCCGAGGACATGTAATTATCCTAGATGTGCCTCACAACCACATTCTAGCTCTAGTGTTGAGCAGAGGCTCTGGAATTGCACTAGCATAACGCCCATGTGAGAGTGTTGAGTTGAAAGGATTTGAAGAGCACTCGGGGTTACTACTTCTCAAGTGTTGTGTCAAAGAGGTCTCTGAATAGCACTTGCATATCTTATCACAACTATTTCGACTTGATTAAATAAATCTTATTATCTTCATCTACTATGGCAACTACCATGTTAAAACGAGGGAATCTGACATGCAAAGGGAGAGACTAGAGGTGCCTTTACCAGCTTACCGAAACCATCCAAAGAAGTGGACCCTTCCCTTAAAAAGAACCAAAAGAAGCATCTTGTGAAACAAAATGCTAAGGACCCCAAAGTAGTATTATTATTAGGAGCTTCAATAAAGAATATATATGTATATTGGTTAATTATTATATATATATATTCTGTTATAAATGTTTACACTTTATAAATATATATTTATGCATAAGCGGGCTGCCACCTACTAAATATTATTTATTAATATTTAGATGGTATTATAAATTGTATATTATTATTATTATAAAAATATCTAAAAGATTAAAAACACTTTAATCAAACAGGTTGAGACTTCCTAGTTCCCAAAATAACTAGTAGTTAAATAAACAAATATTGTTTTTATAAATAAAATTATTTTAAAGAAACCAGTATTTTTTTCCAACAGTCATAATTCAAGATTTGTCCTACTTAAGGAGGATAGACCCCAAAGTTTGGGGGATCTTTTTCTTGGAGTATTATCATACTAAGAAGAACTCTCTGCTAAAGAAAGTGAACTTTTCCCATACATTTCTAAGATCTGAACCAGCTACACACCTAGGGCCTCTACTCCTAAGTTTGCATGTTAGAACCAGCTCGGTGGGATTCATACTGAACAAGGAACAGATGTAGAATCATGGTTGGGGGGAACGTGGTAGTCCCAAAGTCATCCAATCCAAAATAAATTCTCAGGTCAATTAAGAGCTTAGGAGGTTTTTCATTAATTATTGGCTGAGTGTGCAGGTCATTATTAGCAGAAACAAGCTACAGGGATCAGTAGGACATTAACAGCTGGAACAAGCTACAGGGATCAATAGGTATGAGATCTGTACAACTCCCTCTTACAATTTATACATTGTTTGTTTATGAAAGAAACTTGGAATTTGTAATGTTCTTAATTTTTGTTTTAAGACAAGTTTTCCCAGAATCTAATGGCATTCCTAGCAGGACTAGCCAGCTAGTCTTTGCTAGTCATTTTATTACATCCTAGAATATCAGAATCATTGAATTTAATTCGACCAAAAATCTTTTGTGTTTATTTTCTCTTCTCTTAACCGTTAGCTGTAAACTTCATTAAGGCATGTTTAAAACATTGAGATCCAGTTTTGTTTTCAAACAGAAAATATTTAGTTCAGACATTTCGAATACCAAAATAAATACCAAGTCTGAAATAAGAAAAATGTAGTACCATTCCTTGTATGAATTCTTCTTCTATCTACTTTTCATTTTCTTGAAAAGCTACACAATTTACACATACTACATTCACTTAAAGAGATAACAGTAGGAAGAACAGAAACCATCATTTTCATTTATACATTCCCCTTTCCTTTATATAAACAAGACACACATAATTTTTTTCTGTCATCGTTATTACCATCGATCTAGTTTTCAAGAGCTTAGGGTTTTATTTTCGCACAGAATGATACCCTACTCAAACTCAAGTTAAAACCCCACAACTTTAAATTATAATTTCTTTTACAGTGCTTACAGATACCGAAAAGTCACCCATACTGATGCATAATGAAAACAAAGATCAAGGGTCAAGCCCCACGACTATCTCCCACCCCAAAAACTTATAGGGATTCCCTACAGGAGGGTCGTGGTCACCAACATCAAGGAAACAGAAGGTTGGGTATAACTTAGAAACCCTCATTTAAATCCTATATTTCTTTATGAACAATACAGTGTTTACATAGCAACACACCAACAAATTTTTCAATACAGTAGAAAACCCAAATCAAATTTAGAACGCAAATCACAGCTACTCTTCCTAAACTAATGGCGTTAAGACATACTATCATATGAACAATTCCCTGTACAATCAGATTTCCAAATCATCCCCGAAACCCATAATAGTAGCATCATTAAGTTTTGGCTTAAAGCCTTACATTCATACATAGAATTCGAAAAGTACCATGGTAACCATTGTGACTGTACATAATCACTTTTCAACGATATAGCATTTCAATGATTACAAAACTTCACTGAACCAAGTAACAGTTAAGACTACATTCTTTTACATCATAGTCCCAGCATTTGATCAGCTATTTAGTTACATTGAAAACCCCATTTCTGCTTAGTACAGGCAGTGGGCGACTACTTAGACCTCCCCAAAGTGGATCAGTAAAGCCAATGGCTTACGAGAGTCTCATACCAAAATAACCAGGTCAAACACATACATACAACAGCAAGGTTGCAAAAGGTAGGGCACGAATGGATGAGCCAATCTTACCACTTTTATTTAGCCACATCTACTGCCACCTCGAACCTTAGCTGCACCTATGCCAAGTCTTTCCCTCTGCCAAACGATATGGGTTAGCTCCACCATGAATTTCCCAGTAGCAGAAGAAGGATATGGAGATAACAATTACAAATGGAAGTTTTCCTTACCTGTACAGAGTAGGATCGTTTTACACCATAGACGGGTTTGATACCTATTGATTACACTAACCACGAGCAGAGCTCGGGTCAGACCCGAACACAGTAACCAAACCAATGCAGTGCAGACCCAAAACAAAGAGTAAGTCGAATGAAGGTGTGATGATCAAAAGCCCAAATCATTCTCTCCCAAACCCTCGTGACAGGTTGTTTCCCACTTTTCCATAAAGTGCATTTAATGGTACACCAACTCACCTTAGTGGAGGCGAAATTCATTGCACAAGCCTATAGTGAGGTTGTAGGACTAACCTTGGTTTTAAAACTAAAGGGTTCGATTCTTCCACCCACCATAAACAAGCTATAAATCAATCCATATTGGTTATATAACATGAAGCGTTTAAGCTTGAACCTTACCAATGGGGAGCACTTTTATATCGTGCAATCCCAAGTAATAGAATAACCATTGTTCCTTTCATAACTTATCTTTTTCCCTGGTGAGTTGTTACCAAAACAATTTAGGCACCAAAATTTAGAGATAATGCCCTCGGATTGATCACACCTGCAAACACCAAGGCAAATAGGATATTAGCAAATGCTAAGTAAGTTCGGCAACCATTACTCTTACCCATACCTCTCGGAAATCCTGTCGAGGTACGTAATTACCTTCCCCATAGTATTACAAAAACCACCAAGAGGATAACATACGTCAACAAGAAACTCAAGGTGCAATAGATAATCATAACTAAACTCATTGATTCTTAAAATAGTAAAGAGTGTTATGGCATTTACATTTTCAACAAATAAGTGCAATCATATCATTTCCACATCGCTTCCGCAACATCTTAAACTTACACATTGATTCGACCTTGTAAACCAGCAGTCTTAGACTAACAAGTGTGTCGTGAAATCATGTATGTTTTAATGATGTTAGATTAATGAATGAATCTTTTACTGTAAATTGATGAATATTGCAGGCAGGGAAAAATTTTAAATTTTTGCTATTTTTGGGACATTACAAGTGGTATCAGAGCAAGTTACAAACACTAAGTGACCTATTGGGCTCACTACCAAACACAGCTGCATAAACAGGAAAGTGTTTAAATTATTGTATTATGTTTTTACGAAAAGAATTAACTAACACGTTGTTTTCCATCAACAGATACTTATATAAATTTCAGGTATAAATAGTAGTAGAAAAATGAGTGCATAACAAGGCAGTAGTATACAAGGCAACCTAAATTCCCCACCACGAGAGCAAGAAATCGTGGTGGATCTCAACTCAAATTTGGAGAAATGCATGCAGCAGCTACAGGCAGAATTCCAGAGTTTCAGGGATGAAAATATGCAAGAAAGAAGAGAACAGCGGGCTATAAATGAAGCCTTACTCCAAAGCCTAACAGGGGCAACACCCCCTGAACATCTTGCGTTCTCTGTCAATTCCCTTAACACAAAGAAAGCAGCCAGTTACAAAGTAGGAGATCAAGCAGAACATAAATCAGAACCATTGGAAGAGGACTGTAAGAGCTCTTCCAATGACAATGGGTCTCCACCTCCTTGCAAGAAAAGGAGGAAGAATGATGACAGCTTACAAGGGGAGTTCAGAAAGACAAGGGCCCCAACTTATGACGGGGAAGTTAACTCGGGAGAAAACCCTGAAGAGTGGTTGTTAGGAATGAACAAATACTTTAAGGTTCATAATTACTCCAGTGACATGCAAGCCCAACTAGCCATATACAACCTAAATGGAAAGGCTGCCAGATGGTGGCGGGACCTAAAACACATTAAGGGACAAGAGCTACGAGACATAAGCTAGGACACTTTCAGCAGAATCTTTCAGGACAAATACATGTCTGAAATATTCTTCGACAAGAAGATAAAAGAATTTCATGAGCTGAAAATGGGTTCCCTGACTATGGAAGCTTTCATAAATCAGTTCTTAGACTTGCTACACTATGTGCCTTATATTAAGGACAAGAAGGTGAAAATCCAACAGTTCTTGGGTGGGCTGCCACCAAAATTTAGAGAGAAAATAGAATTCGACATGCCTAAAACTCTTGACATAACCCTACATAAAGCCAGGCTGTGCTATGAGCATGGACAACCAAGAAACGACAACATCAACAGAAATAGGGATAGATTCAAGACCTTCTCAGACAACCGCAGACCGGGTTTTAAACCCTCACCTTTTCGGAAACATAACAATAGTTTCCCACCCAACAGAGGTTTCAACCGACCTCAAGCTCGACCTAATGCACCCCCACCACCAACCAACATGCCAGCCTTCAACAAAGGGGTGAAGACAGCCCCACCAACTATTTCTTGTTGGAAATGCCAGGGACCACATTACTACAGAGACTGCCCCAACAAAACAGATGGGACTTTACACAACATACAAGAAGAGCCTACAGTGGGAGACATGGCAAAGACACCTAGGATTTATGCCGCCCTTGATGGCCGGCAGGTGGATCATCAAGCCACCATGGTAGAAATTGAGGGTAAGATATCTAACAATGGCATTTCAGTTTTAATAGACCCCGGTGCTTGTTGGAGCTACATCTCTCCTAGAATAGTAGAGTCTTGCAACTTAAACCGAGAGAGTCACAAATCACCATGGCTGGTACAATTAGCCACTGGTACCAAACGGAAGGTCTCTGAACTAGTTAAGAGTTGTGAGATAGATTTGAATGGCTTTTTAACTAAGATAGATTTGAACATCTTACCGCTAGGATCTTATGACGTAATAATAGGCATGGATTAGTTGGAAGGACATCATGCCTTGTTGGATTGCTTAAATAAGTTGATCCTATGTACCGATAGTCAAGGAAACCAAAGAACCATCCAAGCTATACCTAAGCAAGTATCAGTTCGACAGATATCAACATTATAAGCAAAGAAATGCTTAAGAAAGGGTTGCAAAATGTTTTCAATCCACCTTCAATCGGTAGAAGCCGATAGAGATCAAAAGATCGAGGATTTCCCGATACTAGTAGAATTCAGAGACGTATTTCCCGAAGAGATACCAGGGTTACCACCCAAGCGGGACTTAGAATTTTCCATATAACTAACCCCCGGATCTGTACCTGTCTCTAGGACTCCATACCGTATGGGTACACCCGAACTGGTAGAGCTCAAAATGCAGTTACAAGAACTAATAGACATGGGTTACATTCGATCGAGTGTGTCTCTCGGGGGAGCACCAATCCTCTTTGTTAAAAAGAAGGACGGCACGATGCGTATGTGCATCGATTACCACCAACTCAACAAGTTAATGATCAAGAACCGTTATCTACTCCCTAGGATCGATGACTTCTTTGACCAAGTCGGAGGAGCAAAGATCTTCTCGAAGATCGACCTGCAATCCGGATATCACCAGGTGAGGATCCGTGATGAGGACATCAGTAAGACTACGTTTCGCACTTGATACGACCACTACGAATTTGTAGTAATGCCTTTCGGTCTGACCAATGCACCCGCAAACTTCATGTGCATGATGAACAATGTTTTCAGCAAGTACCTCGACAAGTTTGTTTTGGTATTCATAGATGATATCCTGATCTATTCCAAGAATGAAGAAGAACATGAGGAACACCTCCGAATAGTCCTACGAATATTACAAGAACATTAGCTGTATGCAAAATTTAGCAAGTGTGACTTCTATAGACCTCAGATACAGTACTTAGGGCACATCATCTCCGAGAAGGGAATAGCAGTTGATCCTGAAAAGATCAAAGCTATCGAAGAATGGCCCACACCCACATGTGTCTTCGACATACGAACATTCCTAGGTTTATCTGGTTATTATCAAAAGTTCATTGAGAACTTATCTCGGATCGCTTTCCCCATGACCGCATTATAGAAGAAAACTAGTAAGTTCATCTGGACAGACAAGTGCGAGGAAAGTTTTCAGAAGTTAAAACAACTTCTGATTAGCGCACCAATACTACGAATTGTCGACCCCAATGGGGACTTCGTACTTTGTACCGATGCAAGCAAGGAAGGACTCGGTGGAGTCCTTATGCAAGATGACTTTGCCATCTGCTGCAAGTCAAGAAAGCTAAAGGAACATGAGAAAAACTATCCTACTCATGACCTCGAATTGGCCGCCATCATCCATGCTCTAAAGATGTGGAGACATTACCTCATGGGTAAGAAATTCCTACTAAAGACGGACAACATGAGTCTAAAGTATCTATTCGATTAACCAGACCTGAACGCTAGACAGGCTAGGTGGTTAGCCTTTCTTAGTGATTATCACTTTGAACTAAAACACATCAAGGGGAAAGAAAACAAGATCGCCGATGCCTTAAGTCGGCGAACTCATATGTTATATGAGGTAACCGAAAGTCGGACGGACTCCGACATACATGACATAATTAGAACGACATGCCAAAATGATAGGTTCTATGTCGAGATCCTTAAAAAGATTCAGGAAGATAGGTTGTTTCAGCAACATAAAGAGTACAAGATAGATGAATTAGGATTTTTATGGTCAAAAGAGAGACTTTACGTTCCCAAGGGAGGAGACATTAGACCTAACATACTCACCGAATTCCATCGGAGTCCCTTTTCGGGACACCCCAGATATCAAAAGATGATTTTAGCCGTAAAGAAACACTACTTTTGGCCTAAACTGAAAGCTGACATAGCATCGTTCATCGCAAAATGTCAGGAATGCCAGTTGGTCAAAGCAGAACACCAACATCCCTCCGGTCTACTTCAACTGTTACCCATTCCAGAATGGAAGCGGGAGGTAATAAGTATGGATTTCATTATTGGTCTACCCAAGAGTAGGAAACAAAATGACTCCATCTTCGTAGTAGTAGACAACCTATCGAAAGTTGCACATTTTATACCAGTAAAATCTACCTACAAGGCAGTTCACATTGCGGAAATCTTCCTAATGGAGATTTTTCGGTTACACAGGATACCCAAAGCAATTATCTCGGATTGAGACACAAAGTTCACTAGTAACTTTTGGAGAGCATTGTTCTCCAGATTAGAAACACAACTACAGTTTAGTACTGCATACCACCCCCAAACCAACAGACAGACGAAATGAGTAAACCAAATCTTAGAATAAATGCTGAGAATGTATGTCATGAACAACCCCACTAAGTGGGAAGACTACTTACACCTTGCGGAGTTTGCATACAACAATGGGTATCAAACCTCGGCCAAAATGAGTCCCTTCGAGGTACTCTACGGTCAAAAGTGTCGAACTCCCATCACCTGGGATAGCCCGGTGGTTAGGCTTATGCTAGGGCCAGACTTACTAAAAGACTTAGAACAACTAGTCTCCAAAGTGCAACTAAATTTGAAAGAAGCACAAGACCGCCAAAAGAGTTATGCAGACAACAAAAGAAATGACAAGGACTACCAAATCGATGAACATGTCTTCCTAAGAATAAAAGTGAAACAAAGGTCGTTAAGTTTGGGATGTTGTGGTAAACTAGCCCCAAGGTTTTGTGGACCTTTTGAAATACTGGGCAAGAAGGGTCCACTAGCATATGAGTTATCCCTACCAACATATATAAAAGTTCAAAATGTCTTTCATGCTTCTTTATTAAAGAAATATGTATATGATACTAAACATGTCATTGATTGGTGCTTATTACAGGTGGAGCCCGAAGGGGAGTTCATGCCAGAACCACTCCACATTCTGAACAAGAGAGAGGTCCAACTTAGGAGGAGGACCATTACTGAGCTGAAAGTGCAACGGAGGCACTTTGGACCAGATGAGGCCACTTGGGAAAATGAAGCTACCATGAGAGAGACATACCTCGCCTTATTTCATGATCTCATTTCTAGTCCCTAGGAAACACCGGGATGGTGTTGTTCTAAGCGGGGAAGGATGTAATATACCAACTTTTTGACTAACTATGATGATGATGTCATGTCGGGTCACAGCCCTAGTATATGTGATTTATTATGTTTGACATAGCTTTCACATGTTTTGATTTATTTCCTTATGAGTGATGTATTGGGCATGGACCCTGATTTGTTTCTTTATTGAATATATTCGGGGCAAGAAAGCCGAATGAATAAACTATGTTGTATTTCGAGAAGTGATTACAAAATTATGATATACTGAGATTTTCTCTTTTATTACATTATACTGTGCAGATCTTGATTTACATGGTTGATCAGTTAGTGTGTTGAGCGTGGACTCAGGAACACAAAAAAGACCTATATACTGGGCCTAAGCCCCGATGTACGTTGAGTGTTGGGCATGAGCCCTGGAGCACTCCAAGCTTGAAAGAAATGATTACCGGATCCGAGGACATGCAATTATCCTAGATGTGCCTCACAACCACATTCTATCTCTAGTGTTGAGCAAAGGCTCTGGAATTGCACTAGCGTAACGCCCATGTGAGAGTGTTGAATTAAAAGGCTCTGAAGAGCACTCGGGGTTACTACTTCTCAAGTGTTGAGTCAAACAGGTCTCTGAATAGCACTTGCATATCTTATCACAACTATTTCGACTTGATTAAATAAATCTTATTATCTTCATCTATTGCAGGAACTACCATGTTAAAACGAGGGAATCTGACATGCAAATGGAGAGACTAGAGGTGCCTTTACCAACTTATCGATACCGTCCAAAGAAGTGGACCCTTCCCTTAAAAAGAACTAAAAGAATCATCTTGTGAAACAAAATGCTAAGGACCCCAAAGTAGTATTATTATTAGGAGCTTCAATAAAGAATATATATGTATATTGGTTAATTATTATATATATATTCTTTTATAAATGTTTACACTTTATAAATATATATTTATGCATAAGCAGGCTGGCACCTACTAAATATTATTTATTAATATTTAGATGGTATTGTAAATTGTATATTATTATTATTATAAAAATATCTAAAAGATTAAAAACACTTTAATCAAACAGGTTGAGACTTCCTAGTTCCCAAAATAACTAGTAGTTACATAAACAAATATTGTTTTTATAAATTAAATTATTTTAAAGAAACCAATATTTTTTCCAATAGTCATAATTCAAGATTTGTCCTACTTAAGGAGGATAGACCCCAAAGTTTGGGGGATCTTTTTCTTGGAGTATTATTATACTAAGAAGAACTCTCTGCTGAAGAAAGTGAACATTTCCCATAGATTTCTAAGATCTGTACCAGCTACACACCTAGGGCCTCTACTTCTCAGTTTGCATGTCAAAACCATCTCGAGAGGATTCCTACTGAACTAGGAACGGTTGTAGAATCATGGTTGGGAGGAGCGTGGTAGTCCCAAAGTCATCAAATCCAAGATAAATTCTTAGGTCAACTAAGAGCTCAGGAGGTTTTTCATTAATTATTGGCTGAGTGTGTAGGTCATTATCAGTAGAAACAAGCTACAGGGATCAGCAGGACATTAACAACTGGAACAAGCTACAGGGATCAACAGTTATGAGATCTGTACAACTCCCTCTTACAATTTATACATTGTTTGTTTATGAAAGAAACGTGGAATTTGTAATGTTCTGAATTTTTGTTTTAAGACAAGTTTTCCCATAATCTAATGGCATTCCTAGTAGGACTAGCCAGCTAGTCTTTGTTAGTCATTTTATTACTTACTAGAATATCAAAATCATTGAATTTAATTCGACCAAAAATCTTTTGTGTTCGTTTTCTGTCCTCTTATCCGTAAGCTGTAAACTTCATTAAGGCATGTTTAAAACATCGAGATCCAGTTTTGTTTTCAAACAGAAAATATTTAGTTCAGACATTTCGAATACCAAATCTGAAATAAGAAAAACGTAGTACCATTCCTTGTATGAATTCTTCTTCTATCTACTTTTTGTTTTCCTGAAAAGATACACAATTTACACATACTACATTCGTTTAAAGAGATAACAGTAGGAAGAACATAAACCATCATTTCCCTTTATACATTCCTCTTTCCTTTATATAAACAAGACACACATAATTTTTTCTGCCATCGTTATTACCATCGATCTAGTCTTCAATAGCTTAGGGTTTTATTTTCGCACAGCATGATACCCTACTCAAACTCAAGTTAAAACCCCACAACATTAAATTATAATTTATTTTACAGTGCTTCGAGATACCGGAAAGTCACCCACACAGATGCATAACGAAAACAGAGATCAAGGGTCAAGCCCCACGACTATCTCCCACCCCAAACACTGGTAGGGATTCCCTACAGGAGGGTCATGGTCACCAATAGCAAGGAAATAGAAGGCTAGGTATAACTTAGAAACCCTCATTTAAATCCTATATTCCTTTATGAACAATACAGTGTTTGCATAGCAACACACCAACAAATATTTCGATACAGTAGAAAACCCAAATCAAATTTAGCACGAAAATCACAGCTACTCTTCCTAAACCGATGGCACTAAGACATATTATCATATGAACGATTCCCTGTACAATCAGATTTCCAAATCATCCCAGAAACCCATAATAGTAGCATCATTAAGTTTCATCTTAAAGCCTTACATTCTTACATAGAATTCGAAAAGTACCATGGTAACCATTGCGACTGTACAGAATCACTTTTCAATGATCTAGCATTTCAATGATTACAAAACTTGACTGAACTAGGTAACAGTTAAGACTACATTCTTTTACATCATAGTCTCGTCATTTGATCAACCATTTAGTTACATTGAAAACCCCATTTCTACTTAGTACATCCAGTAAGCGACTACTTAGACCTCCCCAAAGTGGATCAGTAAAGCCAATGGCTTCTGGGAGTCTCATACCAAAATAGCCAGGTCAAACGCATACATACAAAAGCAAGGTTGCAGAAGGTAGGGCACGAATGGATGAGCCAAACTTACCACTTTTATTTAGCCACATCTACTGCCACCTCGAACCTTAGCTGCGCCTATGCCAAGTCTTTCCCTCTGCTATATGATATGGGTGAGCTCCACCATGAATTGCCCAGTAGCAGAAGAAGGATATGGAGATAACAATTACAAATGGAATTTTTCCTTACGTTTACAGAGTAGGATCGTTTTACACCATAGACGGGTTCAATATCTATTGATTGCACTGACCACGAGTAGAGCTCGAGTCAGACCTAGACACAGTAGCCAAACCAACGTAGTGTAGACCTAAAACAAAGAGTAAGTCGAATGAAGGTGTGATGATCAAAAGCCCAAATCATTCTCTCCCAAACCCTCGTGATAGGTTGTTTCCCACTTTTCCATGAAGTGCATTTAATGGTACACCAACTCACCTTAGTGGAGGCGAAATTCATTGCACAAGCCTATAGTGAGGTCACAGTACTAACCTTGGTTTAAAAACTAAAGGGTTCGATTCTTGCACCCACCATAATCAAGCTATAAATCAATCCACATTGGTTATATAACATGAACCATTTAAGCTTGAACCTTACCAACGGGGAGCACTTTTATATCATGCACTCCCAAGTAATAGAATAACCATTGTTCCTTTCATAACTTATCTTTTGCCCTGGTGAATTGTTACCAAAATAATTTAGGCACCAAACTTTAGAGACAATGCCCTCGGATTGATCACACCTGCAAACACCAAGGCGAATAGGATATTAGCAAATGCTAAGTAAGTTCGGCAACCATTACTCTTACCCATACCTCCCGGCAATCCTACCGAGGTACGTAATTACCTTCCCCGTAGTATTACAATAACCACCAAGAGGATAACATACGTCAACAAGAAGCCCAAGGTGCAATAGATAATCATAACTAAGCTCATTGATTCTTAAAACAGTAAAGAGTGTTATGGTATTTACATTTTCAACAAATAAGTGCAATCATATCATTTCCAAATCGCTTCTACAACATCTTAAACTTACACATTGATTCAACCTTGTAAAACAACAGTCTTAGACTAACAAGTGTTTCGTGCAATCATGTATGTTTTAATGATGTTAGATTAATGAATGAATCTTTTACTGTAAATTGACGAATATTGCAGGCAGGGAAAAATTTTAAATTTTTGCTATTTTTGGGACATTACATTCGTCGGGTTAGTGTAGAGTTAAGAGATGAAAGTTGAAAATAATAATGAAAGGTTTAGATTATTGTCCACACACAATATATCATACAATAGTAAATTTTGAAATTTATATTTAAATTTATTTAACTTTTTATAAATATATCCTATTTCTTTTTATATATTTCATAAAATCTAAAACTTAAAAAAATAAATATATAAAATTATAATTAAAAATATAATTACAATAATGGGCCCTCGCACGAAGTTGAGGGGTCCTTTAGATGCAATCATGCATTCGTAAAATGCACGAGTATTCACTAAAACCGAAATGCGCGAGCGTTTCGTAGAACTAGGCATGGGCAGGCTCCGATCCTAATACTAAAAATAAACAATCACTATTTTTAGTTTATTTTATATTACCACTACATCCAAGTCCCTTAAAATATAAATCTCAGATTAATTAAGATGATAGTGGAGTAATTTTGGAATAATAAAAATATTTATATAATTAATCTTTTAAAAATAAAAATAAAAAACATTTTAAAAAAATATCCTAAATAAGAAAATATGAAAGAGGGAAAAGAATCTTTAGTTATTTTTGTGATAATGTTCTCCTCCAAACTTAGAATTGAGAATTCTTAGTATTGTTGGAAATGTTTCGATGAGATCTATAATTTTTGTGTTTTGGGTTTTTCAGTATTCTGCACTATTTTTTTGTGGCAAGCATTTCAGTATCATGGTACTAAAATGCCTGCCCCAGAAACATTGGTTTGAAATATCACAAAAAACAAAACACAAGAGTTGTATCCCTCATCAAGACCTTTCCAATGGTATCAATATTGTCCAATTCAGAGTTTGGGAGAGAAAGTTATCACAAAAATAGCAAAATATTCTTTACTCTCTCCTATTTTTTTTACGATAAATTTTAAATATTATTTGTTTTTATTCTTAAAAGATTAATTATATAAATATTTTTATTATTTAAAAAAAATTACTATCAGTTTAATTAATGTGATATTTATATTTTAAAGGACTTGGAAGTAGTGATAATATAAAATACCATATATTTATTATTTCAAGTACATTTATCATATTTTGATATGAAATTTTCAAGATCTTAACCAATGTAAGGTTTATATGAAGTTAGCTATTGTCAAATAAAAATATGGCACATAATCATCATATGTGTAACTCAACCATAATGGCTGACCAAAGTTATTGAAATTCTATTGGTTTGAGAAATTCATTTCAATCCAACTCATCCATGGCACATTTTTTTATTAACGCCCATTTTAGACCCCAAATTTCCTCTACTTTTTATGTAACTTTGTTGATATTTTATTTTGCAAACTTCAAAACAATTAAAACAAGAGCTGCAAGCAGCAATGTCCATGGCATAGCTTGCAACATATATGTATGGGCATGCATAGATATGCAAATCAGAATTGCATAAACATGCTTGCAACATAGATGCATGGGCATGCATAGATATGCAAATGAGAATTGCATAGGCATGCAAATGAGGAAGCTCAATGATGTTATATGTACAAAACTGGTTGTACAAACACCCAAGTTTAGATGCAGGGATTATGACTGGTGCCATGCTTATAAATATATCTCTCCATCTCTACAATATACACCTGTGGTTTGTTTTCCAACCTGCAGTGGAAATTCCAAATCTGATTAGAATCTTTGTAATAGTCTAGAGCAGTTGAATTTCTTGATATGAAATCATACATCTTGTGAACACTCTTGTTTAAAGGTGATTCCGGCGCATTTAAGCAACAATATTTTAAAGCGACAGAAAGCAACTTTTAGGGTTTCGCTAAATAAAGATATATATTTAAGATGATGGTTGGAAAACTAATTATGACCCATCCCCGGGTGTCACCACAACCGCAACAGCTAATCCGAACAACTCTGGTTAAAGTTTTTCTGCATATAGTAATTGTGCTCACAAAAAGCAAAAAAGAAGGCACCACCACTACGTACATAAGAAATACCCTTTAATGATACCAAGGAAAACATAAGTATTTGAAGACATGTCTCAAGGTATTGTAAATAAAGGAAAATACTTAAGTGTCACTTAGAGCACCAACAGGTTCGGCCTATATGAAGAATATTTGCATTAGTATCTATTGTAATGAGAAACTAGAAACTAAATCAGACGGTGGAAAACAACAACTATTTTTATCAACATATTAAACCCATATTGTAATCTTTCATTTTATGATTCTTCGAAAGAAAATAATAGTAATTTGTAAACAAAGGGATTCTGCTAATAGTCCTATTCTCCAAATGCTCGTTGTGATGCCAAAATATAAATGTCTTCTTCGCCACTCTTATGAAACGAATCCGAGAGCTTTGCACTGAAGTCGGATGATGATGTTGCCAGATCATATGGCCATGCCACCACTAACTGTGACAATATTCCTCCCCTATAAAACAAAATACATTTTACAAAAAGCCGCAAATTAAGATCTTGACATAATATGAAGTTGACAGTGTCAACTTACTCTTGATTATAGATATTATAACTAAGATTGCTCTAGTTGGAATAGAAGGTCCACAACTTGTATTTCTTAGCGAGAGGCCATATTGGTTTCATGACCTTGCCTCCAACGCCCTCCACCCAGTTAGCCCCCAACTCTATTATATAACCTCCCAATGTTTCTTTGTGCATTCTTCCCTCGATCCGATTAGTTTCTTCCAATATTACAAAGTCCTTCACTCCATTTTCAGATAATGTCGTTGCTTCCATCATTCCTGGAAACCCAAAAATCAAGTCTATTCAGTGAAATTAGTGTGAGGAGAACAAGGCTATTCAGTCATTGTCATGTGAACATTTGATAAAATATGAAGAGTACCTGGCATGCTTTCTCCCACTATTATAGTGTTGATAGCACCGACCGAAGAGAGAAAAGTTGTGCATATTAATAATATAAGAGAAAAATCATCCATGCAGTAAGCAACCATGATAAATCAGGGTAGAAACTCTATAACAAGCTTTGCATTATCAGGGTCACAACCTCGATTATGGATTGGCAGTGATTGGGAGTATGTGATATCTAGCATAGCTTGCTTTCTTTAAATCCCCTACATTACCTTGTCCCTCACAATCCACAAATCATCCTCCAAAAACTTCTCAGTGCCAAGCAAAAATAGCAGGATTCAATATGAAACACGTGAGTTGTGTTTGTAAAAGGAAATCTGAAAGGCCTGCAGTTTTTCATTTTCTTTAGAAATAAAGGACGAAAACGTACATGCACAAGCAGCAGGATGTTTTTCCAATCTATGACATACCTCAAAACTTTACATCTCTGTTGAACTACTCTTCAATTTTGTAGAAACAACTTTAAATTGTATTTTTCATGTAGGTGAAAGGTAACATTCAACACAATTTCATGGACATTGTTTATGTTCACGAAATTGTCATTTTGCTTCACCATGACTTCCCCCATTCTTGTAAGAATTCTCTCTGAAACAATGTTATTTTCAAATGAAAAGGAAATGAAAGTAGTGGTTAGTGGTAGAAAATACTACAATATCACAAATCACAATGAAAATAAAATACCTCTGCAGATGAAAAGGAAATCAGTTCTTGGAAATATTTTCCTCCTTAACCTAATCTGATATTAGGTTTCAGACTTATTTTCGTGCTCCCATTCTTGTTCATTTTCCTACTGGGATGAAGTTACATCTTATATGGATAGAACTCAACATACTATGCAATAGTTGCTAACCCTTTGCCTTGGATGACATGAGTTCGATTCTTCACAGAGCATCGATCCCGCGGTGAGCTTGTCCTCACAGGACATTTTAGGGTAGCATAAGTGTTTTTTCCCCTCTGTTCATCCATGGCCATCTGTTGCAACGGGAAGTCCACGCTACAAAACTCTCTATCACCCCTGTGCACAAATAAGACACAAACCTAAATTTAACTACATGATATCTTGGCCCATAAAAATCACAACAACTATTTCCATTATAGACTTCAAGAAAAATCTAGGTTTTCAGCCATAAATGAATAATACAACAAGAGAAAAGAAATGATTCATTCATTCCCTGTACATCTAGATGTCTAGTCTAGGACCCAGAGATTGTTTGCAGAGGTAGCATGCATCACAAAAATATATAGTGGGAGTGGTGTACTGGAAACAACATTGTTGTAAACAACTGACGATGGACACAAAAGTACTAGATTTCGATACTTGGAGCTGCCATCATTGGTTGCAGGATATTTACACATAGATGTTGGACAATAGGATGGTTCACTACACATAAAACACCAGACAACCGGATGGGACAAACTGGGACACGCGGCGGGTGAAACCCCTGCACCAAATTATGAGGGATAATTTTATAACCAAAACATCGCAAGGGGTTGTGGCCCCCTTCCCAACCACCTTCAGAGCCTTGATCTCTTTCATCACCGAATCTATTAATTTCTCATCCTAGAACTCATGTCATCAGACAAAACGTCAGACAAAGGATGGGACGGATGGGGACACACAGGGACTGAAACTCCTGTGACAAATTACGAGGAAAGAATTATAACCAAAACATTGCAAAAATTTGTAAAATAGAAAAAAAAATTGATAATTGTACAGCTAGACTAATATGTCCGAAATGGATCCGTGATGTCGTGTACATAACAAAAAGAAAAAAATATTTCAATAAATATGTGGCATTAAAAAGCATTATTGCATCTAACACAATTTCCATAAATACTAGGCAACGCTTCCCATGAAAATATATATTTTGGTATATTTAGCACCACTATCAAAAGAAATAAAGGAAAAAACAGTATTGCATCAAATAAAATTTTCGTTGATACTAGTCCAACTCTTCCCAAGAAAGTATCTCACAAGTAAGCACCTATATCACTCAAAAGTCTTTTATGGGCTTTCAACAAAAGAACTCAATTTCATTCTATTGCCTTTAAACCCTTGCTTATTGAAGTTTTTGAATTCTCCATAAAAAATTGATTATTTTTGCTACATGTCCATCATGTAAAATTCTTTCCTCGGCAAATAAAACTCAATGCTATAAAAAAATCAATAAAGCAATCTTCCAAAATTGTAGTGTCCTAAAAAATAATTTTTTTGTTCTTAAAAATAACATTACGTTTATGAAATCCCTTCAAGTAAAGGTGAACAACTTTAAACAATGAAAATATCCTAAGGTAAATGCTCCTTATATATTTAGTATCTAAGTTACCCTTTTGGGGTAGTCAAGATAGATTATAATTGTTTCTTGGAAAGATTGTCTTGATAAGAAAGGTCTTTGGTGAATTACAACTTCAAAGTGAAAAATATTTCAATTATTTGAAGGCTTGCTGCAAATAGATATAGAAGTTCTTGAAACTTAGCAACCAAGTTGGGTATGGTTATCTCAAAGTGCATGGAAGCAATGGTCCCTGTTGGAGAAATAACATTTCGAATAAGGTCGGAATTTCAAATCTAACTTGCTGGTAAAAGAATGATTTTTTCCATAAGACATTTTACTCAAACAAGTAGCCTTGATTTCTCATCGTATAGGATTGTTACGAAAATGGGTGGAATCTTATTAGTTCCATATAAACTAGTAGCGTACCATTGAACGATATACGACAACCAACCGAAGGGGGCATAAACGGCTGGAGGATGATCTACTAATTTCACAACATGGTTTCAAAGAGAGGTATTCAATAGTTAGGGATTGGTTTCATTTATATATAATATTTTGGGAAGGGTTATATAGCTTAATTAACGGTATATGGTCTAACTACAAGCTTTGGATTGTTATATTGGTTGCATTGAACTGTCTAACTACATTGCTAATAGACAGTTCTATTGGCAACCCATATAAGGAAGAAGAAGGAGAAACCAATGTCACTTATGAACAAAGCAAGTGGTCCAAATTGGTTTTATGCTCTTTACATAAGGTGCTTATTTGGGAAGCATCAAGAGCATTCCAAACATTCAGAGTAGAAAACAACCAAATCGGCAGCCTCACAATGAATCCAGGATTTATACTTTTCCTTACCTATTAATAGGAGTTTTTTACCTTTTGTAGAGGCAAAATAAAGTTACTTTCCTTTTCCTCAATCCTGTGCTCCACACCTCTGCACTCACCTTTTCAATAATTAGCTAAGTGTTGAAGAAATGAAAATTGGGAAATCAACTAAGTGTTGGGTTAAGTGCGATTTCATTTCTCTGTAGTGAGGGATGAAAAGACGTATTCCCACTCATTGTCCAACCTTCTTCTCCACACCTTTATACTCACCTTTCCTCCACATTTTATTCTTGCACTATCTCTCAATCCTTTCTCCCATCATCGATGCCTGACCTAATGCAGAAGTGGTGGCAATGATACGACATGGATGCATTCCCACCTTCCTCAATATTTTCTTTTCACTACCCTTTGCGATCACCAAGACATTTAATGAATGTACTCTAGAATATGATCTAGAGGGAGATTCAAAATGATGTTCTTAGATTTCGAGGAGCTTGGCTACATGTGAGGGTGGTGGACTACTGAATTTGTGCACGATTGGACTTAATGGAGATGATTTTATAATCATGATTAAAGTGGGCATTATGCTTATTTTGAGAATGTAGAAGATGAACAAATAAATGACTAGAACATGGGGCTCAAGAAAAATATAGAATAGTATTGTGGAAACACAACAAAATCCTTGGAACGAACAAACAGGGAGTACAATTGGTCTATGGTTTACCATTCGTATTCAATTTTTTTCCGAAGAAGGGAAACAAAGTAACTACATTTGGACGTCCAGGTTAGCAAGAGAATCTTGCATGCCTGAGGTGTTTGAATGTATGGAAATAGTCCACTGGAGTTCAAGGCACTTTGATTCAATTCATTATATGATTAGGGTAGAGGAAGAGAGGAGAAACCCAGTCCCCCTTACTCCTCTCACATTCTAGACAATGATGAAACTCCCCAAGCCGAACAAGAGATTCATGTTGTAGAGGTGGGAACTTTCCTATATACTCATACTGAAGGACAAACCCTTCTTGACCAATGGTGGTCTCTCCTAGAAGAAAAGGGAAAATACAAGGAACTGGAATCACTAAGTTGTCTAACCAATATTGCGAGGTCACTTGGATGTTTGGGAGGTTGGTGGGCTAGGACACCACTAAAATGACTAGGTATGATATATTCATTTGTTTTTACACCATTCAATGAGGAGCCAATTTTAATTGGGTAAATATAATCTCTAACAAGATCTCTCACTATTTGGTCGCATACCAAGCACCCAAGAGATTCTTTATGTCTTCATATTTTGTATTTGCTCTGATTTTATGTATTCTCTTCAATTTATTACAACCCAAGAAGGAAAGTTGATTTTAGAGTCGAATCGCTAAGTGTTAGTATCCATTCATGCATTGACATAAAGCTCATTTTCACTTATATAGAATTTAGGATGTGTACATAGGGCCCTTTAGTTATATGTTGACAGGTATAGAACCTGATAAATTGACAGCCACATGTCAGTTGTTCTTCAAAGGAACAAGGGAGTATGTCTTGGAATATTATTGCACCTATATCAAGCTTTATGGCTTTGAAAGGAGACCTTATATATTTTTGTGTTTTTTCAATGAGATATTTTTCATTACGATTTCTATCGTCAATGTGAGGATCGGGCACACACTTTTGACAAGAAGAAAAGAAGGAAAATCATCTCTATTCCTTCAAAATTTGTTGGTTTTAGTGTTAAAAGCATTAACCATTGAATACAAGTTGATAGAGGTATGGAGAGATGGAGATTGAAAGATGTAGAAGAAATCCATGGGTTTTACAATTGTGGTCTTTTTGTGGCACATCTGTTGGCTTAAAATATTGGTTTGTCACTCAAGTTGGAAGAACCACCTCGAATTCTGGGAGAGATCCCTCTGCCACCATCCAAAATGGAGTATTAAGGAGGCCATTACTAATACCATAGGGGTTGATGACAGTGAGGGTCCCCATAGAGAAAATTTATCATTAGGGAATGTTTCTTCCCTAGTCTCAAAAAGAAAGAGATTCCCCAATCTAAGAAAGGGGAATTCATTCATTGAAATTAATGATGCTCTATAATATTTTCCTCACTGGGCAATCACGCAACTAGAGAATAACATGGTGATTGCTAAGGAAGTAACATAGAAAAATTTACCTACCTTTGAAGATAATTCGATCTCAGTCTAGTGGGCCATTTTAAGTTTGGATACCAAAAAATTGCATATCAAGCGATTCGATGTAAAAGGAAAAAGGGTCATGGGAGAGGAAAATGTAGAATTTGATGCAAATGATATAGGGATTAGTGGGGCCTAGAAGATACACTTGGTGATTGTAGATATACTAAAATATTTGATAGAAGAGCAGCGAGAGGAGAATAGAAGACCAAAGAAGAGGGTTTTGGAACTGAAGGTTTCCTTGGATCCAATACCCCTATTTACCAATCCATGATCAAGCTTTGGGTGCACTTAGCATTTGGATCCCAATGCTAAGTGCACCCAAAGCTTGATCATGGACATAAGGAACACCATATCTAGTAATATTGAGGACAAAAAAGAGATTATGCTTTATTTTTGGGAGCTACTGCATAGTTCGTCTACATTGAAGAACAAGATACATAACCTAAATCAATTCCTCAAATGTGTCCTACAAAAGGATCAAGAGTTCATCAGAAGACTATTGGATTCCTTCATTAGAATGTTGTCAAACATGACCTTTCAAAGAAGGGAGGCAGAGAACCTATCCTCCAACTCTTTATTGAGGAAAATAAGGTAGGGTTGGGACTATCATAATGACATCCTTCAACAATCCTTGATGACTTGTGATATACTAGATGGGAGAGGAAACAATTCCTTCATGAAAGCAACCTAAGCTCTCCATAGTTTGGGATCCTCGTTGTCATGTCCCAAATTTGGCATTGGGTCAAAATGGACTAATAACATTGGCCCTATTCATTATATTTTGTCAAATTGATGCTAAAGGTCAAATAATTGCCAAGGAGGAAAATTACTAGTTTCCTAGGTTTGGGGTGGAAGCTTTGGAATTTGGAATAATGGGGATAATAAATGATGTTTGAACATTAGAATGGAATAAATATTTAATAAAGGAGATAAATAAATATATACAAGTGAAAATAAAAGTGGAATTTGATCATGAAGACACATGGAGGAAGTGGGACCCATATATGGCTAGATTTCCCCACTACACTTGGCATCATTCTCTCACCAATTCGAATTTAAGGTGAATGGTAACATACTTGGGGGATTCCAAAAGGTATTATTCATGGCATGACTCATCCAAGGTCTAAATATAGAGGAAGAGTAACTCCCATGGAAGAGGAAGAGGCAATTTGGAGCTAGTGAGACACTTGGGCTAGATTCCCTAGCTCTATGACAACAATGATGAAGATGCTATGACACCTATATCACAAATCAGACCTGAAGGCTGACATATGACATATATGATATTTCAGGGCTAAAAATAGACTCCACGAGGGTGCTCAAGGGTGTTAAGGCAACTAATATGCTTCCACATGTGATTTGGTGGAAGTGGGAGACTAAGAATTGGTGTACAAGTGGCGTTCTTTGGAATCTCTTCCCAACTTGAGTTGGCATGAGTCTCTTGGAAGGAATTCAACCCATGGAGGACATTAGAACTTTATAAATGTCAATAAAAAAGAAGGAAGACATATTTTGATCATTTGTAGAATTTGCAATTGCATTTGTGAAGAGGGAGAGCTAGTGGATGACTAGTTTCTTGCCGTAGCCAATTTCAAGGGTGAAAGATTCCCATCCAAGTTGGTAATTGGAAAGGCCATTCAGACCTTTCATTTGGAGCTTTAATGGAGTCTTTATTTGCAGGTGTAAGCTACCGGGCAGCTCATGGTTTCTTCTATTGCAGCTCACTCCTTCAACCATTTCCAGTTTTGATGGCATATTCTTGATCCTTGAGGGAGGGCATTTTTGGTGAGCTATTGTACTCTTTGGGGAAGCTTTTAATGCCCCATTTCTTTTGTAATATGAATTAAATACTCTGTTATTCATCTCCAAAAACTTTCAGGTCGAAATTCCAAGTAGAAATGTATAAATTTCATTTTTAATGGAAGAACAATGCCATTTCCCCACTACCTTGTTGTGAGCCAATGTATTGAGGATGATTTCGAATGAATGGATGATTCTCTGATATATTTGTGATTAATATACTGCCATGGATGTCTTATACAAGTTTCATGTACTGTACTTGAGCATTTGAAGCATTTTTACTCAGTTTAGCTGTATTGGGAGGTGAAATAGTGCCATTCCCCCAAGGGTCGAATTGAGGATTTTTGCAGTTGAATGGGAGAGGGTGAGAACAGTTGTAATAATCCATTAATGGCGCATATGAGACTTTAATAAAATACTTAACACATTACATACCTCTGTTCATAGATTTGAGTGGGTTTGGAGGCATCTGGGAATCCATTTTCAGTACTTACCCCAGGGGGATTTAAACCCCAAATTACTAGTAAAATTGCATAATTGGTCCAGAATATTAAGAGAGTTTGCAGAGGTCTTTTGGTGGACATATTTCATCCATAAACATCATATTCAAGTTCTAATATCATTCATACACCTTCCTTGAATATTTGAAGGCATTTGGAGTCAATTTGAGACCTAGAGATCAATACTAGTCAAAAGAAAATCACTAGTAAAGTTACCTACATTGATAAGAATTGAAGAGGATTTGCAGAAGTATTTTAAAGGTCCAAAGGAATCCCTGAAACACATATTTATGTTCTAATATCATTCATCTACCTTCTGAGAATATTTGGGATCATTTGGGGCAAATTTGGGACCTAGAGATCAAAACTAGTCAAAGGTCGAACTAGGGAAAAAAAGTGGAAAATTGCAATTTTAATAAAATTCCTAATAAGGGACATTACAGTGGTATCAGATCATGGTCCTTGCACCTGTGTATTAGGTACATACATTCAAGAATAATTGGCAGCCATGTCTTACTATTATGATGAATCCTATGAGTACAATTCTTATGAGGAATATGCAGATGCTTATGAGCAATATGAAGCAGAATGTGAATGGTACGAGGAAGAGGTGTCATCATGCAACACTTATTACAATTTCAAGAGAAATGAAGATTATTCTTATGACTTTAGATCTGATGAATATGAGTGTGTCACACCAACCAAGGATAATTCTATGAGCGAGTTCCAAAGATGGAGAGAAAAATATAAAACCTTGCCCCAACAATATCAAAAATATCAAGAATATCTTGCTTCGAGCAAAAATACACAAAATGCCATGTCTTTTGAGTACTATGCTGAACATGTTTTTGAAAATAGGCCCAAAACTAAAGATGTGGAGTTAGTGAAGAAAGGTTTATTCTCTTCTTGTAAAAACCCTTGGAGTGAGTATCATATATGTCTGCATAAAATGATGTCCTCCTTGAGGAGAGCTTTTGAGATTTATTCAAGAAGAGATTCCAAATATACTGATCCTAAGGAAAACAAGGGGCAAAATGCATCAGCTTGCTTTAAGGAGCAAAAGGAAGAGACATCACAAGAGCATGAAGAATATTCTATTGAAAATATGGAAGATCATTTCGAGACACCTTCTAGCTTAGACATGAACCAAAGAGCATCTACTGATGGATGCTTAAACTATGAAGGAGTACCTACTGATGGGTGCTCACACCTCTATGTTGGTGACATAGAGATCACTTTTGAAAGTGTTTCTACAAGTACAAGTTTCATTAAGCATGATAATGAAGACCTTGTAGCAGCTGAAGAAGAACCAAGATCAACTTGTCCATCACCACTTGAGCTTCATGAAGTTGGTCCAAGAAACAATGAAGAAGATGAGGAGGTTCATTTGCAAGAGCCTCATTTTCTTTAAGGGTCCTTAAAGATGAATTAAAAAAATATCCAAGAGTCCCTCAGCATTCTCCATGACACTCAAGCATTGGTGTCAAATTCTTGTTGGAGAGCTACTTCATTGGAGAAAACATCCTTCCTTGAAGACATGGAGAAGATTCAAAGAGCAATGTGCCACATCAAAGGTAATTTCATGTCTTTGCTTTTTGATAGAAACCATTTGTTTGAGCTTAATGAATTGTTACATGATGCATACTTGAAGAATAATGAGGATAATCATAAGCTCACAATTCAAAATGAGCAACTTCTTGAAAAATTGCAAGATACTTGTTTTTCCTCTTATGTTTCAGATTGTCAAATGGTAGATTGTTTGGAGGATTCTCATGACATGGTGGATCATGAGAAATGTGAAAATTTGAATGTTCTTGATGTGTTTGAAGATGAACTTGAAGAGATCCAAACACTTGATGTGGTGGAAGAGGAATTTGAATTGTCTCTTGATGAAGGTTATGCATTTTTTAAAGAAGAGCATGATTCCTCTACATTGGAACCAAACTATGACAAAGAGTTCACACTTTTGAAGGAGATGCATGATACTACCCATATGGATCCTTCCCATGATGAAACTTCTGTACTTTTTGATCATTTGGGTGATTTGGTTCATTCTCCTACATCCTACAATTCCATGTTTTGCAACATTAGTCTCAATGAAGTATGGGTGAAAGGGTTCTTTTTGATAGTGCCACATGAGGAGTATGGAACTCCTAGATTTACATTTTATGATGATATGGTCGGAGCACATTCTTATTCACATTTGCAGCAACATCCTTTGTTACTTTATGATGATGCACATCTACATGGATGCACCTATGATATGCATTTGAGTCACTTGAAGACTCATGGTTTTTCTTGCTCAACACTTGATTCATTTGATGTTGGAGGAACTTCATCCAACACTTGGGTGAATATATTTATGATTGGAGAACATTTTTGTTGGAAGCCACATACTTTGTTATATCTTTATGATGATCACATTCAGGGATGTATGGGTGAGACTTCTTTGAGTCATTTGAAGTCTCCTTGTTTTTTCTACTCATTATTTGGTTCATATTTTAGTGGAGATTCTTCATTCACTTCTTGGATGAAAGAATACATGGCTGAATATTTTAATGCATATCACATCCTTTTGGAGCAGCTTTATAGGACATGGGATCCTCACCTATGTCATTGGAGCAGATTTGATTGGTCACTGAAGCTTGTATGCACTTGGAAAACGGTGGTCTACTTGCTTGGAGGTATAAGCACTTTCATGATTCTTTGATGAAGCACCTCCTTGATATTAATTTTCACTATGTAGTTATGTATTTTGATGATATATATTTTGTACTCATGATGTTTGGAAGAATGCATACAAGAAAATGGGATCCAGGAATCCTCTTATTTGATGGTATGGGTTGGAGAGCACTCTTAATTGTTCGGGTGCAATACAAGCAATGGGATCCTGGAATAATTTTTGTCTCATTGGTTTCAATTTTTTTGGGGAAACAAGAAGTATGGGAGATGGATTTCCCACTAAATAAAGCGATTTTTATCAGAGTAGTGCAGCAGCAAGCAGGGTGGTTCCTCTCTAAAATCTTCACGGAAACTCAAAGATTAAAGGTTGGACAATTCAATGGCAACTTCAAAGAATTATACAGAAAGCATGTTCTTCAACACCCATGTTTGAAATTGCTTGAGGACAAGCAATATTTGGAAGGGAGGATTTGTCATGTCCCAAATTTGGCATTGGGTCAAAATGGCCTAATAACATTGGCCCTATTCATTAGAGTTTGTCAAATTGATGCTAAAGGTCAAATAATTGCCAAGGAGGAAAATTACTAGTTTCCTAGGTTTGGGGTGGAAGCTTTGG
Organism: Larix kaempferi; assembly: GCA_027924585.1. Classification (NCBI taxonomy): domain Eukaryota; kingdom Viridiplantae; phylum Streptophyta; class Pinopsida; order Pinales; family Pinaceae; genus Larix; species Larix kaempferi. The sequence continues at coordinate 1,446,304 of BSBM01001167.1, forward strand.
GATTTGGAATAATGGGGATAATAAATGATGTTTGAACATTAGAATGGCATAAATATTTAATAAAGGAGATAAATAAATATATACAAGTGAAAATCAAAGTGGAATTTGATCATGAAGACACATGGAGGAAGTGGGACCCATATATGGCTAGATTTCCCCACTACACTTGGCATCATTCTCTCACCAATTCGAATTCAAGGTGAATGGTAACATACTTGGGGGAGTCCAAAAGGTATTATTCATGGCATGACTCATCCAAGGTCTAAATATAGAGGAAGAGTAACTCCCATGGAAGAGGAAGAGGTAATTTGGAGCTAGTGAGACACTTGGGCTAGATTCCCTAGATCTATGACAACAATGATGAAGATGCTATGACACCTATGACACAAATCAGACCTGAAGGCTGACATATGACATATATGACATTTCAGGGCTAAAATAGACTCCAAGAGGGTGCTCAAGGGTGTTAGGGCAGCTAAGATGCTTCCACATGTGATTTGGTGGAAGTGGGAGACTAGGAATTGGTGTACAAGTGGCGTTCTTTGGAATCTCTTCCCAACTTGAGTTGGCATGAGTCTCTTGGAAGGAATTCAACCCATGGAGGACATTAGAACTTTATAAATGTCAATAAAAAAGAAGGAAGACATCTTTTGATCATTTGTAGAATTTGCAATTGCATTTGTGAAGAGGGAGAGCTAGTGGATGACTAGTTTCTTGCCTTAGCCAATTTCGAGGGTGAAAGATTCCCATCCAAGTTGGTAATTGGAAAGGACATTCAGACCTTTCATTTGGAGCTTTAATGGAGTCTTTATTTGTAGGTGTAAGCTATAGGGCAGCTCATGGTTTCTTCTATTGCAGCTCACTCCTTCAACCATTTCCAGTTTTGATGGCATATTCTTGATCCTTGAGGGAGGGCATTTTTGGTGAGATATTGTACTCTTTGGGGAAGCTTTTAATGCCCCATTTCTTTTGTAATATGAATTAAATACTCTGTTATTCATCTCCAAAAAGTTTCAGGTCAAAATTCCAAGTAGAAATGTATAAATTTCATTTTTAATGGAAGAACAATGCCATTTCCCCACTACCTTGTTGTGAGCCAATGTATTGATGATGATTTCGAATGAATGGATGATTCTCTAGTATATTTGTGGTCAATATACTGCCATGGATGTCTTCTACAAGTTTCATGTACTGTACTTGAGAATTTGAAGCATTTTTACTCAGTTTAGTTGTATTGGGAGGTGAAATAGTGCCATTCCCCCAAGGATCGAATTGGGGATTTTTGCAGTTGAATGGGAGAGGGTGAGAACAGTTGTAATAATCCATTAATGGTGCATATGAGACTTTAATAAAATATTTAACACATTACATACCTCTTTTCATAAATTTGAGTGGGTTTGGAGGCATTTGGGAAGCCATTTTCAGTACTTACCCCAGGGGGATTTGAACCCCAAATTACTAGTAAAATTGCATAATTGGTCCAGAATATTAAGAGAGTTTGCAGAGGTCTTTTGGTGGACATATTTCATCCATAAACATCATATTCAAGTTCTAATATCATTCATACACCTTCCTTGAATATTTGAAGGCATTTGGAGTCTTGAGACCTAGAGATCAATACTAGTCAAAGGAAAATCACTAGTAAAGTTACCTACATTGATCAGAATTGAAAGAGGATTTGCAAAAGTATTTTAAAGGTCCAAAGGCATCCCTGAAACACATATTTATGTTCTAATATCATTCATATACCTTCTCAGAAGATTTGGGATCATTTGGGGCAAATTTGGGACCTAGAGATCAAAACTAGTCAAAGGTCGAACTAGGGAAAGAAAGTGGGAAATTGCAATTTTAATAAAATTCCTAATAAGAGACATTACACTCGTCATTGATCTGAGATAGAAAGTTGATCCCTGAGGTGGAGTTTAAACAAGTATAAGTTATCAAAACTTGCTTAGGGAATGAATTTGATACCCTTACCTATTTCCCTAAGAAGGTCATTCAATGTTGGATGATCGAGATGGCATTTGATAGTGCTAAACAACTAGAAGGATTACACAATTACTAGGTGGAAGTGAGTAGAATAAAGAGTGAGGTTTCCTCACTAAGGGTGAAAGAGGAATTTATGGTGGCCCCCACAGAGAATTCATCAAGAATTGGGTAACCAACACCATTGCAGTGGTTGCTAATGACCAAAGAGATGGTTACAACAGTTAGGTTTTGCAAACTATAGTTCACCCACAACTATCTTATACACAGAAGCAAAAGAAGCAGATATGGAACCATGCCTAGCATATTTTTCATACATTAGAATACCACTCTTCCCATTGCAAATTCCTTCCTTAATTCTTCGTCAATGGCCTTATTTAGCTGCTTGCATCGACACTGAGTCATTCCCCTCCTTGTTTTCTTTTCAGGTGTCGAGTATTTATTTTATAGTCCATGGGAGCCACATCCCATCTCATGAGAGTGAATGCATTTTAAATCTGATTTAAACATTTAGTCATAGGTATTTTAAACAAAGGTGGAGTGCCAAATTGATCATTGACAATCTTAAACTGATTATTTTTTGTATTCATTTTTGTTCCAACCAAATAGCTATTTATAAGTTCCATGCAACAAACATTTTCTGTAGTGATGTTCCATTTTACTCAGAATGAGGACATATGAAGATTTTCGAACTCAATTGATATGAATGAATTAGTCTGTTAAATCTCTTCATCACTTTCATTCTATATCTATATTTTTTTTTCTGTGTCCTTTCATGAAGCTATGGTTGTTTAATGATATGTGAGAATAGTATAAGGGGCTGGTTGTGAGTGTGATTTATCTTATTTTCCATCTACACACAAATGTTTTATTTTATCTTTATCGTAGTTATCAATCTACCTGGTCTTATCTCAGGCATTCAAATGAACTTGATATAAATGTATAAAACTATAAAAAAAATGAATAGCTCCAAAAGCATAATAATAATATTGTCCAACCATTCTTAAAGGAGCATTCAAAGAAGAGTACCACCTCTATTAAAATGTAGAGGATATATATCCAGGACCACTTAAGGTCATTCTATGAGGTTTATTTTCCCCATAAAGGGAAAAAAGATCAACAAAGACATAATTCAATAAAGAACCATAAAATTTTATTTTAAAATCCCCTGAAAACTATGTTTTTAGTTACATTTTTAATGAGACCCAAATTTTATAGCTATTTTCACTCAGCAAAAAGTTAATTCAAACTACTAAACAAAAGAGGATAGAAAGACATTTTATTCAAATTACTAAACAAAAGAGGATAGAAAGACATTTTATTCAAACTACTAAACAAAAGAGGATAGAAAGACATTTTATTGATGTGATATAAATGTTGTTTATGATTGATCATTATTAAAGCCAAATGAAAACTAAAGATACAAAAGAATAATATACAACAAATTTTTTATCATGAACCTATTAACCTTTTCTCAATATCAAGGCTATGGGTACCTTAATTTCATCTCTAATTTTTTTCTTTGATGTTGTCAGCATCATTCTTAATGATTTTTTATAAATTTTATGAGAAGAATCAAGTTACAATAGTCTTACTTATGTAATTACAATACCAAACATGAATCTACCATGCATACATTCACAACTATGATAATTTAATTCCATACATAGCTTTGAAAAATCTATAAAAGAAATTAAATTTATAACAATACATAAAATAAATAGTATTCATGAAAAATTTATAAACATCCATATTCAAAGTCTTATTATTATGGAATAGTCCTCCAATTGGTTGTAAATGAAGGATGTTCATCCCAACCTTAGGATTTCTATCACACTAAATCTTTTTATAATAGAGACCACCCTTGAGCTAAGGCTATCATTCCACAAGAGTGAATATTCTAAGAAAATTTCTTTAGTCCACATACAAAAATCTCTTTCATGTCAAAACACTCTCTACAACTATCCCAATCAACAAACGCTCTTCCCCTTTAACCTGCACAATGCAAGGAATGGGATCCCCTTATATGCATGTAGTCCCTCAAGCTACTAGAATTCCCTTCCAGTGCTCTAGCATAGGCTGATCGGGAAATTTCACTCATGGGACTCTAAGGATTCTCAATTATAGGTTAGATTTTCTCTAACAATGAACAATAATAAGCAACACCAATTTCCCATGGAAATTTGCATCAATAGGTGAGGAATCTCAAGTTTCCTTTCTATTCCCCCTTTGTAAGGTACCAACGAGAGTATCCTTGGAATGATTGGAAGAATGATGAATGAATGATGCTCTAACTAAATTTCCTACATTTCATATGGATGTTCCGAACATGCCATGTGGCTCCTAATGAAGATTACTCTTTCCACCCTTTAATCCTAGTTTAGTATAAATAAGTAATGGTTAAACAAATCAACCCCCATAAACATGGGTTAGGGACTTTAGGATATAATTCTAACTATTGTTTACTACGAAGGCTAGGGACTTAAGCTATATAAGTCACTAAGGTCCTCTCCCTTAACTCCATTTCACTTCCCCCTCTTGTAGAATCATAGCCCACCTTCTCTTCTTTGTCCTTCTTAATTTAATTTCTTTAGGGACTTTTATATTATATACAATCTACATCATTACAACATCTTTGATCAACCTAGACCATGTTAGTCTAGCTTCTAGTCACTTTATCTATAAAACTTATCCTTTGTTTTTATCGTAAAACTTCTAGAGTTAGTGATAACTTTGGTCTTTGGATTTTCATTGTGAACCATTACATCTAAGGGAGGAACTAGCTACTATAAGAGCATAGATTCATGTTAAACCTAGATTTATCAAGCAAAGAGAGGGATCCAATTATTTGAGATGTATTTTTTTTATCTTAAATTTTTTACTTGAAAATTTTTCACCTCAAAAAATTATTATCCTAGTTTAGGATGGATCTATATTAATTAAAAAATTGCTGAAAATGGGCTTTTATATGCGCCCACAAAGACCCACTGAAAATGGGCTTTTATCTGTGCCCACAAAGGACCCACTGAAAATGGACTTTTATCCGTGCCCACAAAGACGCCCGTTCAATGGATCACTGATGCTTAATACTTTTTAATCAAATGACAGTTTTAGTTAATAACAACACAGTTCTTATGTTCTTATCTTAATCAAATGGTAGTTTTAGTTAAGATCAACAGACTTCTTATCTTCTACGTAATATGTAGTAACAAGAACACAATCTGTCAAATGCCTCTTACATTATAGCTCAAACTGAATTAGTTATCAAGATAAATAAAACTTTAAATATGCACCCCTTAATGTTGTTGTTATGGGCTTCTGCCATTGATTCAGATCCAAATCCAATGACTCATAAATCCGCAGCAACATTAAACACGCTAATGGTAGATGATTATTGAGCGCGAAAAACTTTATGTTACAAGAAATAGTTGTTGGCGGCGACCCGTAACCCCATTAACACACCTTTCGAAAAAGCCTGTAGAGCCATTATAAGCAAAGATAAGGGTGACGAATATCTCTAAGAATATGTATTGGAAAGATGCAGGTGAACAGGCTATGTGTATCATAAGTTCGCTTGTCTGACTTTCATTCTATGGCTTGCCTTCATCCTATACAAAAATTGATACTTCCAATTGTGGATCCGATAAGCCCCCACGTTTGATTTCTTCAAAGTCAAAAGGCCGTCCCGAGTCCATAATAAATATTGTGTGTTGAATACGACCTCATCAAACTGAATGAAACGAAACCAAAGCAAATTAGGAATACGCTGATAACCTAATTCCTTTACATGTGTTGGACTTAACATCTGCAAATTAGTCAAAGGATGAGTTTGAATCGCCTATAAATACAGCGTTATCATTCACCTTTCCTTTCACCTCTCTGTTATTTTCCCAGCCAATCTCTCGTTACATTTAAGTCGATCAACATATTCGTTCATCAGTTTATTGTTCTTCAGAGTATAGACTGTATTTCGTCTATATTGTTCCTCAATCCAAGCAGAGGCGTTTATTTAAATTCTAACATGCCGGCCACGGGGGTCTATCGCATCACGATATGCATTTTGCTAATCTCTGCGCTCTTTCCAACATCGATCTCCAGGCTTAGTTTCCTCCACGAAGCCACCGCTGACTCCAATTATATCAATAACAGCTCAGCTGAAGCTTATATCCAACAGACCAATAAAGCGCCCACCATTGATCTTAGTCTACTGGATGATAAGCTTCCAAAGACTGGTTCTACTCCCTCGGCTCCTTCCGCCTGCCATAACATGGTCATAGATACCGTCGGCGCTGCCCGTTATAGTTGCTGATGTAGATTAAGTTGATAAGTTATTCCATCATTATTCACTTCGGGTGTCCTTATGACATTAATTAGATTGGAAAAAAGAGATAATCAACACTCAATCTAAAGTCTGTTTAAAATACTTTCTCAGTTTTTCTGAATAAACGAGTTAATCTTCATCATAATTAGTTACAATCTTATCATTGAACATTGAACTTTACATGAAAGAGTGCTACGGTTTTTGTAGGAAAGTACTATCAAGATCCTCATAAGTTATATAGAATCATATCACAGAGTAAGATTTGCAACATTCTACACTATTTTGCATAAACTAAAACGTACATTAAATCTGAAGAACAACTTTGTATATTTAATTGTTTCAACCTCGTTATCCGCTTCAAGGATGGGATTTTTTATGGGCCATTTCGCAGAGGACATGTTTTAGACGAGATTAAGTTGAATGAAAATAAATTCTTAAAATTACCAGGAAAAAGTTCATTAAGAAAGCATCCGTGGAGGAAATTTTTTGAACGAATTGTAAATCTCTGTATATTGTTAAAACATAAAAACGTTGTGTATTTTGTGGGCAATTTACAGATTGTTATCTGTTTCCTAATTGCCAGTGTAGATGCATTTTCTCTTTCACTGTCAACTTTTGGGATAACCCTTGATCAATCCATCTTGTGCAGCAAGGCTTTTCATACATAGAGAGAGTGCCGCTGCCATTATCTTAGCACAATCTCTGATAAGAATTGTTTCAATGCATTAAAAATCTTATACTGTACAGCGGACATCGAAATATAAAAAATAATGAAGGATACTAACTGCAGATATCTAAATATAAAAGTTAATGAAGGATTCTAAAAATGTATTGATGGCTTATATGGAATAATCCCATATCTTTTGGTTACAAACCCACCATTTGCAAGAAGAACTGTATTAAAAGTTTTGATCAAAGATCCCATATAATTTCAGTTCCCCGCCTTTGGGATGAAGACCTGATCGGTAGAAATGTTATCTAGTATAAGACCAATTTATTTTGGGTGTTTTAACATTGTTGTACCATGATATGCTAACCATGGAATTCAAGGAGACTTTGTGCAATCATATGCATCATAACTTACGACATTGATGGAAAACCATTTCAAAATGGATAGCTTTCGTTCGAAGATTAAAAATTGAACATTTTGTCACTTTACAAAATAGTAATAGTGTCTTAAGAATTTTGTTTGGTCTAAAAGTTCAATAAATTACTCCAAATCTCACCTCACCTAATAATGGCGGCCTATATATATATATAGTCATGTTTGGTAATATACTTCTTAATATCAAGCACGTAAAGGGCCATGCTTAAGTGTTGTGTTATTAAGGTGAATTCACCTATTTAATCATCATAATTTTTTACAAGGTTGTAAGAATATTTGGCATTCTTCAATTAATAACTCTGTAGTTTAGTGTGATAGAGATGTTGTAAAATTAACATTTACTATATAAAAATACTATAAATATGATATTTACATAGAAATATTGTTACACAGAATGTTTATATTTTAGAATTTGGGGTGGACTACCATCTATGCTTTTCATAAATTGAAGGAGAATGAGACAAGTGTTTTGATTGATTTTATGGTCGTCATCCAAAATTCAAAACAGACAATTATATATATATATATATAATAATAATAATAACGGTTAGTTGATGCATGGATAACTCGTAGCTCATGCATGGGTAACAGGTACTCACAGACAATTACAATTATGCATGGAGAATTATAAGTAAGAGCTAACTTGTTCATGGTACTTAACTTGTGACCTGTGGGTGTTCACCAACCACAAGTTAAGTGGTTGTGCTAGTTAAATAATAATACAGTTTACACTTCAAAATGTAAGATATATTTAATGCTTTTTCCATTTACAAATATTACAATTTATTATAATATTCTAAATAACTTCATTGAAAATACAATATTACATCTCTACATTTCATGATTTGCTCATTAGTAATTATTAATTATTCGAAGGAGCATGTGCCAAGCCTAGTAATTAAGAATCATAGTGTATGTATAGTTCAAGAACAAACAACAATAACTTAACTTTAGGAAAAGAGTGACTTCATGGTCTCATTTTAGCCAAGTAAATAAACAATGTCTCTTTTAATGTCTATATGTAATGCACCACCTTTCCATGTAAGTACTATAGCATTTGCTTGACCCTCTTCATGGGTGTTAGCCAAAAACTCCTTGTAATGTTTAGTTAAGCTTATTAAATACCATAAAACCACTCAAACATTTTTTACTACACTAAAAACTTGTGTAGTGTATAACTAGGCTCACTAAATACCATAAAATTACTCAAACATTTTTCATTACATTGAAATGTATGTGAATAATCTAACATAATAATATAGAATTTGTGTCCTAGAAAGGGCACCATACTGATTAAACATATCTTTTGTACAGCTTGAGTGGGCCTAATGCTTAAGAATATGTGTTCTCTCCTAGGAGGTCACAGGTTCAAATCGAGAGGGGGTAGGGTATGTACACCTCTTTAGACTTTAGGAGTTAAATTGCTATGTAGAGGGGGGTCCCTTGTTCCACAAAAAAGGGGGTCTCATACACTAAATTGGTGTCTTACTTAGTGGTGACCTTAAAAATAGATTATTATTATTATTATAAATTCAATGCTTACCGAAGAAAATATCAATCTTTTCTTCAAATCACTAATTTTATATAATTGATCAACCTTTAAACATTGTTCCTCTATACAAAAAACATATTATTGAACACATGACCATATTTCTACAACAAAGTTCTCAAAACATAACTCAAAGATCTCATAAAAAAATGGTCTCCCATAAACTTCAATAAAATAGAGGTAAAACAACATCAACGTATGTAGGAAGACAAGTAATATGAATCATAATTAGTTCAAACATATTTCTTTAAATTTGAAATAGTTTTTTCTATTTAATACTTTGGGCTTGTTTACCGAAAAACCTGACAACTTTTCCATCAAGACATTGCTCTCTAGGAAGTTTATCAAAGTGAAAGTATGTTTCCACAAACAAGCCATTCATACCAAGAACACACATCTTCTTCTTTGAAGGAACAATCATTATCATCTCTGTGCCCACAACAATTTAGCATGATCCTCCTCTGTTTACTTGCATTACCAAATCAACAACTTCAAACTTTATTTTCTTCTTGCATATCTTAAAATGATGCCTCCACTTATTGTTCCATAAACTATATGGTAGGAAGCAATAGAAGTTGTATGGGATTTCCATGATTGATTAGTAGTGTACAAAGACATGATGGACTACACTATGTACTAAGATTACAAAAAGTGTGTCATAGATAATTCCATATTCTACCAAAGTGGTTTCTTCTTTTCTTGAATTCTTCAAAGCAAAGCCACCTATTAAGCTAAGGGTTTATTCCCCTCTTTTATTGGATGACCACAACACCTATGGGTTCTTTGATGGCACGACTCAGGATGGTTGCTGTGGGGCATGTATGATTTTGCAGATTAAATCACATCATACCATTCAGTTAAAGATGGGGGTAGGGAAGGGAACAAACACCAATGCAGAGTTAGTAGCGATTTGGGGTCTTCTTTGGACAACGTTACATAGAGCGGTCCTTTGTATCAAAATATTTTGTGATTCAAGGGTCATGATTGATTGGGATGCAGGTGTGGAAAATCTTCGGATTCTGTTGTTAGAATTGTGGTCTTCTCGGATTTGGGCCCTCATCAACTCTTTCACTTCCATCAGTTTCTCTCATATCTATAGATAGCTTAATCAACAAGATGACACTTTATTTAAAGTTCCTTGGGGCCTATGGATGGATTTATCTATTTTGAGGAGGTTTTTGATGGCTCTCTTGTTGACGTGGGCTCTTTCTATGTCTTTTGATTTTTGCTGGTGTTTGTTGATCTGGTTTTTGGTTGGGGATTTTTTCCCTTTGTTTTGGGTTTCCCGGCAGTGGCTTTGTTTTCTTAATCATCTAATCCAGTGGATATGTGACAGCTATGATCTTTTTTTCAGCAAAGGTTTTTTGTAACTTTGATTATATCCAAATAATAACAAGTTACAGTTTTTTCTGTTGTGAAAAAATAGATAATTCCATATTCTCGTCAAGAAAACTCAACCCCCTTTGAAAATACCTGTGCATTTTATGTAACTTTACTGGGATTTTATTTTACAAGATTCGAAACAATTAAAACAAAAATAGAAAGAGATTTATGTAAATATGTGGCATTAAAAACACTATTGCATCCGACACAATTTCTATAGATACTAGGCAACTCATCCCATCAAAATATATATTTTGGTATATTTAGCACCACTATTAAAAGAAATAATGGAAAAAACACTATTGCATCAAAACGCAATTTCCCTAGATACTAGGAACTCTTCCCAAGAAAGTAGTATCTCACAAGTAAGCACTTATAGATACTCGGAAGTCTTTTATGGGATTTCAACAAAAGAACTCCATTTCATTCTATTGCCCAAATTTAAACCCCTCCTTGAAATAATAGAATCTAAAATTAAAGTTTAAACTCTCCATATAAACTAATTATTTTTACTACATGTTCATGATCTAAAAGTCTTCCCCCTTAAGCAAATAAAACTCATTAAAAAAAATAGGAAAGCAATCTTCCAAAACCCTAAGTGTCCTAAACAATAATTTTGCTTTTTTGTTTTTCTTAAAAATATAATTACATTTATGAAATCCCTTCAACTAAAGGCAAATAACTTCAAACAATGAAACTCTCATAAGGTAAATGCTCCTTATAAATTTAGTATCCAAGTTACCTCTTTGGGGGTAGTCGCGATAGATTATAATTTTTCTTGGAAGTATTGTCTCCATAAGAAAGGTCTTTGGGGAATTACAACCTCAAAAAAAAAACAAATTAGCTATTCGAAGGCTTGCTACAAATATATGTAGAAGAGCTTGAAACTTAGCAACCAAGTCAAGTATGGATCTCTCAAAGTGCATGGCAAATCCATTATAATGATAAACAATGGTCCCCGTTGGACAAATAATGTTTCGAACATGGTTGTCCAATTTTAAATCCAACTCGTTGGTCAAAGAACGATTTTTCCATAAGACATTTTACTCTAGCTGGTAGCCTTGATTTGTCATTGTATAAGATGGTTGATATTTTTCCTTACCTATTCATACGAGTTTCTTTCCTGGTGTGGAGGCGGAAGAAAGTTCCTTTCCTTCTCCTCAATCCTACGCTCCACACATCTGCACTCACCTTTTTCAAGAATTATCTAATTGTTGGAGAAACGGAAATTGAGAAATCAACTAAGTGTTGGGTTGGGTGTGAGTTCGTTTCTCTACAATGAGGGATGCGAAGATTTGTTCCCACTCGTTTTCCAACCTTCTTCTCCATGCCTCTCCACTAACCTTTCCTTTGCATTTTGTTCTTACACCATCTCTCGAGCCTTTCTCTCATCACCAATGCCTGACCTAATGTGGAAGTGGTGGTAATTATACCATGTGGATGCATTCCCACCTTCCCCAAGATTGTCTTTTCACTACCCTTTTCGGTCACCAAGACATTTAATGAATGTACTCTAACATGATCTAGAGGGGGATTCAAAATGATATTCTTATATTTTGAAGGGATTGTCTATGTGTAGGGGTGGTGGAATATTGAATTCGAGCACGATTGGACTTAATGGAGATGATTTTATAATCATGATTAAACTAGGCATTATTCTTATTTTGAGAATGTATCAGATGAACAAATAGATTCCTAAAACATGTAGCTCAAGGAAAATCCAGAGTAGTATTGTGGTGACTTGGAAAACTCCTTGGCACGAAAAAAACAAGGAGTACCATTGGGCTATGGTTTACCATTGGAATATTTCATTTTTTTCCAAAGAAGACAAACATAGTAACCATATTTGGATGCCCATTTTAGCAAGAGAAGCTTGCATGCTCGAAGTGTTTGACTGTAGGGAAATAGTCCACTCGTATTTGAGGCACTTTGATTTATTTCATTATATGATTAGTGTAGAGGAAAAGAGGATGAGCTGAGTCCCCCTTACTCCTCTCACCTTCTAGAAAATGTTGAAACTCCCTAAGTTGAACAAGTCGATTCAATGTTGCAAGGGTGGGAAATTTCATAGATGCTCATGTTAAAGGACAAACCCTTCTTGACCAGTGGTGGTATCACCCAAAAGACAAGGAAAAATCCAAAGAAACTGGAATCACTAAGTTGTCTGACCCATATTAGGATTTCGCTTGGATATTTGGGAGGTTGGTGGGCCAGGACACCACTAAAATGACTAGGTATGCTATATATATTTTTTTCTACACCAAGCAGTGAGGAGCCAATTTTAACTGGGAAAATATAATCTCTAGCAAGATCTCTGACTAGTTGGCCACATACCATGCAACCATGAGGTTCTTTATGTCTTCATACTTGGAATTTGCTCTGGTTTTCTATAATCTCTTCAATTTATTACAACCCAAGAAGGAAGGTTGAATTTAGAGTCGAACCCACTAAATGTCGGTATCCATTCATGCACCGACATACAGCTCCTTTTCACTTATATAGAATTTAGGATGCATTCATAAGGCCCTTAGTCATATGCAGACATGTACAAAACCTAAGAGATTGAAAACCACATGTCGATCATTCCTCAATGGTAAAGGGGAGTATGTTTTGGATGATTATTATAACACCTATATCAACGTTTATTGCTTTGAAAGGAGAGCCTATCTACTGTTGTGTTTTGTCTGTGAGATATTTTTCATAATTTGTGAGTTCTACCGACAATGGGAGAATTGGGAACACACTTTTGACAAGAAGAAAAGAAGGAAAATCATCTCTATTCCTTTCAAATGTATGGTTTTAGTATTAAAAGCATCAACCATTTAATACAACTTGATAGATGTATGAAGGGATGGGGGTAGAAAGATGTAGAATAAATCCATGGGTTGACCCTCATGGTCTTTTTGCGACACATATATTAGCCAACAAGATTTGTTTTTCATTTCAAATGCAGGATAAACTAGTAGAAGGTGCAGGTGGCAATGAGAGTTTGAGTAATAGGGAAGCACATTATAACCCTAGGAATGATTTGAACAGGTTGGAATCCTTTGACTTGCGCGAATTCTCTGCACATAATAGCTTGAGCTATAAAAAAATTAAAAAATGGGGGGAAAAGAAAGCTTTTGAAGGAGTAGTGGTTCCTAATTGTCATCACCTCAGTACAACTAGCGATGGTAGAGGAGGAACAGTTACTCAAGATGGACGAACCACCTCAAATTATGGGAGAGATCCCTCTGCCACCATCCCAGATGTAGTAATTAAGGATTCCATTGCTAATCCTTGAGGGGGTGATGACAATGAGGATCCCCATAGAGAAAATTAAATATCATTACGGCATGTTTCTTCCATGGTCCCAAAAAGGAATAAATTCCCCAATCTCAAAAAGGGGAAGTCATTCATGGAAATTAATGATGCTCTAGAATATTTTCCTGACCTAGAATTCATGCAATTAGAGAATAACTTGGTGATTTTTACAGAAGTGACATAGCCACATTTACCTAGCTTTGAAGATAATTCGATCTCACTCGAGTGGGGCATTTTTATTTTGGATACCAAAAAATTGCATATCAAGCGAGTCAAGGTAAAAGGAGAAAGCGTCATGGAAGAGGAAAACATAGAAATTAATGCAAAGGATATAGGGATTGATGGTTCCTAGAAGATACACCAAGCAATTGTAGATATGCTAAAATATTTGATAGAAGAGCAATGAGAAGATAATAGCATACTAAAGAAGAGGGTTTTAGAATTGGAGGTTTTCTTGGATCCAATACCCCTATTTACCAAGAATTTGGCTATTTCAGAGCCTGGAAATTAGTAGGAGGATGTGATTGAAAAGGATCCCAATACTAAGTGCACCCAAAGCTTGATAAAGGGCGTAAGGAATACTATATCCATTAATATTGAGAACAAGTTAGAGATTATGTTTGATCTGTGGGAGTTATTGCACAGGTCCTCTATGTTGAAGAACAAGATACATAACCTAAATGGATTCCTCAAAAGTGAGTTGTAGAAGGATGGGGAGTTCATCATAGGACTATTGGATTCCTTCATTAGAATGCTGTGAAACATGACCTTGCAAAGAAAGAAGGTAGAGAACCTTCCCTCCAACTCTCGATTGAGGAAAATAAGGTAAGGTTGGGACTATTATATTGACATCCTTCAACAATCCTTGATGACTTGTGATATACTAGACGGGAGAGGAGCCAATGTCTTCATGAAAGTAGCCTAATCTCTCCAGATATTGGGAGCCTCATCCATGATCTGAGATAGAAAGTTGATCCCTGAGGTGGAATTTAAGGAAGAAGTATAAGTTATCAAGAATTCCTTGGGGAATGAATTTGATATCCTTACTTCTTTCCCTAAGAAGTTCATTTGACATTGGATGACCGAGATGGCATCTGACAATGCTAAACAACTAGTAAGATTACAAGATCACTAGGTGGAAGTGAGCAGAGTCAAGAGTGAGGTTTTCTCACTAAGGGTAAAAGAGGAATTCATGGTGGGCCCCCATAAAGAGTTTATAAATATTTGGGTAACCAACACCATTACAGTGGTTGTCAATGACCCAAGAGATGGCTGTGACAGTTAGGTTTTACAAAATATAGTTCACCCACAACTATCTTATGCACAAAAGAAAAAGAAGCAGAGAGGGAACCATCCCTAGCTTGTTTTCATAATTCAAAATCCCACTCTTTCCATTCAAAATTTCCTTCCTTAACTCTTTGTCGATGGTCTTATTTAGCTACTTGAGTTGACATTGAGTCATTCCCCTCCTTTTTTTCTTTTCAGGTGCCAATTGTTTATTTTATGGTTCGTTGGAGCCACATCCTAGCACATGAGAGTGAATGCATTTTAAATTTATTATTTAAGGGTATTTTCAACAAAGGCAAAGTGCCAAATTGATCATTGACAATCTTAAATTGATTATTTTTTGGATTCATTTTTGTTCCAACCAAAGAGCTATTTATAAGTTTCATGCAACAAACATCTTCTATAGTGATGTTCCATTTTCCTCAGAATGTGGGCATATTAATATTTTCGAACTCAGTTGATATGAATGAATTAATCTATTAAATCTCTTCATCACTACCATTGTATCTTTTGTTTTCTATGTCCTTTCATGAAGCTATGGTTCTTTAATGATGTGTGAGAAAAGTATAAGGGGATGGTTGTGAGTGTGATTTATCTTCTCTTTCATTTACAAACAAATGTTGTATTTTATCTTTATCCTGGTTATCAACCTACCTACCTGGTCTTATCTCAGGCATTGAAATGAACTTTATATGAATGTATAAAACTATAAAAGAGTGAATTGCTCCAAAAACATTTTAATTACACTGTCTAACCATCCTCAAAGGAGCATTCAAATAGGAGTACCACCTCTATAAAAATGTAGAGGATATCTTCAGGACCACATAAGATCATTCTATGAGGTTGATTTCCCCATAAAGGGAAAAAAGATCAGCGAAGACATAATTTATTAGGGACCCATAAAAATTTCTTCTTAAATTCCGTAAAAAATAGGTGTTTTTGGTTACATTTTTTATGAGACCCAAATTTTATAGCTATTTTTACTGAGTAAAAAGTTAATTCAAACTACTAAACAAAAGAGGATAGAAAGACATTAGGATTTCAATGTTAAAATTTAGTCCATATGATTTAGATGTTGATTTTATTGATATGATATAAATGTTTTTTATGATTATTGATTAGCAAAATGAAAACTAAAGGTACAAAAGAATCATATACAACAATTTTTATCATGTACCCTTTAACATTTTCTCGTTGTACCTTAATTTCATCTCTAATTTTTTCTCTAATGTTGTTAGAATCATTCTTAATTTTCTATAAATTTTATGAGCATAAGCTTGTTACAATAGTCTTACCTATTTAATTACAATTCCAAACATGAATATACCATGTTGTTTGGATATACCATGCATACATTCATAACTATGATAATTTAATTCCATACATAGCATTAAACAATCTAGAAAAGAAATTAAATGTATACCAATACATAAAATAAATAACATTCATGTAAAAAAAAATTATGAACATCCACATTCAAAAACTTATTATTATGGAATAGCCTTTCAATTGGTTGTAAATTAATGAAGGATGTACCTCACAACCTTAGGTTTTCTATCACACTAAATCTTTCTATAACAGAGGCCACCTCTGAGCTAAGGCTATCATTCCACAATGGTGAATATTCTAAGGAAATTTCTTTAGTCCAAAACTCAAACATTTATTTTGTGTCGAAAATATCTCTGTACAACTATCCCAATCAACAAATGCTCTTCCCCTTTAGCCTACACAATACAAGGAATGGGATCCCCTTCTATGCATGCAAACCCTCAAGCTACTCTAATTCCCTTCCAGTGCTCTAGCACATGTTGATAAGGGAATCTCACTTTTGGGACTCTACCGATTCTCAACTATATGTTGCGTTTTCTCTCACAATGAACAATAATAAGCAACACCAATTTACCATGGAAATTTGCATCAATAGGTGAGGAATCTCATGTTTCCTCTCTTTTCCCCCTTTGTAAGGTACCAGCAAGAATATCCTTGGAGTGATTGGAAGAATGATGAATGAATGATGCTCTAACTCAGTTTCCCACATTTTATTCGATGTTCCCAACTTGCCATGTGGCTCCTCATGAATTTCACTTTGCACCCTTTAATCCTAGGAAGGCTAGGGGCTTAAGCTATATAACTGAGTGAGGTCCTCTCCATTAACTCCCTTTCACTTCCCCCACTTACGGTATCATAGCCCACCTTCTCTTCTTTGTCCTTCTTAATTTACAATGTTTATGGATTTTTATATTATATTCAATCTACATCATTACAATATCTTTGATCAACCTAAACCATGTTAATCTAGCTTCTAGTCACTTCATCTATAAAACTTATCCTTTGTTTCTATCGTAAAACTTCTAGAGTTGCAGATAACTTTGGTCTTTGGATTTTAATTGTGAACCATTACATATTAGGGAGGAAATAGCTACTATATAACTTGTCTTGCTTATATTAAAGCATAAAACTAGCATAGCCACTTAACTTGTGGCCTATGAACAACAATAGGTAAAAGTTAAGCATTATGAAAAAATTATCTGTTAATTTTTCTCCATGCTTAGTTGTAATCACTTCCATGCATAAGCTACCAGTTATTTTTTATAATTCTTTTTTTTATAATTGTTTATTTTGAATTTTGAATGACACCTATAAATTCAGCCTAGAGAATACACTTGTCCCATCCTCCTTCAATCTAGAAAAAGCATAGATGGTAGTCCACCCCGAATTCTAAGATATAAACACCTATTCATATAATAAACATTATTATAAATTTGTAAGAATGAATTATAAATTTATAACAAAGAAACCATCTTCAATAAAATGTTACAAGAATACATCGATTGCTTGATATATTTAAAACCCTTTCCAACTTTTGTGCGTTCAAAGAATGCATAATATCATGTTGATTCTATCGAAAACAAGGCAACTTCATTGGGAAAAGTAGCTTTGGTAAAAAAAATGAAGAAACGAGATACCATCGCTTCTAACTTTATGGATTTAAACCACATCAAACAAATTTTAGCATAAAACTCATCCTCAAAAAAATTTTAGCATAAAACTCATCCTCAAAAGCATGCAACAGAGCATAAGAAAGCTCACAAGTCTACAAGAGTGAGATATAGCGGTGGAGGTGGAGGCTTCACTCCTCTCGTAGATACAAGGGTGGAGGTGGAGGTTTCACTCCCACTCGTACCTCCCATTGCCTCCCACACTTGACATGTTAAATGGTAGAGTTGTGTGGAGTATGAAGCAGCTCGACTCTGGCTTTGTTGTGTGGAATTTGAACTGGATTGGCCCTATTGTTTTCTGTGAGAGGAACTCATAGTTCAACGATAGAAAATGTCAACCTTTAAGACAGTGGTAATCCCTTCATATCGAAAATAGTGCGTTTGATTTCTTCCAAGTCAAAAGACAGCGTCAAGTACTCCATACCCATGTAAATATTGTGCTTGTGTTGAATACAATGAAGTCAAACTCAACAAAATCAAAGCAAGAATTTCGCTGATAGCCTTTAGTCACCTTACATGGGTTACGACTTAAGATTAGACGACTCCCTTACCTTCTCCAAATTCGTCAAAATATAGGTTTGAACTTTGAAGTGCTTATAAATTCAGCTTTACTTCCCGTCTCACAAATCATTCACCTTTACTTCCATCTCTCATTTCCTTTCCCCCCTTCCCCGCCAGCCAATATCCCGTTACATTTAACTCTATAGACATATTCGTTCATTAGTTTATTATCTTCTCAGGGTACACTGGAATTTGTTTCTATTGTCCACTCCATTAAAGCTGAGGCGTTATTGAATAACATGGCGGCCAGAGTGGTAAATGCCATCATCATATGCGTTTTGTTAATATCTGCCCTCTTTCCAAGTGCAAGCTGCAGGCCTAATTTCCTCCACGAAGCTACTACTTACTCCGAAATTAAGGACACCTCCAATACCAAAAACATCTCTGAAACTTATTTCAAGAATCTAATAGAGCGCCCACCATTGATATTAGTTTACTGGATGACAAGCTTCCAAAGATCGGTTATACTCCCTCGGCTCCTTCGGCCTGCCATAACATGGTGATAGACACCGTCGGCGCTGCACGTTATAGTTGTTGATTCAGATTAAGTTGATAAATTATTTCCCTTAAATATGACATCACATTAGAAGAAGAGATATTCAATAAGCTCCAAAGTCGGTTTTCAAGACGAGGTTATACGCCCAGGATAAACGTGAACCAAAGTGCCCCGCTTTTCAGGCGATTTTCGGTACAAAACCGGTTAAAAATTTTGGAAAATTGTTATTTTCATATTTTTGTAATTTCAGTAAAGATAAGATTGTCTGTTCTAAACTAATGATCCAATTTTAAAACTACTTAGATAAACTGAATTGCAATCCAAACACTCCAAATCGCAATTTTGACCATTACTATACAGAATTCCGGCCAACAAATCCAGGACGTTTACTCCTGAGGTTATATAGTTGCAATCTTATCTAGGAATAGTTCAAGATTACTCTACATGCCCGCTCGTTTCATTACTTTCTGTGTTGATCGATTTACATTAATCCATAATTATGAACTTTACATGAAAGATCGACATTTTCACGAAAAGTAGTTTCAAGAAGGTTAAGCCTTGTACTAATTTGTGAAAGAAAAACTGCGTATTTACCTCTGTTTTTATAAATAACGTCGTTATCCGCTTCAAGGATTATGGGGAATTATTTTTATGGGCATAAATTCTCAAAGCGCCAAGCAAAACTACTTGAAAGTTGAAAGCACTAGTGGTGGAAGTATTATTGAATTAATTGGAATTCTCTGTATGTTGTTAAAAGTTAAAACACATCAACGTTTTGGATTTTGTGGGTAATTTGTAGATTATTTAATGTTTCCAATCTCGTTTATGTTTTCTCTTCCATTGTCAACATCTCTGATCAACTGAAGGTTGGAGGCAAAAATAAAACAAAGATAATGCGGAATGAGCTACGGCTCTTCAATCTTTATTCATAAACGGAGATCAAGTGATGTAATACAAACAATAATCTAATGTGTATTTAAACACTTATGGAAAACCCTAAAATCTTTAACCTAGCTTTTGCATGCATGCAAAGCATGCTGTTCCATTTATTAACTGAACGTCTAAATAGGAACTGAATGTAAAAGCTAAGTTAACTGAAGTAATTACTATTTCTAACACTTCCTCTTAATTACTACTGCTGATTACTGCAGCTTTTACAATGCCTAAATTATTTCTATGAATTTCAAAAATATCTTTTGCCAATGGATTTGTGAATATGTTAGCCAATTGGTCAATTGATTTACAATGCTCAACACGAACTTCGCCATTGTTCACAAGTTCTCTTATGAAGTGATATATGATATCAATGTGCTTGCTTTTCTGGTGAAAAACATGGTTCTTGGATAGAGCGATTACTGAATTGTTGTCACAATAAACTGTGGTTGGTGCTTCTTGTTTCTGTTGAATACCTTCTAAAACTCTACGTAGCCAAACTCCTTGACATACTACTGATGTCGCTACTACATACTCTGCTTCTGTCGATGAAAGTGTCACAATGGGTTGCTTCTTGGATGCCCATGAAATCACTCCTGATCCAAGATGAAAAACATGACCGGAAGTGCTCTTCCTATCATCCAAACTTCTTGCAAAATCGCTGCCAGATAAACCTGTCAAAACATCATACTCAGTGGTTGAGTATAAAATTCCATAGCTTGAAGTCCCTGCAACATGGCGTAAGATCCTTTTGCCAACTTGCCAATGTGAGTCTTTGGGAGACTCCATGAACCTCGAAATCAAGCTGACAACAAACATAATATCAGGTCTCGTAGCTGTATGATACATGAGACTTCCTACAGTCTCTTAAACAATGTTGGATCTACATTGGGATTGTCATCTTCTTTGCTTCACTTTGTACCTATTGCCACTGGTGTAGGTGTCGTTTTGCAATTAAGCATTTTGAATCGCCTAAGAACTTCATTAGCATATTTATTTTGAGAGATAAATATACATTTTTCTGACTGTTCTACTTCTAAGCCAAGAAAGAACCTCATTAATCCAAGGTCTGTCATCTCGAACTCTTTCTTCATAGCTTTCTTCAACTCATCTACTGAGAGGTCACCTATAAAAATCAAATCATCAACATACAAACAAACTATTAAAATCTGTCCTTGTTGATTTACCTTTGTGTAAAGTGTTGGTTCGTTGCTGCTTCTGCTAAAACCATTTTTTATCAGATAATCTAATCAATTCTATTGTACGAAGCTCTTGGAGCTTGCTTGAGCCCATATAGAGCTTTCTTCAACTTGTAAATTTTCTCTTCATGTTCTTTTATTTCATACCCATGTGGTTGCTCCACATAAATTTCTTCTTCAAGAATTCCATTCAAGAATGCCGACTTGACATCCATCTGATACACTTTCCACTTTTTCTGTGCTGCAATTGCTAGGACTGCTCTTACTGTGTCCAATCTTGCCACTGGTGCAAAATTTTCTCCAAAATCGATTCCTGGTTGTTGCTAGAAACCTTTTGCTACTAACCTTGCCTTGTACCTATGAATCTCACCTTTTTCATTGAGTTTGGTCTTATAGACCCACTTCACACCAATGGGTTTCTTATTCTTTGGCAAGTCAACTAGATCCCATGTGTCATTTCTCTCAATGGAATTTATCTCTTCGTCCATAGCATTTACCCAATGCTCTTGTTTTATAGCCTCTTCATAAAACACAGGTTCACTAGCAATAAAAACATAATTGGTATTTGCATCCAATTCATCACAAATATATGTCAATCTTCTAGTCTTTTTATTGCTTTGATCATATTCATTACCTGATTTCGGACTTGATGCTTCACCTCGAACTGAGTTTCTAGGTGTTCTTTATGGAGTATTTGCTATTGGTGAAGATGCTACTGGATCTTGTTGTCCAATCATCTCGTCATCTTCTCCATCTTCTGGTTGGGGTATTGCAGCTTCCACACCCTTGTCTATGGTTCCATTCCATGACTCTTCCTCCTTGAACAAAACATCTCTGCTGAGAATAACCTTTTTGGTAATAGGGTTATACAGCTTGTAGGCTTTAGTTGGTTCACCGTATCCAAGAAATATACATTTCTCACTCCTATCGTCTAGCTTTTTTCTTAACTGTTTAGGAATATCAGCATAAACAATACAACCAAATACTCTGAAATGAGAAACATTACAAGTCATACCTGACCATGCTTTCTCTGGTACTCTATTCTTCACAATTTTGGTGGGAGATCTGTTCATCACATGAATAGTACAAGCCACTGTGTCTCCCCAAAATTCATGGGACAAATTTCTTCCTTTCAGCATGCTCCTTGCCATATTCATGATGGTTTTGTTCTTGCGTTCTGCAATACCATTCTGCTAAGGAGTATATCTTGTAGTGAATTGCCTCTTGATTCCATGATGCTTGCAGTAATCATGAAATTCCTTTAATTCATACTCTCCCCCTCCATCAGATCTCAATACTTTGAGTTGATAACCACTCTGTTTTTCAACCAGAGCCCTAAATTCCTTGAACTTGCCACAAGTTTCAGACTTTTGACGAAGGAAATACACCCATGTTTTTCTATTGAAATCATCAATAAATGTAAGGAAATAAAAGCTTCCACCAATCGATTAAGTTTGCATTGGTCCAACTAGATCAGTATGAATAAGTTCTAGAGGTGCATGTGCCCTTCAAGACATACCTTTAGGAAAGCTATCCATGTGCTGCTTCGCAATGATGCAACACTCACAACTGCTTTCTGGCTCCTTCATAGGGGGTAATCCCTTTACCATCTCTTTCTGTTGCAAAAACTTGAGACCACCAAACTGAAGATGCCCATATCTAAAATGCCATAACCAATAATCATCCATGCAAGTGGCTTTTTGAGCAAAAGAGGTTACCTTGCTGCTGCAATTCATGACTAGTGGATACATCCTATTCCTAGTCACTTGTATTTTGATGATCAACTGTAGATTTGGGGGTTTGTCATAAATTTCACAGTCTGATCCATCAAAGACAAGTTTGTACTTATTTTCGGTGAGTTGCCCAATGCTAAGCAGATTATGCTTCAATCCTCGAGCATAATAGACATCTGAGATTGTCTTTTTTTGGCCTTGTTTGGTCAGAATGTTGACCACTCCTTTTCCAAGAACTGGAACTACCTCATCCATGCCAACTTTGACCTCTGTCCTCACTGATTCATCTAGGTCTGCAATTAGACCTCTGTCACCTGTCATATGGTTACTGTAGCCACTATCTAAAAGCCAAAGTCCCTTTGGGATTTTGTGTGCAGCATGACATGTAAGAAATAACATATCATCTTTATCCTCATAGGTATTAGTCACATTAGCATTATGATTTTCTTGATCAGCCTTTTTCTTTTTGCATTCATGAGCATAATGCCCAAATTCATTGCAATAATAACACTGAATATTAGATTTATCTGACCTTTTTTTGTCGCAGTTTTTGCCTTCATGGCTATGATGGTGATCTTGATCTCCATTGCCATTACTTCGGCCACTTATGCCTCGTCCTATTGATCCACCTCTGCCTCTGCCTCTTGAGAATGAGACATGTGCTTTAAAATCATTCTCCAGAGAGGATTCTTCATTCCCGTTGAGTCTGGATTCGAATGAAAGTAAAGATCCGGTCAACTCGTCTATAGAGAGAGTACTTAGATCCTTTGCTTCTTCAATTGCTGAAACTTTCAACTCAAATTTCTGGGGTAGGGATCTCAGAACCCTTTCAATCACCCTTTGATATTCCATCTTTTCACCATAGATATTAAGCTGATTAACAATACCCATGACTTTGGTCATGAACGAATCTATTGAGTCTGATTCTTTCATCTTCAGATCTTCAAAATCTCTTCTCAGATTTTGGAGTGTAGCTGTCGGTACCTTACCAGCACCCTGATAACTGGTCGCCAAGGTATCCCATGTTGCTTTGGCATGAAATGACGCTGATATCTTTGGCAATACACTGTTATCCAAAGTGTTCATTATGAGATGCAGTGCCTTTGCATTCTTCTTCCTGTGCGCTCACAGGACATCCTTTTCTGCGTTTGAAAGGGCTTGAAAAGTTGTATCATCTGCAGGTTCGGAATAGCCATACACGACATATTCACATGCATATTCTAACATGAGATAAATCGCCATCCTTGTGTCCCAAACATCATAGTCTTTTTTCCGTGTAAGAGGAGAAATATGAGATTGATTGCTGCTAGAAGCCATAGACGTTGCAGTGTCCTTCACTAGCTTTATTCAAAATAATCTCCCTTCCTCTTTTTTTAAAAACAAATAATAATTCTCCCTCTTAAAAAAAATTTGAAAAATATCTTCAAATATCTTCTTCTCTTATAAAAAGAAAAAATTCTTACTCAATAACTGCGTGAAAGTCAAAAAAGAATCACATGAAGTAAAAAACCTTTTTGCACTTGTCCAAAATGCCGGCTTGTTCCAATTACCGCTTTTTATCCTAAAAAGAGGCCACGGTGAAATATCATTTTTTTACCTCGTATCTCCCCAAACTACTGTGCTTTAGACTATAGTGCGCGATAGTTCCAAAATTACCGCACTGTGGACTATAGGGAGGGCGTGGTAGTTCCAAAAACTAGTTTGTTTGTTTTTTTAAATTCTCCAAAAAAAAAAAATTGTGTAAAAATTCTTCAAAAATAAACTTACAATTCTTCAAAGCTACAGCTTTGGATTCAACAGAAATTAATGCTACCAATTTGATCTTCTCCTAAGTTTTGATACCAAACTGAAGGTTGGAGGCAGAAATGAAACAAAGATAATGCGGAATGAGCTACGACTCTTCAATCTTTATTCATAAATGGAGATCAACTGATGTAATACAAACAATAATATAATGTGTATTTAAACACTTATGGAAAACCGTAAAAGCTCTAACCTAGCTTTTGCATGCATGCAAAGCATGCTGTTGCATTTATTAACTGAACGTCTAAATAGGAACTGAATGTAAAAGCTAAGTTAACTGAAGTAATTACTATTTCTAACAGTATTATTGAATTAATTGGAATTCTCTGTATGTTATTAAAAGTTAAAACACATTAACGTTGTGGATTTTGTGGGTAATTTGTAGATTATTTAGTGTTTCCAATCTCATTTATGTTTTCTCTTCCATTGTCAACGTCTCT
Source organism: Larix kaempferi (assembly GCA_027924585.1). Taxonomy (NCBI): domain Eukaryota; kingdom Viridiplantae; phylum Streptophyta; class Pinopsida; order Pinales; family Pinaceae; genus Larix; species Larix kaempferi. The sequence continues at coordinate 1,471,402 of BSBM01001167.1, forward strand.
GATCAACTCTTCATCGTCTTTCTTGAGTGTTTTGATATATACAGCGACAGCCCCGCTACCGTTCTTCTACCACATTTTCTCCAATGATAAATATTTCAATCCATAAAGAGGATAGAATATAAAACATAATGAAGAAATAACCATCTCGATAACTAATACAATTACAACTTAAAATTGACCATGGAAAAGTTCCAAACACTATCATAATCTACTTTTTTTTTCTTCATCTATGCTTTTTCTTAGATTAAAGGATGAAAATTTTTCAATGGATACTTGTTTATATCTTAGAATTTAGGGTGAATTGTCATCTATGCTTTTTCCTAGATTAAAGGATGATGAGACAAGTATATCCACAATGATTTTATGAGTGTCGTTCAAAATTCAAAATAAACAATTAAAAAAATAAAATAATTGGTAGTTGATACATGGATACTCATAAATCATACATGGATAATAGTGGCTACATGGATAACTCATAACTCATACATGGATAACAGGTAGGTAGTTACAGACAAACCATTTAACTAAAGAAGGTAAGATGTGAGTACAACTAAGTATATTGGAAAACAAGTAACACATAACTTGTTCATAACACTTAACTTGTAACCTATCTGTGTTCACTAACCACAAGTTAGGTGGATGTGCTAATTTATCTTTTGGGAAGTTACTTCATATTTTAGGTCAATTGTAAGTTCTTTGAGACTCATCACACTGGTAATTAAAATATTTAATTATTTATTTTAAAATTTTTTATCAAAATTATTTTAAAATTATAAAAATAATATTTAAACATTTTTAGAAATGTGATATTTCTAGCAACATGTTTATATTTATAATTAGATTAATAATATTAAAAAATAATAATTTTTTTTTTAAATATGATTTTTAAAAACATGTTTATATTTATATTTATAATTACATTAATAATATTATAAAATGTCTCATTTAAATGAGCCATAAATGATTTATTTAAATGAAACATGGTTGATTTATATGTCACTTATTTAAATGGAACATACTAAAAGAGAAAGAAACACATAAACATTAAATTCCTTATGGTTTATGTATTCTATTTTTCAAGTTGGTTTAGTTTGAGCTTAAGTGCAAAGAAGACACATAAATGGAAAAAGTATTTGGAAATAGAAGTGCATTATTATGAAATTAAAATATATCATAGGGTTATAATTTCAATTCAATCTATTAAAGTAATTTATATTTATATTTTCTTTTTGTTTAATCAATTTGGAAATGCTATACTATTTACATGTGATATTCAATTTTCTATTTTCATAAAAATGTGATATTCAATTTTCATAAAATGTTATTGTATGGTTGATACTACTATAGTCTTATACTAATATTTTTTATTGGTTGTACTATTATTAAAATATCAATTATAATATCTTGGAAATAATATTTAATTTAATTATAACATCTCCATTAGGAATGTATAATCCTTATTATGGGTAACCATATCCCACTCGAAGGCCAAATATTACATAGAGAGGTTATGTGTGGTGTCAAGAGGTTTTTATCACCAACGAGATATGAAAGGTATCTTTAAAAATTATGGTCAAGTTTCATCTCCAAGCCAAAATTAAATCCCCAACACTTATACCTAGAGTTCAATACTTCCTAATGGTGTCCATATCCCCACTGTGTGGTGACATATCCTCTCACTAGTAGTAGTAGTGGTTGATGCAAATAGTGTCCAAACACTCGTAATGGTGCCAATATCCCTAGTGAGAGCCAAACATAACCTCAAAAGGTCATGTGTGGTGATTTGAGGCATCTTTCTTAGTCCTAGATGCCTACAATTTTTTTGTAGGGCCTATGTGCAAATTTTCCATCCCTGGCCATGTATATAGTCCTTATAATCATACTTGGTGCTCAAAATATTCTATTTGCATCCACATCCCCATTAGAAGGTAAAGGATTCAATTGGGAGGTCATGCATGGTGGTTTAAGGTGCCATTCTTTTCCTTCGATGCCTCATAGCTTCATTTGGAACTTAAGGCTTAGGTTACCCCCTTAGCTATGTCTAGTAACACACATATTATGCTCAAAAAATCCTCATGGATTCCATATCCCCACTTAGACTTGTAACATCCCATCAAAACATCATGTGTGGTTGTTCGAGGCATCATCATTACATACCTAAATTCATAATAGCTTACTTTAGGGTTTGATGCCCAAGTTTACTCCCAATCATATCCACAGCCCCATAACCCATCCATTGTGCTCAAAACCCTAATTGCACCCATATCACAACTCATATGCCAAAGATCTCATAGAGTGGTATTTTGTGGTTGTTCGAGGCCTCTTCCGTGACCTTAAACCATTGAAGCTACCATTAAGGTCTACAACTCAATTTGTCCCCCATGGCCATGTCTAGGGACCTAACAAAACTTGTCGTGGCACCCATATACCCACTCATTTACTAAATATCCCCTCAAAAGGTCATATGCAATGGGTCGACATTTTGTTGATGCCCCTTAAGCCCTAAAAGATACATTTAAGGCCCGAGGCCCAAATATCCTTCCATGATCATGATTATATCAAGATCAAGGCTCTATGATCTATAGGTCTATTACTCAAAAAGTCCTAATGGCACTCATATCTTGACTTGGAAGTGAAGGACCCCCCACCCTAAGAGTTCATGTGTGGTGGTTTGATGCATTATTCTTGTCTCCAGATTCCTAAAAGATTCCTTGATGGCTTAAGGCCCTAGGTTCCCCCTTCCACCATGTATAGGCCTCATGACACACCCACATTGAGCTCAAAATGTTCTATAGTACCCATATCCCCTCTGAGGATCTAAATATCTTATAGAAAGGTTTTATGTTATTTGATGTCTCCCTCATTTTCCTTGAGTCGTAAAATATACCTTCTGTGCTTAAGGCCAAAATTTTCTCCTCCTATAATAGTCAAGGCATAGATGCCCATACTTGGTGCTCAAAACCTTATAATAGCACCCATATTAAACATGCTCAAGGGAAAAGTATGGCATTGAGAGTTCATCTATGGTGGTTCAAGTTACTATTCTTGGTGCTACGTGCCTATAATATTCCTATAGGGCTCAAGGTCCAACTATCCTCCCCCAACCATGTCCAAAAACAATATGCCCACTCAGAGGTTAAAGATCCCCATAGAAGGTGATGTGTGGTAGTTCAAGGTATTTTTATTGAGATCAACGCATATAATTTTCTTTTCTTTTAGAACCTAAGGACTAAGTTTCCTCTGTAGACCATGTCCAAGGACCTAGGACCAATCATATGTTTTGCATGCTAAAAAAAACTCTCAATGACACACATATCCACACTTACAAGCCAAAGCTCTCCTACTATGTTCACATCTAGTGGTCCAAGGTGTTATTTCTTTTCCAAGATGCCTAGAATCTATCTTTAAGCGTTGAGATCCGAGTTTCCAACCTAAATCATGTACACCGCCCCAACATCCATACCTAGCACTCGAAACATCCTAATGACACCCATATTATTATTGCATGTTCAAAATCCTCTCCAAAGTTCATATGTTTCGAGTGATGACGAATGGTTAATAACGAAACAAAGTATTTTGAATAATGACGTCAGTTTTTACAATACTTGCTAGGTCGATCTCCACGTAGAGTTCATCACACGTTAATGGCGTGTATCATCTGAAAACCTCCATCAAATTTGACCGTTACGGTTGAACGTATCGAAGAAAATGGGCTTTTTTTTGGTGACGGATTATTCGAATTTCCAGAAAGATCGCCTCATGACCCGTCAAATTCCATCCCTGCCTACCACCAAGCGCTGCACATTATCTGGCCATCATTGATCCTGCAGGTTCACTCGATAACAATTTACAATGAGAGCAAGCTTATATCTTTGTGACGAAACCATTCTATTATCAGTACTCTGTATTTGTACTTTTGTAGTTTGTAGTTGATTAGTTTTAGTATGAGAAGTGGTACCGTTGATGTGAGCCCAGCAGAGACAACCATGGAGAATTCAAGTGACAACAATCTGCTGGATTTGTCAGAGAACTGTATATTGGACATTCTGTCCTTCACTTCTCCAAGCGACGTCTGCAGACTCTCAGCCGTCTCCAGCCTCTTGACATCTGATGTCAGCCGATGGTGACTCCCTTTGGAACAAATTCAATCTTCAGCAAAGCTAAGAGATCCTGCCCAGAGCCGTCACCTTCATCTCATTGGCTTCAAGGAGAGAACTCTATTTTCACCGGAACGTTATATATTCCTGAGTAATGTCTTCATTATCATGAATTCTGAAATATTGGCTTTGGTTGCCATAATCATGTGACATAACGCCAGCTATCCCTTCATTCACTCATGATATTTTTCTTGAGAACGCATTCAAGAACATTTGTATTAACTATTCAAATATTTACATATACAAACAAGACATCCGAAGGCTATAGAATTTCTGAAATTTAGGGCTAAAGCATTCCAGCTATATGATACAAAATTTGTGTAGCCTCGCAATAACTACTTTTAGCTTTTTTACAACTTAGTATCTTTTAGTGAGAGATACAACTATTCATTTTTTGCCAATAACATTAACATGTAATAAAAAAAATATGAAGGGATACTTGAATATCTAGCCTTACTATTGTTGTTGATGTTGTAATGTGTTGTTGATGTTGTAATATCTTTTAGTGCTTTCAAGTCCATAGACATCTTAGTTATCCTATATGGAAACTATTTGTATTTATATATAATTTTATATTTTTTTCATAGTTTATTTTTTTATAAGTCATCTTAAGATAGGGAGGCATTATGGTATATTTGTGCCATGTCTTTCATATGCCAAATTTTTTCAAATTCTATGTACTCAAGTCTAAACTTAGAGGGAACCATACGTGGTTTTTCATATAGTGCTAATTTCAAGATCAAATAGTGGAATCTCATCTAGTCAATGCTAATTTGAAGTAAATCAAATCAAGTAACAATAACATGCCATGGAAGATGATTCATCTAGCCAACTCTCGGGATGAGCTTCAGGATTTTTTCATAAATTGTTATGAGGATATCGTTATTTTCTTTATATTTTATGTGATCATGTTTAAAAGGATTGGAAAATAAAGCATTAAGCATCAATTGCTAGACATGCTGGGAAAATAATAGACTTCAATCAAATATCAATTACTTCAACCTTTTCACCCCAAATTAACATCAATCATGATCTCAAAGAGACTTGGGATTTGTGAACCTAGTATGAGAAACCATGAACATGCCTCCAATCCCACTCATTATTTGCACATGGTGTTTCAGGAGTTCATCCTTCCATATGAAAGAAACCGCCTGACATTAAATTGGAGGAATCAGTATAGGGCCAAAATCTGCATACATTTTTTGGAGGAAACTATTGCTTATATGGATACAGACAATTGTTGGTATGTTAGGTCCTCTTACATTTAAAGATCGTAATTGCAAATAAAAACTCACACCTATTGAGGATGGTGTTTGGAATTGCCAAAGGTGCAATCAACATGTTTATGAATGTGAGTATAGGTACATTTTCCAATTCAACATTGAAGACCAAACTCGCAAAATCAATGTAACTACATTCTAGGATGTTGTAGAACAACTTATCAGCTGTCTACTAAGAAGTTGTTTGACTATGGTTATGAAGGGAATTTATTAAAGACACCACAAACATCTTTGCCAAATTGTTCTTCAATAGTTACTTGTTCAAACTAGTAGTACATGAAGAAACATTTGCCAATCATAAAAAAATCAAAAACATTGTAATTGCATGTGATAAAATGGATAGCATGAAAAATCCAAAAGAAAACATGTATATCCCTAAAACGGTTCCTAAATAGTGAAGGCATGTGTTATGGTTTTTCTTCAAAGCAAGAAGTTGTATTTTGGCTTGCTTTGTACAATTACATATTAAACAAAATGTGGATATTATAAAGTTAGCTTATTTATTTCACAACGTATGCATCCATATCCAACATATCATAAATTAAATTTTCATCTTCTTGAAATATTACTCCCATGTGTGTCAAATTAGATGTTATCAAACAAATTATATGCAATATAGAATTTAATAAGATATATATACAAATCGTTCATTGCTTTCCTTGTAGGAAAATTTGCATATTGCAATAGAAAGCATGGTCAATGATTTTCATCCCGAGGTTCAGAGTAAGAATCAATACAATAATCATCAACATAAAGTCCAAGCTTTAGAAACAAACAAGAGGAGACGAGATAAATGGAACAAAGAAATTGTCACAATCAAAGATGATGACCCAATTGCTACAAAACCATCTACTTCTAGGTTCCAAAAAAAATGAACAACGTGGGAGAAGATATTCTTAAAATAAAGATGGAATAAAGAGACTTCGAGAGACTACAGTGCATACTAAACAACAACCTCTTTTACATTCTACAATAAGTACTCTTCAACAACATGGCCATCCATGTGTTACCTAGTATTTCCAAAAAATAATTGATGCCGTGTCTATCATGCATACATGTACTACTTGTATGGAATCATATCCTAGCATTTTGACTCATCCATCTCTCAATGGACACATTTGCAATCGATGTTATAGATAAACTGATGGCCATCAAGTCTCAAAATGGCATAATATGGACGTAGGTGAATAACCCATTGTACTATCCATACTCAAATTGAAGAAATGCTCATTGCCCATGTTAGCCCAATTTTGTAGGTCAGAAATGCTTGGGGTAGAAAATACAAGTACAGTGGACATACTATTAGTTTACCCCAACAAATTATTCAAATTTCAAATTTCCTTCAACGCCACCTTTTAGCTATTAATATATTGGTTGTGAGGAGGCATGGAATGGAAGGTAAATGTTATGAGTGTTATGTGACTAAATCACATGTCGTCAATGCATCTCTATAAGATACAAAATGAAAAATACTATAGTGATGTCCAACTTGACCACAATACAATTTCATCACTTCAAGAAGCATGCACTAATGTCTCATCTCAACTCCATTCTATTTCTACAAACATTAACATGCCCTCTTGTATAGATTCAAATATACTCGATCTAGATAACCACAATGTTACCTAGGAATCACAAACAATATCTTCTTTTGCCTTCGGAATTCTTAATGTAGAACAAGAAATGGAAAAGATCAAAGAATTTGTTCAAGTTTCATCCAATGCTCCACCTACTATACCTGGTTTTCTATATATCCGCTCACGAGTCAGCAAGTACAACATTGAGGGTCTATTCAACATGGAATTCCCAACTCTTTTTTCAATTGGGGATGCACTACCTCGCCAACCACATATCAGGAACATTCCACTTGATACCTATACAGTACACTTAATGAGATACCATGACAACATATTTGGTAGTCATCCCTACTTTAGATACTACTTGTACAATTTGATTATGCGCCACAGGAATCAAGCTACAACTAAGTTGTTTGTGAAGCAAATCCAAGAGCATAACACACCAACCACAATTGATGATTTGTGCACACATCTACAATAAATTCCTACAGACAACCTCCTAGAACATGTCATGCACTTTGGAGTGCACCTACATGTGACCAAAGCATTCTAGACACTGCGTAGGAGTGAGCTGACAAATATGATCACACAATTTCAATGACATACATTGTTCTTCACTCTCAATGCAACATACACAAAATGGCCACACCTACAAGTAATTATGCAAGAGGATAGCCCTTCTGACCTAGAATCCCATCAACAATTTGGCGTAATCGTAACATCGTTGATAGGCCCCACATTGTGGATGCATACATGCGGGTCAGTGCAAGCTAATGAGGGTCACTTTTGGCAGGTTAGATGCAATAGAAAACTGAAAAAGCAGGCATCCCTCAACTTACTTGGATTTTTTGATTTACTTACGGAAAATATCTTGCATTGAGTAAAAAAGATGAAATGTAGGAAATTGAATCACGTTTCTGAATATATAACTTTTATGTATTGAAAATTTGCATAGCTATGTCAAGTTTCATTTTTCCTAACAGACACTTTTTATTTTTCAGGCAAATGATAAGGTATATGTTTTTGTGGGTAGAGCCTTTGAGGGCCTAAATGATGGAATCAAGCTACAAAAATCGGCATGCATGTAGAGAACACATAGCACTTGTGCGCCATTATTTTTCGAAAATTAAATTAGTAATTTTATAATTTTTTTATAATTGTCTAAGTGATCAAACCTCGAAAATAGTACCTCTTTTGTGGGTAGAGCCTTTGAAGGTCTTAATGCAAAAATCTTGAAATGGGTTTTTCATAGAACGTGGAGGTTAGTGTCCTCTTGTGCACCATACAATTTTTTTTTGAAATGATTGAGAATTGAAAAAGTTATGGAAGAAACACTAACAATGTGTTTCACAAGTTAAGGAGGTAGGACAGAAAAGAAATTGAAAGAAAATAGGAAAAATTAATATTTCAAAATAAAAGTTACATATTTGGAATCTGCAGAAAAAATGCTATTTGTGTCAAAGATTTTGTCAAAAATGAATCTGTGTAGCATATTGTAACGAGTGGCTAAGCACAGGCTTCTCCAGAAACTGGAAGAAATACCCAATTAGCTTTGGTTTTTCATTAACATAGCACAGGTTTGGAATTACCGAAGCAAACTCCAAAACATACACATAGGATTATTGTTGACATGTGAGCATGTGACTCGGCCTGTTTAAATTCAAAAATATTGCCGCTCTTTTAGATTTAAATAACGCGTACGCGTTATATAACTAAATAACGCGTGCGCATTATATCAATACTTAACACGTACGCATTATATAACTACATAACACGTACACGTTATATAGTTACAAAACGTGCTCGCGTTATTCAAATCATAAAATACATGTTTAATACTTGAGAAAGAGGGGGTGTGGAAGTCAAGGGAATTTTTGTTTAATATTTGAGAAGGGGTGGGGAAGGGTCAAGGGAATCTATGGTTAATATTTAATAGGGGTGGGAAAGGGTCAAGGGCTTAGAAGGATGTTGGAAGCTTGAGTGGGGAGAGATGAAGGGAATGAGAACATGATGGGCTACAGGGGGTGAAGGGAAGTGGAGCTTGAGAGCACTATTAGGAGTAGAATAGGTTCTGAAAAGGTATAGGGTTAGAAGTTGAAAGTGAGACTTGAGTGACAAGGGGGAATGGATGGAGGCAAGGGGGATGTGAGAGAGAAATAAAGAATACAAGGGGGGGAGAGACATAGAGCGAGCGAGGGAGAGGGACAATGGGGAGGAATGGATTTGGAGGGAGTGAGAGATAGATGGGGATAGAACGAAATAAGAGATAGGAAGGGAGGGACAGAAAGTGTTGGTGGAAGACATGCAGAGAGTGGTGGCGATGGAGAGAGAGGGAGTGATGGAGAGATTGGGATAGGTTGAGGGAAAGATGAGGGAGGGATAGAAGGTGAGAGACAGGCGATGAGAGAGGGAGGGAGAGAAGGTAGGGTGAGGGATGGAGGGAGAAAGTTGGAGATAGATATGGATGGAGGGGGGATGGGTTTGAGAATGGAAAGTGACATAATGTGTGTGTATGTGTGTGTGTTTGAGAGAGAGAGAGAGAGAGAGAGAGATTGATGGTCGGGGAGAGAGAGACTAGAGGGAGTTGTGAGCATCATATTCTCCATCAGCATCATATTCTTCATCATCATCATCTTCATGACCATCATCGTCATCATCAACATCTTCATCATCATCACCATCATCATCATCATCATCATATTCCTCATCAAATCAACATCTCCATCATCATTATCATCATCATGATCATCATCTAAACATCACCATCACCATCATCATCAACATCTTCATCATCATCACCATCACCATCATCATCAAAATCTTCATCGTCATCACCATCACCATCACCATCACCATCACCATATTCATCATCATTGTCATCTCTAGGTTCCCCATCAACATCAACATCTCCATCATCATCATCTTCTTCATCATCATCATCTTCATCACCATCATCATCATCATCAACATCTTCATCATCATCACCATCATCATCATCATCATCATCATCTTCCTTGAATCAGATCAACATATCCATCATGTCACCATCATCTTCTTCATCGTCATCTAAACATCACCATCACCATCACCATCATCATCATCATCTTCATCATCATTACCATCACCATCATCATCAACATCTTCATTGTCATCACCATCATCATCATCATCATTGGCATTTGTAGGTTCCTCATCAACATCTCCATCATTATCATCTTCTCCATCATCATCATCTTCATCACCATCATCATCAGAATCAACATCTTCATCATCATCACCATAATCATCATCTTCATCGTCATCAGGTCAACATCTCCATCATCATCATCTTCTTCATCATCTTCACCATCATCATCATCATCATCATCTTCATCGCCATCTCCATCATCTTCAACATCTCCATCATCATCACCATCACCATCATCATCATCTTCATGACCATAAACATCTTCATCATCATTGTCATCTCCCCCTTCCTCATCAACATCTCCATCATCATCATCATCATCATCATCATCACAATCTGAACATCACCATCACCATCATCGTCAACATCTTCATCATCATCATCATCAGCAGCAGCAGCAGCAGCAGCATCAGCATCATCATCAAAATATTCATCGTCATCACCATCACCATATTCATCATCATTGTCATCTCTAGGTTCCCCATCAACACATCTCCATCATCGTCATCTTCTTCATCATCATCATCTTCATCACCATCATCATCGTCATCTTCTTCATCATCATCATCTTCATCACCATCATCATCGTCATCAACATCTTCATCATCATCACCACCATCATCATCATCATCTTCCTCATCAAATCAACATCTCCATCATGTCACCATCATCTTCATCTTCATCATCATCATCATCATCATCATCATCATTACCAACACCATCATCATCAACATCTTCATCTTCATCACCATCATCATTGGCATCTGTAGGTTCCTCATCAACATCTCCATCATCGTCATCATTGGCATCTGCAGGTTCTTCATCAACATATCCATCATCGTCATTTTCTTCATCATCATCACCATCATCACCATCATGATCTTCTGAACATCATCATGATCATCATGTAAACATCACCATCACCATCATCGTCAACATCTTCATCATCATCGCCATCAGCATCATCATCAAAATCTTCATCGTCATCACCGTCACCATCTTCATCATCATTGTCATCTCTAGGTTCCCCATCAACACATCTCCATCATCATCATCTTCTTCATCATCATCATCTTCATCACCATCATCATCGTCATCAACATCTTCATCATCATCACCATCATCATCATCATCATCTTCCTCATCAGATCAACATCTCCATCATGTCACCATCATCTTCATCATCATCATCATCATCATCATTACCAGCACCATCATCATCAACATCTTCATCGTCATCACCATCATCATTGGCATCTGTAGGTTCCTCATCAACATCTCCATCATCATCATCATTGGCATCTGCAAGTTCCTCATCAACATATCCATCATTGTCATTTTCTCCATTATCATCACCATCATCACCATCATGATCTTCTGAACATCATCATGATCATCATCTAAACATCACCATCACCATCATTGTCAACATCTTCATCATCATCGCCATCAGCATCATCATCAAAATCTTCATCGTCATCACCATCACCATCACCATCACCATCTTCATCATCATTGTCATCTCTAGGTTCCCCATCAACACAACATCTCCATCATCATCATCTTCTTCATCATCATCATCTTCATCTCCATCACCGTCCTCATCGACATCTTCATCATCATCACCATCATCACCATCATCATCATCATCTTCCTCATCAGATCAACATCTCCATCATGTCACCATCATCTTCATCATCATCATCATCACCATCATCATCAACATCTTCATCACCATCATCATCAACATCTTCATCATCATCACCATCATCTTCATCAACATTATCATCTTTATCATCTTCATCTGCATCATGATCATCTTCATTGTCATCACCCTCCTCCTCCTCATCATCATTATCATCTTCATCTACATCATGATCATCTTCATTGTCATCACCCTCCTCCTCCTCATCATCTTGTGCACTTATGCACTTAGGGATTAATGTTTAGAAGAGGGTCTAAAGGCCTTTATGGGGGAGGGGCTCTAGGAACAAGGTAAGACAGAGAGGGAAGGGGGGAGGGATAAAGGCATAGAGGGTTAGTGATTAAGGGAGAAGAAGGGAGAGAGTGCTATAGGGAGGGATAATGACGAAGATAAAGAGAAGGTGGAGAGATGGAGAGTGGGGTGGTAGAGACATGGCTGAAGGGAGAGAAAGAAACATGAAAGAAACATGTAGGGAGAATGAGGGACAGATATTTAGAAAGAGATAGGGGGTATCTAGGGATTATTGGGAGAGAGCTAGGGGGTATTAAACCATACAAAACATTTGTTTTGTATGCAACCATATAAATTATTAGTTTTCTTTGATTTTGTTCGTTGCCCTAGCCGTGCACCTAACCTATTTATTGTGCTTGACTATATCGCGTTCGCGTTTTTTCACTACATATCGCGCACGCGTTTTGTATTTCTATAACGCGTACGCATTTTGCAACTCCAGAAATAATGGCCTGTTGCTGTCCGAGAGCAACTTCACTCTGTCCGAACGAAAACAATAATCCCGCGATTTTTCGAACAGCACGAGCCCGCGTCTGAAAATTTTCACATTCTACACCAACTCCATCATTTTTTTTTATGCAGGTGCAGCATTGAGGACATCTTTCATGGTTGCTCACTGTGGTGTTGGGTTATATGGCCATATTTGAAGAAAATAATTAGCAAGCTTGAAGAATCTCCAATTGAAGAACACCAAAGATAAGGCCTTTGAAAGATTCATTTTGCTTATATTTGAGGAGCACACAAGATAAGATATCAAGCTTCAAGACCAACAAGGAAGAACTTCCATTTGCTTATTATTGAAGAGCTTGTAATTGAGGAGCAACAAAAACAAACTATATTGAATTGATCATTGTGGTGATGGGGAATGCACGTAACCGAGTAAACAAATCAACAAGGAAGAAGAGATCTCAAGAAGTCATTGAAGAAGAGAAAGAAAAGAAAAGAATATACATGATGAATCGGAGGCTTTCTTTGGAAACTAATCCAAATCCAATTGTAGAGGATACCATGGTTCATCCTATTAATCCACGACAAGAGGGACCTTCAATTTCCACAATAGTTGTTGAACAAGCACCCCATGGAAGTAATCAAGAAGCAAAACGTAGGTGCTCATTAGGGGATGTTTCAATTCCCACTTCAAGTCAAAGTGATAAGTTACCATCTCAAAATGAAGCTCACGAAGAAACACCCAATTTGCTATCCGGATGTGGTTATACAAGCGATGAAGTCAGAGAGGCGTTGGACATTTTGCCTACTGTTGAAGAAGAGAATGTTATCCACACCATCGATGAGGATGTTGGACTTCCACAAGGGGATGTTGGACTTCCACAGACCATGGATGAGGATGTTGGACTTCCACCATCCAACTACCAGGAAGAGAATGAAGGACACCAAGCTACTACTAAAACGCCAGAGCGTCTTGGTGATGCGCTACATGGTACAATTCCAACCCCCTTACCTCCATTAGCAAGCACACATCGAAGAACTCCGAAGCGTATACAAGTTGATGAAAGACTTATGAATTCCATTGAAGGTACGCTATCTAAACGTAGTATTGCTTATCAAACTCAATAGATACTTGATAAATATTTTGTTTCTAAATGTGATGGAGATAAATGTAGATTATTTTTATCATTGTTAAAATCTAGGAGCATGAATGTTGTTAGGAAAAAGTTAGGGATAAAGATGATAAAGAATTTTGAACCAAGTTCTCATATAGTTAAAAGCCTAGTAGATGCATTTGGTAAAATTGGTAAGAACACACGTTCAAAGGACCGTAATGCTGCTCGTCGTGTGTTGTCACAATCAATTGCAGATAAGAACACCAGGGCCCTTCGTATTCTCAGGCCTACATCCGAACTAGTTAATTTGAATGTAAAAACCCTCCGTAGGTATTCTATTAGAAGAGAACATCTTGACACAACCGATCAGACAGATTTTTGGGCCTTTGTTGGTCGGTTGCCACGTCGTGACATGAAGCTAGTTGATGCAGTAAAGGGACTAGTGCACAGTTTTTGGCATGATCACACAAGGCCTTCTTCAAACCGAAAGGATGTACTAAAACTAAGAAGGGGTTCAAAGGATCGTGAACCACATACTAAGCATCTTCTTGATATAACACAGACAGAGCTTTACGAGAAATTTAAGATTGAGCATAGACAATTGAACTTGGGGCAAAGATCTTTTGAGAAATGTAAGCCATGGTATGTTAGAATAAATACTCTTCGTAACACTTGTTGTTGTAGATACCATGTAGAATATGAATATTACTATGAAACATTTTTGTACATTCGTCGTGTGTTGCATATTAACATTGTGCGGGATTGCTCCATGACAATACCACCGACTTCATCAAGCCACACTGAGCAAAACCCTAGTTTCCAAGATGGACCTGCAAGGTGACACATGGGCCACCAGGTAGGAGGGGAGGGGCACCCCTGGCACTATCCCGGTGTGCTGAATCCAACGGAGTCGACGGTTCGTCGATCCGAGCCATGGTCTTCATTCTATGGCTCGTCCTATCTCACTACCAGAAGGCCTTCAGGGACACCTGCTGGATACCTACCGGGGGCATAGAACTCCAGCCATGCAACAAAATCGGGTTCCGGGGAGACCTGCAGGTGTGTCTAGATAGGTTTGGGCTAGGAACACTAGCCATACTTGCCCGGTGGATGATTTTCCAAAGTTGACCCCCGTGTGCAAAAATTGCACACTCCCACACTGATCAAAACCCTAGTTTCCAAGATGGACCTGCAAGGTGACACATGGGCCACCGGATAGGAGGGGAGTGGCACCCCTGGCACTATCCTGGTGTGCTGAGTCCAACGAAGTCGACGATTCGTCGATCACGGTCTTCATTCTATGGCTCGTCCCGTCTCACTACCAGAAGGCCTTCAGGGACACCTACTGGATACCTACCGGGGGCATAGAACTCCAACCATGCAACAAAACCGGGTTCCGGGGAGTCCTGCAGGTGTGTCTAGACAGGTTCGGGCTAGGAACACTAGCCATACTTGCCTGGTGGATTATTTTCCAAAGTTGACCCCCGTGTGCAAAAATTGCACACTCCCACACTGAGCAAAACCCTAGTTTACGAAATGAATGCACAATGAAGCCACTGGTCCATGGGGCGACAAGGGAGAGGGCCCCCTAGAGGTAATCGCACGCCAGGAGACCAACGGAGTCGACAGTTCATCGATCCGACGTCCGGTTTCCGAGTTATGTCGAGTTGCAAGTCGCATGAAAATGCCGTTCAGGGACACTTGGTGAATTTCCGTCCGGGAGCCAAAAAGCAAACGAAGCAGGAAGATTGCGTGCCGTTGGATCCTGCAAGTGTGTGTGGGCAATGCCGACATGGGAACACTGCCGGGAGCCATAAATCCATGATAGTAAATTAATTCATGACAAAAAAAACTGAATTATTCCTTTCAATGGATGTGGTTTTCAATTTCCTATGTTGTTAGGTCAATTTGGCACATTCATTGAAAGAAATTGTAGACTTTAATGATGATCACAACAAGTGTGTTTGTTAAAACCTTGTGAAATAGAGCATCAAAAGACCTACATTGTAGGCCATATAATTGTGTTTGTTTACCTTTTGTTTGATGGACCATGCACAATAAGTAATAAAATAATTTTTGAAGTAGGTCATTTCATTTTTCTGATTTTTTCTTTGGTGGTGTTGAAAAAGACCATTGTTCTTATTGATGGGATTTCATGTGCTTATGATTCTTTGGATAATCTGGACACATACAAGGACACCATTATTAGACTAATTCATTATGAACAATTTAATATGAGTAATCTACATAAATGAATTGAAAAATTAACAAAAATAACAAACAACCCATATACCTTGGAATATAACACAAGAGTGACCATGTTAGGCAATCTTACTTATCTACTTACCTATGGTAATTTAAGTAGACCATTTGGATCATGTCTATTACTAATGATCTCCATTAACTTTTCATATTCACAATGAGGCTTGAAGTATCATACCTTTGATGGGTGCTTCCTTGGCATTGTTTGTAGTTTGAGGTTTGTATCGAAAACTAAGTTTGTAAAGTGGTATATAGATTCACCTAGTCTAATCTTGAAATACATAACCAACCTTCTTCCATGTTTGGTCATCCAGTGTTAGATATTATCCTTTAATAACCATCAAACTGATTACAAGTTGATCACCATTGTCATCTATTAGTGAGACATGAGGGTTTGGTTCTCCTTTAAGGAACATGCCAACAAATAGTGAGTGCCCCATTCATTATCTTTCAGGGAAACCATTGCATATATGTTCATTTTAAAAAACATCAGTTCCAACGTGTGAGTCCACTAAATAGACAAAATGTAATGTATTCATGCTAGTTGATAAGATTTAATCTCATATTCACTAAACTTGGTTGTACAAGATTTGAGACATGGTCATAATGTGGTGAAATGGTTGATTAGTCCTCATCCAACTAGGATAATTCAATATTTATACCTAGAATAATGGGGAGTGATAGAATTTTCTTGTCCATATTTCTACTATAACATTGTTTGAGTTTCAAACTAAATGAAATCCACAAATTCCATGCATTATTCTATGTGATTGATCTACATCAACCACCTCCCAAAAATATCTTTGCACATGTCCTTTCCTTATTGAGTCCTCTTCTCGTCTTCTTGTTCCATCTACAATTATTGAAGAACACCATTCAACAATATATTTTGTGTAACTAGTGAGAGAATTTCTCGTAAACTTCCATTTTTACTTGCAGAATGTAATTTTTATGCACACAACATCTCGATCATGATCCCCTTTCCCACACTCAGTTTCAAAAGTCCTGTAAAGGCAACCTTTACATTTACATTTGCATTAACATGACAACCAAGTCTCAAAAATGAGATTGATGGTGTTTATTCTCATGCAATGTATACAGTTAGGATTAAGACAACTATATAAATCTATGGAATTATAAATGGAGATATTAATCCAAAAGGAAGCCAATGTTGGCCTTGCAAATCTTTTCTTCCCAATGCAAACGAAATATTAGATTCCATTTTGCTATGTTTCCATGTAAAATATATTTGAAAAAAAACATATATTTGGATTATATGGAAATCCTTCTTACCTTTGACATTGTTTGGGATCTGCAGGATGGGAATGAAGTATTTTTTAGGGATTAAGAGGAGTATTCAATTACGCAAACTTATGAATGCCTATTGTGACAAGCAATCCATTGATTTCAACTCCATCACTTTTCTGTTTGATGGATGATGTTTGCAAGGTGAGCAAATTTAACCCACCAATGCGAGATTGCATGCAATTACACTGAGGAAAACCCTAGTTTACGAAATGAATGCACAATGAAGCCACTGGGCCATGGGGAGACGAGGGAGAGGGCCCCGTAGAGGTAATCGCATGCCAGGAGACCAACGGAGTCGACGGTTCGTCGGTCTGACGTTCGGTTTCCGAGTTATGTCGTGTTGCAAGTCGCATGAAAATGTCGTTCAGGGACACTTGGTGAATTTCCGTCCGGGAGCCAAAAAGCAAACGGAGCAGGAAGATTGTGTGCTGTTGGCTCCTGCAAGTGTGTGTGGGAAATGCCGATGTGGGAACACTACCAACACTGCCTCAGGGGAGGTTTTTGCAGAGTTGACCCACCAATGCGAGATTGCATGTAATTACACTGAGCAAAACCCTAGTTTATGAAATGAATGCACAATGAAGCCACTGGGCCATGGGGAGATGAGGGAGAGGGCCCCCTAGAGGTAATCGCACGCCAGGAGACCAAAGGAGTCGACGGTTCATCGGTCCGACGTCCAGTTTCCGAGTTATGTCGAGTTGCAAGTCGCATGAAAATGTCATTCAGGGACACTTGGTGAATTTCCGTCCGGGAGCCAAAAAGCAAACGGAGCAGGAAGATTGCGTGCCGTTGGCTCCCACAAGTGTGTGTGGGCAATGCCGATGTGGGAACACTGCCAACACTGGCTCGGGGGAGGTTTTTGCAGAGTTGACCCACCAATGCGAGATTGCATGCAATTACACTGAGCAAAACCCTAGTTTACGAAATGAATGCACAATGAAGCCACTGGGCCATGGGGAGACGAGGGAGAGGGCCCCCTAGAGGTAATTGCACGCCAGGAGACCAATGGAGTTGACGGTTCGTCGGTCCGACATCTGTTTTCCGAGTTATGTCGAGTTGCAAGTCGCATGAAAATGTCGTTCAGGGACACTTGGTGAATTTCCGTCCAGGAGCCAAAAAGCAAACGGAGCAGGAAGATTGGGTGTCGTTGGCTCCCGCAAGTGTGTGTGGGCAATGCCGACGTGGGAACACTGCCAACACTGGCTCGGGGGAGGTTTTTGCAGAGTTGACCCACCAATGCGAGATTGCATGCAATTACACTGAGGAAAACCCTAGTTTACGAAATGAATGCACAATGAAGCCACTGGGCCATGGGGAGACGAGGGAGAGGGCCCCTTAGAGGTAATCGCATGCCAGGAGACCAACGGAGTTGACGGTTCATCGGTCCGACGTCTGGTTTCCGAGTTATGTCGAGTTGCAAGTCGCATGAAAATACCGTTCAGGGACACTTGGTGAATTTCCACCCATTTTATAATTTAAGCCACTTTTAAATATTTGAACTTCCATATTATTTTTGAAAGAGTATAATATTTCAAAACTCCTAAGGCTGCAATTTAGAGTAGCAATAATGGGGGTGATGGAGTTGAATTTGATCCTATGGAAGATAATGATACTAATATTATTGAGAATAAAGGGATAATAGGTTGATCCATGACACCTTTGTTTGCATGGATGAGGATGCACCTATGTATGAGACCTATGATAATATTCATGATGTACATCTTATTGATAAGGCACACAAAGGCCTATACAAGAGATCAAAGATGAGTCACTTTGTCTACTAATTTGATGTTGATAAAATTGAAGGTATTGAATGACATTTCAAACAATGGTATGACAAAGATCCTAATGTATACACAAGGTTAATATATAAGGTGCCCCATAAGGTTCTTTGTCATATCCCTATAATTCTAGGTTTTTGATGATTGTTTAGGTTAAAAAACATAGCACATTATATGGATTATCATGTACAAAGATAAGTGAAGATGGTATTATATGAGTGGCTACAAATGGTTCTCAATTTACGATCATCAAGGAAATATTACCCATTTTTAAAGAAGAACCTCATAATGTTAGACTTTCATTGGTAGTTGATGGCAATGGGTGTGCATGAGTGAGTTCGTTGAAACCTTGAAAACATTGTATTGCATTTAGTTTGATTAAATTACATGAGCAAGAACTTTGACATAACTTGTAATGATCATCCAAAATCACAAATTTTAATTAGATACCAATTAGTGCATGCATGTAGTGAATTCGTTGAAACCTTTGAATATAATAGTTTGTTCTTTTGACATAGTGCATTCATGAGTAATAGATAATCCACACAAATCAACACATTAGATTGACACAAGTACATGTATCCAAAAGTACATATATATCAAAAAGTATCCAAAAGTGCATGTCTCCAAAAGTACATGTATATCCAAAAGTCTCCAAAAGTGCATGTCTCCAAAAGTGCATGTCTCCAAAAGTACATGTATATCCAAAAGTATCGAAAAGTACATGTATCCAATGAAGTCAATGTACATGTCTCCAAAAGTACATGCACAATAAAGTCAATGTACATGTCTCCAAAACTGAATGTATCGAAAAGTACATATATATACAAAAGTATCCAAAAGCACATGTGTCCAAAACTATCCAAAACTATCAAAACTCAAGCTTTCTCTTGTTCTTTCCCGACGTTGATCCTCTAGGCACATCCCTAGGATCAATGTGCATCCCTGGATCCTGCAAATTAAATATCAATTGTTAAATTCAACTAACTATGTACACTAATACATTAGCTCAACAATTATCAACTGGTGCATGGAAAGTGCATGAAACATTTGGTCACTGAAGGACATCTCACCTCAACTGACAAAGGAGATTGTGTTGCTTGTGTAGCAAATGGAGCCGTCAGTTGAAAATCCAGGATGGTCGAACCAGGGGGGCCAGGGACTGCTCCTGCTGGTGGTGGCTACAATGAAAAAATGTTGAAATAGTTAGAAATGCATGAATAAACAATAGGTCCAACAATAATAAACTATGTAAAGATAATGTTGAAATAGTTACATACCTGTGTGTGATCAGTCGCCACTGCAGATGCGGCACTAACTGCTGCATCAACCATCAATGCGAGGTTCTCAGTAGACAACTCGGGTTCCTGATGCAGTAAACATGCAATTCAAACATTAACAAAAACGATTTATGCACTCGATTTCAAGTTAAACAACAAATATCATCGAAGGATATACATTACCATGGTGTGAGTAAGCCCATGGTCGTGGGCAGCTGGAGTCTTTCTAGGAGTAGAACGCCTCACATACACACGACCCTTGTTCACGAATGGCCTGGAGAGAGATACAAATCCAGGCAATGGGCCAGATGTCTCGGATGGTGCCTACAGTCAACAAGTGTTCATGTAGTTAGACATGCATGATTCAACAAACAAACATGTATTTAAAAAATGTCATTTTTAATTGTTTACCTGGAGCCCAGATGTTTCAGGGGACGGTATGACCATGGGTACTACCTCCACATTACCTTGCCCCAGTGAAGGATCTGCCATCTGCAAGTTTAATAATTGTAAATATTAGACCGTAGATAGCATTAATGAACTAAAATGTAAAGTATGTGGAAATTAACAAATTAACAAGTATTAAAAAACTGAAATTTTAAAATGTTTACCTCGGTGTGAGATACGGCAATAGGTGGTATATAAGATGGGCCTACCGAATGGGTAGCATCATGCCCCCCTGTAGAGTCTGGAACATCCGACTCTGGGGCGTCACTGTCGGCATAAAGCATCAACTACAAGTTCACAAACATAATATATTAGCTCAAACTATATATATGTGTACAAAGACGAAAATAAATGAAGAATTTATTACAATTAACCATCAACATACCTCTCTCAAAAACCCACTGAAGGCAACATCTGAGGCAATACCATAGCAGGGACGACCACATGATGTGCACTCGTGAGGATCAGTACTAGGATGGGGAATAGTCGATGGTCCTGCACTAGTGGATGGTCTTGATGGTCCTGCACTAGTGGATGGTCCTGATGGTCCTGCACTAGCTGATGGTCCAGCATGGTGACGAGCTGGTGTATGTACCACACCAGGGACAGATGTCCCTTCCTCACCCATATGTTGAACCATCATGCCATGGAAAACAACCGCCTGTGCCAAACTCAAAAATGCATCCCGTGTCTGCAGAATAATGCGATGTGCTGGTGGGACATCTGGCCCAGGAAACTGCCTGCAAGGTGCAGGGATAGGGAGATCCTGGTCTCAAAGCCTAGCATTGGGTCGGTTTTAGGGCATCCCCCCACCGATCCCCTGAAACTGTAAGATGTCAAAATAGTTAACGTGTTTATGCAACACGAACTCTGCGTACATCTTTCGAAGGAAATATAAGGGAATTTCCCTATTGTTGTGTGGTGGCATATCAAAAACCATGTACCATCTGTCCATCCAGTTATCAACAAATGCTTGAAACGTGCACCACTCAATGGAGATATGCGGGTTGCTTGCATTTGGGATTTCCCCCGTCCGAGGGTCCCTAAACAATGCAAATATAAGCTCTTTGGATATTTTCAACTTTTTTACTGCATTGTAATCTAGTCCATCAACATATTGTTGTCTTTTTCTTTCTCTATAAGATGCAATATCATATAGGACATTCGTAGATTGTGAAATGGTGTCCACAATTGCATCCAAGGTTGATGCAAGTGAACAGCGAATCCTGTCGCCACCACTAAAAGCTGCACTTATGCCCCTCAATTGGGCAAGCTCAATCAATATTTCGGCATTGGTATCCATAGCCACAACTGCAATAAAGACATTAATACAAAAATCATTAGAAACTTATACATGGTATATAATGACGCCTCTTCAAAATTGAACATGTATTAAATCAAACTCACATAAGCAATTTAATGGCATTCACTTACATACATTTAAAACTTAAAATTAAACATTTGACAATTAAAAAGTAAGTTAGTCAGATTGGCAGAGAGGAGGAGGAGGAGGATCAAGGCAGTGATGAGTTTGTTGATTCAGGCATGGAGGAGGAGGATCAGGGCAGTGATGAGTTTGCATCTATGTGTCTCAATGTCTCATTGTGTTTTGTGATTGTGAATGACAAATGTGTTGTGATTTGTGAATGATCTAATTTCTATTGAATATTTCATATTTGTAATTGTAAATGTAATTTCTATTGAATATTTGTAATTGTAAATGTTAAATTTTATTGGATGATCTATATGTCTATATTTTTAAATTTTAATATATTTTAAAAATATATTAATTCCGGGGGTCACCGTGTCGTACGTGTCATAATTCCTGGGGTCACCGTGTCTAGTGGGGACCAGGGATCAAATTTGAAGGGTGGGGTCCCATTTCACTATGAAGGGCTATGAGATATTGAACACTATTGAAGGGCTATGAGAAATTTATTAATATTTATTCTATGTGTATATATGGATGTGTTCATGTTGCATGGATTGGATTCTAGGTTAACCGAGGCCTTTTTAGAGCAAAGAATGGGGTAATTACTATTTGGGAACAAGTTTTTTATCAAATGTAAATTGCGGTGATGGAAGATATTGAGGGTGCCACATGTTGTGGAGAAAGTAGTATTGATTCCTATGACGTAATAGGGAGTTCAAAAAGTCTGGTTTCAAGTATTGTCATGCGTAGCTCGATTGATTTTTCTCGCGCTAGGGTTGTAGCAACTGTTATGGCCATTACTGTTAACAGGATTGATGGGGTGGAATCCCGTGAAACGATGAGTTCTTTTGTTAAGACGTAGATTCAGTGAAATTTGGTGGGAGTCTTATGTTCATTTTATGCACAAAATTCGATTACTTGATTTTGTTGCATTGTTAACTCTCCTCCTAGTCATAGCTACAATCTCTTATATAATTGTGAAGGTTATCAATCCACTCAATATATTAAATTTGTAGTAGGCCAAAATCATCCACATATTTATTGTACTCACAAATGTTGACATTCCAATTTCTATGTAGAGCGCCCATTAACATTAGATTGTATGGGACATGTTTTTGAGGCATGATGTCATTATCTCATAACAACAAGCTTTTTATCCATAAATATGTCATCTACAAGCCAACGGAATTGTTCCTAATCCTTTATAAAACTTTGTCATAATTATATCAATACCAACATCGCTACCTATTGACTTAGCTTAGAAGATATTACACCTTCGGATAACCAAACCTGATTCCAAGGTTGGTAATCATAAACGTAAAAGCATCATCATAAGGAAATAGCATGTTGTGTTGAGGAAATTCCTTTTTTTCCATTTCCTTCTCAGGATAATATTTGGTTGTGGATCATTTAAAATGTATAATTTATTTTAATATTGGGAAGCTAAATTCAAATTCATTAATATATTAATATGATTTGATTTTTTTATTAATAATAAGTTATTCTTTTCATTTGAAAATGTAATAGTACATCAAAATTTCAATGTTTACTGACGTAGTAAAGTTGAGAGGCTTTATTTTTCAGTGGATACAACAGACCTGTAAATTCATAGGATGTCAAAAATCTAGTCAGCCTTGAAGTTGAGCTCCTCAAAGAAAACGAATTTCTTTAAATATGTTTATGGTAGGCTGGCATTGCCAGCTTCGCTCCGCAAACTATCCTGGAGGACTGGAGGAGATAGGGTAGGTGGAACTTGGAAGTAGCTCAACCATAGTGGAATAGGGGTATAAGAAAAAGCTTGTTTCTATTCATGCAATATTATATATTGATGGTCAGAGCCATGGAAGCATGGAATTCCAGCATTGACTTGATACAACAAAGAAAACAAAAGGTGGAACTCGGGAGCTGCAGGATTGACTTGATACAACAAAGAAAACACAGGGTGTGAGGTTGGGAGCCGTAGACGGTAGGATTAACTTGATACAACAAAGAAAACACAGGGCTATAGGTAGGGGCCACGGGCAGGAGCAACAACCCGCAACATTACAAGAAGTTTATGGATTGTGGATTTTGTCTGAAATGCCAAATTCGCGGGGGCACATTAACATAATATATTATACATTGAATACTCAATTAACTCACGGAGTCAGCATTCACGAATTGGTAAGTGATAACTTGTAACTTGGTAAGCCCGCTAGCAACAACACGTATGAGCCACCTTCCAGGTTTAATAATTTTGTTGATGCCATTAAATGTGTTAAACACGTAAGCACTCGCTACAAACACGAGAACTTCGAAGCGTTCAAGACATGGGCTACTCAGTGTAAGCCCGTCCACGTAAGTTGCTCAATGATATTATTAGAGGCCCAATGGTCCATGATCCATGGATGATCGAACACATGGATATTGGAGAGTAACTGAGTCCCACCTCCAAGTCACCTAGCTAGTAGCCGCATTCCCAATTTCCCACTAAAAATTGTTGATGGGTGAAATTTGAAGCTACCCTTCTGTTGCAATTTTAAACAGTAGTGGTTAATTTAATTATTGAAGGGCTTACCATGAAATTAAATTTTTTTTGCATGGTAAAATTTGAAGTGGCCTTCTATGACGTGTGGGTAAAATTTGAAGTGGCCTGAAGGCTTCAAATTTGAAGCCCGGTGGGGACACTCGTGTCCCGTGTCCTCGTGTCGGGTGACTTAGATGAATACATTGTAGAAAGGGGGAAGTTTTATTTTTTTCAATTTTTGGTTTGATTATGAAGTTTTGAGTTTTTGAAAAGGGTTTCATTTTGAGGTGTGAATTTAATTAGAAATTGGGTTATTCCCAATTTTATCAATATTACAAAACTAGGTTAAACAATAAAAAAATAGTAATTTGGATTAAAAAATCACAAAAAAATGGTTTGGGTGAATGAATTACCTGACTAGATGAGAATGCACCGATGAATTTGTCTCCCCTCCAGCTAAATCGAGCAACACAGATAGTTGAGCGGGCCACAAACCGTCCTCGTCCAGGGTCAATTTCGCCTCTATTCGCGTTGCTGATGCGTGAGTGTCGCGGGTGGTCGGCAATCGTCGGGACTGTGTTTTTAAATTCATTTTTAGTTTTACATATCGTGTACGCGATTTTTAAGTACATAACGTGTACGCGTTTTGTAACTACATAACGCGTACGCGTTATGGTTACCTAGCCTACATGTCCAATGACATGTTAGGCTCGGGTCTTACCATGGCAGGTGGTAAATATCAGAAACGCGTTATGTTTTAGGTATCAGGAACGAGATTTGAAAAAAGTAGCATTGCATCTAAAGTGACCCTCATCTTCTTGCACACACCCATGCATATAATATTTTCAATCTTCTATGAGGAGATGCCTAAAAAAAATGCACACAATGAATTACTGGTATAGGTACACATTATATCCTACCTGCACATGTCTCTGCAAAACCTTTACATATTTGTCACTTGTTCTAATCCTCTAACATTCCTTTGTAGATAAGAAGGAAAACATTGTGGATCTGCAAATATTCATGGTTTCCTATGTCTTAATGGAGCTCCTAAGATGGAAACATTAAATTGGCAAGACCTAGATCAAATCAATACTGCAAAGAGTTTCTTCAATATATATGTTACAGCATGGAATCCAAGTGAAAATCACGTCATGCAAATTCATATGCATCTATCCATTGAGGATGACCCTTTCTTGCTAGATACAAAAGATACACTTTCATCCAACCCACTTGAGGACTATGAACAACTCCTAAACCAAATATAAAGACATACATAGTGTACTAAAAATTCATGTCTACACAGAAAAGGGAATACACTTAAATGCATATATAAATTCCCTTGGAATTTATAACATGAATCATCACTCTACATTGATGAAAAGGGTCAAAAAGCATACCACCTAGCACACAATGATGCTCATCTGAACATCCATAATCCTAGCATACTTCAAACATGGCGAGCAAATGTGGATTGCCAACCAATGCTCTCTCATTATGTTGTCATCAAATACATAGCCAAATATGATTCCAAAGCAAAGGAAAAATCAGAGACATATCATCATATGTTGACTAGAATCACAACTACATCATGTCCACAAGACTCAACCTAATGTCCCTACCATTATTTGCACTCAAAAGCAATTGTTGATCGAGACATCAGTACTAAATAAAATTGCCACATGTTGCAAAAATTACCACTTGTCACATGCAGTTAGTCCTTCACCAAACTAAATGTTGGTTTCTAAATATTCCATCGTGTATCTCTTGACTTAGTTTATTTCTTATTTGGATCCAATTTCATAGAATCCTACTTGCAACGCCCTCCAACTTTGGACCATTTCTGTCTTATAGACCTTGCACAACAATTGTCATATAACAAGGGACAAAAAACTAAAAAATGGAAGAAGAGAATTGTCCCTGCAATTGTCCATGTATGGTCATGATTTACTTCAATTCTAGCCAAATATTCCAATGCCTTTCTTGAATTTTGCTGGAGTGAGCTACTTTTATTTAATCCCTTCCATTCCTTCACTAAAGACATATGCCTTACAAAACATGGCATTCTGTCAAACTTGGAGCACATATGAAATACCTATTGTGCATGGCATGTTGATCACATCCTTGCACCAATTCTTGATGAGATAACACTTGGATATGGGGATACCAAGCATAACATACATCCTAACATGGAGAATGAATGGAAATTTTTGTCAAGATTAGTCCCTACAGGAAATATCCACATTAATGAGCTTGACATGCTTGACCTTTGATAATTTGACACCAACCATACATGGAATCGTCCAAAAGTATCAACATATACATTGGATATTGAGCTAAACTACATTGACTACAATTGAAGGAGTAGGGAAGTAATACAAGATAACACTCCCCTGCCTTTTTCCACAAATACATTATCTCACAATCAACAACTTGCATTTGACATAGTCCTACAAAATTCACAAGTAAAAGGAACTAAATATCCATTGAGGATGATCATCTAAGGAACTATAGGCATAGTTAAATCGTACCTTGTAATCACCATAAAAAAACAACAATATCTTCTCAAGCAAGCCCGCTATTACTCCTCGCCCCTACTGAAGTTGTGTATTTTAACATACATGCAACCACTATACATGCAAGGCTCTATATTCCTATAAAGGACATGGATCATTTACAAGGATAGGCCCTATAAATGTTCCAAAGAAGATATGAAACATATTCAATACATTCTCATTGATGAGATGAGCTTCAGTGGGCCTAAATTGTTTGTGCAGATTGAAAGTCGCTTGTGTGAATGTTTTGCAGAACAAAAGAATTACTCATTTGGAAACCGTTCAATAATTATTGTCAGTGATTTGGGACAATTCCCACCCATGATGGACAAACCTCTATATGCAAGAGAAACTCTTGGGAAATGTTCATGGTCAGACTTCACCATTGTAATCATTTTAGAAACAATACTATGTGAAAGGGGCACTAATGCCACCCAATTTCTTTTTTCAGTAGCTATTGAAAAACATCCACAATGCTCCACCAACCTTGGAAGACTGTAACCTCCTCCAATATAGGACTAATAGATTCTTTTCAACATAGGAGCATTCAAATTTTGACACAACAATCCATCTCCTTGCAATGAACATTCTTGCAAAATATCATAACAAATACATGCTCCAAGCATTGGATATCCCTATTACATGATCTGTTGTAGATTTCACCAATGGTCCAGATGCACAACAAGATGATGACCATTAACTAGAAAAAGAGATATTGTTATGTGTGGGGCAATGAGTAATGCTATATTTGAATTCATGGGTCCAATCAAGACTAGTAAATGGTGCACTTAGAGTGGTCATGCAAATTGTATACACACTTGGATATGACGCTCCTAAGTTGCCAACCTATGTTGTCGTGGAATTTGATAAATACACTGGCCCTCCATGGGACCAATCTCAACCAAAGAAAATACCAATTCCACCCATAAATCGAATTAACAAGAAACAAATCCCCCTCAAAATGTCTTGGGAATTGACTATCCATAAATCCCAAGGATTGACATTAACAAGGCCAACCATTAACATTGGTAACATTGAATGTCAAGTCTTGAACTCCACGTAAATTTCATGCACTACAACATTAGAAGGAATGTGAATTGCACCATTATTCTCCTTCAACCACTATGCAAAGATGAAAGACACTTCACATGTCACACTTCGAAAAAAGGAAGAGGCACACCTTCATTCTTTGTCCTTTTAACACTTAAAATTGCAACCCTGAATCCCTGTACTGTTAAGATTTCACCTATCAAGCTCAGCTGGGCATTTTGTCAAACACTTAACAAACTCTAATTTCAACCTCAATAAACTTCAACAATCATGCATTAAACTCAAACACATTCAATTGTACTTTTAAGAGCAAAAACACAAATACTAAGCAAATCTAAAAGTTATAGCAGTGGAAAATAACACTGAACAATAGACATACTCACCAGTTTTGACACAAGAAATTTTGGTCAAAAGACCTTGGAAAAACCAACAAGGGGAAAACTATTCAAAGAGGAATATTTCTTTCGAGCTCATAGAAATTTTGGAAATGAACAACAAGTAAAATAAGCATTAAATGCACATTACTCTCCTTGAAAAATGTGCCAAAATGAAAGCAAAACAATCAATAGAAGGTACAGTTTGTATAGTCATTAAATGCACAAATTAATCTCCTTGAAAAATGTGCCAAAATGGACACAAAAATCAACAAACGGTACAGTCTATGCAGTCACTGTACTGCCTATTGTATAGTCACCAAACAACTAGAAAAAAACTTATCTCAAAATTTGTGCATCCTTGCCTTGATTTTTGTGCAAACTTTCAACTATACGACCTTCTCACGGTAGCAACATTATCTCGATTTCTATGCATCCTTCTTGCATCTAGAAATTAGTGCTATAGTGCAGTACATATTGTATGGCCCTCTTCAAAATCTATGCAATAGTATTTCACCTCGAAATTTGTGCCTCATTCCACTCTTGGGATATGTGCCCTCTTTGGAAGTTTTATAATCTTGATGCTCCAAATCTCCTCTTCTTCTCAGTTCTTCCTCTTTCCTCATTCAACTCTTCAAAATATTTCTTATTGGAATATGCACCATCCTAGGTCTCAATCAAGATCTGTATTACCATTTAATGAGTAACAACCCTAACCCTTCATCTTCTACAGTCAAGATTGAATCTTGATGCACATGATCGATGGATGTGATTTATTTTCAAGTTGACATGACTTATGTCACTTAAGTCTTGAAAGTATATAAAATCATTTCTCTCCAAAAAGGTCACTTTTGTCATTAAATAATAAAAAAGACCCAACTTGACTTTATAAAATCTCCTTATAAAGTCACTTTATAAATACACTTTATAAATTCACTTAAATGAGACATTTGCTCGTACTTTTGCATCCTAGGTACAATAAATGTAGAGGTACCTCCAAGATACGAAATCTTACACTCCCTCTAGTGAGGGAGGTACTTTTGGCATCTCCACCTGGATCTATATCCACCCCCCTCACTCCATCCATTGCAAAAGTTGCTCCCTCTGATCCAGAAGGCATCTCTGGTACCTACACCATATATTGTACTAAAGACCAATGCTAGCCATGTCTGCATTGAGAGTTCACCTCACCCTTGTGCTTATCCTCAAGTGTCATGTCATACCAGCTTAGTTTTCTGACTAAACTGCATGAAGTCTCATGCCCAACTAACTCAGTCACCACCACCGAACCCAAGATCCAACTTGAATAACCATCTACAGGTTGTCCCCACAACCTAGACATATTTCCATTTCGAGTGCCAAGCACTCTTACTGCATCAAGAGTCTCTCCCATCAGATAGATAATTACATGTCCATTACAAAATAGGATCACATATCCATCATCCTTCAGAGTTGACAACTAGAGTAATTTTAACTTCATCTCTAGTACTAGGTACACATTGGCCACCTCTAGATATCATCCTAACTTCATCTAGAATTTGACACATCCAACCCCCCCCACTGCATGTGTGGTGTCGGCCCCAGTATCAACATGCATGTTTGAGTCGAAATCTAAAATACTCAAGAACATAACTTGTATCCCTATCATGTGGTGCAATGCCCCGCTATCCAAAAACCATGCATGAGTGTCTACACACTCTGCCACACCACTACTTGTAAGAACTAAGACCAATGATAACTCCTCAAACTTCTTAGAATACTCATCTATCTCAGTTGATGCTACATCTCCTTCCTTTGCTTCTATCTTGTTTCCTTTCTTCTTGTTTGGACACTAGCCTACATAATGGCCAAAGTTATGACATGCAAAGCATTTCACTTTTCTCATGATGTTATCAAAGGTGGATCCCCCACTCCCCTTCTTTCCTTTTTAGCTCTTCACAGAAAGAGCCACATTTTCTTTGTTAGCACCATCCTCCTTCTTCTCATCTATACTTTGATACACCTCCCATATTTCCTCCTATGTAAATTCATCCCATAATCTCTCCCAATATGCAAAGTTCTCCCTTCCCACCAAACATTTTGCATACACAATCCAACCTTTGGTGAATCCCTTCAGGTCTATACACACCATCTCTATGTCTGCAATGA
Source organism: Larix kaempferi (assembly GCA_027924585.1). Classification (NCBI taxonomy): domain Eukaryota; kingdom Viridiplantae; phylum Streptophyta; class Pinopsida; order Pinales; family Pinaceae; genus Larix; species Larix kaempferi. Next base: position 1,502,304 of record BSBM01001167.1, read on the forward strand.
TATCACCCATAGCACTCAGCTCATCCTTCACCCTCGTAATTTGGGTGAGATAAGATGCCACATTTTCTCCCTTTTCCATCCTCATGCTATGGAGCTTGTCCTCCAAGGCCATCTTCTTGTTCTCAATTTTGTTTTCATACAAGATCTTCAGTGTATCCCACAATTCCTTGGTTGTCTGCTACTTAGGAAGATATGGAATTAGGTGGTCCCTCACTCTATCTAGGAGAATCCTCTAATTTCTAGCTTCCTTCACTTCATGGATGTCCAAAGCAATGGGATCTGACAACAACGATACCACTTTGGCAGTTCAAGATCCCCTCCATCTAATCCTTGTACATGATACTGGAATTCATTATTTCCCTCTTCTTCCAAGATAAATCCCCTTCTTTGCAAATCACTTGCAACTCAAGTGCCAAAATCTGAACCAAGTTGTACCAACTAGCAAAACACTTGCCCAACAACTCTTCTCTACCGTCCACTGAACCTTAGAACCCTAGCTTTGATACCATGTTAATATTTCACCTTGCAAACTCAGTTAGGCCTTTTGTCAAACACTTAGCAAACTTTGATTTCAACCTCAATAAACTTCAACAACCATGCATTAAACTAAAACACATTCGATTTTACTTTTAAGAGTAGAAACACAAATGCTAAGCAAATCTAAAAGTTATCAAAAGGAAAAATAATACTAAACAACAAACATATTCACCACATTTCAAGAAATTTTTGTCAAAAGACCCTGGAAAAATCCACAAGGGGAAAACTAGTGAATGAGGAAGATTCGTATTGAGCTCTTAGAAATTCTAGAAATCACCAGCAAGTACAATCAACATTAAATGCACATTAATCTCCTTGAAAAATGTGCCAAAATGCACACAGAAAAAATCAGCAAAATATATAGTTCATACAGTCATTGTACAACCTATTGTATCGTCACCAAACAACTGAAAAACAACTTATATAGAAATATGTGCATCCTTAGCTCGATTTATGTGCAAACTTTCAGTTGTATGACCTCAAAACAACAACATTACCTCGATTTTTGTGCATTCTACCTGCATCTAGAAATCCATGCTACCATATAGTACGTACTATACGACTCTCCTCAAAATCTATGCAGCAGTATTTAAACTCATAATTTGTGCTTCCTTCCACTCATGGGTTATGCACCCTCTTTGGAAACTTGTTGATCTTGTTGCTCCAAATTTCCTCTTCTTCTCATCTCTTCCTCTTTCCTCATTCAAGTCTCCAAAATATCTCTTCTTGAAATGCATGCCACCCTAGGTACCACTCAAGCTCTTTTATTATCATTTAATGAGTAACTTCCCTAACCCTTCATCTTCTATGGTCAAAATCGAATCTTGGCCCACAATATCGATGGATGTGAATTATTCCCAAGTTTACATGACTTGTGTCACATAAGTTATAAAACTATATAAAATCACTTTCTCTCCAAAAAGGTCACTTTTGTCATTAAATAATAAAAAAGACACAACTTGTCTTTATAAAGTCACTTTATAAATACACTTTATAAAGTCACTTAAGTGAGACATTTGCTCAGACTTCTGGATCCTAGGCATAATAAATGCATAAGTACCTTCGAGCTATGAAATATAACACTCTCCCTTAGTGAGGGAGGTACTTCTGGTACCTCCACCTAGATCTATCTCCAACCCCCTCACTCCATCCGCTATTGAAGCTTCTCCCTCTAAACCAAAGGTCCTCTCTTCTACCTACACTAGATCCTATGTTGAAGACCAATACTATTTATGTCTGCACTGAGAGTTCACCTCACCCTCATGCTCATCCTCAAGTGTCATTTCATACTAGATTGTTTTCCTGAATAAAATGGATGAAGCCTCATGCTGAGCTAACTCAATCACCACCACTGATCCCAAGATCCTACTTGAATCACCATTTACAGGTTGTCCCCACAACCTGTACATCAAGCCATCTCGAGTGGCAATCACTCATGCCACATCAAGACTCTCCCCTACCGGATAGATAATTACCTATCCATTACGAAGCAAGATGGCATATCCATCATCCTCCAGAGTTGAAAACGAGAGTAAGTTTAACTTCATCTCTAGTACTAGGTACACATTGGCCACCTCCAGATGTCTTTCTAATTGCAACTAGAATTTGACACATCTAACCTCCCCCAATTGCATGTGTGGTGTCTACCCCACTATCAACATGCATGTATGAGCCGACATCTGAAATACTCAAGAACATAGATCATATCCCTATCAAGTGGCACGATACCCTGCTATCCAAAAACCATGCACCGGTGTCTACACACTTTTCCACACTACTACTCGAAAGAATTGAGACCAATGAGAACTCCTTCTCAATCTTCTTAGAATACTCTTCTATCTCAGTTGATGCTATAGCTTCTTCCTTTGCCTCTTTCTTGTTTCCTTTCTTCTTTTTTGGACACCAGCCTGCATATTGGCCAAAGTTCTAACATGTAAATCATTTCACTTTTCTCATGTCCTTCCCATAGGTGGATCCCCCAGTCCCCTTCTTTCTACTTTTTCTCTTCGCGGAAAGAGATACATTTTCTTCATCAACACCATCCTCCTTCTTCTCATCTCTACTTTGAGACCCCTCATGAATTTCCTCCTATGTAAAGTCACTCCATAATCTCTCCCAAAATGTAAATTTATCCCTTTCCAGCACATAGTTCACATACACATCCTAGTCTTTGGTGAATCCCTTCAGAGCTATATGCACCAAATCAAGGTCTAGAATGATCTCACCAACAATACTCAGCTCATCCTTAACCTTCCTAATTCGGGTGAGATAAGAGGCCACATTTTCTCCCTTGGCCATCCTCATTCTATGGAGCTTGTCCTTCAAGGCCATCTTCCTATTCTCATTTTTGTTCTCGTACAAGCTCTTTAGTGCATCTAAAATTTCCTTGGTTTTCTACTTCTCATACATATGTGGACTCAGGTGGTCCCTCATTCCATCAAGGAGATTTCTCTAAGTTCTAGCTTCCCTCATTTCATGGATGTCCAAAGCAATGGGATCTGATGATGTCGGTACGATTGTGGTACTAATGAACAGTCACAGCTTGTTCTCTCTCAGAACAACTACAATCCTTGCCTTCCACTGTAGGTAGTTGGAGATCCCCTCCTGTAACATACCCACATTTAAGGCCCATAAAATTAGTGGATTTCAAAACTTTTAAAGATAAATATACTATAATTTCCACATCGTAAATTTACCTAACATTATAAAAATGTCTATGAACTTCGTTATCATACTTTGGTCATTCATAAGTAAGAAGACAAGTGTATGCTAAAATAGAAAATTGCTTTAACAAACCCATATCCCAATAATTCCTTTACTTCATTCAACAAATTTGTAGACATGAATTCACCCAATAAAATATCATTGATTGATTCAGAAAATTAACTTCAAAATGTACTTTACCAATCACATACTCAATTATATTAAGCAATTGACGAAGCTATCACAATTGCTAGGTCATTTAAACACATAAGAGAGTAGAATATACACACATTCGCATACATCGGACAAATACCATTTTTAAGGTGTTTCACCCACTCTTGGGCTACGTCCACGAAAGGTGTTGCATCATTTTATGCATAAAAAGGGGATTACATTCCACAACACAAATGTTGCCATACTTTCTCTTTTCTTTTTCTACTTCCTCACAGCTTCTCTTATAGAGAGCATCTTCAAGAACAATCTATGCTAGCTTCAAGGTTTACTATGGAGATCTATAACACTATCTTAACATAAATTTTCCCTGACTTCGATCTTGCATCCAAACATTGGCAAAGATATAGATATAAAACTGAGTTTTTTCAAGCATCTATAAGTTTACTGAAACTCATATGTATTTTCTTTCAGGTATTACAGAAATAAAAATTATATAAATAATATACAAATTTCTACTTGGAAACGAGTGATAAAATTTCTTATTTCAAAAGACTCGAGATGGTAGAAAATTAAGACATAATGCAATACATATTTATGCCTATATATATATTTATTTACCAGCGTTTAAGACAATGGGACGACCAACCTCCAAACTAAACCATGCTATGTGTTTTCTGAAATTCATCTGAACCTAATTTTCAATGATATATATAGAGTAAAGGTTTTATCTCAATATTATTATATTTATATCATGCTAATGATCATACTATCTCCAACCTAGAGATATCCATCTATTAAATACTTGTGAAATTTAAGTGTTCTAATCAAACTAAATAGCAAAAAACATGACTAATAAGTCAAACGAAAGTGTACACCTCTTTCCATGCACCGACAACAAGATAACAGTCACATGAAAGAACAGGAACAAGATACTATACAGGGAGAGTTTGTCCATGCAATGATAATCTTAAAATAATAATCAACATGAACTACACGGTGTTGAGTTCTCCATAAGGAGGCTGCCTCTTAATTCTACACGAGATAAACATAGACCCTGGAATATAAAGGATCTATCAAGTCTAAAAGCCAGGGGAGACCCCATTCACAACATACGATCTAAATCAACAAAGGTATTATGTGTACATTGCATTCTATAGAGTTTACAAAATCTATCAACAATTATGTGTTCAATGCATTCTACAGAGTTTTACAAACTCTGTCAATGATTATGTGTTAATCGCATTCTACCAAGTTTTACAAACTCTGTCAACGATTATGCGTTAATCGCATTTTCATATTACAGATAAATATGGTATATGAGATACAAGCTATGTCAACAAAAATGTGCATAGATTGCACTATGCAAAGAGGAGTTCAACATAAGTTAAGATACTAGCTATGTTAACCAAATATGCATAAATCGCCCAATGCAATGCAGAGATTAAAATGTTATCTTTGTCAACAATTATATGTAGGATTTTGCTAAAATAATAACTTTATCAATGAATAGATATTAGAGAGCACTCACTTGAGCATGAGCACTCACCTGAGCATGAGCTCTATTTAAAATAATTTATGTGGAGATCTTACTTTGTCTGACATGGTATGGGGATCGTCCTCTTTAATCCTTCACAGATATCACTTAATCTGAGCATTCCCCCTCTCCTAGTTATCATAAAATATGAGATTTACTAGTGAACCTTCTTGTTCTACCATCATCAATAGCGGTCCCTTCTCCTCGTTCTCTCTTCCATCCTGGAACAACCCACACGTGCCCCTCCAACAGATCTCTCTTCAGTTAAAAGCAATGATAGATAGTCCCCAAAGGTCACAGTGACGAGTTCTCCTTCCCCCATCGCTACGCTAGAGCTCCAATTTTACAGCAGAAAAATAAAAATATCTATTCAATCTCTCCCCCTCTCAACAGGATCGAGTTTCTAATTATAAACTCTCCTTCCTCACTCAATCTGCCCAACGTTGGATCCTAAGAGGCAGCAGTCAATTTTAATAGACATATGAGACAAACTTGCAAAGATTTCTCCAACTCTCCTTCCTCGCTCAATCCGCCCAACGTTGGATCCTAAGAGGCAGCTGTCAATTTTAATAAGTTTTTCCCTCCACGTATGAGACAAACTTGCAAATATTTCTCCATCGGATTCTTCTCTATCATTACCCACGTTTAACCATAAGAGGATGGTCTCCCCTCTACGTAGTTTCTAGCACTATATAACATGTCTTCTATAGTTTTTAGTACATCCCTTGTTGAAATACTTAAACGTGGATTTATTTAAAACTTCCATTCTTTTAAATGGGGAAAAACTTGTTATTTCTCCTCTAAAAGTAGAGAATTGAAGGCCTGTTTCTAAAGGTTACAATAATCCCCTCGGACAACTCTTTGTAGTGTATATATATATATATATTTATACTAATTATTAGGTAAAAAATTAGGGGTGTTACATAGTCCTCCCCTTAAGAATAACACCGTCCTCGATGTTCAACATTTTGTCTTTTGCATCCGTTCACCATCCTTCACTTGCTTAATTTTCCTGCTTTGGTTGTCTTTACATTTTTGCGATTTCCGCAAGCTCTCTTCACTTATAACATGCACATTGTACAACTCGTGCAAGATTTTCCAACATTCTTTAGTACAACATTTTTCACTAAACTTCAAATAGTAAATGTTTAACATTTATCATTCACCCTCTTTCCCGAGAAAAATCTTGCTTACTCAAGCATTCATAACATTCACACAAAAAGACATTCCATAGTCTAGTTACAAGACAAATCATTTGTTATATCATAAAAAAAATCTTTCAACAAAACTTTGTTGATTATCAAACTCTCCCATGAGTTTGGAATTTCAGCAATTCCTCTGCTGTACACAGAACTCTTCCTCAAGTTATGTTCTTTTGAAACTCGGCAAATCCAACTTTGCAAACATAATACTCTCTGTAAACTCAACAGAATAATCAGACAGTCTCACTCTGCAACTCATTAGTTAACATTCCCCTCATCGAATATTCTTGTGTGCAAATCACAAGGAAACAAATCCAGTGAGCCTCCTGCCCAATTCAATGGATTAAATTTTCCAAGGTCTTCGGGTCTGTATAACATTCAACAAGCCACCCGCTTTGTTCCACTTCCATGGGGAACATGACCACATTTTCAGGGAAGTTGCATCCTACAATTGCTAATGAGTGCATGCAAAATGTAGCCATTCTGCTCAAATCCAGAAAATATTATTTTCTCCTCAAACCTTCTCGTTTGAGTTCAGAAATATTCACTTTTCCCCTCAAACCTTCTTGTTTGAGTCCAGGAAATATTCTTCATAACGATCATTTATTATTTCTTGCATGCACATATAACATAATAGTAACATAATATTAACATATATTCACCTATCATACTCTTTTCATTTTCATGATTACACATTATCAATCATAAGTCTTACCACAAAAAATGTCGAGTAAATCATTACTTACTCTTGAGCAATTTCGCTCAACTTATCTCTATAGGTGATTTTATTATCTACGTTTCTCCTTGATCATGACATTAGTCTCTGTTTAATATCACTTCCTGAAATGTTAGTATAAATAAAAATTTATTTTCTTCAATTGCTTAAAAATTGAACACATTAGTTCCATAGCATTATACGCATGCTCGTTCAATTAACTTGTGCATCCTCTTCTCTTCATCCCGATGTAAACTCTTCAATATCCTTAATATGAGTCAGAGGTTGGATCTATTGAAAACATGTTAGTATCATAATTCAAACATTTTAGTTTCATATAGATTCATTTCAAATTGAGACTTATCATCTAGAGATAAGATCCCATGCTCAATCAATCACAACAAGATTAGAATTCTTCTAAGATCAAACTATTAACAAGATCTTGATACTCACTATCCTCTGTTAGAAAAATATAACTTACTCTACCTGGGGTCTATCATAATGTATTTCCAAAATAAGATTAGTTTAATCCCCGAGGGATATTGCTTGCAAATTCATACAATATTACACCTGTATCCTTAACAATTCTAGTGAAAAATGAAATTCTTTTCCTTTTCTTTTACTTTTATGGACACATCCACATAGGTTAGACCAATAGTTTCTCTTATAGAGAATCATAATTGCATTCATCTCGTCTGTATTACAACAAGTAAGTATTTAGATACATTTGCAATTACACCATGTCAACATGATTTGTTTCAACAAAATAGTTGTCATCAAGGACCAAAATGTATTCAAGCTTACATGATTGATATACTTTTAACTCTAACATCCTATCTATGAAAAGTCACACTTTACAATTCTATGTAGTCTTACATCTTAAATTTACACCTTACACCATCCATATTACTAGCATACCCACAAGTTCTTGTCATTATACTTCTCTTCTTCGATATCACAACATTGGATGAGAATTACACTATTATATAAATAAAGGAAAACAATTTCCTAATCAAGAACACATTCTTCATTATGATGCCCAAGTAAAATAAAGTCAAGATTCTTTTAACAATCTTCACAATCAATCATTCATAATTAGGATGACTACTCCTTTTTTTTTGCTTCACTTTAATTACACTTAAAATGCTAGATTTAAGCAAGTGTCATTATTTAATTGACCATATAGTGATGTTTTACAATGACATCACATGTCTTAGGTATAACATCTAAGCCTAAGGATAGTCCTTTGTGACCATAACCCACAAGTTGTCTCTAAGGGTTTATAACTAGGTCACATGCATTTTACTAAAATATTATGAAATAACCATTATGCAACATGCATTATTTTGTTAATTTATTTTGATTAACAATGATGAACTTATATGCGTAAATATATATATTTACCATAACTATGGCATAACTCCCGCATCAATAGAATGATTATTTGAACACAAGGATACAAAACTAGACCAAATACCACTTGCCAACCTTGCAAACCAATTAGGTATACATGTACACTCTTTAAGTATGTCGCTACTATGGGAAAGTACATCTTACAAGTAACAATACCCCATACTTCCATTATCTCAATTTAGCATTACAATCAATATTTCTTAACCTTCATATAGAGATCAACTTGACAAGACAATCATGAGGACAAGGTATATTTCTACCATTTCCAAGTAAAACAATGCTACTATAAGGAAGAATACATGTGAATTTCAGGTCAATGTATACATTCTTCTAAAATAAAATCCTATGAACAATACACTAAGCTCATGAATCACTAAAACACAATATGTCCAATCCATTATAACACAACATCATCATAAGGGGTAAAAAATCATTTCACAAGGTAATACATGATAATTCCTAAACGCAACGTTTTCGAAAATGACACAACAAAGTAGACTACTTAATTAGACTACTTAATTGATCATAAATAGACTTATGCGACTGAAAGTTTGACTGCATCTTTCATAATCAACATGATTATCTTGTCCTACTCCATGCAAAACTTACTATAACATAAGAACTTTACAGAATAAGACAAACGTAAATATAACCAACTATCTATCATCGATTTTATGGATCAATCTTGTACACATAACCTATCATCATAATTACATTTCTGTATAATAGGAGAACTATCATAATGTCATCATGTTGATCTCCTACAATTATATTAGACTATTGGGAAGGTCAATAATGGCAACAATTGTATATGTGCATGAACAAAATCCGACGTGACCTTTGACTAATATTTATGTGCTTCATAAATTTAATTACAATAACCATGGAGTTTTTATCACTGTATCTTACACTTATTATGAAGGGATTTACAACCTTATAACATAACCCCACCTATGTTTTCACAAGCTTTACTTAAATGACATAAACTAACTTCTTCATCTTTAAAGGAAAGCGAAGAAAAAATGCATCTAGTTTTTAACCACAATCCCAACAATTACACATAGATGAAAGACGAGATACACTTATCTTTACTCATTTGGAGAGCTTGAAGTTTAACTCCATTGAAAATTCTCCCTCGTGCGGTCCAGTCCATGTGTCAAAACCAAATAACAACAACTTCATTAGCATTCATATCTATTTACCTCATGTTGGGCCCAATAGGTTTGAGTATTGTAACCTAAGGCTCTGATACCATATGTAACATACCCACATTTAAGGCCCGTAAAATTAGTGGATTTCAAAACTTTTAAAGATAAATATACTATAATTTCCACATCATAAATTTACCTAACATTATAAAAATGTCTATGAACTTCGTTTTCATACTTTGGTCATTCATAAGTAAGACGACAAGTGTATGCTAAAATAGAAAATTGCTTTAACAAACCCATATCCCAATAATTCCTTACTTCATTCAACATATTTGTAGACATGAATTCACCCAATAAAATATCATTGATTGATTCAGAAAATTAACTTCAAATTGTACTTTACCAATTGTATACTAAATTATATTAAGCAATTGACGAAGCTATCAGAATTGTTAGGTCATTTAAACACATAAGAGAGTAGAATATACACACATTCAGATACATCGAACAAAGACCATTTTTAAGGTGGTTCACCTACTCTTGGGCTACGTCCACAAAAGGTGTTGCATCGTTTTATTCATAAAAAGGGGATTGCATTCCGCAACACAAATGTTGCCATACTTTCTCTTTTTTCTTGTACTTCCTCATGGATTCTCTTATAGAGAGCATTTTCAAGAACAATCTATGCTAGCTTCAAGGTTTACTACGGAGATCTATAACACTATATTAACATAAATTTTCCCTTACTTCGATCTCGCATCCAAACATTGGCAGAGATAGAGATATAAAACTGAGTTTGTTCAAGCATCTATAAGTTTATTGAAACTCGTATGTATTTTCTTTCAGGTATTACAGAAATAACAATTATATAAATAATATACACATTTTTAATTGGAAACAAGTGATAAAATTTCTTATTTCCAAAGACTTGAGATGGCAGAAAACTAAGACATAATGCAATACATATTTATGCCTATATATATATATTTATTTATCAGGGTTTAAGACAATGGGACGACCAACCTACAAACTAAACCACGCCATGCGTTTTCTGAAAGTCATCTGAACCTGATTTTCAATGATATATATAGAGTAAAGGTTTTATCTCAGTATTATTATATTTATATCGTGCTAATCATAATACTATCTCCAACATAGAGATATCCATCTATTAAATAATTGTGAAATTTAAGCATTCTAATCAAACTAAACAGCAAAAAACATGACTAATAAGTCAAATGAAAGTGTACACCTCTTTCCATGCACCGACAACAAGATAACAGTCACGTGAAAGAACAGGAAAAAGATACTCTATAGGGAGAGTTCGTACATGCAATGATAATCTTAAAATAATAATCAACATGAACTACACGGTGTCGACTTCTCCATAAGGAGGCCGCCTCTTAATTCTACACAAGATAAACATAGGCTATGGAATATAAAGGATCTATCAAGTCTAAAAGCTAGGGGAGACCCCATTCATAACATACAGAGTTTACAAAATCTATCAACAATTATGTGTTCAACGCATTCTACAGAGTTTTACAAACTCTGTCAATGATTATGTGTCAATCGCATTCTACCAAGTTTTACAAACTCTGTCAATGATTATGTGTTAATCGCATTCTGCGGATTACATATAAATATGGTATATGAGATACAAGCTATGTCAACAAAAATGTGCATAGATTGCACTATGCAAAGCGGAGTTCAACATAAGTTAAGATACTAGCTATGTTAACCAAATATGCATAAATCGCCCAATGCAATGCAGAGATTAAAATGCTATCTTTGTCAACAATTATATGTAGGATTTTGCTAAAATAATAACCTTATCAATTAATCGATCTTAGAGAGCACTCACCTGAGCATGATCTCTATTTAAAATAATTTATGTGGAGATCAAGTACTCTGTCTGACATGGTATGGGGATCGTCCTCTTTAATCCTTTGCGAAGATCGCTTAATCTAAGCATTCCCCCTCTCTTGGTGATCATAAAATATGAGATTTATTGGTGAACCTTCTTGATCCACCATCATCAATAGCGGTCCTTTCTCCTCGTTCTCTCTTCCATCCTGGAACAACCCCCATGTGCCCCTCCAACAGATCTCTCTTCAATGAAAAGCAATGATAGATAGTCCCCAAAACTCACGGTGACAAGTTCTCCTTCCCCCATCACTACACTAGAGCTCCAATTTTACAGCAGAAAAATAAAAGTATCTATTCAATCTCTCCCCCTCTCAACATGATCGATTTTCTAATTATAACCTCTCCTTCCTCGCTCAATCTGCCCAACGTTGGATCCTAAGAGGCAGCAGTCAATTTTAATAAACGTATGAGACAGACTCGCAAATATTTCTCCAACTCTCCTTCCTCGCTCAATCCGCCCAACGTTGGATCCTAAGAGGAAGCTATCAATTTTAATAAGTTTTTCCCTCCACGTATGAGACAAACTTGCGAAGATTTCTCCATCGGATTCTTCTCTATCATTACCCATGTTTAACCATAAGAGGATGGTCTCCCCTCTACGTAGTTTCTAGCACTATATAACATGTCTTTTATAGTTTTTAGTACATCCCTGGTTGAAATACTTAAACGTGGATTTATTTAAAACTTCCATTCTTTTAAATGGGGAAAAACTTGTCATTTCTCCTCTAAAAGTAGAGAATTGAAGGCCTATTTCTAAAGGCTACAATAATCCCATCGGACAGCTCTTTGTAGTGTATATATATATTTATACATATATTTATACAAATTATTAGGTAAAAAATTAGGGGTGTTACACCTCCAAGTGATCCTTGTGCATGATACTAGAATTCATTATTTCCCCTCTTCTTCCAAGCTAAAGCCCCTTCTTTTTAAATCACTTCAAACTCAAGTGCCAAAATATGAACCAATTTGTATCAACTAGCAAAACACTTGCCCAACAACTCTTCTCTACTGTCCACTGAACCTCAGAACCCTAACTCTGATACCATGTTAAGATTTCACATAGCAAACTCAGCTGGGCCTTTTGTCAAACACTTAGCAAACTTTGATTTCATTGTCAATAAACTTCAACAATCATGCATTAAAATTAAACACATTCAATTGTACTTTTAAAAGCATAAACATAAATGCTGAGCAAATCTGAAAGTTATAGCAATGAAAAATATTATTGAACACCAGACATATTCACCACATTTGATACAAGAAATTTTGGTCAAAAGACTCTAGGAAAACCCACAAGGGGAAAACCAGTGAATGAGGAAGATTTCTATTGAGATCTCAGAAATTCTGGAAATCACTAGCAAGTACAATTATCATTAAATACACATTACTCTCCATGAAAAATGTGCCAAAATGCACATAGAAAAAATCAGCAGAAGATATAGTCCATACAGTCACTGTATGGCTTGTTGTACGATCACCAAACAACTGAACAACAACTTATCTCGAAATATGTGCATCCTTGCCTCGATTTCTGTGCAAACTTTCAGTTGTATGACCTTCTCACAATAGTAGCATTACCTCAATTTATGTGCATCCTTCTTGCCTCTATAAATTCATGCTACAGTATAGTCTATATTGTACAACCCTCCTCAAAATCTATGCAACAGTCTTTCACCTCAGAATTTGTGTCTCCTTCCACTCTTGGGATATGCGCCCTCTTTGGAAACTTGTTAATCTTGTTGCTCCAAATCTCCTCTTCTTATCAACTCTTCCTCTTTCCTCATTCAACTCTCCAAAAGCTCTCTTCTTGGTATGTGTGTCACCCTAGGTCTCACTCAAGCTCTTTTATTACCATTTAATGACTAACTACCTTAACCCTTCATCTTCTACCGTCAAGATTGAATATTGGCCCACAAGATCGATGGATGTGATTTATTCCCAAGTTGACATGACTTATGTCACTTAAGTCATAAAACTATATAAAATCACTTTCTCTCCAAAAAGGTCACTTTTGTTATTAAATAATAAAAAAGACCCAACTTGACTTTATAAAATCACTTTATAAAGTCACTTTATAAATACACCTTTTAAAGTCACTTAAGTGAGGCATTTGTTGCTCGGACTTATGCATCCTAGGCACAATAAATGTAGAAGTACCTCCGAGCTACAAAATCTAAGATGCACTCCCCCTACTAACTAAAAATACCAATGCTGATTACTGATATAATTAGAGCCAAACTTTATAACTACCTAACCCTTTGTTGTTTTACTCATATATGGATACTTTATTGTATGAAAAAATAATGTACCATTCCACTTGCCATCTATTACATGGGTTTCTATTTATTGCTTATTAGTACTTGCACTAGAGTTTTTTTTAAATTTCATCAACTACTATATCCTACATAGATTCACTAGAATTGCTTTCAACACATTATATCATCTACATATAGACAACTCTCTCCTTTTGCAACATATCGAAGTCTCTTTGGTATTTCATTTCCCCACTCCCGGGTATGCTAGTTATTTTTATTATCTCTTTCTTAATACGAATTATTTGTGAATCCTATTGAATTCGAATTTGTATTTGAATTTAAACTTGGTAATTGTGGTTTCATGGTAAGCATAATGAATTGGTTCAATTTGTGGTGATGCAAGGCTTCTTAACATTAGATGAGGGGTCAATTCGCACATGTGAGAAGACGAATTGCCTATTAAGGGTGATTTAGCTTAAGGAAGGTTGAGGGAATTTTTCCCTTGTTGTTGTTGGAGTCAGGGAACTAAGCCCCTGCTGCCAACATCCATGAATCATCGATGTTAAAGCTGGGTGAGAACGACATCGTCGACACCAACACGCCCTATCGTGAATGCCCGAAGAACCACATGGATAGCATTGATAGAATCAAGATCGAATTGTTGTTGTAGACCATTGGTACAACCTGCCATGATTGAGTTGGAGTCCAGAATGAACAGAGAATGATAGCCACAAATCGATGAAGAAGAGTCTCCATGAAAGTGATGACAGGATCTATCAGATATGATGTCTAAAGGTGTATATCTGATGTGATTTGCTATTTGATTTGTTGTTGCGTGTGCAAGAGGAGAGATGGCGGGATCAGGAATTGATCCATGGTTAAGAGTCTCCATGAAAGTGATGACAGGATCTATCAGATATGATGTCTAAAGGTGTATATCTGATGTGATTTGCTATTTGATTTGTTGTTGCATGTGCAAGAGGAGAGATGGCGGGATCAGGAATTGATCCATGGTTCTTATCTGCATTGAATGATGCTTGGAGATCTGAATGACTTGAAAGACACCGGTTAAGTGATTGCTAGATTATGACAGAGAAGCTTGTGAAAAGGAGAAAGAGACACTGACGGATTGAAGGCTGTGGAGGGAAAACCTGCGGATAAGGGTTTTCAGAAACACATGCTTGGTAATAAGCATGTGGAAGGATGTCTTCTGGTCATGGGGACACGGACTATGCAGGCATGGAGAGACTGGTAATCACAGTGGAGTCTTATTCCAAGTTTTAATCAGTTATAATAGATGGTGACCATGAGGCCATCGGAGTATCCTGAGCACGCGTTGGAATTTTTTTATGAGAGGTGTTTGAAATTATGTATCTATCATGTTTATCACAATGCATGGAGAGATTTGGACACTTCTACTGGGATATTTGGCAGTAACTGTCTTCTGGTAGTGTGGTAGTGAAGAAAGGGTTTATTGTGCCATGGAGGCATGATGTAGATTTGTTATCAGAGACCGAGGATCTTCCTTTTTTGTTTGGCAGATGCAAATCATGGATCCATGTGTATGCTTCTGAGGCTGTGGTTAACCGTGGTGGCTATGATTTGGAAATGGTTTGTCGGTGTAGAGTACATTGGTCAGTTTTCCTAGAGCTTCTGGGGACTATCATTGTTGCAGTTTGAATTTGACATGGAATGATATGAAGTGTACAAACATACTTAGCTGAGGTGGATGATATCTAGTATTGAAAATCAATCGTTGGAAGTGATTTCAGTAGAAAGGTCGAGGAGCCTTCACTAGAGTTGGATGTAACTTCAATTCTTTTGATGGAGAAGTGAACTGATCAGTTCACTCGAAGTATTTTCTATAGATTTGAAAATATTTATTATATATGTAAATGGGCATAGCACTATAAGACCTGGTTAGGAATGCGTATTCCTAGTAATTCACTAGAAAAGGCTAGACATAGAAGTATCTCAAATTCTCAAATTCATGTGGGGTTAGTGATTCCCCCAAGTCAAACTTAAAGATGAGATTGTTAGGTTGACCTTTACTTTGTAAATGAGTTACTAAGCTAATTATATTTTAGGTCAAAGTATGGTTTTTTGAGACTATGATTTTGGTATTCCATAATATTGTTCCCATAGAATTGCATGTAATACTAGTATAGATCCATCTTAAACCCGTATCTATCAAGCACCGAGAGGGATACAATTTCTTGAGGTGTATTTCTTTTTTTAAATTTAAACTCAAAAAAATTAATCTCTCTTGATTGATAGATCCCGGTTTAAGTTTTAAGTTTTTATTTTATAAACGAACATCTATTTTTTAATTACTTCTCATAATATTTTATTTTGTGAGGCGACATGGATTTTTTTTAAATACTTTTCATAATTTTTCTTTTTCTTTACATTTTAATTAATGGTCGACAATACATTTTACTTTTTTACTTTTCATTAAATACTTTCCATTACATTTTACTTTTACGTTACATGTAATTGTTACTTACTTTAATTGTTACTTCAATATTACAAACGTTGTTACAAGATCTCTCCCATAATATTTAGTATTCACTATTAATAATGTTACTAGGCAGACATGTTACAAACTTTACTAATGTTACATCACGTTACAAGATCTTTCCCATAATATTCTCTATCACTATTATTTTTTGCCTACATATTACTAATGTTACTAACGTTACATCACTTACAAGATCTCTCTTATACTGGACTGTAGAGCACCTCAATGCAATAATATACCATTCTCTTTTAACATAATTTTACTATTTTTCAAAACATTCTTTATATAGACGATATCGTTTTAGTCCGTTTACTATATCTAAAGTGTACAATAGCTTCTAAATAAATAGAAATATTAATGTTAGAATGTTTAAATGTTTTTTATTAAAATAAATACTAATTATAATATTTAATAAATATTTAAATTAATCTTTTATTAAAGAAGACCTGTTATATAATATGATTATTAATTTTAAAGATTAATTTTATTTGTTTTATCATCATCAAAGTTTAACATTGAAATTTAAATGTTCGTTATCAAAATAAGTTGATTGTAACACTCAATTATATATATATATATATATATATATATATATATATATATATATATATAATGTTTGAAAAAAGATTAACTAAATCATATATATAGATATATTTTGTCGAAACATAATTATAAATTTAATTTTTATAAGAAAGAAAAAGTAAATTAAGTTATATAAATAATTT
The DNA here is from genome assembly GCA_027924585.1 of Larix kaempferi. Lineage (NCBI taxonomy): Eukaryota > Viridiplantae > Streptophyta > Pinopsida > Pinales > Pinaceae > Larix > Larix kaempferi. Next base: position 1,519,166 of record BSBM01001167.1, read on the forward strand.
ATAGAAATTATTTATTAATATATAATAATTGTATTGAAAGATATTAGATTTAATTTGTAGTGGAGATGTTATATATATGACTAAGTTTATGTCAAAATATATATAAAGAATTGTGTTTAAGGATAATGTAAATCCAAAAACTCTTTATAACATATAATCTCAAAATTAAAGATAATACACCTTATTTTATTCTCTTTATAAAAACGAGTCTCTTCCCCATTAAGAGCATGGCTATGACTAGATACCTAATGTACAAAAACAAGATGGACAACATGGGAGACAAGAAGGTTCCTAAAATTGCTTTATTAAATGGTGATAATATTAAACGTATTATTACATCTCAATTTAAGGAGAAATTGTCATGCAATAAAGAATTAGATAGTAGTAGATAATTACCATATTATAAGGAGGTTATCATTTCTAATCTATAATATCAAAAGCATATCTTTGTTTTAATTAGAGTAAAGAAGAAAATCAACGTTGCTAAAATATAAATAAACTTTCACTATGATACTAAAAGATGGAAGATAAAAATCACTTTCTCATAAAATATCTTGAATATGATGATCTAGGAACACTTCTCTTAAATATTTTTTAGCACAAATAAAATTTAAAAAAAAAATTGTTCTTTAACTTTTTTTAAACATTAATAAACTAAAATTAATCCCTAAAGTTATTACTTTATAACATTATTTCTCTTATGAAATAATGACTAAATTAAATTATAATTTTTTTATAATTAATATATAATAATTGTTGGAAAATCTAATTTGGATAGAGATAATACTGCATACGTGAATGAATTAAGCTTTTATATATCACACAAACATATAATAAAAATGTTAAGATTATATGTTAGTAAATTATATACATAAATTAAATCAATTATATATATATATATATATATATATATATATAATAATAATAATGAAAATTAGATTTTTATATATGTATTTTTTATAAGCTTAGAGTTTTTAGTTTTACCAAATTAAATGGTTAAAAAAATTATAATTCAATAATTTTGATGCTTTTAAACATGAGATTAACATATATCTAAAATGTAAAGTAAATTAATGGCTAAATATTTATCCTAATTTTACCAATGACTACTATTCTCTAATCCATTAACCCTTACTTCACTAACTTTCAATTTTTTATCATAATAATTCAAAATACACTCAACACCCAACCCACAAATCATTAAGTCATATCTGGCTTACCCTTTAAAAAATGACCCATTTACTACTAAATTAATAAATACTATTTTCACTAACTTTCTAACTTCCCATTAAACATCACTTCTATAATTCCACTAACTCTCTAATTTCTAATCTATAAAATAAAATAATGTCGGTATGAACTTGGGAAATTCTTAGATGTTGAAAATTTACTTTTCTCTACACCTGAAAAGGTACCTACTCGGGCGATAGTATTGGCAACCTTCTTTCTTGGCACTTTTAAGTTAAGAGGAGCAGGTTTCTTATCTTCTTCATAATTTGTAGTCAAAAGAGCACATGACCTATCAAATGACTACGAGAGGATTTACACCTCAAACTAGAGTACTTGTCGTGACCATAGTCTTTATTTCCCAAGACTTAGTTGGTTGCACTGACCCATCTACCATTAACAAACCTTTTGGAAAACCACTAAACATGGCGCCTAGGGTGGTGTATGTATCATGATATGTGGTGGTTTGCAATGTCAATAGCGTTGTTGAAGCTTACTATAAAATCTAATGGTATTAAGTGGTTACTCAATATAAAATATAGGGAAATAAAAAAAAACAAGTTATTCAACAACATTACATTAAATTTGGAACATGCATGTTAAGTTAGCATCTACGATTTATTTTAATTACATAAAGGTTGAGAAATTCCATTGATGCATGAACAAAACAAAAATAATTAGAATGTACATAAACAGGTTTTGCACAACAAAAGTTTCAATACAATACACAAATGAACATATATAACACCCTGACCCCCAATGCAACTAGAGATGGCTTCAACCATGTGCTAAAAACCTTGAGACAACTACTTGGCAAGTTAAAATAAAAGACATTCATATAACTATTGCTTTCTCAATGGGAAGGCAGATTTGATTTACGTGTTCATAACATACTCATCCATATGCTCTAAATCTAAATCTAAAGATAATGTTTAGAATATAAAAACAAATCTTGGAAACAAGACTAGCTCAGTTATTGAATATAGATTTTATTAGATAGTTTCATACCCAATGGCTTCTTCGAGTAAACCAATTTTAGTGCATCCACAACTATAACATTTTGTTTTTGGTTCATTGATGCATTTAATGTTTATTGATTTCTTATTCACATGCTTCACAGATATTATCCAAATATTTATGGTTTCCAACATATAATTTATTACAACTTCCATAATCAGGTATGCTCTATTTATATTACTCATATTTAGTCAATGAATATGAGTAACGTATGGGGCAACTCTCAATGCAAGAACATATAGTAATTATCATGTTATATCTAATGTTGATGAAAATTCCACCAAATGAAAAATTTGAACAATTTGATTTTACTGGTGGTGTGAGGACACCGTCAAGTTAAATCTAATTAACTCAATTTCAAATTTATGAAATAGGAATCAGTGTGTTGTTTGGCCTGGCAGTTTAAATTGGCGTAGGAAATATATTCAGCTATTATTGAGGGAGCATTTTGAAACTATTGTCATGCAAAATTATTATTGAGGGCGCATTCGTACCTTCTAGTAACTGTTGGTATGACATGCAATTTTGTATCTCCCAGATTACTATGTCTTTGGTTAGGAATTTGAAGAAATGATCTAGGTAGTGAATTCTAATTGGTGAGCGACTGTATTGGAATGTTTCCAGAGTTTAGCCACATATCTAGTCTTGAAAAAAAACAATTAAAAAATGTTAAATTATTAGGAATGATCATTACAAAGTCTCTTGTATGGACTAATATTATATAAAGGATCTTAACAAAATTAACAAATATTCAAATAATCACAAACTCGGTCATTCCTTCAATTCATAATGTGTTGACAAAACTTCTACATCAATCTGATGATGGGAAAATCGATTGCAAGTATTTTCAATGACTAAAGTGTATATCCTTCCACCATTTTAAGGATTGTGTCTATTCTTGGTTGTGGAATGTTCAATCTTGAAATTCTACTGTTATACTTGAAGATGCTTTTAGCAAGATCCGATCCATTCAAACTATTATTGTATTCAATCCATGCTGGTGTATGGATTGATCTATCAATACACATACTATACTCAATGAAAGATTGCATATGGTATGATCCCTCAAATCCATTGCTATGATCTAAAGATAAGTAAGCTTCACCCTGAATATTTTCCTTGGAGTTAAAGACTATCAACCGGGCTTCTATTTTTTTAGGATGAAGTTCAGTAAAGGGAACCTCTTCAATGTTCCATGTAAGCTTTGGCTATTGCACCTAGAGAATAGAGAACTGAACTGGACAACCTTGTATTTTACAACCCTTTTTTATCACTTTACAGTTCTTCCAAATATGAACTATTTTCTGTACATCAAAAGAAAAACTAGTCAAATAAAGTGAAAAAAATAGAAAAGCAAAGCATGCTACACAGAAGGATGAGAATGACCATATTCAACAAATCACTAAATGTACATGTTATCACTTGGAAAAATGAAATGCAAGAAAAAGAAATGGGATCTACACAGACTGAAATTTTCATTTTGACACAAAAAGAGGAACCTGCATGCTCCTAGAGGTGATAAAAAGGAACAAGTTTCTCAATATCCCATACACATTTATTGTCCAAATTTAACATTCTATGTAAGATGTGTCTTTTATGACTCCATGAAAAAAGGAACTATGACCATTGAACTTAAAGCAATGCAACTAGACAAAATTCAATTCAAGAAAACGATAATGTGGGTTAAGAGAAACAAGGGAATTTACAATACCATTTTGGTCAAAAATAGGTTATGGGTACATGATGATAGAAGTAATTAGAACCACATTCATCATAGTATAGGGAGATGTGCTTCCATCCCACTCAATTTTGAGCTTTTTCAATGCACCACTTGTCTGGAAATCATCAACTGCCTTACTACTCTCATCGATCTCTTCAATAGATTTGATTGAATTTGTGATAATAGAACATATGTCCCAAGGAAGGTCACAACTGTCGAACTGAAGTAGGTGGTACTCCTTCCCAGAAAACAATATGACCCAACAAATTACCAAAGGGAACACAAAAAATACACTTTTTCAAGTTAAGGGAAATTTGATGTTGGTGACACCAATCAAACATTAACCATAGAAGACTAACATGTTCCTTAAATAAAATGAAAATAGTCTATTAATCCATATAGACTTCCAAAATTTGTGAATGAAGTCTCGGAAGGAAACAACTACAATCCTTGAGAAGAATGCAGTAGCATTTTTAAGACCAAATGGCATCACATTATGTGCAAAAGATCCCCATTATATGGTAAAGGTGTTCATCTTCTTATCTTCTTTTGAAATCATAACATGATGATATCCCATGAACCCAGATATAAAGAATAGGATTCCTTTCCCGCAACTTGATCCAAAACCTCGTCACTAAAAGGGGTAGGAAAGGGATCATGCACACATGATGAATTAAGGTTATGGAAATCAACACATACCCTAATACCCTCTATGTCCTTCTTACTATGGATTACAATGGGACTAATCCATTCTAATTATTCCACAACAAATATCAAGCCAGGAGCTAACATTTAATCTATTTCTTTCTTGACTTTCTCCTTAACCCTAGGATTGAGTCGATAAGGACAATGTTTGATTGGCCTAGATTTAGGTTTTAAGTCAATTTTCATTTCATATAAATCTCCTTTTATCCATTTCAATTCTATGAAAATTTGTTGAAATAGGTATTCATATCCTTTAAGAATAGAGACAATCTCAAAGACTATCTGATCATCGCAATAGTCCTCAATTGATGCTAACTTGAGCTTTTCTTCATTACCAATATTAATCTTTTGCGACTTCACTAGATCAATGTAGGAGGTATTGGTATCTTCTCTCTTCTTTCTTTTCACAACATGAGATCCTTCTATCTCTTTAAAACATAAATTCCTTAATTGATCTATATCATTTGGTTCTACCTCATCTATGTCAATTTTTCCGCAACACAGGGATAGTGTTGGTTGGGTAGAAAGAAACTATAGGTTAAGTTTTTCTTGATGGTACTAACAAATAGGAGGATTATATGATTTTTCAATCTATCCATAAAAATAACTTCTTTGATCAACCTTAAAGAATATATAATGTCTTATGATTTTCCCACAAAATATAAATCCTCATAGAACTAAGTCTTCAAGGTATCCCACCTACTAGTCCATCTCTTGATTTCTTCATGAAAATACCAAGCCTTTGGAATAGGACCCAACCCATCAATAAACTTATGGAACGATAGTTTGGATGAAATCCCATCATTCTCCCATTGTTATGTAAGGTGCACCATTACATGAGAGGATTAATATTCCCATCGTACCTATCTATAGCTTTAGGATTTAAGGGTGACTTTGCTTAATTATTTGCACATTCAAATTCTGATGGAAAAACAAACCTATGTTTCATGGAGGTTTGTGCTAAGGACTAGGTGGGGAGATCATTCGTGTGAGTAATCCACCATCTAGCGGGAGTACAAGACAAACATTCTCTAATTTTATGCAACTATACTAGTGGCCCATCTCTGAGAAAAAGTCATCTAGGTTGAAAACACCATCATAAATAGGATGGTGTTGAACATCCATGCCGGTCAGTGACACGTGTCACATCAAAAGTCACTTTCCGACTGATACATTGTGCATAAAATATTAGAAGATTGCCAATACATTGCATGTACAAAAGGACATTCTCATTGATATTGCGTGGAACATCTACTATTGAGAACTAGGGTTGATGGATAAAATATGATAGAATGAGTGTTTTGGACTTATTTAACTCTTGATATTGGGTTAGCATTGTTTCAAATACTGCTTAGATGGTTTATGATTTGCTTAACTGATTTTGAAGGAATGATGGAATGAGTTTTCAAATGATATTAACATCTCTATGTACTTCATGTACTCCCTTGTTTGGTTTTTATTTCCATTGTTTTCCCTCTTTGTGTTTTCCCAATTTTGTGACCAGCGAGGGTGGAGGACGTTGTGGCAAACTTAAAGCAAGGATAAAATCAATTTTATGGGAAAAAAATGGTTGTATCATGTATTCATTTTTGAAACCTTAACAATGCATCAAGCTATTCATGATTGCAATATAATATGAGGGATTTACCGACTTTTCCATCATGGGACATAATTTTAGCATGGCAGTCTAAGGAGTTCTAATATTTGGATAAATGAAGCTTATAGTTGAAAAATATTTTGAGTTTTAACTTGGGATAAATGGTTATAATTTCATTAACCTCATATAGGGAAGGAACTTATTTTTTATCAAGATAAAGGGGAGAAAAAAGAGACTAAGTGATGGAATTCCCCTTGGAGGCCTAGTTAGCTTTTATAAATAAGGAGGGCGCACCAATGAGGGGATATGAGCAAGGAGGCCACCCCAATCAGGTGAGAGGGAGTGTAATTATAATTTCGCTACACTTATCAATCACTTGGAATTCCCTTATATAGCTAAGTGGGGTTCTCCTTTTCCCATTGGATGATTTTTGGATTAATTAACAACTTAATCATGAAATAACTAAGTTTATCCCTAAGTCATCCTAAACACCCTCCAAGTGAAATATTTCCTTATGACATTACCAGTTTGCAGAGATGTGTTTACAGGTGACTAATGATGCTTCATCATAACTCCTATTGGGAGTGGAAGAGGTGTCCATCGACCCACACTATGGAATGGGAACAATTTTTTCTCATCCCATGGAGTATGGATGAAAAAAATCATCTATTTCCACACATGAGGTAATATTTTGAATTTGATGATAGATATGGGTGTTTGAGAAATAAACTTAACCATTTTTTACTAAGTAAAAGTGAGGGAGCCAAAGCCATTGAAGGAAGAAGAAGGTAAAGCTTTATTTCATGTCCATTCCAAGCATAGATATTGGAATTTTTAGAGGATTCGTTATGGGTTTTTGCAGGATATCTATTGGAGGTATTATCTGCAAGCAATAATGTATATTCAAGGATAAATATTAGACTTACCAGCTCATTTCTACCATTCCCTCTCTTTTCTTCTTTTGGCATTTTTCTCTTTTGGAAAATTGCCATTTTTCCCTCTATTTGTATTCAAAAGTATAAAAAAAACAAGGGGAGGTTATAAAAAAAATATCCATAATGCATGCACACTTTTATTCTCTGTTATTTCACAAATTTAAGCTCTTGTATAGATCCTCATCATTTTATTTTAAGAAAACCCCATTGAGACCTTCCTGAAATATCAATTTTTCCATTTTTAGAAGTTTTATCCGTCATATTTGGACCAAAATTTTTGTGTAGAGACTTGGGACCTGTAAAGGCTCATGGTAAAATTTTCATCTCAAGCTAAGCATTATTTCCCTTGTTTTGAAATTCTTTCCATTTATAGCAATATGTTATTTTTGGAAAGTCACGAGAATTTAAAATATTTGGAAATTTTCAAAAGATAATTGTATTATTAGACATTTCTCAGTATATTTAATTTGATGGACTCATCAATTGACTTCCTTAATTGTCAATTTTGAATACTCTTGCTAAATTAAGCCAATTGGGGATAATTGCTTATTTGGTCATAAAACTTAAAATTAAGGTTGCTAGATACACATATAAGCATAAGGAATAACTTAGATCACTAAATCCATGATCAATAATTTAAAAATGAGTAATCCTATTTTTTAGGGATTTTATTAAATTTTCACTAAATAATTCCTAGAAAATAGGATTAAGCTTGAAATAAATTCCTAAGCCAAATATCTGATATTTAGCTTTAATAAGGTTAGTAAACTCAATTTTACAATTTATGGACCTCTAATTAATTTTTTATAAATTTTTGAAGTTTAATTAAAAAAATTGGATAATTTACATTAGACTTCAGAAAAATTAATTATAGAAAAAAAAAAAAAATCAGAGATAAAAGGATGAATTTACATAGATGATTCTAATCAAGATGAGAAACCATAGAAATAATTTACAAGCCCCAAAATGGATTTTAAAACCTCATTTTTGACACTTAACGAATTTGGAAAAATCAACAAGTGCAAGAAAGTTGAGAGAAAATTCGAAGGGAATCTAAAGTAAGAATGATAGTTAATGAATTCCAATCTAATGTTGTTATAATGGTTTTCAATTTAAATCATCTCATATAAAAATTCTCAATGGGAATAAAGATATAACTTGTAACATTTGGTAAGTTGGTTTAAATGTCGCATTTTGTGGCACTTAGACAATCTTCATAGTTTAGCTAGTTTCTAGTTTGTTATTAATTGTTAACTTGGTTTATTAAAATTCCTCTTTGTGATCAATGTGTACACTCTCATATATTGAATTATGATGATGGGTTCTCACAACGAACACTGAGAAATCCGAAGTTGAACTAATAAAGATCATTGAACTTGAACGCGAGCACTATAACCATGAAGAAGGGGAGATCATGCTCGATTAGTGATGTCAATCCATCAAGTTCTGAATACTCTAATGAAGAATATATTAGCAGTAAGAAGTCAACAAAGTAAACATGTCACAAAAATTCAAATTCCAATTAGTGACAAAAGTCACTAAAGGAAAAATTAGTGGATTACTAAAGGTCACCCAAGCTGAACTAAATAAAAAACTTTATTCAAAGAATTCCAAAAATATCAAGGGAATGTGGAAGGCCAAGGGTCACCTAGCCTTGGGATATATATTGTAATATGATTTGATGAGAAGGGGGTTTTGGCTCTTGAACATTTTCATGTACTATTGATGAACTATGAATGAGGAGAAGCCATGGATTAGCTTTTGCACATGGATACTTCTATTATGTGGATGAATGTAGGGCCCTTGCACGAAGTTGAGGGACCTTTTAGGTGCAATTGCGCTTTCGCTAAACGTGCTAAAGTTCAGTAAAACTAAAACACGTGTGCATTTCTTTGAACTAGGCATGGGTAGGAATGAGCCTGCCATGTCAGTTAACACGTAGGATAGGAAATCATATTGCACAAGCGTTACGAATTCAATAACGCGTGAGCATTATAGAAATACATAACATGCGTGTTATGGTTAATATGTTAAAAGCCAAAAAATAGTCTGCTTCCATGTCCATTGTTTATTATTGAAATTAACCAAAAAGCTCGAGCAATCAGAGCTTCCAACGTCAACGTGGAGAAGTGGAGGGAGGGTGAATTCGAAGAGAAAGGAGGGTGAATTCAAAGAGCAAGGAGGATTGGAAAGGTAGGAATCCAAATGTTCATCATGGCCTCATTTCCTGAATAAAAATATATTTTTTTATATTTCCCTAAATTAAAAATCCATGTAAATGAAATTCCAAAACTAAAAATTTAAAAATTGTTATTTAACATATGGAAATTCCTCCATACTATCAATCCCCTTAATAAATTTTGCATCCACCTAAGCAATAAAGGATTTTAATCCCAACACCAACTTTTCTTCAATATTTTTTCCACATCTATTGCAAATTGGAAAAGAAAAGCCATCCACCATTTGGCTAGGAGGAGGAACTATGGACTATAACCTAAGCTTGCTTTCTAGACTTGACTCAACCAAACCCTATGTTTTTTCCCACACATTATTTTACCCTAAAAATGTCCAACCAATGCTTGTGAATCCAACCCAATGGCATGATGGATTTTACATCATCCCCCAAAACCCAAGGGACTAGGTTTCCCTCCTTTGCGGACACGCGGCTTAATTTATTGCTAAGATGAACTACCACATCTTTTTTGACCTCCTTCACCACCAAGACACTCAATCGATGGATTTGGGTCTTCATACCTAGAAACCGATAAGAGATTTACTTCATGGAACAAGCTTAGATCAACCCTCACATTCAAAATCTTGACCCTTCTTAATGACGCAGAGGACTTCACCACCAAATATTCCTCATCATACACTAGATTCTGAGCAAGGAAAGTGCCACAAACATGAAATGAATTAGATACAAAAGAGAAATATCTGAAGGTAGAGGATGACGAATAACATCTTCTCCAATGCATCGGCTCTAGAAAGGTGTGCATAAAGTGCTTTTAAGGCCCCCATTGGGTCGATCCTTCAACATTAATTGAATTAGGAGCTCTAAGCCAACGATCATTAATCGATTTACATGTAGTTGATCCTCACCTTCCACTTTGGTTTACATGTAGTTGTTATTATAGTATATTGAGATGATATTTATGTTTGTAATGTATTCATTCTTGCACAAAGTTTTTACATTTTTCATTTTTGAGAGATGTCATTATATCACATGTATATGTTTCCAATGATTTGTTTTTTTTTTTTTTGATTGCAGTGATGACCATGGATGTACATTCATACATCCAAAGAGAAATTGAGAGGCTCAGAGATATTTGATCCTCAATAACAATTGTTGATGATAGGCATCGTATGCTTACATCCAATTTGGATGCAATGATAGAGACTTTTAGTAGGTCAAATGGTGCACTACAAGATATTGCTACATACAGAGAGAGAAAGAGGCAAGAATATGCTGATGGAATTAGCTACAAAGAAGTTAAGAGGTTGAAGATAATGAAACAACATATGTTTTCCCTTTTTAGAGATCCACGGATGATCGAAATCCCGAATGTAAACAAAAGGCATATTTCTATCGAGTGGTGTACATATCAACCATTCATAGATAATTGGATGGACCGATGGTGCATGGCATTTGATATACCACCACATCACAACAGGGAAATGCCTCTAAATTTTCTTAGAAAGATGGATGCAAAATTTGTTTTGGGGAAGCATGTTAATTATTTTTATATCTTGGAGTACTAGGGCATTGGGATGGGGATTCCTCAAAAACGTCCCAATGCGATCCACATAGATACCAATTTCCCGGTAGCTCCACCTCGCAGGAAGCTACCCAGGCCAGATGTGCTTCCTACACATCAGTTGGTGCCACAGACGCAGGAGTCATTCCTACTATTGGTACATACAGTTATTCTCCATAGCACGTATATTCAAGGTACGTCCTAGGAAGGGCCATCAAAACCACCATCTATGAGTGGAGTAGAGACACCACCTCCCTGTGGGGTAGATCAACCACCTCCCGGTGGGGTAGAGCCACCACCTTCTAGTGGTCGAGGAGCATTTAGTAGTGGCACTAGACCTGCACCTCATGAGCACAAACAAGATCCCCATGCATGCATAGTATGCAGCCATAGTTGCTTTGGTCCTATCCATACAGATGGAATCTTAACTGGTTATTTTACACAGGTAAGTAAATGGTTAACAATTTAGTGTCATTTGTAAATTATTTTTCCTTACTATACACATATATAGATTGCTAATATTTTTAATGATTTTAAAACTTGTAGTTGCTACAAGAAGGGCACGAGGGGAAATACTTTTCCATTGATGATGCATAGGATAGTCCTGAGGCTTATGCACCAGAACCATCTGATGTACAAGATGTTGTCATACCTTCAGCGACAAAAACTCACACTGAGGTAACTATTTCAAGATGACATTGTTTTAATACATGTTAGTTTGTTATCACATGTTACTCAATTACTGCTACACGATCTAATATTTACAATTTTCTAAATTGTAGGTTGTAGATCCCCCTTAGAGGGAAATGATTTCATCTAGTGAGCTCCCCCTAGTGGGAATACAAGCACTAGCGTTCCCGTAGAGACACAATGGGTGTCAGAACATTTCTTAGAATTGATTGAAGTATATAGTACATCGGTATATGTGTATTTCATCATTGTCAGTTTGTTAATACATGCTATTTCATTGACTAATGCATTCCTAACTATGTCAGTAATTGGTGATTGTAGCCACCAACTTCTATATTTAGGAAACAGTCAGTAGTTGCCTCTCCTTGTACTCCAAATGTGCAAAAGGGACAAGTGTATAAGAGAGGCTCCACTCCTAGAAAGGGTGTGTATGTCCTCTATAGAAGACACACGGGAGATCCATCTAGCCCTCACTTAACAAGGGTCATTGATGCTGCAGTTAGTACCGCATATTAATTGCAACAAGTCATATAGAGGTAACTATTTCAACAATTACAATGCATAGTATTTAACCATGTTACTATATTGTTTATTCATACATGTCTAAGTATTTCCCCAATTTTTGATTGTAGCCATTAGCGGCAGTAGTGCCTGGCCCCTCCCCTCAATCCATTGTTGTGACTGGGTCTCCTCTTGTGGTGAGATGTTCATTAATGACCAAGTATTTTTATTCAATTTACCCAAACATGTTGATCAATGTTGAATTGTTGAATTCATTGAGATATGATCTTTTATTTGCAGAGCACAACTATAGAGAGGCCTTCCATGAGCACACCACAAGCATCTATACCCCAACTGGATTTGGTGAGTGTTTGTCATAAATAATTCGGTGATAAGTTAATTTTTTAATTTTTTTAATGGTAGGGTATTAGGCAGTTATTTGATAAAAATAATGATCTTTTTTTTGCACACTCCTGAGATGCAGAGCGATCCTAGGGAGATAGTTGATAGAGGAAATTTGGGGAAAAACCAGCGAAAGATTGTTTTTGATGTTGCATATTCCTGTATTAACGTATTTTGACATACATGTACATTGTTGTACTTAGGGATACATGTACATTGACAGGCCATTTAAGGGCCGATTGCTTTGCCATATTTTGTATTACAAACATTCAGCTATCAATACATGATATAATATATTGCATATTTTCTCTTGAGTTTCCACTTGTTCTTGTGATGATTTATGTCTTCCACAAATTGATAAATTATGCTATTGAAATTTATATAATTACGTTGAAAGCAATATTTATTCTCTTACATTTATTGCATTGATCAAGTAACAGCTCACCATTGTGTTATGAAAACATTGTCTTAATGGAACAAACCAATACTATCTTTCAACAGTTCAATGAACTCAATACATGCACGCTAATTTGATATCTAATTTTAAATTGTGTTTTTTTTCAACTCCAAGGGTTCATACCCATTGACCAGGATTATGGTTGCAAGGAAAAAACAACAAAATAAGTCAAAATATGTTTGAATAACCTCTGTCAGGTAAAACATGCTATGGATATCATCAATGTAAGCCTATGACATTTTCACAAACTAAGAGGACTTATAATAGATGTTACACATTTCATCAATGCTACCGTATTTCATCAAACGATACATACATGAGCATCTATGAAGTTCAGTTGAAGTATCCCTACTCTAGCATGCTAAAAACAATGGAAAAGTATCAAGTACAATCGAAAGGAATGCATGAACAAAAGTGTAATAAAATTCATTGGGCCTTCATGTACATATGGTCAAATATACAACAAATATACAACTGTAACATCCCGAAAATTCATGAAAATTAAAATTTTTCAATGTAGCATTAATTGTTTAATGTAATTGTGCATAATCATAACAATGCATGTTTATTTAATTAAAAGACATACTTAAATAAAATGCGGAAGTAACTTTGCATGCGTATTGCTCTAATTATGATATGTTGTCGATGGTTATTTTGATTTTGCAATTGTAATATCTAATGTGGTTTTTGTTTTAAAGGATTTGGGTTTCAAACCCTATCGAAAGGTGTTACTATTAGCATTGTTTTTCTATGTGAAATACCTGTAAAATGTAATTATGCCGAGAGGGTCTTAACCCTTGGCCATTCTAGTTATGGTAATAATATGGTTCTGATAACTCAATACTGTTTGTAAAAGTCTTCTATGGCTCTGTTATGTATAAAAGATTTGAATCGGCAACTGTTGAAATGAATAATAAGTGTTGGGGGTTCTGTCAAATAATGGGACATTTGTCCAAAACTATCTTATTCTATGTTTATAAGGGTCTGAAAATATAAATATTATTAGTTCTGATTACTTTGATAAAAGAAATAGTTGTGCAATAGGTAGTAACCCTATTTTTCTTCTAATGCTACAAACTTGAAGATGTAAAAATGTTTGTATAAAGAAAAGATATTGCTATAATTATTTTTCAGCTATTTAGATTTCAAACATATCAATGAAAGGAAGGAAATAAAGTGATATTATAACACTGAACTGTTTGAAAAGAATAAAAGAGAATATATAGCATATATCTTTTGTAAGGAAATAAATGACCAAAGAGGAAAACCCTAGGTTTTGTACATGAATGAAATATTTACTTATGTTTTCTATGTAAAGAAATAATATGGTGACTGTAATATGAAATATTGTTATAATTCCTAAACCTAGACAATCATAATTTATATTACAACATATAACTGATGAGGAATATTAAGCAATAAATCAATGTTAGTCTATTCATTCATTTGACATTCTGTCTATCATTTATCTATCTTAATTCTCCCTCTATGTACAAGAGTACTATACAGAAAATAGTATGGGAAAAATACAGTAGAGGTATTTTATCAATTCATACATTTATTCAGCAATTTACCATATCCTAAATAACTCAGAAAATCACACTTTTATTTATGCAAAATGTAAACTAATAGTTTCAAACTAATGAGATATTAAATCAATGATTACAGAATAATTTAACTACTTAGGATTGAAATAACAAGTAGAACCTGTAACTGTAGATAGGGTGGACAAAAACCCAAGGAAGCTTGTTCCTCCCAACATTCTCCAGAAGAACCAGCCAATATACTTGCCTCATTTGGATCCCCGAGCCTGTTTACTGAACCACCAGGTAGATGGACTCTGTGTAGAAGCAAGGCACTCAGAAATTCTACAGGAAACAAACTATTGAGACTTGCTCCTCAGCTTTTAGGACTCTACACTTAGCAGTATAAATCTGCACTCAGCAGTATAACTCTACACTCAACAGTAAAATAGGCAGACTTACACCATGATAAAAAACTTGCATATCCCCTCATCGAATCTCTTGGGTGCAAGCAGCAGAACCCCAAGGTAAATTTCCTCGTCAGGAAAAGTGATGAACCTCAGTCCAAAATTCGATGGATCTTAAAAATATTGCCTAGGTCTTTAGTGTTCAGTTTTTTCAATAAATGAGCCTCAAGCTCCAATCCCATCTTTCAAGGCACTATGACCACAATTCAAGGGAGTTGTCCCATACCAACAGCTAGTTACTTGCCTCATGAAGCTGCCATTTGTCCATTGCCTACTACCCCAGATTCCATTCCACCTAGTGGGTCAGTAAACACTCTTTCAACAGTCTCCTTAGGTTTTTGTCTCCTATTTAATTTATTTAATAATAAAATATTGTGCAAATTACAATCATCCTTGGACACTTGTCCAATATAAAATGTTACAATAAAAGTTAAGACAATGTTTCCAACATAAAATGTTTTTCAACAAAAAGGGGTATGTTACAACAGCAAATATACCCTAGTTTGTTCCAATATGCTAACCAATAGATGGTCATGAATTCACTCTCATAAAATCATTGAAGATATAAACCCTATCCTTACTAAACCCTAGTATGTAAGACCCTGGTTTGTGCTTTACCTCTTTCATATGTCCATTTTCCACTTGTCATAATGCAAAATTAATCATAGAGAATCCATGGAAAAAAAATACCTAATTGGTTTAATGATCTTCCTTGATAATGTCGTTTTGAGGAAGGAAAATAAGATGTTCATGGTCCTCTGTTTGTAAAAAGGATGGATTATCCTCATATGAAAATGTATTTAAAATTGAATGTACTTGGTTGATACAAATGATGATGTAATGGTTGTTCATTGTGATTTCCCCCATAACTTGATGGAAAAGGTTCATGGTGACTTTGATATAGCAAAGCTAGAAAGGATCAAAGGGATGTCATCAATGAAACATCGCCTCCATTTTTTATTTGGAACTTTGAATTCTTAAAAATGACATTAATTACTCAAAATGCAAATATAGTAGAACACTAAGGAGATGTTAAATGACATGGAAAACTAAGGACATATCAATTTTCCAAGGGTGCAATGTGGTAGGTTTGATTTCCACTCTTTAAATGTCTAGTTCTAGAATCAAAATCAAAATTTTGCAAAGTTGACCCCTATATGCAAAACTGCACAGTCCCTTACTCAGCAAAACCCTAGTTTTCAAAATGTACCTAAAAGATGACACCTGGGCCATGGGACCGAAGGAGAGGGGAACCCCTAGAACTATCCCGATGTGCTGAATCCAATAGAGTCTATGATTTGTCAATCCGAGCCACGACCATAATTCTATGGCTTGTTTCAAGTCGCATCCCAAAGGCCTTCAGTGACACCAATTGGATACCTACCGGGTGCATAGAATTCAAACCGTGCAACAAAACCGGGTTCCTAGAAGTACTACAAGTGTGTCTAGCAAGGTTCCAATTGGGAATGCTAGCCATAAGTCCCCATTCGATGATTTTGCAAAGTTGACCCCTATGTGCGAAAATTGCAAAGTCCCTTATTGAGAAAAACCCTAGTTTCCAAAATGGACCTAAAAGATGACACATGGGCCATGGGACCAGAGGAGAGGGGCACCCCTATCACTATCCCGATGTACCGAATCCAATGGAGTCGACAATTTTTTTTATCCAAGACACGATCATCAATCTATGGCTCATTCCAACTCGCATCCCAAAGGCCTTCAGGGACACCAATTGGATACCTACCAGGGGCATATAATTCCAACCGTGCAACAACTGGGTTCCGGGAAGTCCTGCAAGTGTGTCTAGGAAGGTTACAGCTAGGAATGCTAGCCATAAGTTTCTAGTCGACGATTTTGCAAAGTTGACCCCTATGTGCGAAAATTGAATAGTCCTTATTGAGTATAATTGTCATTGATGCCAAAAGTATTCATTACTGACAAATGATATGATCATATGGAATATATGATGAAGTGGAATTTTAAAGTGTAGACTAAGTTACTAAAACTTGATGAGGAAGGTTCCATTTGGATCTATCCAAAAGTGTTATTGGATACCAAAAAATGTCAATTGCATCAGCATAGAATCAAGAAATTTTGATCCAATAGAAAGATATGTAACCAAAAGGAGCCACTTGATAACTTGAAGGTATTTTGTAGCATTTTCCTCACCTTCATCCTTGAGGACAATGTTGTTGGTGAAGGGGGAGAGCATGTTAGGTTTCTAACCTAATCCCCTTACTTTAGGAGTTAGTGAAGTAATGTATGTGACCATCTCCTTTGAACAAGGCCAAGTGGTGGACAATTAATTAATGTAACATTAGACGATTTTTGAGGTAAAAAATGTGCCTCGAAAGAGAAAATGTACTATCAAAATCAAATTTATAAGAACCAATAGGATTCAATATGATGATTTCAACCACTATGGTAAATGAATTTGGAAGGAAAAGAAATAAAAAACTTCTTTTTTTCTCTTGTAATTTCAAATTATATCTTCGTAGGTTTACTATTTTTAGTGTGATCACTCATTGAATGCATAATTAAATTATGCATCTAATGAATACCCACTCAACATACTTTTGAGAGACCCCAAATCATGAAAAACTAAAAATACATTAAAAAAACCTATTTTCTTCAATCAAATACATGTTTCTTATGAATTTGCATTTTCTTCCTGTCAAGGGTGTCTACAAAGTATGTCAAGTAGGTACCTGTTAGATGTGTAAGTTAATTCTACATACAATAAGTGCTTACACTCGAAATTTGAGCAAAACTACAAGGAGATAAGTTGAAAATTCGAGAGAAAAAAGTAGTTTATTTTTATGTTTCCTTAAACAAATCATAACTCTTATTTTATTATTTTCCTTAAAGGTGCATTTTAGACTCAAAATTTCTTTAATGAAGGGTTTCTCTATTAATTAAGGCCCATTAGGTAGTTGGGACTAATTAAATATGGCACTACATCATGCCTCTTGTCTCTGATATTTTTTTCTTACCAAAACAGATAGGTAGTATTATATTAAAAATGGAGGATAACACCTCATAAATACATTAGAATTGTCCAAAATAGGGCCCAAGGCCTAACACTCTATGGCCCTTATGAGCATAATGCTCAAAACTTCAAAAAACTCAGTCTTTCTGCTATCATCTATTTTATTCAACTTGTATGAAAACTGTCTAACATACTGGCCTAACAAAAATATATAGGAGCAATACATAACCACTCTAGAAATGGAAATCCCATGGAACCTGGTCTTACACTTTATCTGCAAAGGAATGAAAGAGGATGCCTCAGCTGAGTTTCTTTCCCTCTGTTGATGTTGTAAAGCTTCTACATTTTTCTCTAGGATCACAATCTAGACCTTCATTGTCTCAGCTTGGTGCTCCTATTGGTCACATTGGGATTTTAACAGGTCCAGCTGAAGCTGGAAATGAATCCTCTCATTATACTAGTTCTACTCCTCTTCATCCTCCCACTCCTCCCGTCGTCGCTCTCGGTCACTAAGGTCTCTTTCCATCTTGAAAAACCTTCGCTTTAGTTTTTGCAACCCCCAAATTAACTAGTGAATTTCATGCCCAGTGCGATATAATTCCTCACTATCCCCACCGGATATCCCTATCCATTCCGACCATTGAATGAAATCCTTCCTTGGCTTCTGCCATTTCTTTCAGGAACCAACACAAAGGAATTTCGATTGCAGAATTGCAACTCCGATATATTGAATTTAACAACTAATTTATGCTCCGGGATTGGCAATTTAACAGACAGTATAAATTACAAATTTTTCTTAACTCTTCATCCTTTCTCCTTCCCAATCTACACTAAATAATAACTGTTTGTTCGACATTAAATCCTTCATACCTCATTTTAGATGATATTCAAGTTCTGGAGCAGTACCTGCATGGATCTAGAGGCTTGAGTATGTGTGGAAGGAGGCCATCACAATAATTGGAAAACATTCCAGCCAGGCATGACGTCAGAACATTAACTCTGCCATCCATGGTAATGATGAGGATGCTAACTCCCTTATTGCGCAATGATGCGCCATCTTGTTGAACATCAAGGTTGCTAGGATATAGCATGTGTCCCTACCATGCATTGAATTTGGTGGAACCCGCAAGGGACTGGATCCATTGATCCCTTAATTTGATCACCATTATGATTTGATCCCGACTTAGGACAGGAACCTTCATGATTCTCTAGTGTTTTTATTAGCCAAAGCATCTGCATCACTATTATGGATCCCGAGGATATGATAAAAGCTATCCCTAGGAATTCTCTTCATATTTTCCATAATTCTAAATTAAATTCTAGCCAAGGAGGAGTTCTGCAAAGAGAGGTTCTACATGAAATGTTTGATTACAGTCTTTGCATCACCAAGGATGAGAACCTATGATATTTATTTTTTGATCATCATGTTCGTACCTTGCCAAAGGGCCAGAAGCTCCATTTGGTTGTTAGAGGCCTTTCCTAAAACCCAAGAAAAAGAATCTACTTTGTTTCCTCTAGGGTAAAAGAGAACCCCACCCACACTTGTCATCCTCGGGTTCCCTTTAGCTGCTCCATAAAAATAAAGAATGGCCTTGTTCTGATTTTTCTTCCACCAAATGAATTCTTCTACATTTAACCTTAATTCCCAATGTCTGGGAGCAGGGGAGGAATGAGAATTGACTTCATTATACAATTCAGAGAGGAAATCCATTATCTTTCAGCCAGTAATAGATTATGAGAGAGGTAATCCATCCTATTCTTTTCTGAGAGATATTCTAAGAGGAACATGGACGCTTTCCTTGTTAGAAAAACAGGATCGCAGAGCAATAACAATAAATCGAAATGCAAATATAATCACACACACATTACAAGAGAGACACAAATATATCGTGGTTCACCCCAACTTGGGCTACGTCCACACTAAATTTTCTAGTCGTTATTATTATTACCGTCTAACAAGGTGAAGGGATACAACCTGCAGCACAACCGCTGCACTTCCTCTTCACTGTCTCATAGTCTCTCTCCTGATCTTAGAGATCTTTACAATGGATAAAACCTAATACATCAACCCTAGTCGTATTACAATGTCTTTCTTTTATAGGGAAAATACAATAGAAAAATACCATGAGATACCCAAAACCATGGGCCCGCAAAGCAGTTGGCGAAAACAACCCCAAAAATTTGTCTCGGGGGTGCTGCCCCCGCACCCTTGTGACTTAGGGGCATTGCCCCCAAACCCTATTTTTCGGGGCATTGCCCCGAACCCATAAAAATGTAGAATGGGTGTACAGTCCTTCGGGGTGCACGACTAAGACAATATCATCTATGAGATTGGAAGATCTGGCTCCACAACCAACAATCTCCCACTTGGAGACTGATCATAGCAACTCCACCATTGCTGCACTTGTTGGACTTGGAAAATTTCTCCTCTTCACCTTCATGCTAGAAGGCCAACTGAAACCGAGCAAGAACTCAGTTTCTCTTTGCTCACTACCTTTGTGAACATGTCTACAGGATTCTGGCTAGTATGTATCTTTTCCAGCTTCAACAGTTCATCTTCCATAATAGAGCGTATGAAATGGTACTTGAGCTGTATATGTTTAGTCCTGGATTGGAATGTTGAGTTCTTTGCAAGATGAATGGCACTCTGGCTGTCACTATACAACCTGCTATCCTTCTGCTTCTTACCCACTTCCTCCATAAACGTTTGCAACCAAATCATCTCTTTACTAGCCTCTGTAATAGCAACGTACTCTGCTTCTGTTGTTGAAAGTGCAACAACCTTCTGCGGTCTCAAAATCACACTTACTGTTGTTCCACCTACAGTAAACACATACCCTGTGGTGCTCCTCCTGCTATCCTTATCACCTTCCATATCTGCATTAACATATCCCTGTAGAACAGTGTCTGAACCTCCAAAACATAATGCCTAAGTGGTGGTACCTCTCAAATACCTGAGAATCCACTGTACTATCTTCCAATGTTCTTTACCTGGATTGTTCATATATCTACTCACAACTCCCACTGCTTGTGCAATATCTGGTCTTGTGCACACCATGGCATACATCAAGCTGTTAACTGCTGATTGATAGGGAATCTTGGACAAGTAATATGTCTCTTCCTGTGTCTTAGGACACATTTCCTTAGTTAGACTGAAATGGCTGGCCAAAGGTGTACTTACTGGTTTTTCATTCTGTATTCTGAACCTCTCCAACACCTTTTGTATGTACTCGCTCTGAGACAATGTCAATTTGCGATTTTTTCTGTCTCTTGTTATTCTCATACCAAGGATTTCCTTTGCAGCACCAAATCCTTCATCGCAAATGAATTAGCTAGCTTCCTTTTGAGTACATTCATATCCTGCATGTTAGACCCTGCAACAAGCATGTCATCCACATACAGTAATAAGATAATGTATCTTTCATTGTATAGCTTCTTGAAATAAACATAGTGGTTAGAATGACATCTACTATAACCTTGTTCAGTCATAAACCTGTCAAATTTTAAATACCACTGCTTTGGAGCTTGCTTCAAGCCATACAAACTCTTTTTCAACCTGCATACCAAGTTCTCCTTACCTTTGACCTCATACCCTTGTGGCTGCTGTATATATATCTCTTCCTTCAAATCCCCATGGAGAAAGGTTGTTTTTACATCTAACTGTTCAAGATGCAAATCTTCTACTGCCACTAGATTTAAGATAGCCCTAATTGAAGTCATCTTAACAACAAGAGAAAATATTTCATCAAAATCAATACCTTTCTTCTGTGCAAACCCCTTTACAACAAGTCTGGCCCTGTACCGCTTCTTACCTCCTTCTTCTTCCTTCAACCTGTAAATCCATTTTTTCTGCCATGCTCTTTTACCAGTAGGCAACTGAACCAAATCCCAAGTCTCGTTTCCTACCAATGAGTCCATCTCCTCATTCATGCCTTGCTCCCACTTCTTTCTAGTTTCCACCTGCATTGCTTCTTCATAACATTTTGGTTCACCAACATCAGTCATCAACAAATAATACATTGAAGGAGAGTATCATTCAAGGAGTCTATTTAACCTGGTAGATATTCTTACAGTTGCAGGAGTTTCACGTACTTGCTGCTGTTCTTGATTTTCTGGCACCTTTGTAACTTTATTTTCTTCAATTTCGTCAAGTACTATGTACTATGTGTTTTCCTTTTTCTGTTTCTTTCCCTACAACTGATCTTTATACACGACCTTTTCATTGAATATCACATCTCTACTCGTGATGATTTTGTTATTTTCATAATCCCATAAGCGATAACCAAATTCATCAACCCCATATCCAATAAAGGTACATTTCTTGGATTTAGCTTCAAGCTTTGTTCTATTTTCTTTATCAATATGGACAAATGCTTCACAACCAATCGTTCTCAGCAATGAATAGTTTACCTTTTTATCTGTCCATGCCTCCTCTGGAATACCACCATCCAAAGCACTTGAAGGTCCTCTATTTATTAAATAAACAACAGTATTTACAACATCTACCCAAAACTGTAAGGGCAACCCTACATTCAGTCTCATACACCTTACACGCTCCATGATCGTTCGGTTCATCCTTTTTGACACACCATTTTCTTGTGGTGTTCCTGGGACTTTCTTCTCTCTATGAATCCCATCGTATGAACAGTAACTATCAAACTCCTTACCGCAGTACTCACCTCCATTATCAGATCTGAGACACTTCAACCCTTTCCATGTCTCATTCTCAACCAAAACTTTCCACTTCTTAAAAGTAGCGAACACATCAGATTTCCGTCTAATGCAATAAAACCAAGTTTTCCTAGTTGCATCATCAATAAATGTAACATAATAACGAGAGCCACCAAGAGATTGTACCTGAGTCGGTCCCCATACATCTGTATGCACTAGCTCTAACTTTTCATTCTTCTTCTGTTTCCCAACGCTGAGAAATTTGACTCTCTTCTGTTTTCCATAAACACAGTTTTCACAGAATTCCAAACTTACCTGCTTCAAATTTGGCAGCAACTTCCTTGAGTGGAGAATATGCATCCCCTTCTCACTCATGTGGCCAAGCCTATGATGCCACAATGCTGTATCTATTCCTATGGAAGCTAAAGAGATAGAATGGTCAGTATTATGAGGACATAAATATAGCGTACCTATCATGTCTCTTTTTGCTATCACCATTGATCCTTTAGTGATCTTCCACCACTTTTCTCCAAATGTAGATAGACAGTCACCATCTCCTAACTACCTTGTTGAGATCAGATTTCTTTTCATAGCAGGAATATGCCTAACATCTTTCAACAGCCAGTTAGTTCCATTCTTAAATTTTATCCATACCTTACCGATTCCAACAATTTTACGTGGCTCATCATCACCCAATAAAACATGTCCAAAATCGCTAGGAACATACTCATGAAATGATTTCCTATGGGGTGTAGCATGACATGAAGCTCCTGAATCTACTACCCAATAATCACTAGTATTATCTAATGCAAGAATCAAATTATCTTGTAACACATCACCTACTACATTTGCTTCCTGGGTAGTTTCCTTCTATCCATCTCCTTTCTTCTTTAGAGATCTGCAGTCTTTCTTCAGATGTCCTTTATTTCCACAATTCCAGCACTCTATTTTTCCTAGTCTGGACATGGATCTGCCTGTTTTAGACGTGCCACGATTACCTTGGCTCTTTCCTCTCTCCTTTTGTCTTCCCCTGCTCTCCATGGTCAACGCATTACCTGATGTCTCATCTGTGCTTTTTCTTCGCATTTCCTCGCTAAGAATAACACCAATAACATCATCAAATTTCAAGGTGTTTGAACCAGAGACAGAGTTACTTACAGCCATGACCAAGATATTCTAGCTTTCTGGCAATGAACACAAGATTAGAAGATCCCTAACCTCATCATCAAAGTTCACACTTACAGAACTTAGCTGATTTGTAACCGTATTAAACTCATTTAAATGATCAGTAACAGATCCACCTTCAGACATCTTCATATTAAATAAACGCTGCATTAGAAATACCTGGTTGGAGGCCGAGGGTTTTTCATACATCTTAACCAGTGCACTCATCAAACCCTCCGTTGTCGTTTATTTCGAGATATTGAAAGCCACCGACGAAGCTAGGCTCAGTCGTATTATTCCCAGAGCCTTTCTGTCAAGAACCTCCCATTCTTCGTCCTTCATGGCGCTGACTACTTTGCTCTTCCTCCCAATGGTAGGAATAGATCCTTCTGGTATAGATAGTCCTCCATTTGCATCTTCCATAACTGGAAGTTTTGGCCATTAAACTTCTTGACCTTAAACTTTCCTTCTTCTGCCATTGCTCCCATTCGAACCAGAAACCCTAGCTTCCTGCGGTTTTATCTGCCGAATAGACCTTTGGCTTTGATACCAATTGTTAGAAAAACAAGATTGCAGAGCAATAACAATAAACAAAAATGAAAATATAATCACACACACATTACAAGACAGACACAGATATATCGTGGTTGATCCCAACATGGGCTACCTCCGCACTGAATTTTCCAGTCCTTATTATTATTACTGTCCAGCAAGGTGAAGGGATACAACCTACAGCACAGCCATTGCACTTCCTCTTCACTATCTCACAGTCTCTCTCCTGATCTTAAAGATCTTTACAATGTATAAAACATAATACATCAACCCTAGTTGTATTACAATGTCTTTCTTTTATAGGGAAAATATAATGGGAAAAATACCACGGGATACCCAAAACCATGCGCCCACAAAACAGCTGGCGAAAACAGCCCCAAAAAATTTTCTCAGGGGCACTGCCCCCGAACCCCTAAAAATGAAGAATGGGTGTATGGTCCTCCGGCGTGCACAGCTAAGACAATATAATTTACAAGACTGGAAGATCTGGCTCCACAACCAACATTCCTGGCCACCAAAACGAGGGAGCATTGTAATTTTTCAAAGATATTTTTATTACAGGCCAACCAAAATTTCCAACAAATAAATTTGGCAAGAGCTAACCGAAGTGATTTGAGCAGGGGCTTGTTCTGAAGAGAAAGGGAATAATCTTTATATTAGTTTCTGAAGTATCTCATATGGCTTCTAGGACGAGAGAAGAATTGGAAAAGTGGTCCCAAACCCTCTTTCCAAGTTTCAATGGAAAATGGGAAATGCACCAATAAGTGGGAGATTGTTTCCTCATCTAATTCACACAATACAAATCTTGAAGATCCCACCATTCCTCTTCTTTTAAGATTCTCTCTAGTTAGGATTCTCCCATGAGCTACCAACCAGTGGAAGAAGTTTCCTTTCGGTGGACAATTATTCTTCCACACATTACCCCAAAGCCTCGAGGTGGAGGAGGCACATTTTAGGAGCTGTAACAGTTCATACCCTTGCTTGACTGTATAATTCCCTGTCCTTTCTCCCCAACCTCTTCTATCACTTTTATGGGAGCCTAAGGGGGATTTTTCTTTCAACCAATTTTTCAGAGAGGAGAGACCTTGTTTCAGTCTGTCCGGGGGAGATGAAAATTTCAAGTCAAGCCATAGGATTGAACCCTCTTTCCCTTTGTAGACCTTTACCATATTAGAAACCCCTTTCTGCGAAAGCCATCTTTGGATGTCTTGAAATTCTAGAATGGACCTTAAAGGTTGGTCATGAAGGATGGGGTCATCCCACAACCGAATTCTTTTCCCACTACCCGGAATCCAATGAAACTTGCTATGAAGTAATGGTCGGGCCTTTATACATAGCTTCCATATTATAGTTCCATGATTGGGAATATGAGCATAATCTAAACAATGGAGATAATGGCCCCTTAAATATTTCTTCCTCAACACTTGAGAGACCCAGGCCTGATTATTTTCTAGAATTTTCCATAGTATCTTGGCCCCAAGAGCTAAGTTAGAGAGTTGGATACATCTTATTCCCAGGCCACCACAATTCATGGGTCCCTTAACAATTTTCCAAGTTATTAACAATAGAGAATTTATTCCCAAGCTATTTCCCCCCCTTCCAAAGAAGCCAAACACTTGTTTAATACTAGCCAATAGACAAGAGGAAATGTTCTAGCCATATATAAAGCTCTTCTTTTTGTTTACTAGGATGTTAGAGGCCTTACAGAAAGTTTGCAGAGTTTGATTAAATCTTCTTACCACAACTAAGGAGCCCCCCTAACTAAGGAGCCCCCCTATGAGCAAGGTATCATACACAAATTGTGAATGATTGAGTTCTTTCACATTTCTAGCAATTTTGATACATTGAATTTAACCGAACTCTCTTGCTTTCTCTAATGACCTTCTCAAAGAGTAAGCCATAATGATGTATAAGTGTGGGAAGAGAGGGATCCCTTGTCGGAGGCCCCACATTCCTTTGAAGAATTGTGTCACTCTTCCATTTACAAGTGGGGAAATCGATGGTTCTCCAATGCAAACCATAATCTAGGATATAATCTTATCATTAAAGCCAAACTTGTTTAGGACCTTGAGGAGAAAGGTATGATTTACCCGGTCAAAAGCGTTGGCCATATAAAGTTTGATGATCATTCCTTTTTCATTTCTCTTTCTACTGGAGTGCATGGCTTCTCAAACAAGGATAATGTTGTCCATCCATAAAATGGCCATTTTAACTGTCATCCATCCATAATGTTGCGCAAGCAATTATACGATAAATAGAAGTTTCCCGTAGTCCAGTTCCTAGATATATGCTCCCAGGAATCTAGTTTTAGATTGATGGCCTCTGGAAGGACGATCTCTAGATCAACATCAACATAGATCCGAGCACATGAAAATTGATCCTTCGGTTCTTCCCTGTCAATATATTTCCCTATAGTGTTCCCTGTGGCCTTTAGGGATTCAGTGGATAGGAAGATGTGGGAGTTGGACCAAACATGGAACGCAGAGGGCACATCTTGCATTGGGTCAAAGTCTGGAGACCAATGATTCAAATAGAGCCCCTGAGGTCCCATAAAATATGGCCCATTTCTGAATATCAAGTCTCAATCTACCTTTTCTGCAAAATAAAAGATGAAAAAGCATTTGCCCAAAAAGAAAATTCCAATATCCCCTTGAATAAGGGGCTTCCAATTCTTTTGAACCAGTATTTCCACAGATCTAGGTGAGGGCCAAATCTTAGAGAATTTCCCAACCAAACCCTTCTCTGCAAGGGACAACGCGACCTTTCTGGAACTTCCTCCTAGCAAAGGAACCTCTTGTATCTCGTCCAACCTCTTCACAAACGTCAAATGTTTAGATGGAAGAATTTTCTTTCCATGATCCACGATCAGAGTCTTGAATGCGGTGATTTCCTAATAGAGATGAGGGGGGGATCTCGCCCCACCCCCGCGACCTCCATTAGCACTTAGACGTCAAACCCTAGTGCGTCGCTTGTAGGAGAGCGAATCCACTTCTTGCATTTAGATTCTAGAACAACATGTAGGACCAAAATACCTTCGTCTTGTCTCTAATCTTGCTTAAGTTGTTCTTGTACATTAGGTACCTAGTCATAGCTATGATCTTGATGGGGAAGGGACTTACTTTTATTAGGAGGATAGGATATAATGCTTTTCACGAGATGTTGTAGCCACAAAGGTCAAAACCATATAATTACGTAGATAAACCCTTATATTTTACATTTGGAGATAGAGGATGGAAAGTGTTTTTTTCTATATTTAAGGTGAGATATGCCAACTGTATGATGCAGATCTAATGGATGGGCTTCGTCGTTCATAAAGAGAAATAAATTTATAAAAAAAGAAATTCCAAAGATACAAGTGATGGAGAATGCACAGGTCTCTCGATAGCGGGTTGTGCTAATGCACATGTGTCTGTATTGTGGGTTGTGAAATAACCACGGGAAATAACGGTGATCCAAATTTTCATTAGGGTTTCCAGCGGCCAAGGGTTTTCCAATATTCTGATAATGATCACTGCTTATGCATCCCTCTTTGTGATAAGAGTTTTTTTTCCTCTTACAGTATTTGCAGTGGTACGAACAATATCACTACAATTCCTCGAGACGTCAAACCAGCAAAATGAAGCATTGTGATATAGGAATTAAAGCATTTCGATGATCATATGCGTTTTGCTATTCTCTGCGTTATTTCTAACAGCAAGCAGCTCCAGGCCTAATTTCCTTCACGAAGTCACTGCTGAATCCGAAATGAAGGACAACTCCAATAGCAATAACATTTCTGAAGCTTATATTCAAGAAGCCAATAAAGCGGCCACCATTGATGCAGCATTACTGGATGATAAGCGGCCACCACCGCATATTTTCTGTATTGTTTAAATCCATCGAAATCCTATGCTATATACAGTGGATAAAATGTGAAAAATAAAGAAGAAGAATAGGAATAACTTGTTCGATAAATACAAATTATTATAAATTTCTCCCCAAACCTTGCAAACTGCTTATAATTTATTTTTCTTTCGGAGCTCCAAACCAGGTGATATTTGATATTGTGGGCAGTAACTTCATGTTTGAGGTCGTTACTCTTATAATTTACGTGACCAACAACCGCATGACAAATCAAGAAGGCGCCCTGGGTTGAATTCTCTGATAGCTTATGTCATTTCGAAATAGCCATCAAATTTGACAATTCTTACATGTTCAAATTCATATGTATATGCCGGAATCTTTTCATGGGATGTCCGGTATTGTCGTGTGACCATCTCAACAAAATTTCCAATCTCCATCAGAGAAGCCATGGCAGTAATTCTAGGAAGACGGGTCATTCTGGATACCATTGTTCTTAGACTTGGGACCTAATACCAAAACGGCCAGAAGACTTCAGATAGTGGCCTTAGACCAGGGATTCACTTCATCACGACTTTCTTTATGAATGTAACCTTTTTTATTTTCTGAGTGTGAATTTTTATAAATTTTAACCAAAAAAAATCAACATTTTATATTTGATTGGGTCATGGATAATCTACCTGTGGTGAATTATGGATAATTGGTGCTATCATTTGGGGAGGGAATCTCACTTCAAAGAAACCTATAAAACATTCCACACAACGTGAATCATTAATATTTGGACAAACTCAGAGGTCGAATGAATAAAATCACATATAACTTGAACTGACAATGGATATCTATTCAATTTCATACTTGTTCGGGCAACCAGTGTGAACGAATAACAGCTCGCATACCATGTGAAACCCATAGCCAAAGAGATCTCAACTAAATTATGGAAATTTTCATATAAATAAAAAGCTCCGGGCATCTCATTCATATTCATTGATACCGAAATGAAAAATAAACGTAAATAATTAGTTTGTAAGATCTCTTCTTCAATCTAGATATACATTTTTTGAAGATATGTTTTTATATGAGAAAAGTGGAGATAATAATGTTTATCGAGGTAATTAATAATAATAATATTTAGTCATACTTGTCTTTTAAAGTGAAGGTTTGACTTTCAATGTCAAGAATATGTGATCTGTTTTTGATGGGGATAGATGAATTTCATTCCATCCACCAGGATTCAATTTAATTTAAATGATCGATTAACAAATTTTTACTAAGATTTCAGTAGCATTAACCTTAAACATTCATTTTTATTTGAACACATCAATGCACTTATATAATAAGTTCAACCATAAATGTGTATATTCTATACTTCATACTCATAAATGAGCAAACTATAACTTATAATAAAATGTGGAAAAGAAAACACAAAAACATGGCATTTTATCACAGAATCAAGAATCATTTTAGTAAAATAAAATTCAACAAAAAAATAATTAGGTTAACTTCTTTTTAAGTTGACATCTAATTTTGTAAATAATATTTCAAAAATAATTAAGCATATATATATATATATATAACTTCCATTTTCATGTGACAGTTTGAGGAGAAAAGGTTATATCAAATAACGGGTATTTTTTTTTTTTTTCTAAGAAGAGGTTTCGATACTTTCTCATCTCATATCTCCAAGTTTGGCGATGGTTGTATGCTTTTAACTTTATGCTTTTCATGTCAAAATTAATTAATATTAGGATGTATGCATTTAAATGACTACGTGTTTTGATATTTCGGTGATATATTTCAATTAGACTCAATTGAATAACCTAATAAAAAAATGTGCATTGTTAAATATTACGGTCAAGATTCGGAGTTAACTGTATGCGTTTAAAAAATTTAGTGATATCGCCTAAAAACAAAGCAACAGTGGAGTTTTTAGATGGTTACAAAAACATGTATGAAACTATAGCCAAAAGTTAATCAAATGCACTCAATATTTAATTTGAAATTAAATATTATGTTGAAAAAATAATTCTCTTTAACATTACAATATTTAATAGGTGACATATGATTCGAACAAACTTAGCGAGGGTTTCTAAGGTTAAATTCAGATTTGCTTGGTTAGTGGTAGCAGAAGCCTTAATGTGAACGAGGGGTGGAGGGAGTGGAGCTCCCTCCTACAAAGAAATGGTTAATGGGAAATTCATTGGAGGATCTTTGTCTAATGGGAAATAGCACGGGTATAGAATTGGTTGCAACGCCATTTGTGAGAAAGGCAGGGGTACGGAATCCCCATTCAATGCAACCATCAGTAGATGGGGTTCACAAAAAATATATTCCCACAATGGATCATCATTCACAATAGAGATGCATCCTAAAAAAATAATATTCCAAGGTATGAGGATTATATTCAATTCATGAGGGCCATGTTGTGATAGGGAAGTTTCTAAGTTTTTGGCTAATGGAGAAAGCTCTCAACAAGTGGGTCACTACAAAATGGAAAACAAAGGGCCATGTGGAGATGAAATTGGGATCCAAAGGATTTTTTACTACAAACATTACCATCTTGGCAGACAAAAATTGGGTGTTCGATAATGGCCCTTACTCTTTTTTAACTCTATGTGGGTTTGTTTGTAAGAGATTAGATGGAACGATTTTGTCATGAGGAGGATTTTTTAGCAACATTGGTCTAGATTAGCCTTTACATTGTCGCATGAGTTTTGGGATGAGGAAACATTAGCGAGCATAGTTAATGAACTGGGGTTCTTTGTGAAGATTGTTGGAGCAATGAAGCAAGGCTAATATACCTCTTTTGCTCAGATATGTGTGTATATGAATATTTTTCAAGCATTGATAGATTTGATCGACTTAAGTTATTAGGATATAGAGTGGATACAACAAATAGACTATGAGCACATCCCATTCAACTTTCGAAGGTGCCATGAGCATGGCCATCTCTTCAGAGATTTCCCTCTGATCAAACAACCACCTAAAGGAAAATTAAAGCTAGTTGTGGATTCAGACTCGAATTACAACAGTCACAAATCCGATATGTCAGGGATGGAGAAACATGGTCCAACCTTCTATGGCTTCGGGATCTCAAATAAAGAATTGCTTCATTGTCTTATCCAATCAAGGAGGATAGGAAGAGAAACAATATACATCCCTAATCAATACCAAGATGACCTATTAAGGAAGCAACATCATGTATCGGATGAAATTAGGTGGAAGAAAAACAAGAATATTGGAAGAGAAGAAAATACCAACTTCTAAACCTATCATTGAAGAAATCCACATGCTAAAAGAAGAAAGAAATATATCTGATGAAGGGGAGGATATGGATCTTGGAGTCCTCAATATGCAATATATTATGGAGGCTTATGAAAAGCGAGAGGTCCAAACCCTACCAGCTAGACAACTTGATTTGCTTAAGGAAACCCTTATGAAAGCTAGGTTGCACCCATCTTTGACGAAATCTGGAGGGAGATCATCCATCCCATCCTTAGGGTCAAGAGTAACCCTCCAAAAGAACAATAGCTTCCCCCAAAGAAAGAGAAAAGGAGGGGAAAGAAGAGAAGGAAGAAGCTATTGTAGGAACTAGTAGAAAATTTGATTGATTCAAAGCTATATACAGTTGTGGATGAGAAGTAATTATCTCCCTCCATGTCTAGTTAACTATAAAGGCAATCAATTAGAACATTAGGGGACTTAATTGTAAAAGAAAACAAAGAGTCTTGAGAATTCAGATTCAATATGAAAACCCTAAAGTTCTTATGTTGCAATAAACAAAATGTAGCAGTGATATGCTAAACATGATAGCTAGATATGTTTGTATGCACGCCAAATTTGTATTAGTTGATGCTCACGGATCGGATGGGGGCCTTTCTCTTCTAAGGGACCCGAGAGTTATTACCCTTGAGGATTTCTTCACAACCCCTAGACCCATTTTTTCTTCATTCCTTCTTTTAGGAACAAAAGAAAAATGTAATATAACAAATGTGTATGGCCCAACGACCCCTAATGATAATATCAACTTCCTTCGATGCTTAAATGAAATCAATTCCCTACTTGAACCCCAGCACTGGATATTAGGAGGAGATTTGTCTTAATCACCTCCCTTTTTTAGAAGAAGGGTGGTCTACGAAGATTGAAAATTTCCAATGAAGTGTTTAGGGATACTATTCAATCTCTCAACATGGTTGATCTTGCAACCCTCAATTGGACTCACACTTGGAATAATCAACAAAGTGGATCTCAACAGATCGCCACTCACCTGGATCAATTTCTCTTATCATAGAACATCATCATCACGAATCTCATGACTGAAACCACCATTCTTTCTTGTTCTAGGTCAGATCATTCTTATCTTTCTCTCTATGTTGACTTGGATGATCATCCCAAGAATCATTCATTTTGATTCAAACAATTATGGATTCATCACCATGATTTTCAAGAAAACATAACACTTTGGTGGGGAGAAATGGGGTTATGAAAGGTATCAAAATGTATCAATTCCAATGTTTGAAACATCTCAAAAATAGGTTAAAGCATGGAATAATTTGGAGGTTTTGATAGCATATTTAAGGAGAGACAGGATCTAGAACAACAAATGGAATAAATACAACAAAATGTCATAGTTGAGGGAAGACTGGAACAATTGGCTTTAGAAGAAGGATCTCTCCAATCTCAAATTGACCTCAGATATAAGAAAGATGAAATTCTCTGGAAATAAAAGTCAAGGTTTCACTGGCTCAAAAGGTGAGAAAAATTCAACATTTTTCCATCGCTCCATGATTAATCATAAGAATCATAATAGTATTACCTCAGTCCAAGATGAAAAAGGAAACACCTTGTTGTGGTATGAAGACATGGAAAGAGAACTTATTTTTTTCTACAATTTTATTCTCTTTGAGCCCCTGATCAATAGGAACCATGCCATTCGCCAAATTGTCTGCAATATTCCCAAGTCAGTGACAAATGACCAAAATGATTACCTCATGTGACTTGCATCCATAGAGGAATTCAGGAAATTTGTGATGGAGATAGTTGCATGAAAATCCATTGGAACTGATGATTTCACCAAGGAATTTTTCATGTTTGTTGGTTAGTGATTAACATATCTGTCTAGGAAGTGGTGGAAGAATATTGAAGTTGAATGTTGTGATCCTAGCCCTGAGTTCAACTTTCATTAACCTAATTCCAAAGGAGGACATAGCAAGGAATCCAAGTAAATTTCATCCCATATCCTTATGTAATGTCATTTACAAAATTATAACCAAAATTATTGCTACCGTGATTGAAGCCCCTCTTACCCTTTTGTATTTCCTTGGAGCAGATAGGCTATTTGGAAGGCCACCACATCTTATATGGAATTATATTTTCCCATGAAATCGTCCATCCTCCCAAAATACAAAAGAATCCAAGGATGTTCCTAAAACTAGATATGTCAAATGATATTGACAAGTTGAGTTGGCATTATATAGAACAAGTTATTTTGGCCTTTAGCTTTTCTATTGATTGGACTTATTGGATCCTTTCCCTTACCTTCTCTTCCTTTTTTTCTATTCTTCTCAATGGTTTTCCTACCTCTATCTTCTCACCTTCAAGAGGTGTTGGCAACACAGATATCCTCTTCCTCCCTTCATGTTCATCATTATGACCAAATGCTTGGTCACTCTATTAAAGTAGCTATCCTTGGTGGTTCTTTGAAGGGACTCAAACTCTTTGAGGATGTGTAGGTCACTTCTCACCTTCAATTCGTTGATGAAATCATGATTTTTGGAACCCCTTCCATCTGCGAGGCCAAGCCTATCGATTATGTTCTTAGGACTTTCATGGATTCCTTAGGAAGCTTGATCAATATATACAAATGCCATATTTTACTTTCCAATGTTCCCTTGGCTCTCCAAATTTATATTTCTCACATCCTTGTTTTCCAGCAAAGCTCCATTATGTCTTCTTATTTTGGAGATCCCTTAATTAATAATGGTAGAAGGAAGCTATATTGGGAAATTTTATTTTCTCCAAACTTGAGAATTGTCTAGACAACATAACCTTCCGCAAGCTCTTAACCTTGATGGAATACCAACCCTGAATAAATATGTGCTTTAATCAATTCCAATCTATCTCTTTTCCCACTTGAATGCTCCCAATTTCATTATGAAGGCTATCAAAAATTTAGAATTTAGGTTTCTCTGGGGAGGGAAAAAATATCACAGGAAATGGGATATGGTAACTTGGAAATGATATATTGCTTGAAGGTGGAAAGAGACCTCAGCCTAAGAGACCTAGAATTGGAAAATGAATCCTTGGGGGACAAAGTGTAGTGGAGTTGGATCAAGAATCTACATCCCCCTGGGGAAAACTATGGATGAGGAAATATGAATAATATATAGATCCTCAAAATATTATACGAATGGAAGGGAAAATGATAGAATCTATGGTATGGAATGCGGCTTGGAAGAATAGATCACTTGTCCATAATCATAGATTCTTGGAAATTAGGGATGGTTTATTGACTTTGTTTTGGGAGGATGCCTAGAAACAAAATCCACATCTCAATATTTAGCCTAGTTGAAGATCTATCTGTGAGCAAATGCAAGCTAGACATCTAATCAAGGTCCATCAATACTATACGATACAATACTTTCATGGATTCCTCAGGAAGCTTGATCAATAGATACAAATGCCATATTTTAGTTTTCAATGTTCCCTTGGATCTCCAAATTTTTATTTCTCACATCCTTGTTTTCCAACGAAGCTCCATTTTGTCTTCTTATTTTGGAGATCCCTTGATTAATAAAGCTAGAACGAACCTATATTGGGAAATTTTATTTTCTCCAAAATTGAGAATCGGTTGGACAACAGAACCTTCTGCAAGCTCTTAACCTTGCTGGAATACCAACCCTAAATAAATATGTGCTTTAATCAATTCCAATATATCTCTTTTCCCACTTGGATGCTCCCAATTTCATTATGAAGGCTATCAAAAATTTAGAATTTAGGTTCCTCTAGGGAGGGTAAAAATATCACAGGAAATGGGATATGGTATCTTGGAAATGATATATTGCTTGAAGGTGGAAAGAGGCCTCAGCCTAAGAGACCTAGAATTGGAAAATGAATCCTTGGGGGACAAAGTGTAGTGGAGTTGGATCAAGAATCTACATCACCCTGGGGAAAACTATGGATGAGGAAATATGCATAATATATATATCCTCAAAATATTATATGAATGGAAGGGAAAATGATAGAATCTATGGTATGGAATGCGGCTTGGAAGAATAGAGAACTTGTCCATAATCATAGATTCTTGGAAATTAGGGATGGTTTATTGACTTTGTTTTGGGAGGATGCCTAAAAACAAAATCCACATCTCAATATTTACCCTAGTTGGAGATCTATCTATGAGCAAATGCAAGCCAAACATCTAATTAAGGTCCATCAATACTATACGATAAGTAGTAATTCTCAACACTATCGACTATGGCTCCCCTCATAGAAATGGGTTCTTAGAGGAAACCCTCCTAGTAGGGAGGAACTCCTAGCAGAGTGTTATCACCCAAAATGACCCCCTAGGTTGTGGGAGAGGGAAGACTAGGGTAACCTCTAACCAATATTTAGACTTAAGCTACCGACCCAGCTTAGTCTGAGAGGGCTCTCTCTATGGATCTATGAAAAACTGGAATAATCAAAGGTGTCAACAATGAAAACATTCACCAGCATTCATCATTCAAGATATTCAATTACAACATACAGAAGATCAGATTTCTATTGGAAAACATAAATGTTTTAAACGTAGCTTGGCTGAAACATATGAATCTCTATTTGGGCAATGGAGTCACATTTAAACAAAATCTGAAAATTCATTTACAAATGCTTCACAAATGCATTAACATAGGGGTCAGATAATAAACAACTCGTAGTCAAAGTGATTTTTAGTGGTGAAACAGAAGAAAAAGAAACAACCTATTGATATAAGGCATATAATGATGAATCCCACATCAATTTTAGCAGAAAAGTAATAGTGGAATACTTGGAAAAAGATAAGTGGAGCATAATTTCTATGAATTCCACGTAGCTATCACACTGCACCAAGTATGAAAGAATGTTACAGACTAGAATTAACAATGAGATACACAATTCACATGGAGAAAGAAGGAACAAACTACAATACCAGTTACATAAGAATCCCTGAAAACATTGGCTCAGCGCTGCAAATCTTTATTCAAAATATAGCTCAAAATGTCTTACAGAACAATACACAAAAATTCCCATAAAAGTTTTCAACACTTTTTCATTCCATTACACTGCATATATAGATGCTCTGAGTCCTCTTGATCGACTCATCCAAAACTAAAAACAGTTATAGGAGTGACACCTCATTCAGGTTGTTTTGCCACTACCACTACAAAAAACAGAAACGGGTAGAAACGACCTAACTGATTTCTTACAACCCATCGGTATTTTTACTAAGTAACATTTGCTTCAAGTAAAAAGTAAAGATAGTAAAGTAATAGTTCCAGCTGTCTATTCATATAGCCGCCTCAAAGAATATTACAATTTATCAAAAATAGAAAAGTCTTGTAAGAAGTCTCTGATTCCAAGCAAGCATCAACAATTATAAAAAGACAAATATCACTAAGGCATATTGAGAACATATAGCGATTCGCTATATTTTTCTATATTGGCCCATTGATCTGCAGGAGGGAGGTCATAGTCCACCATTTCTTTCACCATAACTCGGATTTCAATGTGCTTATTGTAGAAGAATGGAGGAAGCCTTTCAGCAATGGTGATCAATCTGTTCAAGATTTCAAAATCCTCTTCGATCTTTTCCATCAGGGTTCTGCCTATAAGCAGCTGGTTCAGGCATTTGAACTTTGTGTGATCCATTCTTATTTCCCATAGTAGGTTTTTATAAGAGTTTTGAGAGATTAGTTCCTAGTTATCATTCCATAAAGAAGGCAACCCTATTTCAACCAACTTATCAAACTGCCCTTTGAACTCTGCCACTTGACTCTTCATCTCCTCGACTTTGGCCTCTACACTCTCAACCTGAGCATATTTCCCTAAGATCCTTCGGGCTGCTGCAAGTGTAGTAATCCGGTTCCCAATATTTAACTTCATCCTTTCCTCTTTTGATAAACCATTCAGGAAAGTGATGGCATTTAGTGCAGTTTCCTTGGGTCTTCAGACTAAGGTCTCCCTGGAAACTACACAACCTATACTAGCATCACTAATAGTCTTCTCATTTATCCTTATAAACTCAAGGTAGGGTCTAAAGTTCTCAGCTTCCTTAATGATCCTGTCCCATATCAAGTGTTTACATCCTTGCAAAGTAGCCTACCCAGTAACTTGGTGGGTGAGTTTCTTATTGATCTCAATTATTTTTTTATGCTTCTCTTGGAGAACCCTTGCTTCTTCTTCCTTCTTATTATTTTCTTCTTCCAATCTTTGATCCTTTCTTTTAGCTCTCTGATTTCCACGTCTTTCAGGCTAATCTGATACATAGCTTGCACAAGACTGTCAATACTACTGCTTTCCCCGTTATGATTCAAATTGGTAGGCTGCATGTTCAAATTGGACAAGTTAGTTTTCAAATCATCAAGCTATTTTTCTAAGCTTATTTTCTCATTTTTCCAGCTATCTTCCTTCCCCGCAAATTTCAATAACTCAACTTTACATTCACTGATTTCTTTAGACAAAGCTTATTTTTGTATCTCGAAGTCTGTCTCTTCAGGAGCTTCGATCAGCCGGATATTTGGAACCGTTTCCTTCTTCTGTAGCTTCTGAATCAGCTTGTCTTTTTTTGCTAACATCTTGCTCATGCTTTTTCCTCCACCGTCACTTATAACCAGGTCAGATTGTACCTATTTGACCTGTTGTTGAAGTGCTCGGTTTTCACTTTTCTCTAGCTTCAATTGGTTTCCCAATTTTTCCATAGTAACCAGCAAGTTGTCACTTTTCATGGCCGCTTTCACAAAATCATCATATACAAGATCAGTAACCTATTTGTGAAACTAGATTTTGTCTCGTATCGGTATTTTTTCCCAATTGATCCTTGTCTCGGTCACTCCATCTTCCGTCACCATTTCCAAGTTTAAGATGTTGTCATGCATACCTCTGCCGGTCATCAAGGAGGTTTGGGTATTTGACAAACCTATGGCTATAGGAATCAAATCAAACAGTCTCTTGGATGAGACTCGTTTGTTTTGATCGTATTGCTTACAGAGGTCGGCCTTAGACCAGAATTTATTACCAACATCTCCTTCTTTAACATCTTGAAATTTATACTCTACAATCTGGATTTCAGGAGCCGAGGACTCCTCATTATTTGTATCTTCACTATCCACTGGGACAGTCAACTCTTCCCGGACCGCTGCAATAACCAGCTCCTCCTTAGTTGGGGAAGCAATTGACTCGGCTTGAATAGCCACAACCATTAACTCATCTTCCACCTCCAATTTGGTCCGCTTGTCTCCATTACCTTCCTTAGTATCCATCTCTCCGACTTCATCTAAGTTTCTTTTTCGGCCCACCTCCATGGTGTCCGGCACTTGATCTAAATCCATTATTAAATCAGATAACATAAGATCTCCTCCCTACGTCTCCACGGATTCCTCCACCTCGGGTTCCCACCTCAACAAATTTCTCCCATTCAGTACCCCTTCTGTTTCTGTGTGCTCAAAGCGTTGAGGTTACATTCTTTCCTTCTCTTAGAAATAATATGCAGGGGGTCGTATTTGATGGCTACATCCTTCCTGAACCTGAGCGGCTTCAATAATTCTTCCACCTCGGACACAACCTCTTTATTCTTGACAATGAAAGGGCATACCTTCCAGGGGCATTTGACGTCCATGATATTCTTGTGCTTTAGGAATTGCACCTCTTCCAGGGCCAACTTCTGTCTAATAAATTCCAGTGTGAAGATCCGTAGTGTTAGAAAAGTGGGTAGAACATATGGCTCCTGCACAAAACCGTACAACCTAATGATTGTAGCTTCTTTCAACAAAAACTAGTCACCGACAGCCAGTTCATCCTTCAACTGCATCATTGCTTTCATTTGAGGCAACACTCTAGGTAATTCTTCCCCAAAGATAATTTTATAGATAGGGGGAAAAACATAGTTCAAATAATTGAAAGCATTGTCTACCGACACATCTGCTTCAAGCAATGAGGAGAAGTGTGGGCTTTCAGCACTGCTGTACAGAATCCTTTTCATTAGCTGTGTCTGATACCTTAAAAACCTAGTGTTCAGGAAACTGCTTAATTGTATATGTAATTTTTCCGCCAAAAATTGATCAAATCTAAAAGGTGGGATGAGTCCGCTTTCGAACCTTGCCAAACTGATGCTAATTCTAAAGAGTAAGCTTAATTGGACCTCAGTTACCCATAAATCACTATCCAACCCTAAAAACTGAGCTAACAAAGAAAGAACCAACTGGGAACTGTCATTAAAAAGGCTGACATTTAGGGGATAGGGTTCTTCAGAGATTTCAGAGTTGGGCTCCAGGCAAGTGTCTAAGAAAGCTTGATAGCTTTCTAGGTTGATTTGTTGATACAAAGAAACTACAGACTCCTCGAAAAAACCCTCCAACTCTTGGTAGGGAGACTCGGGAACAAAAAAGGAATTCCTAACAGTAGACGCATCTATATTATAGACAACTCTAGACTTCTGGGCGTCCATGGTTAATCTTTGGGGCTCTGAATAATTAGAAGAACACCACGCTACAAACTCAAGGACAGAGAACACCTGGTCAAGGAAAAAGAAAATGAATGACGACCTGAAGATGCCATGTATATCCAGTCCTTAGCCATGCAAGGCTTCCAACCTCCTTTTGATTTCCGGGACTGGTAGCCGCATGCATGTATCAAATATGTCGACGTCCCTGTCTTCCAGGAATCCTTAACCCTAGAACTAGTAGAAGCTTCTTCTTCCCCCATCTTATACTATAAAAGACTTAGATTTTTAGAAAAATGGTGGTTACAGACCCTACCAGTCACCTCGGAAGCTCTGCATGCACCCTATCAAAGGTTGTGTCGCCTTCGTCGTCTGCCACATGCTAAGAGACTTCCTGACTTTGGCAAGCTTTGGAAACAAATGTCAACCTTCGCAGGCACTCCTTATATATATAACCGTATTTCCATAACTCTCAGTCTCTTTGGCCTGTTGTCCTTTGATCTCAGCCGTTTAAACTCTCACGTGCTTACTTTCCATCATCGGATCTAACTGTCCTTTTATCTACTGATTTGACAATCTACCTGTCTCCACCGTCGGATCCTCACCGCTAGTCCTCATCTGGGTCATTAATCTCATTTGCATGCATCTACAGGGTAGCATTGCATGCACCCAAAAAGGCTTTTCCTATATCACCCTTGCTCTATGTGACAAGCTGTGGAGCTAACACCTGTCTGGCGGGACCCAGACCATCGCGTCTAGCCTGCCGCTATCCCTCGTGCCACTTCTTGGTGCGACGGTGTATGACAACCGTCCGTTTCTTCTCAGATATATATCCATGGTGAGTCCCCATACTCGACTTAGCTTTTAGATCCTTCATCTACTGGTGGGGTCCCCCTTGTTATACTCTCTGCGTTTCCAGCCTCCACCAGCTGTTGATCTAGCTCTTCTTTCTACCTGAACCATAGATCTGTCGGAGACTCAGGCCGTCCTTTAGGAAAATAAACCCGAACCCTTAGATCTCGAAAAAATCATCTCCACTGTAGATCCTTGTATTTGTCCCTACCATCGCATGCGCCCAAATATGGCATCACCCACTGCTCCTTACTCTTTGCGATGTGCTCCTAGGCTGACACCTGTCTGGTGGAACCCGGCTCATCGCATCCACTTATTCACTCTTCTCCTCGCAACTTGGCCATGCAATGGTCTGTTAAAAACCGTAGATCTTGCTCTTGCTTTTGATCAACGGTGTCGATCTGCACGACACTTCGTCTTTCATAAATTCACCCGCGGACTATAGGTTTGGAGTATTCTCCACTGACTTTTAACCATTTTCTTTTCCTATTAATACTTAGCCTTTAACATTAGCCCATTTTATTGCATTGGGCCCCTCCTAGATCATTCTATCTCATGTCTTAGCACCTGACCATTACCGATGGAGATCACTTCAAGCTTTTTTCTCAAGTGGCTATCTGACCTTTCATCTTTCATGTACAGGTCTATAAGTTGTAAAAGAGCAAAAGTATATAGGTGCTAACACAGAGCTAAACCAATGACGCATTCAGTTTGTAGAAGGGTCAACAGTCTAATATTGGGTTATTAGTCAGGAGCAAAGTTCAATATGAAGGAGACCTCATTCCCTTCTCTTGCATGATGATAGGAGGGAGGGAAAAAGAATATGGAAGTAGGTTTGGACTCTAAATATTTGTCCTGAAATCTCTACCCGATTTTGGTATGTGGCCAAAGGTCATGCCCTGACTTGGGACCAAATAAGAAAAAGAGGATTTGAAGGTCCATTGAAATGCCCCGAGGAGGAAACCCTTAATCACCTCCTCAATTTATGCCCCTTCTCTTAATCCCTTTTGGGATCATGGTGCTTCCACCCTCAGATTATTGGATAGGTAGCAAGACAATATGTTATCCACAATCGAAACCTAGGGAGCAAGCTTCTTAAAAAAATTCTCATTAGAATTTGGTAAATTCTCCCAAGATTTATTTTTTGGGAAATATGGAAGGAGAGGAAATGGAGAATATTCAAGGACACCAAAATGATCGAGGTTCAAGTTGGATACTATCAATATTTTACCCTCGCAAGCAGAGGATCGAATATGTATGGATTTGGATAAGCATCTGGGACCCGGATGCTTGGCTCTTGCATATTACAAGTGATGGGTTTATTAATTTTTATATTATTATTTATGATTGATTTACAATGTTAATTAGTGATTTATTATATAATAGCTTTTTCAATTTTTTATTAATACTAAATTGCACTCTTACTTTTGATACAAATTTTCAGAACCATATGATTTCGTCAAAAGATAAAGGGCATGTCGAGTCAATAATGAATATACTGTACCATGTTGAATACAACCAAGTCAAACTGAACGAAGTCAAAGCAACGAATGCGCGGATAACCCGTGTTGGATAGTTGGACTTACCATCATACAAATTCATCCAAGTAATGCGTTTGAAGCGCGCTTATAAATACAGCTTTATTTCCCGTTTCGAATCATTCACCTTTCCTTTCATCTCTCTATTATTTCCCCAGCTAAGCTCTCATTAGCTTGACTAACAGATCGTGCATCACTTTATTATTATTCCATAGTTTGAGTCTATATTGTCCACTCCATTGAAGCCGAGCTGTTTATTGAAATTATACAATGGCGGCCAGGCTGATGTACAGCACCATCATATGCGTTTTCCTAATCTCTGCGCTATTTCCCACAGCAAGCTCCAGACCTAATTTCCTCCACGAAGCCACTGCTGACTCCGAAATTAAGGAGAACTCCAACACCAATAACATCTCTGAAACTTATATTCAAGAAGCCAATAACGCGGCCACCATTGTTGCAGCGTTACTAAATGATAAGCTTCCAAAGAGCGGTTATACACCCTCGGCTCCTTCAGCCTGCCATAACATGGTCATAGACACAGTCGGCGCCGCACGTTACAGTTGTTGATATAAATAAAGTCGATAAATTGTTCCATCGGGATTCAGTTCAGATCTCCTTGAATGTGAAATCACATTGAAAGAAGGGAAAATCAATCAACTCGAAAGTCAGTTCTGAAGATGACGTTAAATACTTGGAACCTTATTTTGGGAAATGAGGACGAATTCAAAGAGTGTTCTAGATCCCTGCTACTGCTTGTATTACCCAGTTTCTTGATAAGTTTGCATTAATCCGTAAATATGATCCTTACATGTAAGAGTGCCCTTTTCACTAAATTTGAGGAGTTAAAAACTCTGTATTTAGCACTGGTTTTATTAACAGCCTCTTTATCTGCTTCAAGCCTGGTAAAATGTGTTTTCTGTTTAATTGTTAATGTTTACGATCAGCCCTTGTTTAAGATGTAATTATTGATATATACATAGCTGCTGCTATTTTCCACCGCACATTTTCTGTATTTTTTCAATCCATCAAAACCCGACGCTATACCGTGGATAGAATATGAAAAGTAATGAAGAAGAATACGAAATAGCTTCTTAGATAAATACAAATTACAAGAAATTTCACTCTCCAAATGTTCCAATATAGTTATATTTTATTTTGTTTTTGGAAGGTGATATTTGTTATTTTTGGGTAACAACTTGATGTTTGAGGTTGTTCCCTAAATGTTTCACACGTTTTCTTATCGCGCGAAGCCGCCTCTAAAACACTTAATTACCTTAAAAGAAATCTTACGAGTCTCGAGTCTTAAGGCTGTAATATACAAGATGTCAACGTAGAAACTATATCATCCTTATTATTTTGCTGATAGATGAAACAATTAGGTAGTGGGTAATTAGTATTTAATAAAATATTAAGTAAATATATTTTTTTCAATATTCTTTATACTACAGATATAAAGTTAATTAAAATTAAAAAATAAATAAAAATTGGATAGTTTTTGCTGTAATATTGGAATTGAGTAATTATCAAATCATTGATTTATGAGAAATTAAGATTAACATATTAAATTAGTATAGATCCATCTTAATTAGAAATCTTCCAAGTAACTCAAAGGATCAAATTCCTTAAAATTTATCAAGCAAATGAACAATGAAATTTCTTGAATCTAGAATTTATTATATATATATACCTACCTCACAAAATTTGATCATTTTCGTTATTTAGTTTAGTTACTTCTATATAATATACATAAGTATTGTATATTCTAAACCTTTATAATTTCTAGTTAGTCATTAAAATCAACTTAGTTAAGTAATTTGTTAAGCTTTGATTAAATTTAATTTAGTCCCATTTGTGTCCAAAGTAAAGGCTTTAGCTTTAAAAATATGTTAAATTTATTTTAATTATTTTTGAATTTAAATAATTAAATATTAATTATTATTTAATAATGAGTAACCTATAATATTTTTATATTTAAAAATGTATTTTTTCTTATTATTGATTTTGATAAGTATAAAATTGATAAATAATACAAAATAGCAAAAAAAACTTTGTTAAAAATGGATGGTAATGTCACATGCCAATAACATTTTTATGGGTACCTCAAAAACCACAAAACTACACCAAATTTTGCATATAAGATACTAAATCTAAATTGAAATTGATTCATCTTATCACTAGTGCAAGCTAATAAGGGTCTCTTATGGTGTG
Source organism: Larix kaempferi (assembly GCA_027924585.1). NCBI lineage: Eukaryota > Viridiplantae > Streptophyta > Pinopsida > Pinales > Pinaceae > Larix > Larix kaempferi. The sequence continues at coordinate 1,563,650 of BSBM01001167.1, forward strand.
TTAGATGCAATAAAAAATTGATGATGAATGAACAAACGTGCATCCCTAAAATTACATGGATATTTTGAGATACATACACAATGAATCTTGGTTTGAATCAAAAAGATAAAATATAGGAAATTGAATCAAGTTTCCAAATATATAAATTTTATCTTTTGAAAATGTTCATGACTCTCTCAAATTTGATCTTTTCTAAGAAGTACCATTTTGGGGGGCAAATGATAAGGTATATGTTTTTGTGGGTGTACCATTTGAGTGCCTAAATGATGGAATCAACCTACAAAAATTGTTAGACATATAGAGAAGAAATAGTACTAGTGAGGCACTATTTTTCCAAAATAAATTTAATAACTTCAATTTTTTTTAAGTTATCTAAGTGATCAAACCTCGAAAAGAGTACACCAAGTGTCAGTACAGCTTTTCAAGGTCTTAATGTAATGATCATGAAATGTTTTTTTTTTTTAATGCTTAGAAACAAAATAGTTATGGAAGAAACACTAAGAGTGTGTTTTTTGAGTTGAGTAATGACAAGAAAAATAGAAAAAAATGATTTGTTCTAAAAAACTACATATTTGGAATTTGCAAAAAAATGCTATTTGGGTCTAAAATTTCTTAAAAAATGATTGTATGTAGCATACTATAACGTGTGGTAAAACACAAGCATTTTTAGAAAATGGATGAAATTCCCAATTAGCTATGGTTTACCATATTTCATGGCCCAGGTTTCGATAACCTAAAGCTAACTCCGAAGAAGACACATAGGAAGATGTTGACACATAAAACATTATGATACTCGATTTAGGGGGTAAGGAACGTGAGTGTGTTTTGTTTAAATTGAAATTTTCCTTTCTCACCTATCTAGGTGCCATGAAAATGAAAATACGTGCACATTTTATCTCTACAAAACGCTTACATCTTTTAGTTTTTGTCGAGCTAAAACATGCACGCATTTTGTAGAACTAAAACGCGTGTGTGATGTTATAGACATCAAATTTACCTTAGGGGCAAGAGGAGGAGGGGGTTGGGGGAGAGAAAGAGATAGAGATCGAGGTTGGGGAGGGAGGGGGTTTATGGAGGTTTAGGGTAGTTAGATGGAAGAAGGGGTATATGGTGGCAGAAGAGAGAGAAGGATGGGGGGATTGTAAGTGGTAGGGGGAGGGGGATTAGTAAAGATAGAGAGAGAGGAGTAGGGGTAGGGGAAGGGAAAGTAAGAAACGCATAAAGAGAGAGGGGGATGGAGAGAGGGAGGTCGAGTAGGTAGAAGAGAGAGCAGGAGTGTACAGGGGGTGGTTATAGGTAAGGAGAGTAGGAGGGGGGTTAGGGAGAGAGAGGGGGGTTAGGGGTAGTGAGAGTGTGTGAGAGAGAGGTAGGGGTGATAAGGAGGTTGGGGGAGAGAGAGAGACGGGTGGGGGTAAGGTGTAGGTGGAGGAGTAGGGGAGAGAAAGAGTGAGAGATGGGATTAGCAGGGTTAGGGGGAGAGAGACTGAGATGAGGAGGGGGGTTAAAGGTAGGAGGATGAGTAGGGCAGGTCTGAGAGTAATAGAGGGGGTTAGCAAGGATTAGGGAGATTAGGGGAGAGAGGGGGGGGGGTTAGTTATAGGGGAGGTTTATGGGGGTGTGAGAGAGAGAGAGGGAGGGAGGGAGAGAACGGGGGGCGTTACGGGGTTGAGGGAGAGAGAGGTGGGGGCTAGGGTTGGGTGGAGAGAGAGAGAGAGAGAGAGAGAGAGGACCCGAGGAGTGGGAGGGAGGGTGTGGGTGGTTAGGGGTTGGGGGGAGGATGGGTGATAGGGGAGAGAAAGAGATTGAGATCGTGGTGCGGGGAGGGGTAGGTTGGAAGAGGGGGGTTGGAGGAGAAAATGAGATAGAGATTAGGGTGGGGGGGGGGAGGGGTTTAGGGAGGATAAGGGAAATTAGATATAGGGGGTTATAGGTTGGGGGAAGAGAGAGAGGGGGGGGATAAGTGGTAGGGGGAGGGATATTAGGAGATAGAAATAGAGAGAGGGGGTTAGTAAGGGTTTGGGGAAGAGAGAGAGAGAGGGGGGGGGGTTAGAGGTAAGGGAAGGATTAGGGGGGAGAGAGAGTGAGATAGGGGTTTAGTAAGGGTTAGGGAGAGCAGGGGGGTTATTGGTAGTGGGAGGCATAGGGGGGAGAGAGAGAGAGAGGGAGATAGAGAGAGGTGGGGGGGGGCAGAAGGAGTAATTATGGGTAGGGAGAGTAGGATGGGGTTTAGGGAGAGAGATCAGGTAGTTAGGGGTAGTGAGAGTGTGAGAGTGAGAGGGGTGGTGTTAGGGGGTTGGTGGACAAAGAGAGGGCCAGAGTGGGGGTTAGGTGTAGTTGGAGGAGTACGAGAGAGAGTGAGTGAGAGAGGGGGTTAGAAAGGGTTACATGGAAGAAGTGAGAGAGAGAGAGAGGATGGGGAGTTAAAGGTAGGCATAGGTGTTGGGGCGTGAGAGAGTGAGAGAGGGGTTTAGTAAGGGATAGAGAGAGAGGGGAGGTTCAGTAAGGGTTAGAGAGAGAGAGAGGAGGGGGGGGGTTAGTGATAGGGAAAGGAGTACGTGTGTGTGTGTGTGTGTGTGTGAGAGAGAGAGAGAGAGAGAGAGAGAGAGATGCAGGGTGGTCCTAGGGGATTCACCTTGTTGACCAATATATTATCATGTTCATTCATAAAGGGGAGTTTTCTAATTGTGAAAAATAGTGTCAATATATTGTAGGTATTGGGGGTGCAGGGAGTTGGGTATGGAGGGTTTATAGGTATTAGGGTATATAAAAAGGGGTTTCTAGTGAAAATAAGGAATATCTCGTAAAAACGGGATTTTTCTAATTTGAAATGTGTATTGGGAGGGAGGCTCAACAAAGAATTTTGGCAGGTATTTATCAATATCTAAGAAACTTGGGGTATTCTTTAATATCCCATGAACGAAGGTGCTATGGAATAGTTTCATTGAGTGAAGACCCCATGGGGGTGGTAAGTGGTAGCGGGAGAGAGAGAGAGGGGGGGGGGCTTAAGGGGAAGGGGAGTAGGAGAGAGAGAAGGGGGGATTAGGGTGCATGTTTCTAGGTAGGGAGAATATGAGTGGGGTTACGGAGAGAGAGGAGGTGTTAGGGGTCGTGAGAGTGTGTGAGAGAGAGGGGGTGTCGGGGGGTTGAGGGAAAGAGAAAGAGGTGGGGTTTATGTGTAGGTGGAGGAGTAGGGTAGAGATAGAGCGAGAGGAGGGATTAGTGAGGGTTAGAGAGAGAGATATAATTTAGGGGTGTTAGAGGTACGGGGAGGAGTAGGGGGTGAGAGAGGGGGTTAGTAAAGGTTAGAGAGAGGAGGGGGGACTAAGTTTAGTAATAGGGGGAGGAGTAGGGTGTGTGTGTGTGTGTGTGTGTGTGAGAGAGAGAGAGAGAGAGAGAGAATGTGGGGTGTTAGGGGTTGGGATAGAGGGAGGGGGGTGGGGGTTGTGTGTGTGTGTTGTGTGTGTGAGAGAGAGAGAGAGAGTTGGGGGACGAGGGAGAAAGAGGGGAAGGTTGTGGGTAATTAGGGGTAGGGGGAGGAGGGGTTTAGGGAGGATTAGGGAAGTTAGAGAGAAGGAGGGCTATAGGGAGAGAGAGAGAGAGAGAGAGAGAGAGAGAGAGAAAGAGACAGAGAGATGGGGGGGTGGTAAGTTGTTGAGGGAGGGGGATTAGCGTAGAGACAGTAGGAGGTTAGGGATAGAGAGGGACAAAGGGAGGCGGAGTGGAGGGGGTGGTTATGGGTAGGGATAATAAGAGGGGCTTAGGGAGAGAGAGAAGGGGGTTAGGGGTAGTGAGAGTGGAAGAGGGAGACGGGGGGTGTTAGGGGGTTGGAGAGAGAGAGAAATGGTAGGCAAGGGGGGGACGTGGGTTAGGGGAGAAAAAGAGATAGAAATTAGGGTTGGGGTAGGGTTTTAGGGAGCATTAGTGTGGTCAAAGAGAATGGGGGATATAGGATGGGAGAAGAGAGAAAATGAGGGTGAAAGATATGGGGATTGGTAAGTCATAAGGGGATGGGTATTAGGTGAGTTGGAGAGTAGAGGGGGATTAGGGGTAGGGAAAGTAGGGAAAAGAGAGGGGGTGGTTATGGGTAGGGAGAGCCTACAAACCAAATATATTAATAACTACAAATACACCTAAATATAAAATCCCACTCCATAAAAGAGAGACACACCCAAATATAGAGTCTCCATGATACGCCTACCATATTAATAGGTAATAGGATGTACGCATGAGCTTAAAGAGTTGTCAAATGCTAAAAATGGACTTTTATCATGGTCTACAAAGTGACCCGCTAAGGGGATCACTATTTCTTAATACTTTTTAATCAAAAGGGGATCACTGTTGCTTAATACTTTTTAATCAAATGGCACTTTTAGGTTAAGCAACACATGACTTCTTATAGTTTTCATTATAAGAGTCATCAAAACACAATCTGTCAAATGTCTCCTATAGGATTTGTACCTCAAACTGGAGGAGAAGTTGTTGAGACCAAAAACTTTATGTTCCAAGAAATAGTTGTTGGCGGCGACCCGTAAGCCCATTAACACACCTTTCGAAAAGCCTGTAGATCCATAAGCAGAGATAAGGGTGAAGGATATCTCTAAGAATATGTATTGGGAAGATGCAGGTGAACATTCTATGTGTATCTTAAGTTCGTTTATCTGACTTTGCTTCTAGGGCTTGCTTTCATCCCATGCAAAAATTCATAATTCCAGTTACAGATCCGATAAGCCCGCGTTTGATTTCTTCAAAGTCAAAAGGTCGTGTTGAGTTCATAAGAAATATGGTGTGTTGAATATTATGTGTTTTAGACTTACCATCTGCAAATTCGTCAAAAACTGGCTTTGAATCGCGTATAAATACACCTTTATTTCTAGTTTTTGATCGTTCACCTTGCCTTTAACCTCTCTATTATTTTCCCATCCAATCTCTCGTTACATTTAACTCGATAAACATATTCGTTCATCGGTTTATTGTTCTTCCGAGGATAGACTGTATTTCGTGTATACTGTCGCTCAATCCAAGCAGAGGCATTTATTTAAATTATAACATGGCGGCCACGGGGGTGTATCGCATCGTGATATGCATTTTGCTAATCTCTGTGTTCTTTCCAACAGCGATTTCCAGGCTTAGTTTCCTCCACGAAGCCACCGCTGACTCCAAAATTAAGGACACCTCCAATTATATCAATAACATCTCTGAAACTTATATTCAAGAGACCAATAAAGCGCTCGCCATTGATCTTAGTCTACTGGATGATAAGCTTCCAAAGACTAGTTTACTCCCTCGGCTCCTTCAGCCTGTCATAACATGGTCATAGACAACGTCGGCGCTGCACATTATAGTTGTTGATGCAAATTAAGTCGATAGATTATTCCATCAAATCTTCTGAAACGTGACATCGCATGGGAAGAAGAAAGTCAATTCTCAAGATTGTGTTAAATAGTTGGAGTTCTATTTTAGGAAAATATAAAGGTTGAATTCCAAGACTCTTCCAGATATCGGTTATTGGTCTTATTACGCAGTGTGTTCGTCAGTTTGTATTGATATACAATTATGAACTTTACATGAATGAATTAGGGACACCTCCAATACAAATAACATCTCTGAAGCTTATATGCAAGAGACCAATAAAGCGCCCGCCATTGATATCAGTCTCCTGAATGATAAGCTTCCAAAGAGCGGTTATACTCCGTCGGCTCCTTCAGCCTACCATAACATGGTGGTAGACACCGTCGACTTCGTCAGCCTGCCATAACATGGTGGTAAACACCATGGGCGTTGTGCGTTATAGTTGCTGATGTAGATTAAGTTGATAAGTTAATGCATAATTATTCACTACAAATCTCTTTATTGAAAATTGTCATTAGTAAATTATAATGAACTCTTTATTGAAAATGCTAATGAGTAAATTATCATGAACTCTTTATTGAAAATTGATGCAAACCTTTGCCTCAAATTGTACCAAAAAGTTTTCTCTCTCCAAAAAATGGCATAAATATGAATTGGATTTCCATGTAATCATACTCATAAGTTAATTAAAAAATAATATTTTGTCTTTCTTGTTGAACACAAGGAGCATACAAAGTTGATATCCTTCGTTTTTTGGTAAACACTAATCTCTGCTCAAAGTTGAAGTATAGTAGTTGGTGTTGAAACTCAAAACTATTTATTATTTGGGTAAAGAGAAATTACTCAAAGTTAAAGTATAGTAATTGGTGTTGAAACTCAAAACTATTTATTATTTGGGTAAAGAGAAATTACTATAGGGAAGATGTTATGCCTTATAAAGTATATAAGGTATGTGATACAAAACAAATTAAATATATTATTTAAGGTGTTCAATACAAAAAGAAATTAAATAAAAATATTAGATAATATATGTCAATTTTAAATTTTACATAAATATTAAAAAAAAAATTCATGTATATTTATTTTAATTTTGAATCTATAAAGTAGGGAGCATGATTACGATTTTTCAAGTCTAACATTTTTTTATGATTTAATATGAAAAAATTAATATTTGACATGGAATTAATCCTTAAAAATAAATTCATATTTAAAATAAATTTACTCTAATTTATAAATTTTTATAATTATTTTGATTTTAAATAATTCATCATAATTAAAACAAACCTAAATTCTATCACAAATCCTTATTATATTCTAATTTGATCTTAAATCCTATATAATTAAATGTAATATAATGTTTCCAAATATTATTTAACTATCTACAAACATTATGTATCTACTAGTGATGAACATATTCCATGTTTTCTTGATTGCAAATGAACAAGATCCTAAAGCATTTTTTTAAGCATTTTTCACTTTCTTTCTTGATTTTAAATAATAATGAAAAAGAAAATAAAGACTTTTATATGTTTAAGGATTAAAATTAGGAATTTTTTTAATTTCAAATAAAATAGAAACACATAACATTATTTATATGTCTAAAATTAATATATTAATTTTTTTTTAACGAAGTTATTAGTTTCAACTTAAATTTAACAAAAGTTAGTCAGGAATAAATGTCTATTACTCATTTAAAGTTCGTTGACTTTCATATTCATATAATTAATTAATAATAATAAATTAGTATTTAAGTAAAACATATTAGAAAGGTAAATAGAAAGAATCATTTTAAACAATGTAAACATTGTGAAACTCTTTGAAACTTTTAATTTTTAAATTATTTATTTTTCATTTAAATTTGTCATAAAATTGATTTAAAATAATTAAAAATTTATTAAAATAATGTATTTCTTATTTTACAAAGTAAACAAGTTTATATGTCAAATTATTTATGTGGAAAACAGAATTAGATCAATAATTTTACTCCTATTGCCACGAACAAATTATCTGTTATTTATTCTCCATACTTAATTGTAATCATGTGTTGTTTATATCTAAATGAGTTGTATGTCACTACTTGTTATCCATGACTAAATGCCTAAGCTAATTTTGAAAATCAATCTGGTGGCTTGTTCCATCCTCCTTTAATCTAAGAAAAACATAGATAGTAATCTACCCCAAATTCCAATGTAATAATTTGACACAACACAGATGAATCCAGAAAAAAGAGAAAAAAATAAAACTTAAATTTTCATAAATTTTTGTGGAGTTGAAGCTCTCTATAGCGAGATTAAATTTATAAAGCCATGGATAAGACAGGATGAAGGTTCCATCATAGAAAATCCCCTCTAGCCTCTTTCCCTCAAGAGATCGCTACAGTAAATCCTCCATAACAGATCAAATAAACTCGTCACACCGCAGGCAGAGGCAAAAGAAATTGGAAACAGGAGGAGGCCGAGCAGAATAGTGAGGAGATTAGAACAGGACTGAGATATGGCGGAATGGTTTTGTTTGAACCCAATTGGTGTTTCACCAACCTGCCACTCGAGATTAATGAAGGAGATGATACGTGTGCAGAAGGATCTTTCCATGAGGCTAAGCCTTGCCCTAAATTTGTGAAAGAAAAACTGCGTATTTACCTCTGCTTTTATAAATAACCTCGTTATCCGCTTCAATGATTATCGGGAAATTTTTAAAGGCCATTTTTCAGGGTCCATGTGTTTAAGTTAAAATCGGCCTAAATCCTTAAATACCAGGCAGAAGTACTTGAAAACATTGTTCTGGAAAAAAAATTAGAATTATATATATTAGTTATAAAAATTGCATAATTTGGGTGTTATGGGGTAGTGAAAGATGTTCAATCTATTTATGAATTCAAAAATGCTACTGGAATACTTCCAAATTTGAATTTCACCAAAAAAAAATTACTCAATTCTAATAAAAATTGACAGTAAATAAAATCCAAAACATAGAATAAATGGACTACTCCATTACCATTATTTAATGTTTCCAATCTCTTTATCTCTTTCATTGTCAACTTTTTTTTGAATAAAGTCTTCTTCCGTCTTTGTTGACAGACTATTTTGGTATATACAGCCACAGCCACAGCCCCGCGACCATTTTTATACCACATAATGAAGAAGAAATCGTTTCGATAACTAATACGATTACAACATATAATTGACTGTCCAAAAGTATTGGGAAGGAACTTCATGTTTTAGGTCAATTGTGGGTTACTTTAGACTCATCACATGTCCCAATACAGATTTAATTTTAAATATTTAGAAGCATTTGTTTATTTTTAACGTTTTAGAAGAAAAATATTTTAAACGGAAAAAGTATTTCGAAATAGAATTGCATTATTATGAAATTAAAATATATCGTTCTCCCTCGCTATGATTTTCAAATTTCAGAAAATTGTGGATGCTCAAAACCCTTTTTTAGTACCACATAATACTAAAGATTTTTGGTTAAATTCAACATACAATTTGTATTTATCTTTTTGGTTTTTTGATTATTTCATTCTTAGTATATATTACAAAACCTTTGAAACAATCTCCAATTTAATTACCATATTTATAATTATAGGAAATCTAATCTAGGCATGTATAATCCTTATTGTCAGCAACCATATCTCTACTCGAAGACCAAATATTACAAAGAGGGGTGATGTGTGGTGTTGAGGACTCTTTCGTCACCCTTGAGCCATAAAAGATACCTTTAGAAACTATGGCCAAGTTTAATCCCCCAACCATAATCAAAGCCCCAAGAACTATACCTAGAGTTCAAAATTTCCTAATGGTGTCCATATCCCCACTTTGTGGTGACAAATCCTTTTGGGAACTCCTCTGATGCGGTTTGAAGCATCATTCTTTGGCCTCGATACATAGAAATTATTTTTAGGACTTAAGGCCCAAGTTTCCTCTCCTAAACATCTCCAACACCCCTAAACCCATGCCTGCTACTCAAAACCTTATAATGGTGGCCATATCCCCAATTAGAGGCCAAATATCTCTTGCATAATTCATGTAGGGTGGTCTAAGCAGTTGTTTAAGGAACTTGAGCCATATAATCTTTATTTAGGGCCTAAGGCTCAAGTCCCCATACCACATCTAGGACCTTGAGTCCCATGTATCTATTGCTCACAAACTCCTAATGGAACCCATATCTAGAATTAAAGGTCAATGATGAGCTCAAGAGATCTAATGTGGTGGTTTGAGGCCATCCTTATTTGCTATGTTCCTAGAAAATTTCTTCAAGGCCTAAGCAACAATTTTCCTCCCAAAACCATGTTCAAGGGCCTAAGACTAATACTTATCCTTAAAAGCTCTTAATGGTGTGCATATCCCCCTCAGAGGTGAAGGCACCATTTAGGAGGTCTCTTGTGGTGGTCTTAGGCATATTATTGGCCATGGATGCCTAAAACCTTATTTTATAGCCTAAGGTCTAGGGTTTCTCACTCAACCATGCGCAAGGGCTTATGATTCATACGTATGCTAAAAAAACTCCCAATGATTCCCATATCCTCATGCAAAAACCAAAGTGCCCATGAAATGCTCCCCAACATTGGGGCATGTAAGGAAGGAAGGAAAGCTTGCTAATCATTAAGATTTTGGGGTTCAATGTAGATTTATGTGATCTATTAAAAATTAAGTTAGCATTGGGAATTAATTAAGGGAGGGATGGGATTATTGAATAAATATTAACTAGTCATAATTTGCTTGTTAGGCATTGGGGAAACAATGCATGACATGGGTTGAAAGATTTATTTGGATGCTTGTAGGAATGAATGCAAGTGATTGGATTTCTTCAGGAACCACATTTATTAAATAAATATGCACGACCCATTAATACTCTTGGGAGGTCATGTGTGATGGTTTGAGGAATCATTGCTCTTGGACATTTATGCCTAGAAGCTTCTTTTTGAACCTTTCCTCCCTCGACCATGTCCAAGGTCATGAGACCTATACCTAGTGCTCAAAACCTACCAATGGCACTTGTATGCCCACTTAGAGGGAAATGATACGCTCTTGAGTTCATGTGGGTGGTTCAACGCATTATTCTTAATCATAATAAAATATATGTTTAGGGTTTAAATCCTAGTTTTCATCTTGTGACTATCTTGAATGATCCTAAACACATATTTACTAGTCAAATATTCCCAATGTCACTAACATCACTACTCAAAGGCCTTTGATTCCCTCAAGATTTCAAGTGTGGTGGTTCAAGGAATTTTTCTTAACCTTGTATGATGAAAATATTCCTTTAGGGTGTTAGCCTAAAGTTTCCTTCCTTGACTATGTCCAAGGCCCCTACACCTATACTTGCTGCTCAAAATTTCATAATGGTGCCCATACCCTCACTCAAACAAAATATGCCTTAAAGAGGTCATGTGTCATGGTTCAAGGCATTGTAAGATCTTGACCATGGAAGCCTAGAAAATTCCTTTAAAACCTAAGTCCCAAATTTTCTCCCTCAACGATGTATAAGGCCCTGAGACCCATAAATAGTGTCCAAAAGTTCATAATGGTGCCAATATCTCTAGTGAGAGCCAAGCATAACCTCAGAAGGTCATGTGTGGTTGTTTGAGGGATCATTCTTAGTTCCAAGTGTCTAGAATTTTTCTTTAGGGCCTATGTCCCAATTTTCCATCCCTGGCTATGTCTACAGCCCTAAGATTCATAATCGATGCTCAAAATATTTTATTTTCTCCTGCATCCCCATTATAAGGGAAAGAATTCCCTTGGGAGGCCATGCATGGTGGTTTAAGGTGTCATTTATTTGCCTTGGATGCATCGCAACTTCATTTGGAACCTAATACTTACGCTACCTCTCCCCCCCTTTCCCTCTAACTATGTATAGGAACCTTTATATTATGCTAATAAAATCCTCACAAATCCCATGTCCCCACTTAGACTTGTATAACCCCATCAAAATGTTACGTGTGGTTGTTTGAGGCATCATCATTGGCCTTAAATTATTAATAACTTACTTTAGGGATTAATTCCCAAGTTTGCTCTCATAACCATGTCCACAACCCCGCAACCCATCCATGGTGCTTAGAACCTTAATGGAACTTATATCTTCACTCATACGCCAAAGATCTCATAGATAGGTCTTATGTGGTTCTTCAGGGCCTTTTTCATGCCCTTAAACCATAAAAGCTACCGTTAGGGTCTACAACTCAATTTTACTCTCTCAACCATGACAAGGACCTTAAGATCCATTCATAATTCTCAAAACCTTGTAGTGGCAACCATATCCCCAATTGTTTGCCAATTATCCCTTCGAAACATCATATGTGGTGGGTTGTCATTTCATTGATGCCCCTTAAGCCGTAAAAGATACATTTAAGGCCTAAGCCCCAAATAAGCTTCAATATCATTATCATATAATGATCAAGGATTTATGATTTGTAACTACTACTCAATAATTCCAAATGGAACTCATATATTAAATTGGAAGTGAAAGACCCCCCACCTGAGATTTCATGTGTGGTGGTTGGATGCATTATTCATGCCTCTAGATGCTTAAAATACTCCTCAAATTTCTCAAGGATTTGTTTTCCCCTTTATACCATGTACATGCCTCATGACCCACCTATAGTAAGCTCAAATTGTTCTAAGAGTGCTCAAATTGTTCTAAGAGTGCCCAAATCCACTCTCGGACTCTAAATATCTTATAGAAAGATTTTATGGTGGTTTGATATCTCCCTCATTTCCCTTGCATCTCAAAATATACCTGTTGATCCTAAAGCCCGAATCTCCTCCCCCTATAATACTAAAAGCACAGATGCCCATACTTGGTTCTGAAAACCTCATAATGGCACCCATAAACTAACTCAAAGGAAAAAGATATCCCTGAGACTTCATATGAGGTGGTTCAAGTTAGTTTTCTTGGCTCTATATGCCTAAAATATCCATATAATTCCCAAGGGACAATTATCCTCCCTGGACCATGTCCACAACCCCACGATGCATCTTTGGTGCTCAAAATGGTTCCAATATGCCCACTTAGAGGCCAAAGGTCTCGATAGGAGGTGATGTGTGGTAGTTCAAGGTATTTTTATTGAAATCAATACATATAAGATTCCTTTGGGACCTGAGGACTAGGTTTCTTCCATAGACCATGTCCAAGGACCTAGGAGCAATACATTGTGCATGCTAAAAGCCTCTCAATGGTGCACATACCCACACTTGAAGGCTAATGATCTCCTAGTTTGTTCACATCTAGTGGTTCAAGGTGTTATTTCTTTCCCAAGATACCTAGAAGATTTCTTTAGGGTCTAAGTTTCCTACCTCAACCATGTACAAGGCCCCAACACCCATACCTAATACTCAAAACATCCTAATGACACCCATATTCTTACTATGAGGTTGAAGATCCTCTCTTAATGTCATATGTGGTAGTTTGACGCATTCTTCATGTCCTAGAAGCTACCTTTAGGAACAAAGGCCTGGGTTTCTTCCCCATCCATGTATGGGGTTCCAAACTAATATCTCATTCTAAAAAAACTCTAATGAAACTCATATACCCATTAAGGATCCACTCAAGAGTCCTTATGTGGGGTTTTAGGATTTGAAGACCCAAAATCGGCCTTTAGACTCTTAGGATAAAGTTTACTCCTAATCTAAGCAAAACTCAAGAAGATATCCCAAGGCTTGAGAGATGGATAAAGGAAAAATAAAATTTCTTTTTCATTTAGTAAGCAAAAAAAATTCACAATTTTTTCACTACTTCAAAATGCACACATGTGAAAAAAATGAATTAATTTTTTTTACGAACCAAAATTGTGTGATTGTTGGCCAAATTTGAGCCAATCAAAACTTAAAGATATAAACACTACCACATTCTAAATTTATTACAACATAAGAAAATTTTCTAAAACTTTGATATCTACTTTTAACACCATCAACTTTGCACATCATCTCTGTGTCTCTTAAACTAAAACCAACCTATACATTAAAGTACCTTGGTTTTTTCCATGTGTTAAAAGACATAATTCACTCAATCCAAAGGTTGATGAGGTGACAACATGGGAGGAATTGAGGCCTATTTCACTATGCAACCATGTTTACAAGTTGATAGCCAAAGTGATGGTGAATTGGATAAAACCTATATTATATGATTCTATCTCCGAAGAGCAGTTTGTTTTTCTTAAAGGTAGACAAATACATGAAGTTGTTGGGACAGCTTGGGAGGTTATCCATTTCGTTAAGATACAGAATATAAAAGCATCCATCTTAAAAGTTGATCTCTCGAAAGCATATGATCGATTCAACTGGACATATCTTCATCTCACTCTCCTGCAAGTGGGATTTCGTATGGATTTATTGAACTTGATCCTATTTTGTGTCAACTCCGTTTCCTTCTTGGTACTTATCAATGGATCCACATCATCATTTTTCAATCCTGGAAGAGGATTATGATAGGGTTTCCCATAGGCTCCTTTACTATTTATATTCATTATGGAGGGTTTCAATAAAACTCTCATATGGGCTCGAAAAAATGGTATGTTGGAAAGTATATCTATAGGAGGTCACCTTTCCATTACTCGTATTTTTTTTGTTGACAATATCCTACTCTTCTCTAATGGGTCTTGTGGAGATATTCTCTAGTTAAAGGATTTGCTTCATACTTTCTATAAAGCGTCAGGGATGGTAATAAATATATCAAAATATACCATCTCTTTTTTGAACCTCCCTTAGGACTTTTTGGTTTCGATATCTTTGCAATTTGATTATGTTGTTGTTAGTTTAAAAAATGGTCTAAGATATCTCGGTTTTATTTTAAAACATGATAATTATCATAGTAGGGATTGGATTTGGCTTGTAAGGCAAGTGGAGAACAAACTCTCTTTGTGGTGCAATAAGTGGTTAAGCAGAGGTGATCAGTTTATACTACTAAAACATGTGCTCGAGGCTGTTCATGTCTATTGAGTCTCACTCACATCTATTCCCATTAGAATATCAAAACAGATTGGGAATATTGCATACAAGCTTTTATGGAAATCAAATGTTGAAGATAGATCTTTCTCCTGGATAGCATGGCAGAAACTCAGATAGCCAAAGGAATTAGGCGGCTAGAGTATGAAGGATTCCAATATTTTGCAGAAAGTATGGTGGCAAAAGGCATATGGTGCATTATCAAATGCTAAGGATTATGGGTACTAAAATTGGTCACACAAAAATATATCTGAACCCTTTCAACTGAGGAATGGCTAAGATCTCAACAGAAACCCACGCGGGACATATCCACGATTTGGATATCCCTGTTAAAAATCTATCATCTTATCGGTGACTGGATTATATGGAAAGTAGGTGATGGTCACAATCTTCGCATTGGCAGGGACTCGTGGACTAGCTTCTTAGATGTTTAGAGACTCCCTCATCATATGATAACTCATTTGGAGGATCAAGGCATTCATTTTCTTTATCAAATCTATGATGAATTTGACACATCCTCTCTTCACCAAGGATGGATAAATGCAAAGAATATGGGTTTCACTAAAGCTGATGTAGGATGATGGGAACTATATCTAAAGAATTTAAAGGATTGTAATATTAGAATATATGAATCTGAGGATAAAATTTTATGGTCAAGGAATCTTGTTGACGACAAATATCTTCCCAGGATTGGATACGATGTTTTATAGAGATTGAAGATCAACAAGATTCTCCATGGTGGATATCAACCCTTCGGACTCAAGTAGTCCAACCAAAATGAAATTATTTGTGGCTTTTGCTCTATAACAAGGACCCAGTTTCAGAAGTTCTAAAGTCCAGATTATGGATTGGACCTGGATGGTGTCCACTATGTAGATCTGACAAGGAATCCTCAGATCACCTCTATTTATCCTATTCATATATGCAAAGAATGGTGGACTTTGTTAATTGCGATGCAGATTTGAATATTACATGCTGTGGAAGTGATCTAAATGAGGCCTACTGATGCAAGAGTAGCAGTGATGAGTCATCAATGTGACAAGTTGGTCACATGTTGTGGAAGTTAGACTGTTGAGTCGGAGTTTGTTAGATTGTTAGTAATTGAATCACTACCACGTAAGACTCCCTAGGAGGAGATCAAGCTGGCGCGATTATTTGTTAGTGATAGTGACTCTTTCATCTTGGAAGAGAGTAGTTAGTTGTTGTTTGGGACCACTCTGTTTGGGGGTAGATGGATAGGTTAAAAGGAGGAGCAAGAGCTTGGGAAAAGGGGTTCGGTGAAGAGGTTTGGGGATTCGCAGTCACCGTTCCAAGTTCCAAAGTTCCGATTCTAAGTTTGGGGTTCTCCTTTGTCAATATTTTTGGAGACTAAGAGACGAAGGAAACAATCTGTGTGTTTTCTTATTGCTTTGAAGAATGAGATTAATATTATCTGTGTGCTTGTGTTGATCATTTTGCATTTGATTCATATTATCTGTGTGCTTGTGTTGATGTTAGTGGTGTTTATATTAGCTTAACTCTGTGTTTGGAAGAGAAGCCGACTTCAGCATGTCTCTAAGTCATTGTGATTTACTTTGAATATATGAGCTGTGAGTGAATGTTTGCTTATCTTTCAATATGATCACTAGATGCATGAATATATGTTCTAGGTTTAGAACTCTTGAAGTTTGAAGGCTTGATTGATCGATCCTCTGATCAATCAATGCAGATGACAGAGTTTTTGTAGTCGGCTTGTTTATGCAGAGAATGAACGGTCGAGATTGAAGCGAAGGAGACAGATCGATGACGGGGAAGAGTTTCGCAAAGTGGATATGCATGGAAGTTAAGAAACTGCAAAGTTTTGTGAAGTTCCGATGGCTGGAGCAGATCAACGGTTGAGATCAAAGCCGCAAGAGATCTGACAGCCCAAAGGAGATCCGCAAAGGGAAGATGCAAGAGAGATAATGGATCCTCAAAGATCTAGTGAGATCTGCATCAGATTCAGATCGATGATCAGGATGGAGGCCGAGAGAATCTGGCGGACGTGAAGAATTGCAGAAGAAGATTTGCGGAACTAAGATGTGGAAGCTGAGTTACGAAAATTTGAATGACATGTCCACAATCCACAATCCGCATTTGCGGAAAGGAAGTCTGCAGAAGCCCATTGCGGGAACACAGTTGTGGAAACTCTGTTGTGGAAACCCGTTGTGGGCACAGAGTTGCAGAATCTCTGTTGCAAAAAGGATCTTGTGGAAGGGAAATTGCAGAAGCCAATTGTGGAAGCGGAAGGTAGTTGTGGAAGAGCCGTGATTGCAGAGAGATCGCTGTGGAAAGACAGGTTTGAGAAGAATTTAGTCGGTTAGGCTAAATTTGGTGATCCTGCCAAGTGTAGGTTCGACCAGATCCTATAATTACAGGATGGAATAGGTTGAACTAGCTTTGGCTCATACCCCCTGCACCAATTTTGGTATCAAAGCGGGCTTTTCTCAGCACGGTAGAAGAAATTCATGGAGGTACATGTAGGCCAAGCAAGAGGTCGTGACATAGGAAGACCAGCAACGAATGCAGAGGTCGTTGAGGAAATGAGACCAATATAGGAACGTATGGAAGCTGTGGAGATGGGTAGACGAAGAGGCCTAGAAGCAGGGGACATCAGTGAACTTGAAGAAGAGGAACAAGGAGAAGAAGCGGCACCCATTCAAGAAACACCTGAGCTAAGATAATTTTGGTCAATTCTTGGAGAAACTCTGAGACAAAAACCTGAGTTGCCTACCTATGAGGGAAGCCTCATTGCTGAACACCTCATTGACTGGATCAAGTACTTTGAGTATGATGAAATTGAGGAGAACAAGAAGGTCAGATTGGCAGTGACAAGGTTGAAAGGACATGCGTCCCTATGGTGGGATAGTGTGCAAGTTGAAGGGAGAAGGAAGAACAAACCATTGATAAAGAGCCGGAATAGGATGATAGCTAAGATGAGAGCCAAATTATTGCCCAAGAATTATCAGCTAACCTTGTACAAACAATTGCAGAACCTTAGACAAAGGCTATTGACTGTAAGAGAGTATACTGAAGAATTCTACAAAGTGAACCTAAGGGCAGGTTGTGTGGAAGAATCAACAGAGAAGGCTGCTAGATATGTCAATAGTCTCAGGATGGAGATCCAGGATGAGATCAACATGATATCAGCAAGAACCATGGAAGAGGCATACCAATGTGCCTTGAGAGCAGAAGAAAAAATAGTGGGAAAGCATAACTTCAATAGGGGAAGAGGTTCAACTAGAGGAAGGGTGAAAACAACTGGAAGAGGAAGGTTTGCATCCCAAGGAGGATGACCCAGTAACTTAAGCCAGCAGGAGCACCAAGGTAGAGGAGGTGACCCAAGAGGGAGAAGACCTTACCAAGGGGGTAGAGGTAGAGGAAGAGGCAGAGAAGCTGTCTATAGATGTTACAAGTGTAACAAATTGCGGCACAGATCCTTTGAGTTTCCAAAGAAGGAAGACATAGGAGAGATAGGAGCCTATGTAGCTCAGAATGAATAACAGCAAGAGTAGATGATAGTGGCCAAGAATATGCCAGAGAAGGGAGAGTCTTTGATGATGAACAAAGTCTTATTGAAACTTGAAGAGGAAGGAGTGGAACTGACTCAAAGGAAGGATTTATTCAAGACCATGTGTAAAGTTAGAGGAAAGTGTTGCAAGATGGTGATTGACAGTGGGAGCATTGGCAATATTGTTTCCACAGTGATGTTGGAGAAATTGAATCTGAAGTGGACCAGACACCCTGTTCCATACAAGGTATCCTGGCTACATAAGGGACATCAAATCCTAGTAAGTGAACAATGTGAAGTTGATTTTCAAGTAGGAACATATAAGGACACAATTATATGTGATATTATGCCCATGGATGTTTTCCATATTCTTCTAGGGAGACCATCGAAATTTGACAAAAGGGTAGTGCATGATGGTAGGAGGAATTGTCATAGTTTCATGCAAGATGGGATAAAACATATTATTCATCCTTTGCAAGGAGAGAGTTCGGCAGAGTAGCAAGCATCTAAGGTCCTGATGTTGATAGGGAAAGAGTATTTGCAGCAAATTGATGAGAAGGAACTGAACTATGTTGTGGTATGTAAGCCTAGTTATATGGATTTATGTGGGAATGAAATAAAAGAGCATATAAATAATCAAATACAGATATATATTGCAGAGAACACAGCGATACAGTAAACACATATTCTATTAAATAGCGGAAATATAATAGACTGTAAAATACAACAACTAGAATGGTAGTAGCTATCTATGAGAAGAGATGTGGCCGTTGTGCTCATTCGTGCCAAGATTAATACAATGAGGCTCTGAAGGCTTTTTTACAATACACAAAATCCAAAAGCCTAACCCCGGAAGATGAAAAGCCAACAGTTTTGTGGACCCTGTTTTGGGTAGTTTTGGTGTATCAATTTCCCAGGGACGTAACTTTGGCATACAATCTCCGTTTGGGGTGCACGATAGCTCGTTGGAAAGATCTATCCAAGGACTACGCTTCAAAATGTGAATCGGTATATTTTCCAAGGAAGATTCCCAAAAAAATTCGTTTAGGGCCTCAAAACGGCTCCCAAAGTTCAAAACCCGAAAAACTACTAAAAATAGTAAATTACCAAAATTGCTAGAAGGTTGTTTTGAGCCAGTTGGAAGAGGTGGGTCGCCACCGATATCCACCTGAATCAATCCTCCCTCCTTAGGAAGTAATGGTCTCCATTGCATCAAATCCCTCATCATATGTTGAACTGTGTGTTGAGTTGAGCTCCTGGTGCAACATTTGCTGAAGCGAAAAGGTTGCCTTTCGTTGAAATCTTCACAGGGTTGTAATTGTTGTTGTTGTTTGTGCTGGAGCTATTCAACAATTTTGTTTGTTATGGTATCCTTGGTATGCACTGGTGTGGATGGTTTCTTTTTGGAGGAGCACCTTGAATGTGTGGCCTTGCACTGCCGAGGTACTCGAATAGGCGATGCTGCACTGAATTTGTGTTCTTCTTGTTTTTACTAAGTAGAGGGATAATATGCAGAGGTTGTGGATGTCTCTGCGATTTGATGTTATCCTTTAGTGGAAATTACGAATAGGGAAAATTTTCCAGTGTGCGAGATCATATTCCTGCCTTGCTTGGTTGGGATAGGTGAACCGTGTTTTGTATCCAACAGAGTTGTCCTGGTATCCGACAGAGTTGTCCTCCCAAAGTGACAATGACACTGCGAGGTCGTGATTCATATACAACATGATGCTTCCACATATATGGATGTCCTAAAAGAATATCACACACTTCAAGTGGGGCCACATCACACAATACCTCATCTTTGAAGGGCTTGATGCCATATGGTAGGCGACATTTGTGACTGACATGGATCCCTCGTCCTTGGCTTAGCCATCCAATGGTGTATGGTTGTTGGTGTGGTGTTATTGGTAGCTCCAATTTCTTGATGACTTATGTTGAGATCAGGTTCTTTTGGCTACAGCTGTCCACTAAAAAGTGTAGGGGAATTCCCTTCACCCACATTTGTGAGTGGAAAAGGCGCTCATTTGCATCCGACTCTTCAAGTTCCTCTGGTTGAATCTGCATGGTGGCAATAATGGCACTGGGTTCTGCATCAATGATCTTCTTCCCTTTTTGGGTGGCTGTGAAATTTAGGTTCTGAGTCAGAATCAGAACTGGGATCTGATTCTGAAGCTTTGATCTCAGCCACCAATGACTGTTTTGAGTGACATTCATCAGTGTTGTCCCAAGGGATTTTGTGGAACTCGCACCACTTCCCAGTGTCCTTCTTTGTCTTTTCGTCACCCTTCTTCGCTTGTGGTTAGGACTAGTTGTTCTTTCCCTGCCCCGTGTTCTATGAGCCAGAGTTTCCCTTGCCCTGCTTGTGTGCAGATCCGAAGTCACGCTTGTTCTTTTGCTGAAATTTCTGCTCAATTTTGATAGCATATCGATAGGCGGATCCGAGTGAAGAGATTTCCAGGAAATCCATCTCTGTTTGTATGTACTGGTGTAGGACACTGCGATATTTTAGTACTAGGTTCCGCTCGGATTCTTTGATACCTAGATTTTTGCGCAAGGTATGAAATTTGTTGGTGTACTCCGACACCGTTTGGTCCCTCTCTTGATGCATAATGGTCCATTTTGTGTTCTAGTCCTCATAGTTTCTCACAGGGTAATATTGTTCCTTAACAACATCTATTAAAGAGTCTCAAGTGGGATTGGCATCGAACAATCCAGACTCGTCTGATGAGTTTTTCTCACAATAAGTTTCCCACCATGTTCTGACATGGGGGATAGCCTTGAGGAGTGAAAAGTCGATCTTTTCCCTGTAGGAAAAATTGTGGATAGATAAATACCCTTCTAGTAGAGTCAACCATTTATATATGGCATCGGCTCGATCTAGCCTTCAAATAAAGGAATATCATAGTTAACTTGTACCTTGAAGGGAGTCGTGTCTCCGAAATGGCTGCTTGTCGAAGGTGTATTTGTTGTCGTGGGCATGTGTCGAAGGATCTAGGCGAAATTATCCATCATCTCGTTCCTCTATCGCGCGAGGGCTTCCTCGAGCAACAACTTGATAGGCTCTCCTGCTCCGTCATATTTCCTTTCTCCTGCCATCAGAGGTTGCTTGGGCATGCAAGAGCTTTTGTCCTCAAGAGAAACAAGCTCGAGACCCAATTCATTGTACCCAGACCTCGTTGGGAACATGCATAAAGACGATAAGGAGTAGACCGCTTTGATATCACTGATCCAGATTTATGTGGGAACGAAGTAAAAGAGCATATACATAATCAAATACATAGATATATTGCAAAGAACACAACGATATAGTAAACACATATTCTATTAAATAGCGGAAATAGAACAGACTGTAAAATACAACATCTAGAATGGAAGTAGTTATCTCCGAGAAGAGATGTGGCCGTTGTGCTCATTCATGCCAAGATGAATATAATGAGGCTCTGAAGGGATTTTCACAATACCCAAAATCCAAAACGCTAACCCCGGAAGATGAAAAGCCAATAGTTTTGTGGACCCCATTTTGGGTAGTTTTGGTGTATCAACTTCCCGGGGGCGTAACTTTGGCATACGATCTCCGTTTGGGGGGCACGATAGCTCATTGGTATGATCTATCTGAGGACTATGTTGAAAAACACAAATGAAAACATTTGTTAAGCAAGATTCCCAAAAAATGTCATTTAGGGCCTCAAAACGGCTCCCGAAGTTCAAGGCCCGAAAAACTGCTAAAAATAGTAAATTACCAAAATTGCCAGAAGACTGTTTTGAGCCAGTTGGAAGAGGTGGGTCGCTGCTGATATCCACCTGGATCAATTCTCCCTCCTTAGGAAGCAATGATCTCCATTGCGTCAAATCCCTTATCATATGTCGAACTGTGTGTTGAGTTGAGCTACTGGTGTGGCGTTTGCTGAAGCGAAAAGGTTGCCTTTCTTTGAAATCTTCAGAGGGTTTCAATAGTTGTTGTTGGATGCGCTAGAGCTATTCAACAATTTTGGTTGTTGTGGTATGCTTGATCTGCACTGGTGTGGATGGTTTCTTTTTGGAGGAGCACCTTGAATGTGTGCCCTTGCACTGCAGAGGTACTCGAATAGGCAATGTTGCACTGAATTTATGTTCTCTTGTTTCTACTGAGTAGAGGGATAATATGCAGAGGTTGTGGATGTCTCAGTGATCTGATGTTATCCTTTAATGGAAATTGCGAATAGGGAAAGTTTCTCTGTGTGGGAGATCATCTTCCTGTCCTGCTTGGTTGGGGTAGGTGAAACTGTTTCTGGTATCTGATAGAGTTGTCCTCCCAAAGTGACAATGACACTGCGAGGTCGTGATTCATATATAGCATGATGCTTCCACATATATGGATGTCCTAAAAGAACATCACACACTTCAAGTGTGCCCACATCACACAATACCTCATCTTTGAAGGGCTTGATGCCATATGGTAGGTGACATTGGTGACTGATGTGGATCCCTCATCCTTGGCTTAGCCATCCAATGGTGTATGGTTGTGGGTGTGGTGTTATTGGTAGCTCCAATGTCTTGATGAATTTTGCTGAGATCAGGTTTTTTGGCTGCCGTTGTCCACAAAAAAAGTGTAGGGGAATTCCCTTCATCCACATCTGTGAGTGGAAAAGGCGCTCCTCTACCTCCGAGTCTTTAGGTTCCTCTGGTTGAATCTGCGTGGTGGAAACAATGGCACTGGGTTCTGCATCAATGATCTACTTCCCTTTTTGTGCGGCTGTGAAATTAGGTTCTAAGTCAGAATCGGAACTAGGATCTGATTCTGAAGCTTTGATCTCAGCCACCAATGACTATTTTGAGCGACATTCATTAGTGTTGTGCCAAGGGATTTTGTGGAACTCGCACCACTTCCAGGTGTCCTTCTTTGTCTTCTCTTTACCCTTCTTCACTTGTGGCTGGGACTGGTTGTTCTTTCCCTGCCTCATGTTCTGCGAGCCAGAGTTTCCCTTGCCCTGCCTGTGCGCAGGCCCGAAGTCACGCTTGTTCTTTGCTAAAATTTCTACTCAATTTTGATAGCATATTGATAGGCAAATCCGAGTGAAGATATTTCCAGGAAATCCATCTCTGTTAGTATGTACTGGTGTAGGCCACTGCGATATTTGAGTACTAGGTTCCGCTCGGAGTCCTTGATACCTAACTTTGTGCGCAAGGTATGAAATTTGTTGGTGTACTCCGACATCGTTTGATCCCTCTCTTGATGCAGAATGGTCCATTTTGTGTACTGGTCCTCATAGTTTCCCATAGGGTAATATTGTTCCTTAACAACATCTATACAAGAGGCTCAAGTGGGAATGGCATCGAACAATCCAGACTCATCTGATATTTTTTGCTCACAATAAGTTTCCCACCAAGTTTTGACATGGGGGATAGCCTTGAGGAGGGAAAATTCGATCTTTTCCCTGTCGAAAAAATTATGGACAGAGAAATACCCTTCTAGTAGAATCAACCATTTATCTATGGCATCGGCAACGATCTGGCCTTCAAATAAAGGGATATCAAAGTTAGCTTGTACCTTGAAGGGAGTGGCATCTCCGAAACGTCTGCTTGTCGAAGTTGTATCTATTGTCGTCAGCATGCGTTGAAGGATCTGGGTGAAATTATCCATCATCTCTTTCCTCTGCCGCGCGAGGGCTTCCTCGAGAAACAACTTGATAGGATCTCCTGCTCCGTCATCTTTCTTTTCTCCTGCCATGAGAGGTTGCTTACGCGTGCGAGAGATTTTGTGCTCAAGAGAAACAAACTCGAGAGCCAATTCTTTGTACCTTGATCTTGTTGGGGACATGCATAAAGACGACAAGGAGCAGACTGCTCTTATACCACTAATCCGGATTTATGTGGGAACGAAATAAAGAGCATATACATAATCAAATACAGAGATATATTGTAGAGAACACAGCGATACAGTCACTAGTACAAAATGAGAGATAAGTGACCAAAAAAATGACCAAAATCCGCATATAAATGACCACTTTTGAGTTGGTGACCACTGGTAGCAAATTAGTGGCCATATATCACGCGACCAAAAATGTGGTGATATTTAGCTTGGTCATTTATAGCTTATCTTGTGGTCATATATTTGGTCGTATATTTGGTCATTAATTTGGTAATATATTTGATCATTAATTGTCACATGATAAATGACCGCTAATTTGCTACCAGCAATCACCAACTCAAAAGTGTTCATTTATATGCATATTTTGGTCATTTTTTTGGTCACTTATCTCTCATTTTGTACTGGTGGTCATTTATATGCAAATTTTGGTCATTTTTTTAGTCATTTATCTCTTTTTAGTGGTTTCAGAATATATATATAGGGCACAGAGGAATCGAACCACCAACCTCCTACCTATAAGGCAGGTGCTCTACCATTGAGTTAGTACCCTTAAATAGAATTCCTTATGGATTGATACAAGAATAAAATTTCCAACAGTTAACACCATCTTTTCAAATTCTGGGAAATGGTCACATACCTTGGTAAGAGACAAAGATTACCCAATAGTCACCAAAAAGGATTATCAATACCTTATCAATAATACGCCACACAATTATCTGACATAATAAGTCAAGCATATGGATAAATTAAAATATTTGATCCTTTAAAATATATATTATGCATTATAATTGACTTGTTCAAAACATAGCCATAAATGGACTGCACTTATGGACAATTCTCTCCATGAAATTTTCCCTTTCCATCTCTGAAGTTCAAATTTTTCACACTTGTTACCAACTCAACATCTTCAGTTGCCATGCCTATATGGTGTAATGATATTTAGAGATTATGGAGTAGAGTAGACAACCACTACCTCTGGGATCAGTTGGAAGAATAGAATGATCAAATATAAACAATGAATTTATATATTTTAATATATTTTGATGGATTTATATCTAAAAAACATGTAGGATGTTGAATTAGCTATAAAAAAACATGGATTAAACAATATAACATCAATCATCTAGTAGTTATAACTTATAACGTTGTCATCAAACGATCAACCATAATAGATTTTATAGGATCTTGGCAAAGAAGGGGGGGTACCACAACATTGTCATCAAATTATCAACCTAGTAAAGGAGCTTTTAGTATAGGAGAGGTAGGGAGCGCCTCGGGACAAGCTTCCGAAGGGAGTGAGAAGGGAGAAAGCTTCAGGAAGGGGGAGAAAAGGAGGGTTATCGGGGTGCTCCCATGCAACAGAGGTTACATGCAAGGAGGTATTACATATAATAAAAGATGTTACTGTATATACTATATTCCAACATGAAATCAGATCATATTAACATTAGAAAATATTAATATGTTACATGCAAAGAGGTATGCGATAATTCAAGATGGTCCAAATATGAAGTGATGGAGCATATAATAAGAGATGTTACTGGATATACAATATTACAATATGCAATGAGAACATACTAATATTATAAAATGTTGATATGTTTTTAGAATGCTCATCAAGTATGTTTTGTGTACAAGAAGATTTTGCACATGCCCCTAAGCTTACGGAATCCCCTATGATAACTGCAGTGCCCTAGTTGCAGAAGACAAAACAGAAGATAAAACATATGAAGTCCAGGACTGAACTACTTTTCATTACATCTTTCCTTAGTTTAATGATCAGAACATTGAGAATTCAAAAGTAAAAAATTCTCTGTAAAGAAATAAGACTAATATTGTTTCAATACGCTTCCAACAAACAACAACTTTGATACTGATCCCAACAAATATTTCAGTACAACGGTGTTGCATAATCATTGGGACATTGACATCTTTGGTATCCCACATAATAAATGTTTTCCTTTCGTAAATCACTTGGATATATCTTATCTTGAAACGTAATGCAACCATAACATCTAATGAGAATTTCAAACATCCATAATATCACTTGGGTTCAATCCCACACAACGATGACTCTTTCTTCTGAGACCATATCATAATAAACATTACTAATAACAAGTCCATTTCCTATATGGTCAGTAAAAGCCAAAAGGAATGAAAAGTACCAGCAACAATTTTCCACCTCTAGATGCATAGGACCAGAAACCTGCATTTATAAAAAAAATGTCACATGAAACCTTAAATTCTAGTTTACTAAATATATCTAGCTTATATATGAAAGAAAACATATTGCAACTGATTATAGTAAAATTGCACCAAAGAAAGGCCACAAAAACCTGTTGGAGAATTGCAAATGCTTCAAAGAACTCATATACCTCATTAAGCCTCCCCTAATATATAGGAAAAATGTCCACAAATTCAATAAAATATCCTAGGGATTCTAGGATTACACCTCAAAACATAAAATATGTAAAGTATGCACTTGCGGAAAGGGAAAGAAAATTCAATGCAAAATTTTAAAAATGCATTCTTAACAAAGAGGTCCAGTCTATTGCAATTTGAAAAAATATCATACCTATTCTAATTGAAGTTTTCCAGTTTCTATAAGATCACGGGCATCAGCACAAACAGGGGCAGAGTGCTTTGATACTACATGCATGTCCAATATGTCCGATGTTTTTAATGGAGCCTCTGCATCAAGCTCATATATCCGTGCAGCAATAGTTAAAAACCAACTTGACAGAAGCATAGGCTGACATTTAAAAGCTTCATAGACAATATTTTACTAATATAATATTATCAGAAATTAAGAACCCCATACTGGAATTATAATAGTACAGTTATAGTTACAACTTAAATGACATCTTGCTTGCATAAAAAATACAGTTGATAATCATATCTGGCATTTTATATTTCAAGGAATACAAATGTGAGCAAAATCCCCATCTCTATGAAAAACCAAAACCATAGCTGGTGTATTGGGCAAACAGTGTCTCCACAACAAACATAATGATTCATCGTCTAATGTTACTAAAAGATAGTCTGCTATGAATTGCATCCAATGGAAAATACAAAAATATACTACAAAGACAAGTTGCAAACAAATACAGAACAAAAGATTCACACAAAATAGATATGGACAAAAAACAAAAGAATGGATCCAATACCAGTGCAGTTTCTACAAGCCATTAAGCCCTCTTCCTTCAAATTTTTTAGTTTCATGCTCTACCTATAACTCAAGGTTACACAGAAACAACCTGAAAATGAAACTGATTAAGCAGGCTCTATAAGGTGCTTCTTATTAAAAGTTGTATAGTTAGAAAGTTGGACTATACAGTAGTGCATCCAGATAACGTGACTCATGCATGCACAATATGCCACCTTTGAAAAAGCCCATGTCAATCCAAATGTTAAAAAAAGACTCAATAGAACTGATTAAGGAGTTTAAAGAGCATGGCAAGGAGGAGCGGATAGTAAAGAGTATTAATTTATGAAAATGAATGAATAAAATTGATGACACTATGCCAAGGTTTTTATGTAGTAGATAGCACTTACCTATGTAGAAAGATAAGTAAATTAGCAATCTTCAAAGAATTCACAAAGATGAGACAAGCCACTTTCTTTTGCTTTAGGGATATCTCGTATGAGAATAAGAATAGAGTCCACAATAGATTTCTTATATTCAAATCCCCCTTCTTCTCGAAGTATATTACTTAGAAAGTTCATTCTAAAAGGTCATTTGACAAACAACATAATTATTAACTCTCCTCCAAAGGAAAGTGAGCAAAGATGGCACATAATTATCATTTTTGCACCCTTTTCTCTCAAGGGATCCATAAGAAAATAACATAACTTGATAAAGAGCCTGAGGATAAGCTAACAAATCTATAGAACTTGATAAAGAGCCTGAGGATAAGCTAACAGATTTATGTCTGCTCCATCCTTAGAGTTTCACCCACCTGCAAATTAATTCTCAGCATTAGTCCCTAGAATGTGGTAAAAAACATTCAACTTTGACTGGAAAGTTTTCCTACCAAACTATGGCAGTTTTTAGTGTTTCACATTCTGCAGTAATGACTAGGGTTCTGATAAATATGGGTTTTTGAAAGGAAAATATCAAGGAAAAGAAATATTCTTACTCAAGTCTTTTAATCATTTAGTTTGGGAATTTTTTAGCAGTATTTGGGTTCATTTTGGGTATTCCCAAAATTGGTAGTTTCTGTTTTTTTATGTTGCTGGTAACTTCTTTCTTGGATGATTTGTGGTTTTTTCTACTGGTGCTCATGGAGACTGCGTGCAGTCCACACTTTTGTATTAAAGCTATGTCCATATTACATATAAATGTGAGCAGAATAACCTGGTAATACACTCCTGCCCATGACATCTGTGTATGAAAGAGGAGAGAAAAACTGCCCCCTTTTGGGACTATTGATGGTACCATTCTAATCTCTATATTTTATATGCATTTAACTTTGTAGCAATTATCTTTAGCTGGAAATCCTAGCATCTTTGTTGTTGCTAGTCCACATAATCAACATTCAGGCCTTTGAAGATCATTCTGCATTTTCTAAAAAAATATAAAGAGCAGTAATGGAAAGTACTCACAAGGAAAAAGAAATTACCAACACAAATTTTGTTAAAAATACGCAAAATGACAGTTACCATCAGTAATTTAGATATACAAGAAAATACCTGGAAATATTTTTTGAAGATAGAACACTGTAGAAATTCCATCGTCGTTTTCCTTTTCTAATTCATTAATACTATACATAACAGTGTCCTTTTGTAATATGGAGTAAAAACACTGCATCGCTAACAACTCCACTTATCAAGTTATAGAAGTAGTAAAAAAATAGAGATAAAACCATTATTTTGTGCCTGATAATACAATAGTGTTCCATATCCTTACCTGAATGAAAGCATTTCTCACACAGGTTTTGTTGGTGCCATTTTCATGAACAAGGAATTAGTGAAAAATTGTAATCGGTGTCTTGCCTCCAAATTCTTCGGAATATTGGCAGCAGATTCCTTTATAGCAGGAGTAACTGAAGCCGCTTGATTTGTTGTCTCTACATTTAATATTGTACATATAGATTAGGCAGCTGAAGCATTGACAAAGTTCTAACTGACTGCATTTTTGGTGGCTATTGCAAAAGAACTCATATAGAATTCCAGCAAAAATGAGTTGCCAAGCAGCCAATGTCCATTCAAGCAAAACATATCTCAATAGAAAATGAAAGCACAAGAATACCAGCTCTGGATCTTTGGGTCATTCGAGTTTGGAGAACAGTCATACTTCATTCTCTGCTTTTGCCAGGATCCTCCAGGTGTCATAGTGATCTCTGAGCATCCCACGTACAATATTAAATGTAGAGACAACAAGTCAAGTGGCTTCATTGAAAAAGTTCTAGCTGATTGCATTTCTGGTGTCTATTGCAAAAGAACTCATATAGAATTCCAGCAAAAAAGAGTTTCCAAGTAGCCAATGTCCATTTAAGCAAAACATATCTCAATAGAAAATGAAAGCAAAAGAATACCAGTTCTGGATCTTTGGGCCATTCGAGTTTGGAGAACAGGCGTCCTTCATTCGTTGTGTCAAAGTGCTCTCTGAGCATCCCCCGAATATGATAGTTCAACTACCCAGTGATGGACATATTTATGAAACAAATCAGTAATATCTAAACCCTAAGCCTCTTTGAAATACAAAACAGCTAATAGAGTACCTTAAATTATATGAAAGAATATCATGGGTTACATCATCGTAAAGATCCTGGACGGCTTTCACAGCACCCTCTGCCAAATCAGGTGTCTCATCATGTATCTGTGAGAGAAATTTGCTTGTCAGGATAATCAAAATTGAAAACAACCAAGACTTTCATGTCAAGAAAAAAGATACTGTATATCCTTTGTCCAATAATTTGTTGTAAAGAAAACATATCCTGCACTATTTGTAATTTCCCTGCAGGGGTAGCTGCTTTCCACTGCAGAGGCATGCATAACTTGATCACTTCACTTTCATAGTTGTTTGACTTTGAATAGACTTGTATACAGATTGCAAGATCATTATAAGCAACATTTTTAAATATGTACATTTTGTTGATACAATAGGAGCATTTCCAAGAGTTTAAAGACCAGCAACCCCAAGATCATTATAAGCAGCATTTTTAAATATGTTGTTGATACAATAGGATTCCGTCTGATGCCTTTTCTACCATCTTCTGACTTCTTGATTATATTTTTTTGCTTTGGTCTTTATCATGTGCTATCAGAGCAAGATTACTATCACAATGGACTTGGGCCGATTATGATTTAAATAGTGAACTAGTGTATGGTGATGGAGAAAATAATGGATTTTCACATCTTGCTAGAACACGACTTGCCCAAGTAAATGAATCAAGATGCTAAATTGTAATGAGTGAGTCATTGTTTCGTGTTTTTTGGGGGGGACTAAATCAAGATTGTATGAAAGGAATTATGCATATCTTGAATATTATTTGGAGCAAATAAGATAAATTACAATATTGAAATCCTTTTTCATGAGTGTCATTTTTTATTGGAATTGTAAACCCTAGTTTCTAATGAATTTGTGTCTATCCATCAATATATCAATGCTTTTTGGCATAATCCCATATTATGATCACTAGATTGACAAGATACAAATATATCCACAGTATTCAAAGGAATTAAGAACATGTTAGATACCCCATAGATATTTGTTTATATGTGATATTTAAAGATTGATTCCAGAAATACCAGAATTTTTTACTTTTTTGTTTGTGTAACATGTGCAGCTTGTGCAGTAGCAATTTTAGATATTATAATATCATGTGGCCTTAAAAAAGTCAAGCTACAATTCATTTACAACCACTAAAAAGCACAATGAAGGTATAATTGTCACTATTTTACCATAATTGCCTGAGTGCTGTTGTAACACTATGCATATGCCATCATCCAGCTGTTTGAATTGATGACTTCTATGGGACACATGAGTAATATTGTATTGCAGACCATGGAAGAGGTTCACAACAGTTAGGTCAACTTTTCAAATTAAAGAGGGCAAGTTCGCTTCATTGTCATGGATTCTTGTGTATTCACACGGTTAAATAGAAAATTATAGATGTCTTAGCGTGCAACCATAGAAAATACCTCATTTAAACAAGCACACCCAGAATGAAGCATGATCCTCTTCTTGGTCTCAAAGATTATATGTAACATTCACAAAAATAGAATTACTAAAAATAACTTTATAGAAATAAGATGTAGAAGTTACAAATTACATGACAAGGAACAACGCAAATCTAGTTTCAGACAATTACTTCAATATGTACAATATGGAATCAACTGTAGAAAGTTATAAATTACATGACAAGCAACAACAAAAAACTAATTTCAGACAATTACTTAAATATGTACAATACACAATCTGAGATTCAGGCAATTGCTTAAATCTGTACAAGGACGATAATCGATGGCACGGCTTTGCAACTATCTGGAGACTAGTAACATTGAAAAACAAGAAAAGCCAAAAAATTGAACACAACCCGACACAGATGGATCAGAATATTGGATGCAACATAAAAAGAATCAAAGTTAATAGCTTACTTAAAATATGTACAGGAACAAAAATCAAGGGCATAGGTCTGCGAATACAAAAAGAATTATCTTGCAAGCAATCAAAGAGGAGGAGAAATCCAAAAAATAAATGAAACCAACATGAAAGGATAGAAATTAATGGCTTCTGGAAACATGAAATTCAGAGAACATACTTAACAAGTTAACAGGAACCAATATCGTGGGGGCAACATATGCCCAAAAATACAAAACTACAGGTTAGAAAATGAAACCCTTCAGGAAAAAATTGGAGCCCTCACTGGATCTATGAAAGCAAGAAGAACCCAGAGCCACAAAATGAGGAAGTGGGTTTAGTCTAGGTGTAAATGGGCCCCGGTTTCCACAAGGTGATCACCAGTTCAAATCGTAAGCGATCATTCTATTTTGACAAAATCAACATAGATCATGATTTCGA
Source organism: Larix kaempferi (assembly GCA_027924585.1). Taxonomy (NCBI): domain Eukaryota; kingdom Viridiplantae; phylum Streptophyta; class Pinopsida; order Pinales; family Pinaceae; genus Larix; species Larix kaempferi. The sequence goes on from BSBM01001167.1 coordinate 1,595,347, forward strand.
ATCACATGGAGTTATTTCATGTGCAATTGAAGACCATCTGACATTGCCATCTACCCTAATGTTAGGAGTTCCAATACATAGAATCAATTTCCTTGCCCAGACAATAGTGGGTAGGAAAGAAAGGACTAAATTATTTAAATATGCAATATATGTTACTGGATTTGAAGCAAAAGACTTACCTGATATATTCTGCGATCAAATCTTTAATACCCTGGTTTTACCTGTTCAAGCCCTTGAAACTCTGGCTTCTCATGTCAAATAGTCTCAACTTCAAGTAGAGATACTGATATCCAATCACCCATCATAAGCCTCGCTAAAAGTTAAAAAGGCAAATTTTTAGCATAATAATAAAAATGGTGATGTGGGTATTGTAGGATTTTGCCATTGAATGTGTTATCCGTGACCTGAGCGGACTTCAAACTTATTGAAATGCTTAGCAAAGGGGGCAATTAAAAAGAAGATTGGAATATATAAATATAAATATACATATGTATGGTCTTTTGCATTTTATTGGTAGTTGAAAAATTGGAAGTGGTGTTCATATTTCGATGAAATTTAAGAATTATTATTATTATTATTATTTATTAAATACATAGGAGAGAGGATAATAAAAATGTAAATTGGAATATATATATATGGGTTTTTTTGTTTTTTTATTGGTAGTTGAGAAATTAAATTCTTTATGATAATGATCTATGTTAAAATGTTAAAAAAGATAAAATTTGAGTGGGTTGAATTTGACAATTACTCTATTAAGGTGAATAGGACTAGGAAAAATGTAATTATATTTATTAATATAGATTTGTAATTAGTATAAAATTGAGTTTAAAATTTTTTTATTAAAAAACTTATGTATAAGTTTATTTTCTTAAATTGATGTTAAATTTTAAACTGTTTTTTATATTTAATTAGTTTGGTTTTCAATTTTTATTTTATTTTTAATGAATTTTTGTAGAAAAAAGCATTGTTTATGTTCATATAAGGAATGGAATTACATTTTTTTTTATGTGCATACCATACTTACAACTTATTATAGATATTTTGAGAGCATTCATAAAATTCAAATGTAATAAGCATGCAAGCACATATTTACTTATTTTATACAAACCAAAATCGTTAAAGAAAGAGAGTCAAGAGTTAATAAGTAAAATAAGCCTTGATCCTACATTTTTCTCTTTTTATTGTTTTGTCCTCAATCCACCATCACGTGAAGGTTCCATGGGGACTAATTATAGACTAGAAGTTGGATGTTCGCGATTTAGATAGTGTGCCAACTCCTTATTGGAATCGAAGTTGTCGGGTTCATAAATTCACTTCATTTCCCTTGATGGGGCTTCATTTGCAACTACCACCCTTGAGGGGATAATCTTCATATTCTTGTTGTTTTCTCTATCCATCGAATAGGGCATTAATTCATCATCACATACTACTAGCTATCCATTGGTATCCTTGTCTGAGACTATTGCGTACGTATTCTGCATTTTGTTTATCGTCATCATCTCATAGTCGTTGCTCAAATGATTGTCATCCTTTGCTTTTTGTTTATATCATTTTTTCATTTTAGAATAAACATGTGATTGAGGACATGAATCCTACAAATGTCTTACTTGTTGACAAGCCTGACACTGGAAAGTTTTATTTTCATCATCCAAGTTGTGTACTATGAATGTTACAATTTACTAAATTTTAACACTGCAGATGGATTCAGAGGGGGTCTTCGAATCCGTCTGCAGTGCTAAAATTTAGTAAATCGTACAAATTCATTATCAAAATTATAATTTTCCATTGCCGGAATGACACAACTAAAAATGACCACATAAATGACCAATTGTTATGTGGTCATTTTTAGTTTAGCTCTTATCTCCTGACCAAATTGGTCATTTATCTTGGTCATTTTTAGTTTAGTTCTTATCCCATGACCAAATTGGTCATTTATCTTGGTCATTTTTAGTCAGTTCACTTAAAATTTCTCAATTTTGGTCATTTATCCCTTGAAAAAGCTGTGGTGACCAAAATTTTTGGTTTCCTGGTCACTTATCTCTCATTTTGTACTACTGAGTAAACACATATTCTAATAAATAGCGGAAATAGAATAGGTTGTAAAATACAATAGCTAGAATGGTAGTAGCTATCTCTGATAAGAGATGTGGCCGTTGTGCTCATTCGTGCCAAGATGAATACAATGAGGCTCTGAAGGCCTTTTTACAATACCCAAAATCCAAAACCCTAACCCCGGAAGATGAAAATCCAACAGTTTCGTGGACCCTGTTTTGGGTATTTTTGGTGTATCAACTTCCCGGGGGCGTAAATTTGTCATACGATCCTTTGTTTGGGGCGCACGATAGCTCGTTGGAAAGATCTATCCTAGGACTATGAAAAACGCAAATGATACATTTGCCAAACAATATTCCCCAAAAAACGTCGTTTAGGGCCTCAAAACGGCTCCCGAAGTTCAGGACCCGAAAAACTACGAAAAATAGTAAATTACCAAAATTGCCAGAGGACTGTTTTGAGCCAGTTGGAAGAGGTGGGTCACCACGGATATCCACTCGGATCAATCCCCCCTCCTTAGGAAGAAATGGTCTCCATTGCGTCAAATCCCTTATCATATGTCGAACTATGTGTTGAGTTGAGCTCCTGGTGTGGCATTTGTTGAAGCGAAAAGGTTGCCTTTCTTTGAAATCTTCATAGGGTTGTAATTGTTGTTGTTGGATGCACTGGAGCTGTTCAACAATTTTGGTTGTGTGGTATCCTTGGTCTGCACTGGTGTGGATGGTTTCTTTTCGAAGGAGCACCTTGAATGCATGGCCTTGCACTGTAGAGGTACTCAAATAGGCGATGTTGCATTGAATTTGTGTTATTCTTGTTTCTGCTGAGTAGAGGGAAAATGTGCTGAGGTTGTGGATGTCTCTACGATCTTATGCTATCCATTAGTGGAAATTACGAATAGGGAAAATTTCCCAGTGTGGGAGATTATCTTCCTGCCCTACTTCGTTGAGGTAGGTGAAACTGTGTCTAGTATCCGACAAATTCATCCTCTGAAAGTTACAATGACACTACGAGGTCATGATTCATATACAATATGATGCTTCCACATATATAAATGTTCTAAAAGAACATCACACACTTCAAGTGGGGCCACGTCACACAATACCTCATCTTTGAAGGGCTTGATGCCATATTGTAGGCGACATTGGTGACTGATGCGGATCCCTTGTCGTTGGCTTAGTCATCCAATGGTGTATGCTTGTGGGTGTGGTGTTATTGGTAGCTCCAATTTCTTGATGACTTCTGCTGAGATCAGGTTCTTTTGGCTACCGCTGTCCACAAAAAAGTGTAGGGGAATTCCCTTCAGCCACATCTGTGAGTGGAAAAGGCACTCCTCTGCCTCTAACTCTTCAAGTTCCTCTGGTTGAATCTGCATGGTGGCAACAATGGCACTGGGTTCTGCATCAATGATCTACTTCCTTTTTTGCACGGCTATGAAATTAGGTCCTGAGTTACAATCGGAACTGGGATTTGATTCTGAAGCTTTGATCTTAGCCACCAATGACTGTTTTGAGCGACATTCATCAGTGTTGTGCCGGGAATTTTTTAGAACTCGCACCACTTCCCGGTTTCCTTCTTTGCATTTTCATTACCCTTCTTCGCTTGTGGTTGGTACTGGTTGTCCTTTCCCTGCCCCATGTTCTACGAGCCAAATTTTCCCTTGCCTTGCTTCTGCGCAGGTCCGAAGTCACACTTGTTCTTTTGCTGAAATTTCTGCTCAATTTTGACAGCATATCGATAGGCGGACCCGAGTGAAGAGATTTCCAGGAAATCCATCTCTATTCGTATGTACTGGTGTAGGCCACTGCGATATTTCAGTACTAGGTTCCGCTCGAATTCCTTGATACCTAGATTTGTGCGCAACGTATGAAATTTGTTAGTGTACTCCGACACCGTTTGGTCCCTCTATTGATGCATAATGGTCCATTTTGTGTACTGGTCCTCATAGTTTCCCACAGGGTAATATTGTTCCTTAACAACATCTATAAAAGAGGCTCAATTGGGATTGGCATCAAACAATCCAGACTCGTCTGATGATTTTTTCTCACAATAAGTTTCCCACCAAGTTTTGACATGGGGGTTAGACTTAAGGAGGGAAAAGTCGATCTTTTCCCTATCAGAAAAATTGTGGATAGAGAAATACCCTTCTAGTAGATTCAACCATTTATCTATGGCATCAGCATCGATCTGGACTTCAAATAAAGGGATATCAAAGTTAACTTGTACCATGAAGGGAGTCACATCTTCGAAACTGTGGCTTGTCGAAGTTGTATCTGTTGTCGTCGGCATGCGTCGAAGGATCTAGGCGAAATTATCCATCCTCTCGTTCCTCTGCTGCACAAGGGCTTCCTCGAGCAACAACTTGATAGGATCTCTCGCTCCATCATCTTTCTTTTCTCCTGCCATGAGAGGTTGCTTGAGCGTGCGAGAGCTTTTTTCCTCAAGAGAAAGAAGCTCGAGACCCAATTCTTTGTACACTGACCTCGTTGGGGACATGCATAAAGACGACAAGGAGCAAACCACTCTGATACCACTGATCCATATTTATGAGGGAATGAAATAAAAGAGCATATACTTAATCAAATACAGAGATATATTGCAGAGAACACAGCGATACAATAAACACATATTCTAATAAATAGCGGAAATAGAACAGGCTGTAAAATACAACAGCTAGAATGATAGTATTTATCTCTGATAAGAGATGTGGTCATTGTGCTCATTCGTGCCAAGATGAATACAATGAGTCTCTGAAGGTCTTTTTACAATACCCAAAATCCAAAACCCTAACTCCGAAAGATGAAAAGCCAACAGTTTTGTGGACCCTGTTTTGGGTAGTTTTGGTGTATCAACTTCCTGGGGGCGTAGCTTTGGCATACGATCCTTCGTTTGGGGTACACGATAGCTCATTGGAAAGATCTATCCTAGGACTATGCTGAAAAATGTGAATGCATACATTCGCCAAACAAGATTCCCCAAAAAACGTCGTTTAGGGCCTCAAAACGGCTCCCGAAGTTCAGGACCCAAAAAACTGCTAAAAATAGTAAATTACCAAAATTGCCAGAAGACTATTTTGAGCCAGTTGGAAGAGGTGGGTCACCACTGATATCCACCTGGATCACCTAGAGTGGTAGTGATGAAGACTAATATTACAAATCTTCCTGAGGAAATTTAGGAGATGCTAGGAGAGTTTAGTGACATTGTGGTAGATGATTTTCCCAATGAGTTACCACTGAAGAGGGCTATAAGTCATCATATTGATTTTATTTCTGGAGAAAGCTTACCAAACAAGGAAGCATACAGGTTGACACCTCAAGAGAATGAAGCAGTTATAATGCAAGTACAATGATTGTTAGACAAGGGGTTGGTTCAAAAAATTCTTAGTCCATGTCCAGTACTAGCAGTACTTACTGCAAAGAAGAGTGGTGGATGGAGGATGTGCACTGATTCTAGAGCTATCAACAAGATTACCATCAGATATAGGTCTCCATTACTTAGGATGGACGACATGATGGATTTCCTAAGTGGGGCAACATGTTTTTCAAAATTAGACATGAAGAGTGGATACCATCAGATCAGAATTTGAGAAGGAGATGAGTGGAAGACAACCTTTAAGACAAATGATGGGTTGTATGAGTGGCTGGTTATGCCATTCAGACTGGCTAATGCACCAAGCACTTTCATGAGATTAATGAATGAATCCTTGAGGAATTTCATAAGTAAGTTTGTAATAGTTTACTTTTATGATATTCTGATTTTCAGTAAAACATAAAAATAACACTTAGAGCATCTAAGATGTGTCTTGGAGAAATTACAACAGGAAAATTTGTTGGTTAATGTGAAGAAGTGTACATTCCTGAAATTAGAACTGGTGTATTTGGGTTTTGTTATCTCAAGAGATGGATTGAAGATGGACCCAGAAAAGGTGCAAGCAATCATGGATTGGCCTTCACCTCAGAGCATATTTGAGGTAATAAGTTTCAATGGATTGGAAATTTTTTATAGAAAGTTCATAAATAATTTCAGTGGTATTTGTGCACCAATCATTGAAACAATTAGAAAGGAAAAACATTCATTTAAATGGACATCAGAGGCTGAAAGAAGAATTCAATTTTTGAAGAAGAAGATCATTGAGCAACCAGTATTGAAATTACCAGATTTCAAACATCCTTTCCAAGTGAAATGTGATACCAGTAGAGTAGAAATTGGAGCTATACTCAGCTACGAAGACATACCTATAGCATATTTCAGTGAGAATTTGAATTATTCCAAATAGAAGTATTCATCTTCTGACAAGGAATTCTATGCTATTATCCAATCACTGAAGCATTGGTGACATTATCTGATGCCTAGAGAGTTTGTTTTGTTTTCTGATAATCATGCATAGCAATACATCATGCAACAACCTAAATTGAATTAGAAGCATGTCAAGTGGGTTGAGTTAATGCAAAATTTTACCTTCATGATAAAGCACATCAATGGACAATCAAATCGAGTAGTTGATGCCTTAAATAGGAGACAATTGGTTGTGCAAGAAAATCAGATCCAAGTCTTGGGATTTGAGCACTTAAGAGGTTTGTATGAGACTGACATTGATTTTCAGGATGCATACAGAGTTAGTAAGAATCATGTGGAGGTAGACAGAGAGCCATGGATGGAGTATATGTTTCAAGATGGCTTACTCTTTAAAAAAAATAAACTTTGTATTCCCACATGTTCCATGATAGAGAATTTGATATAGGAGAAACATAATGGAGGGATGGCAGGTCACTTTGGAAGTGATAAAACCTTTGGACAGTTGATCCATTTCTATTTTCGGCCAAAGATGAGGTCTGAGGTTGAAAATTTTGTGAGAATATGTAGGGTATGTCAGGATGCCAAGGGGAGAAGCCATAACATGGGCTTATACACACCATTACCTATTCCAACTAGACCTTGGGACTCTGTAAGTATGGATTTCATTTTGGGTTTACCAAAAAATCAGAAGGGAAATGATTCTATCTTTGTAGTTGTGGATAGATTCACTAAGATGGCACATTTCATTCCATGTTATAAGACCAGTGATGCCACACACATTGCTAACTTGTTTTTCAGTGAAGTTGTGAAGATACATGGTTTACCTAGGAGCATTGTATCTGATAGAGATGTGAAGTTCACAGGTCATTTCTGGAGGACCTTGTGGAAGAAGTTGGGAACCAAGTTGAAATTCATTTCAGCATATCATCTGCAGTCTGATGGCCAGGCTTAGGTGGTAAATAGGAGTCTAGGTAACATGTTGAGAAGTCTGATTGGAGAAAATCCAAAGCAATGGGACAAGGTGCTAGCTCAAGCAGAGTTTGCATATAATGACTCACCAAACCGAAGTACAAGAATGAGTCCATTCCAAATTCTGTATGGAATGCATCCAAGAGGAGTGTGTGAACTTCATCATTTGGGTCAAATGAAGAAGAGAAGTGCAGATGGAGAAGAGTTTGCAACAAGGATTAGTGAACTACAAGAGCAAGTTAAAGCAAGGTTGCAACGGAGTAACAATAGTTACAAAGCAAGAGAAGATTCCAGGAGAAGAGAGAAAAACTATGAGGTAGGAGATTTGGTTTTAGCATACCTGAGAAAAGAGATATTTCCAAAAGGAGAGTACAACAAGTTGAAAATGCAAAATATTGGACCTTGTAGGATATGCAGAAATTTTTCAACAAATGCCTATGAACTGGAAATGCCCATAGGGATTGGTATATCACCTATTTTTAATGTTGTAGACCTGTATACTTATGTTATGGATGATACAGGACAAGTGCCAGAAGTGGGAGATCTTCAATGGCTAAAGCAGATGCCTATAGCCCAACTATCAGACGCTGAGTCTATCAGAGTACCAGATAGAGAGACTACTTGGAGTACTTGATCAAATGGAAAGGACATCCTGTAGAAGATTCTACATGGATGAATGCTGAAGAGTTGGAGAGAAAGGATTTCTCAGTAGTTGATTTACTGAACAGGGGTTCATAATTTTTAACCTTGGGACTCTGATGCAGGAGCATTAGTGATGAGTCAACAATGTGACAAGTTGGTCACATGTTGTGGAAGCTAGATTGTTGAGGCAGAGTTTGATATATTGTTAGTATTTGAATCACTACCGCGTAAGACTCCCTGCGAGGACATCAAGTCGGTGCGATTATCTGTTACCGATAGTGACTCTTTCATCATGGAAGAGAGCAGTTAGTTGTTGTTCAGGACAACTCTGTTTTTTGGGTAGATGGATAAGTTAAAAGGAGGAGCAATAGCTTGGGAAAAGGGATTCGGTGGAAAGGTTCAGGGATTCGCAGTCGCTGTTCCTAGTTCCAAAGTTAAGATTCTAAGTTTTGGAAACTCTATTGCGGACACGAGGTTGTGGAAGATCTGTTGCAAAAAGATCCTTGCGGAAGCGAAATTTCAAAAGCGAAAGGTAGTTGCAGAAGAGCCGTGATTGCGGAGAGATCGCTGCAAAAAGACAAGTCTGAGAAGAATTTAGCCGGTTAGGCTAAATTTGGTGATCCTTCCAAGTGTAGGTTCGACCAGATCCTGGAAGTGCAGGTTCGAATGGGTTGAACTAGCTTTGGCTCGTACCCCCCTCACCACCTACCATATCTGGATTGAATCGGGTTCATACATGACCATTCTATATCTTCATATCATTCTCATATGGTTCACATAGCTAGTAAGGAAATCTATAAGTTGTTATGTTAAATATATTAATCCATCTGTACAAGCCTCCAGGTATTTTGATTTACATGCAGTACTTCCACATGATAAATCCCAAAAGAAACCTAGAGTCATTATGGATGAGGATATTGATAAAATAGGCAGCTATGGTTATTTTTATGGTGCGTCCCAGGGGACCCCATCTATTCAAGGAGCAGGAGGTGTCCTCTATCTAAATGAGTAGGTTTGGATAAAATTTTCAGGAGGTGTTGGTTGGAGTACCAATAACTGAGCATAATTGATGGCTTTCAAATTGCTTCTTAGACTTGTTATTTCCATGGGTGTATAAACTCTTCATATTTTCGGGGATTCCAATGTTGTGATTCAATGGCTGAAGTACAAACGTCCTCCTAGGAACTTCACTCTCTAGCCGATATACAAAGAAACTATTAGGCTCTCAAACGTCATTCCATACATATCCTTCCATCATATTTACAAAGAGAGAAATATGACTATTGACCGACCCTCTAAAGATGGCCTTGTGGTAAATGATGGATTCTGGATCATTAAAGAAATGGATCGAGATCTCATGACAGAGCATGATCCGGGACCTCACCTGGGATGAACATTGCACTCCCACTTTATGTTTTTGATACAGATCACGGCATTTTTGACAATGGGAAAATCCCACATCTGATTTTAATATGGGCTATATATGAAATATCATACAAAGAACATGTGAAAATATGGATTACAATGTAATGAAAATGGATGATACAGGTCTCCTTATTATGAGCATACTTATGTGATACACAAGTTGGAAACTTTATGTCAACAGATTATGTAAAAGGTGATTTATAAATAATATAAATTGTGAAATAATTTACAAGGAAAAAAAAAAGAAATAGTTAATATGCACTCCCTATTGTTTTTGTCCCTGCAAGGGACATATAACATTCTCTAGTTTTCAAAGTTTTGATGACCTTGTTTTAATTTTCTTTAACCTGAAGTTTAACTTTGAGATATTTTATTGTGTAATATTTTATTTTAATATTTTGATATTTATTTGTGTTCTAATTGGGTATGGAGAAGTGACATGAGCATTTGAGGGTGTGCTAAGGGTTGTGGTAGTGTGCTGACATTGGGGTTTTTTAATGAGATGGGTTTTTAGCTTTAAATGTGAAATGATTGGTGGCAGTTTCAATGTTCAGACTGGCAAGTTTTACCATTTCTAGGTTGACATCCATTACTTCCAATACCAAAAGGAATTTGGTGATTAAAATCCTTGTCACTTGTCGAATTTGACCTGCATCATTTGCATGATTGTACTATGTTATAATTAATTTTTTTGTAATGGTGTATTCTCGGTCTCGATTTTTGGTGTAAATGTATTGAATCTATTTTCACTTTTTACCCCATTAATTGTTCATATCGAAAATTAGGCCCGACCCAGAGCTCTCCCTAGTTGTCCCTTAGGGATCTCTGATGAGAACACAGAGCATTGTATTTCTTTCAAAATATAAGCCTGAAGGAAACTCATTATCATATTCCTAATGGCATAACATTTAACTAGCTTGGTATTCAAGTTCAACTAATCTTGGCCTCGATAAGTGCTCACCTTTGAGCAATGATTGCAGATGGTTGGAAAGCCGACAATGGGAAGACGCCAGTCCTCGATTCTCAACTCTTTAGAGGATTATTATGCTTCCTCCTTACTGTCAAAGTGGTACAGGTGAAATCCATTGTGTACTTTTTAAATGTTTTCCATCTAGCATGGTTTAAGGTTTTATAGTTTTCCCAAACTTGGTGGGTAAGTCTTATTTTGGGGCTAACTCATGTTTGGTTTTCGATTATACATGTGCAAGACTTCATTACCGATAGGGGCATACCTAGGATCAAGGAAATTAGTTTGTGTGGGTCTCAGGTAAAGTTATACCCATGTCTTCAATCTCGATCTATTATGTTTTTAATTTCCTTAGTGATTGCTATATATGTTAACATCTGGTTCATGTTGGAGGTCACAAGGAGGAGAAGAGAGACTGCAGTCCACCATTCCCTTCATGTTAAAAAATTCCCTCTACTCATAGTACATACTACACTCTCTTTTCTATTGAATCATTTTGATGACGTCCTGTAATAGTTTGTCACACTCCTTCTTGTAGTTGCATAATGAAAGGATTGGCGAGTGTTCTCCAACTAAGCAACCCCAAACTTTGTGGTAATTTACTCGTAAGTTATATATTTACATTTCCTTGACTAGAGCATGGCTCAAGTGATCTAGGACTTGGTTCTACGCATTGATTTTATATAGCACCAATGAATTTGTAATGTTGAAGGACCATAATTCTATTCGAAACCATGACGACCAGTGGTCTATAAATTTTGAAAGATCTATTTATGTTTTCTGGTTGATCATGTTACAATGACTTGTGTATTCACTCTAGCACTTTATAAGGCCTTAAACATCTTATTGTAATTTGAGGGTCAATTTTTTGTTTGTGACTTCGAATCATACAAGCTTGCTCTTGGAATTCCAGTTTAATGTAATTTATCAGGGTCGTCAGCCTATACTTGTTTTTTTCTATGATGTAGTTCTACTTAGAAAATGGAATAGAAGCCATGATTCTCACAAAATTTACGATATATTATTTGCTTAAAATGAGTTACATTTATAGGAGTAGATCTGGTTGAACAAACTCCTTGAATTTTGTATCTAAAGATCTCTTTCAATCTCTTAGATGTAAAAAATTCTAAATAATAGTAAACATTAATTCCACCTCCCTCCCTCAATGTTTACAATACAAAACACAACTGCAAAACATAAAATACAATACTGAATCTTATCTGACTAGTCTTCATCGGCATTTACACCCACTTTGAAGTCTCACAGTTTGCGCTCTTTCTTCACTTCATCTTCGAGCTTCCTATTTGACTCATTTAAACTACAACCTCTTCTGACCATCAATAAAATAATCGCAGTGACTAACAATATTGAGTACTTAACTATGCCAAAGTACATAGCTCATTGAGTTTAGAAATCAAAAGTAATCAAGTAACTGGACTGTTCTATGGAGATACTCTCATCTGTTGAACACATAGCTCATTGAATCCAACAGTAATCTAGGAGAGCACTCTGAATACTGAACATATCTAGAAGTTAGTAATACAACTGACGTTTAAAAACTTCCAAACACACACATACTCTTTCTTTTCCATGAGGTAGCACAGTGTTCTTGCTAACATACATAGCTCGTTGTAGTCTTTAAGAAACACAAGCTCTTCACGGACCAGAAAGAGGAAGCACACCCAATAAAGAAATATATAGTTAATAAGAAGCTTATCACAATATGAACACTGTATTAAAACTGCACACCAAATCAAATAAAAACACAATCTCTATGTAGTAGCATGCTTCACAATAATAACTAGTGATCTTTGTACAGATCCTCATTGCATCCTATAATAGGTGCTGGGCCTAAAACCATCTTTAATCTCGAAGCCATCAATCTCTCGAGCAATTCAATTCAATTTGATAGTTGTAGTAGGGGTAAAGGATTTAATTGTAAATTGATAATTGTTTTGGCGGTGACTCCTTTTCGGATCTCAAATTCCCATGAATCGCTAAAACAACATGATTATTGTCAATAGATAGTGCATCGTTCAATACCAATGACCAATAACATGTATGCCATGGATTGGCACAACCATCAATATGAAATAGATCTATTGGGCGCAGATGTCTGGACAAGACAACAATCTGGAAGATATTTCACTGGACAAAGGCAGACTAAATCAATCGTGCAACTGTTATCTTTCACGAGGAATCTCCTCTCCAATCAATGATTCTAAGAGGTCAATGAGAGCAGGAAGGACTGAAAATGTCCTCTTTATACGTTTGTAGCTAAAAAAAATCTTGTAGCACAATGTACAACAACAACTCCCGCAGACAAATTCTATTCAAACACACATAGAAAAAATTAACACACAACAACACAACCTACCCCTACAACAGATTACTTCTCACAACTCATATTCCTAGGCACTCCCGTGAGGGATCTAGGACTAGATAGTCTCTGATACCAACTTAGAAAATGGAATATAATCCATGATTCTCACAAAAATATGGTATATTATTTGCTTAAAATGAGTTACATTTATAGTAGGAGTAGATCTGGTTGAACAGACTCTTTGAATTTTCGATCTAAAGATCTCTTTAAATCTCTTAGATGCAACAAATTCTAAATAATAGTAAACACTAATTCCAACTATTCTAAGTCTATAATCATTCAATTGTTTAACATGAGGAAACATGAAACACAACGAACAATGTTAAAGCACAAAGGATCAACCTTTTCATGGGTCCCACCAATATTCGTACTATGGAAAACCATAGCAAGAAGCAGGTTATGCTAATCTTCATAAAATATTATGCAAACCATGTTAACAAAAATAATCAATTGGGAGCTTGTATTGACCCATAAAAGGGTTTCCTTGTAAGCATATAGATCATGGAAAAACCATGTCAATGTGTTGGTTATTTGACGTAGAGGCTACCTACAAGGTAGAATTATTTTTTTCATTTATTGTTTTTGTTGGGCTTGTTGCTTGTTCAACTTTATTTATGACTCTATTTACTTCTAAAGTGGATCGGACTCATGGCTTCCTTCCCTCCTCTTAGGGTAACCTCTAAGGTGATCCACCGTCTCTATCCCAATGTCAATTCTCGAATGATTATGGTTCTCATTGTAACATTTTGTTTTTATTAATATTTATCAGTTGGGTTTTTACAAGGAAACCGACGAAAATATTTTTGTCTATCTACAGTGCGACAGTAGTGGGTTCTCTACAACCTTTCGGGTATGCTTAACTCCAAAATAGTTCTCGTTCTCACTTCCTTTGGAAGAGTTAAGGTGTTCTTTTCTTCGAGATGTCCAGTCTATAACAGAAATTCAGTATTAAGGAAGGCAAGTCATTTCTTGCTATAAGTGATTTTTAATTATGCACATTTTGCTGAGCCCATTCAGCCTCTCAGACACTGTAACACACCCAAAATTCGTGAAAAAAAAAAAAATCCTTTTTCGCTTTTGATACCCTAAAACAGTCATAGTAAGATACCAACTAATCATTTAAGTTGTCTACAAAATTCATGTATACTTATTCATGTCCATGGTATGAATATTCACTACTCATTACACACAGGACTATACACTACGTCTAACGTTCTTTTAAAAAGGAACATCCTATGGCGTACAATACCTTACACCTTTTTATCATAATAACATAATACCATAAATATTTTTAAGAAAAAATTGGTATATTGACCTAAATTCATTTATTACAGGAAAACATAATATTATCCTGAGTCTATTATTTTTATGAAACATAATGAATGGACGTACATCCATCCTTTGTAAGGAACATATCAGTGGCACAACTCCATTAATTTTATAACAATAACTCTAATACATGCCTTAATTTAAATACTTAATTCATTTGACTTCCAGATCTATTACACATGCTACGCCTTTTTTTCAATATAATACAATATATATATATATATATATATATATTTTAAACCATTATAAAATAATCCACATGTATGCTTCAAACCATTATCCCAACCACACACACATATACATATATATTTTAACCCACTAATCCATGTTCTCGGACCTTTATTTATTTATATATGAATTATATAAGACATACATTTTATTGTATAATTAAAGCATATAACGTCTGGAAATAACTATACGAAAACATATGAAATCCACTAATAAAAAATATACAAGACCATATATAATCCCATAATAACCAAACTATACTAATACATATATAATCACATGAGCATTACACGCCAACGAAAAAAAAAAAGGACTGGAACTTGGCTTCGATACAAGTTAGAAAGTGGGGTTGACTAGTGGTCAACACGAGCTGCCAACGTGGATTCCGATCGCCAATGATCTGAAGTTAATCGTCGAGCAAGAACATCTCGTACAGTATGGGTTTCACCTTCCAATGTTAACGAAGGTTATATGAGCGATTTAAGGAGGTTTTTACGATCTATGATCGTAGATTTCCTATCAGCTCATCGAAATTATAGAACAAACTCTGAGATGGAGCGCTAAGTTCTTAACTCTTTAGTGTGAGAGAAAGCCTTCAACTCAAGATTTTGCACAGTAGTGCCGTTAAGGGTAGTCAAGGGTGAGGCAATCAAAACTACCTCAAGGGTAGAGCTTAGAGCTGTCAAGCATGGAAACATTAAAATGTTAAACCAGCAGACACAACTTGTGTTGTATAGTTCGATATGCAAGTTTAAGGATATAAAATAGGGATTACAGTTTTTGTTACTCCTGAGTGATAAAGAGCAAGTATGAACTCCATACACAAGCCGATACATGATACAAGGAGTCTATTATGAAATCGTTTGGATACATATGGAGGAAATGAGCAGTTCCATTGCCTTTATAGAGAGTTGGTTATTCGCTGAACAATCATAGCTAATATATGAAGTGTTAACCCCTCAAACTTAAAGCTGTTGCATATCAACTGCATACACAATCCTGACCAGACATTATGTGAGGCTCACCTACGGTCCCAAGCTAAGGTAAAACCAAACATAAGTAAATCCAAGTCATGGGAGTGAGGTTTAAATGAGAAATAGTATACTAACAGGTGTTGTGTTGTTGGCACGGGGTTAGTCCGCATGAAGTGCAGAAGCTGACAGCTGCGAAGAAGGACCATCCTCGGAAGAAAGGGCCATTTGTGGAGAACGAGGAAGCGCAAGATTAGTTTAGTTTGTTAGAAAGGATCATTTGGACCATTTTGTAACCGCCATAGTTGGCTATAAATAAGAATATGAATGTATGCCTACGGGCATTCGATGGAGATGATTGGATCAGATCAGAGAATGAGATCTGAACTCTGTAATGCTTTGCTCTATTTTCAGTAGTTTTGTATGGATCCACAATAAGATGTTTTGAACTGGAAACCCCTGAGGTAGACCAAGACATACTACCAGAAGCAACAACCATCTTATTGGGTGTACTTATCAATGACCTGCAAAAAGAAAAAGAAGAGCTGTAGGAAAGGGTCATACCAAGCACACCACCGGAACAGATTCAGGATAGGTAGAATGCAATTGAGGAAGACATGATGGAGATCACAGAGATGGAGAAGATAGCCCAGGAAGTCGCAGAGGGCGTCACAGAGTTTTGGGGAAGTGTAGTCCAGGATGACCAGTTAACCGCGTTGAAGGAGCAACTTAGCAAAGCGGAAGCATAGCTAGAAACCTTTAATGGATCGATCAAAGAGATGCCCTCACTGATCCAGATGATGAAGGAGGCGAAACTAAAAAGTATGCAGCAGTGCATAATGAAGGCACACGGAACGCAGCAAAGAAGATCCACACACCTAGACGAGCTCCAAAGAAAATCCAAAGTCCTTGCAGTATGGGTAATGGAAGCACTGCAACAGAAGGAAGCACAACAGAAAAGTTGCGAACACCCAACAAACAATCAGGTGGAAGAATGTACACAACTCGGAGCATCAATGAAGGAAGTGGTCGACCAAATCAAGGATGCATATGATGATTTCAAGGATGCTAGTATGGGTGCTGCAACCATCTTTGTTTTCAATATATCTAGTCAATTAAATAATTTGAGTGAATATTCATTGCTTCATGTTTAATATAAAAGTTCTATTCTTACTACTGTGAATCATTCACTAACTTTGTACTAATCCAATTCATGAGATGATATCGATACAATATAATACATGACAATCATTTCATAAAACATCCTTAAAGGATCCATAACTGGTTACAAATTAATCCAATGATAAGCAAGCAGACATGGAAGGGTTTAGAAGCCCCTACTTGAAAACAATAACGGAAAAACACTTGGAGCTTCCCAGTTCCTCCCAACCATATAAGAGGACAGCCACACTACTTGCCCAACTTCAACCCCGAGCTGGATCACCACCATAGACTAATGAACTTAGCTAAGCCAATCTGAACGCAACGCTCTTCCCAAGAGTATGTAATAGATCAAAGATGGACTTTCAAACAGAGAGAGTACTCAACAACTTGCCCTCAACATAGAAACAAATTCTCTCTATGCACCACATAACCTCATGTGTCTTCTCGGTGCACCATTATATAATTTTTGCCTAGGTCTTGTGCTATCTCAATCAAATCTCAAGCAAATATATTGATCTCATAATTGTGGATCTGGTCAGTTTGTTGAGATTTTGACTTGGATTTAATTGATATAAAATATATTTCTTATTATCCACTTGTTTATTTTCTCATGATGGTTTCCCCTCTTTCAACTAGTTGCTCCAAGTGTCTATTTTTTATTAATAATAAACTAATATTTCTTTTTCATAATATTCATCCACATGAGTGTGAGAGTTTTATAACTCTTTTACAAAATAATAATTGTATGGAGACTATTTCTCAAATAGAAAAATTAAATCAAATAATTCAAAAGTCTTGGGGGTGTTACAGAAACACCGAATGGAATAATGTACTTACTCCATTTAGTGTTGGTTATTTGATGTAGAGGCTACCTATAAAGTATAATCATTTTTTTCATTTATTTTTTTTGTTGGGCTTGTTCGACTCAAATGCAATATACATTTTTGAGATAAACACTGCATGAATTTTATTAATGATTTGTATTAGAGGCATTTATCTAATGAACCATACCATCAAAACATTAGTTATTAGTCACTATAGATGGCAGATGTGCATGATACTAGTGCAAATATGGAAGTTATAGAGATTGGATTTACACATGATGGTATAAAGATATTTAAAAACAAATTACCTACAACATATGCACATAACAGAGTAACTTTTGAGATGTTAAATTTTATCAAGGGACCTTTATCATATGTTGAGAACTTGAAAACTATAATGTGTGCCATTTTTAACTTGCATAAGCTAACATTTAATGAGAGGATACAATGCTTGCTCAGTCTACAATCAGAGTTTGAAGACAATCAATTTACAAGATATTACAACAACAAAAACAATGATATTGTAGGAATCCTTTGAGAATTAATTGAGTTCAACATGTGCTTCCATTTATAAGATCGAATACCTATTTTTGCAAATTTCTTGATGTCTGCATTATTGATACCCTCCTATGACAGGATGGAAGAACACGTCTTGGATATAATTCATTTTCTCTTGGAGATCCTTTAGGCACCCAATCCGTGAACTTTAGAGATGTTTTTAGAAAGGATTGTATGGTCTTTAATGTTGTGATTCTTTCACCTCATGGTTATTTTGGCCAAGCAAATGTTTTGGGAATGTCAAACATTGGTGAACAAGTACATAATTTATTTGTAATTGCGACATACATTTCATGAAATCATTTCTCCTTTGTTTCATGCTATTTTGAACTTGTCCTTTAATTTTTTCTTTTCTTCTTAAGAGTGAATTTGAAAATAATTACTGCTATATCCATTTAGGAAGCAATTGAACCTTCAAGAGAAAAAATATCTTGCACAGTATTACTTGAAATCCATTTAATTGTTTTGTCCTAAAAGACTATCATGATTATTCAAAAAACTTTTATTTTCATGTCCTTATTTGACCGCAAGTTATGTATATACTAACTCAAGTTTGTGCCTTGGAGAATGAAATGCTTCTTGGAATAAAACAATAAGGAATGAACATCACACCTGCGATTATTGTGCCAAAGTGTTTCTCTCTCATTGACGTTATTGCTAGTGTATTTAAATTAATAGTGAATTGATTTCATTAAGTTATTTGTTGTGACATAACTAACATTTGATGAATTTGAGGTGTTTTTGTATTATGTAAATCCATCATGTCTAAATTGCATGCCTTTGGTTTATATACATATGTAGTCTCAAGTACCTCATCACACCTAGATATTAGTGGACATGGTACTTCTCCTTCTGTGCATTTGCATGTAATGTTTAGGTCAAAATGTGGTCTTCCTTGTGGTTTTCTAAGTTCTTATAATGCATTTTATCAGAACAAACAATCATAGTCTTCATTGTTTTGCTCTAATTTCAATTCCTATGTTGTCATTTAATCCTTATAGTGTATAAACATTCTTTGTTTGGTTTGCAGACCTTCAGTGTATGTGACAACACTGAAGAGTCAAGCAAGTCCAAGTGTGATGCAAATATTCATATTGGCATTCATCGCTAGATTATTAGCCTTGGGTACTTCCATATATGTAGTTATTCATCAACATGTTATTTGCTGCTTCGTTCATGTTATTAATGTTTTTTAAAACATGGATCAAGTAATCGTACACAATTTGTTTTCTTTTTTTATCTTTTTGTTCACATGTATCTTGTTTTTAGTAGTCATTTTTACTATGTATCATGGGAACCACTCTCGACTTCTAGGAAACTCATTTCCAAAGTTTCGACATTCCAGGGAACTTGAGAACCTGTAGAAAACTTTCCAAATCCAGCGGAAACCGTTCCGGATAGTTGGGAACTTACTAGGAACTTTTACCCTCTAAAATTGGGAACTTGGGGACTTTTTTTTCCACGTTTCCTTCATTGGGAACTTCCACACATTCATGATTGCCACGTAGTTTGTTAACAACATTCCTATTTCCTTGTGAACATACTTTTACATGGTTGACTCATAATTTTTTTTCTAGAAAACTAAGTTGCAATAAAGGTCTATTTCGCGCAACCTTGTCAAGTTGGTGCATTGATATCTGTCTACCGCCCATGTAAGAGTATCCACTCGTCCCTACGCTGAATTGCAGTTACCGCTAATCAATAATAAATGTAAATCTATTTTGACTGTTTATATATTAAATAAAAGAAAGAAAATTTATATATTTTACTATTTACTTTATAAATACAAAATAAAATTTTAAATAATTGGAAATAGTTTTAAATCTTACTTTAAAACTAAATTCATATATTACATATAAATAAAAAATATCTTCATTTTTATTTTATAATAATTTAAATTTGATTATTGATACACCTTTGCAAATACCATAGCATAGAATGTCTTGTAAACATATAATATTCTAATTCATTTTAATTATAGTTGACACAAAACTTAAAACTTACTCTATACATATAGCCACAAATATAGGGGCTATAGCTTCTAAAAGTTTTCACTTTAGAAAAAGTCCGCCTTATATAATCAATGATATGGATAGTAATCTTGATTTTATTGTCATTTCCATTTGCTAAGAGGTTCTAGTTACAACCCTAATATAAGGAATAAGCTAAGTCATCTCGTTCTCATGTCTTTTTAATTTTTTAATTTTTATAGTTTTTAATATATACTATTGTCGTTCCCAACGTATCAGATACTCGTACCCACTTCCCCGTTCCAGAAACTTGTGCAACATAGCATATGCACGTGATGAATGCCTTAAATATGTTTATTAGTTCATATAGGCACAATGCTTTATAAATATGCTATGGTGAGCCATTGGAAGATTCAATGATGATCTATAGCTTGGTAGTGCCTGGTTTGTCATTTGGCCATAGTAGTGGTTGCTTTGTTTGAACCCTTTATTTTAGTGCATGTTCAATACCTTATTGAATAATGGAATTTCTCATAATATTTAGCAGTAAGAAAAACTAAATTTACTTTATTTCTCTTTCACTTCAATGCACAACAATCAGTGCATCTACTTCTAAATTATGGACTTCCTACTTTACTTTAAGTTTCCTCCCTTTTCTATACACATCTATTCTTCTTTTTCTAAATAAAAACAAAGGAACATACGATCAGCTAAATTTACAGTTTAGATAAAAAGATAATAAACATGATATGAGTTATCAGAACACAATCTGTCAAATGTCTCCTACAGGATTTCTACCTCAAACTGGAGGAGAAGTTGTCGACACCAAAAACTTTATGTTCCAAAAAAAAGTTGTTGGCGGCGACCCGTAAACCCATTAACACACTTTTTGAAAAGCCTGTAGACCCAAAGCAGAGATATGTATTGGAAAGATGGTGAGCAGGCTATGTGGCATCTTAAGTTAGTTTGACTGACTTTGTTTCTATGGCTTGCTTTCAACGTATACAAAAATTGATAATTCCAATTCTGGATCCGATAAGCCCCGCGTTTGATTGCTTCAAAGTCAAAAGGCCGTGTCGAGTTCATAACAAATATTGTGTGTTGAATACGACCTCATCAAACTAAATGAAACGAAATCAAAGCAAGGATTGCGCTGATTGTGTTAGACTTACCATCTGCAAATTCGTCAAAGGATGGGTTTGAATCGCCTATAAATACACCTCTATTTCTCGTTTCGATCATTCACCTCTCTATTATTTTCCCAGCCAATCTCTCGTTACATTTAACTCGATAAACATATTCGTTCATCAGTTTATTGTTCTTCCGAGGATAGACTGCATTTCGTCTATATTGCCCCTCGATCCAAGCAGAGGCGTTTATTTAAATTATAACATGGCGGCCACGGGGGTTTATCGCATCACGATATGCATTTTGCTAATCTCTGCGCTCTTTCCAACAGCGATTTGTAGGCTTGGTTTCCTCCACGAAGCCACCGCCGACTCCAAAATGAAGGACACCTCCAATTCTATCAATAACATCTCAGCTGAAGCTTATATCCAAGAGACCAATAAAGCGCCCTCCATTGATCTTAGTCTACTGGATGATAAGCTTCCAAAGACTGGTTCTACTCCCTCGGCTCCTTCGGCCTGCCATAACATGGTGATAGACACCGTCGGCGCTGCGCGTTATAGTTGCTGATGTAGATTAAGTTGATAAGTTATTCCATCATTATTCACTTCAGGTGTCCTTATGACATTAGATTGGAAAAAAGAGATAATCAACACTCAATCTAAAGTCTGTTTAAAATACTTTCTCAGTTTTTTCTCAATAAACGAGTTAATCTTCATCATAATTAGTTACAATCTTATCATTGAACATTGAACTTTACGTGAAAGAGTGCTACGGTTTTTGAAGCAAAGTACTATCAAGATCCTCATAAGTTATATACAATCATATCACAGAGTAAGATTTGCAACATTCTACACTATTTTGCATGAACTGAAACATACATTAAATTTGAAAAACAACTTTGTATATTTCATTGTTTCAACCTCGTTATCCACTACAAGGATTTTATCGAGATTTTTTAGAAGAGATTAAGTTGAATGAAAACAAATTCTTAAAATTACCACGCAAAAGTTCATTAAGAAAGCATCCGTGGTGGAAATTCCTTGAATGAATTGGAAATCTCTCTATATTGTTAAAACATGACAACGTTGTGGATTTTGTGGGCAATTCACAGATTATTATCTGTTGCCTAAATGCCGGTGTAGATGCATTTTCTCTTTCAGTGACAACTTTTCGGATAACCCTTGATCGATCCATCTTGTGCAGCAAGGCTTTTCATACATAGAAAGAGTGCCGCTGCCATTTATCTTAGCACATTCTCTCATAAGAATTGTTTCAATACATTAAAAATCTTATGCTATACAGCGGTCATCATACTAACTGCGGATATCTAAATATAAAAGTTAATGAAAGGATACTAAAAAGGTTTTCATGGTTTATATGGAATAATCCATAAATATATGGTACAAATCCACCAATTTGTAGGAATAATTATATTAAAAGTTTTTATGAAAGATTCTATATAATTGATTCTGGACTAGTTTTAGATGGACACTCCATCCACCCGTTTTAGGAATAGGTTAAGAAAAAGGATTAAAGAAGATAGGTTAACACAAATTGTAATTAAATATTTAATAGATTTAATTAAAATTTTTTAAATTAAATAATTAATAAATACGTTAAAAAAAGATAAACTTAAAAAAATATTATAGTTATTAAAATACAGAAAAGATAAAAAAAAAAAGTCAAAAAGATAATTTAAGAGAAATGATTATATTAAATAAAGTTAATAATAAAGTATTGTATTCAAATTTAAATATTAAATTATTTAAATATTTTTATTATCAAATAATTCAATTATAGCAATATTGAAGTATTTGATAATAACAATATTTAAATAATCTAATTATTTAAATTTGAATACAGTACTTTATTAATTTTATTTAATACAATAATTTTCCTTTTATTATCTTTTATATTTCTCCTACCTTTTCTCTATTCTAATAATTATAATATTTTCTTTACCTTATTTTTACTTAGTATATCTATTAATTATTTAATTAAATAATTAAAAAAAATTAATTAAACTTATTAATTATGTATTTTCTATAATATATTTATTAATTATTTAATTAAAAAATTATAATTAAATCTATTAATTATTTAATTACAATGTGTGGTAACCTTCCTTCTTCCTTCTTATTGGTTTTAAATTAATTTAGATTAAATATTATTTTTATTCTCAATTTCAACTTCCTTATCATTTGGTTAAAACTAGTTTAATTAGTTATTAATTTCTTACTTTTTAATTCAAATTTTCTTAATATTGTCTCTTAACCTATTCTCTATTCCTAAATGTGAGGGATGGTCTTTTCCGTCTTCTATATATATTACCATTTTTTTTTTCAAACTTCATACTATCCTAAAGATGAGTGAAATGTCCACCTTAAATACATCCATCCATCTAAATCTCTACACATTCCAAAATTCTTAACACAATGTTTGAATAATAAGAAAACATATGGGCGCACACATGAAGTTGGTTCCATTCCAAAATTCTTAACACAATGTTTGAATAATAAGAAAACATATGAGCCCGTGCACCAAGTTGGTTCCACATTTTAGTGTCACTTTAGAAATTGGAAGTTCGCATGTCCAAAATGTAAATCCATAATGCATATGCATTATTTTTGGCTAGGTTCGGACAAACCCAAGCCCAAAACCGAGGCTAAGCTTAGTTAGCCTATCACATGTGCGATATATTGCACTTGCATTTTGTAAGAGTTACAAATCGCAAGTGTAATTTGTAATACCAAAACTGTGTTTCCAAGACTATAATAAACATGGAGATTCCTATTACAATTCAACCAATTTAGACAAACCATCTTATGTGAAATATGGATTAAATTTCCATGTAAAATGAGAGCTATAAGGTTTGGAAAATGAAAAAATATATGTGTTAGAGATATCTTTCAAGAAATGGTCCAAAGTGATAGTGATGGTTTATTACCAACACGTACCGAAATAAAGTGCTTTATAATTGAGTTTATTAAGTAGCACATAAAATGGAACTAAACTTAAAATCTATGTAAATAAATGATTACTTAATCCATCTCATGTATAAGAAAGATGATCAACTAGAAATATGTAACTCATAAATCCTAGTGCAAAAGACATAGTAAAGAATGCTCCACTCCAAGCCTTTTGGTAGTAGGAAGTGTATTCATCAATGGTGGAATGAACTAAACTTTGGGTCTTTGCTTTCTCTAGAATAATTCTAGAAGCATAATCTTGCAATGGGTGAGTGTTGTGATGGGTGAACTTAATGGATTTATTTATAGGAAAACAGGTCGATCTCTCTTAGATCTGTCTCCAAAGGTGAACAATCTAATTGTATTAATCAAGTTGTGAGATGAAGATAAATTTTGATGATTAGAGCAAATGTATTTTGGGAAATAACAAATTGTTAAGGTCCACTTTATGCCACTGTGCCATTTTTGGAAGGAACACAACATTTATGGGCCAAAAAGGTAATAGTTTTCATGTTTTAGGACCAAAGTATAGTTTTAAAGATATTTATTGTGCACGCACCCTTAAAATTAGGAAAATACTATGTTCTTACTTTAATGGTCAAAATTGAAGTTTAACTAATCTTTTGATGATAATGTTAAGGTTATAATGGGATGGAGATGATGGAAATGAAGGAAAAAGCTACCAAAGTGATGTAAAATAGTGAAGGTGCTCCTCAAAAAGTAGGTGAGAAAAAAGAAGATGATAATAATTTCCCCTCGATGTATGAGGTTAGGAGCACATTGTATGAAAAAAATACATACATGCCTTTCTATCTTTCAAATAGTCACATAAGAAAGGAGAGAAATGGGCAAAGAGGGAGGATGAATCCCATAATGGTTGTAGAGACCCACTTGCAAACAACCAATCAATGAGGTAAGGTGTGTATACAATCTCAATATTAACAAGCTAGAAATATACATGCTTGTGTAGGTGTCTCTATAGAATATGGGATCATGACATCATAGGTCCAAATCGTAGTACATAGTGGTGCCAAATCACAACAATGAAAACCTTATGAAACAATGAGGGGGGATCGAGATATGGAAAGAGTAACAAATAAGAAGTTAATCACATGTGGCTCAAACAAACTAGTGAATAAATCCAAACAATGGAACTAAACAAATCAAAAGAAGTGCAACTGAAGTTGGACCATTATTTCCAACACTGTTTGGATGCAATACAAATAAATGTAGCTTATGGATCCAAAAAGACTCACAAATTGTTTGAAAAGAGTACGATGTATCTAGGTTCTTTGAACAAAATGATATAATGTGACCAACTCAAGTGTATGAATCTCAACAATGCAATAATTACATGAATTTGAGCACATGATATTCAACTAATTCAAGACAAAACAGTGACGCCCCTCACCTAGCCTAAGGTAACCCATTAGTGAGGAAAATGAGGCCAAAATACACAATGCCTCTATATCAAAACCCTATCACTTATGTGCTAAAGTAGATGGGGGAAGATATATCAAAAATGGAACTAACTAGATGGGGGAAGATATATCGAAAATGGAACTGACTAGATGGGGGAAGATATATCGAAAATGGAACTAACTAGATGGGGGAAGATAATCTCCATGAAGGTAAGTTAATGACATAAAAATATCACAAGTGATATATCGCATGTGCGATATATCGCACATGCGTTTCTTAAGAGTTACAAATCGCAAGTGCGATTTGTAATACCAAAAAAATAAAATAAAACAGAGGCCCGGGGCCTCATTTTTGCATACATAGTCAAGGCCGACATTATCGGAAGGGTGATAAACCTCATTGCCGATTTGAGTTTGAGAGAAGGAGGAGGCGAATTTGGAAGAACCAATTCACAATTCAGATACAATGGAAGGTAGGTGGCCCTTTCCTTCCAAATTCCTTTCAATTTTCATTCAAGTGTTTCTTAATTTAATAGTTTTTGTTTTTTTTTAAAACGAACTTAATAAAATTTGTTACATATTATACCAAACAATGAAATTTATTAATTAAATTTTGAATTTGTTGTTTTAATCTTAACAGAGAACACAAACCCAAACACAAACCCACACCCAAACACAAACAAAAACCCAAACACAAACCCAAACCCAAACACAAACAAAAACCCAAACCCAAACCCAAATCCAGACACAAACCCAAACACCAAGGAGGAACACGACCGGAATTCAGAGATTTTGGCTTGTTTGGGTGCATTGAGGCTCCTTAGCTCACTGTTTAGAGGGGCGGGGGGGCATTTGAGACAATCATTAGCCGAGGCATTAGATAACATAACAAACACAATTGCCAATGCCTAGGGAGAACTGTACTTCATTAGCTCGTATAGAGATTCCCAGAGGCAATACTATTCCACTGGGTTGAGCTACAAATACATGAAAAAACTAAAGATAACCAAAGACCAATTGTTTTCATTATTCTGGGACCCTAGCACCGAATTGGTTCCACGGGGGGTCGGTTGGTAGGCAATATTCTATCACGTCCATTCATATTGGGGAATAAACTATGATACGGAAATGAGAAAATATATTGCCCTGTATTAAGGGGCCAAGGGGGCTTAATTATGTTATATGGCAATACAAATATTTAGGGTATATTTTATTACATTTTGTGTATAAGTGGTGGAGGGGAGGCAAAGGGAAGGTTAGGGGACAAGGGCATGAGGTATTGAGTTTGACGGACAATGGATACTCAATCGGGATGTAGTATGGTTGATGCTAGTGCTCTATTAAAGGGTTTTCATGTTCCTCATGTGCTTGGTTGGTTAATGGATCTTCATATTGTTAATGAAATTAAGGTAATGGAGGATTAAGATTTCTGTATTTTATGTGATTATTATCAATTGGAAGTGTATTTTAGGTGCATATTTCATGTTTAGAAATCAGTGTTTTTTTATGCCTTTCAATGTAGCTTTCCTCCTTGAGTCCATTTGAATTTTTTTTTTCTCTAGAAATTTCCTTCTGTGGGATTTTTAAAATCAACCCATCCACTAGAGCATACATAACCTTCAATTTCGTACGAAGGTGATGACAGCAAAGAAGGTTTCTTATTTAAGTCCATGCTGATGTTTACTTATTGATTGATTTTATAAAAATTAAGAATAATCTATTTTTCTTATTTATAAATAAATTCCATAATAATAATAATGTAATTTGTAATATTAATTGTATAAATGATTGAGATTTGAAAAATGAATTAAGCTAAATTTTTAATAGAAACATTATTTTTTTTATCAAAGATATTATGTATGTCGCTTATCTGATTACCATCTATGTTTCCTTATGATGAAGAAAGTGACCTATCATTACTCGTCTAGGCATCAAAGACATAGAAATATATAGCAGAATTATATTGCTTTTTCATTATTTTACATCAATATCATAAACTTGCATTTATTTAAATATTTATAGGATACATTTATTTGTTGTGTATGATATCGACTCAATACTAAATGTTTCCTTATGATGAAGAGAGTAACCTATCTTTACTTGTCTTGGCATCAAAGACATAGATATATATAGCAAAATTACCTTCATTTTGCATTATTTTACGTCAATATCATAAGCTTGCATTTATTTAAATATTTATAGGATAACATTAATATCGACTCAATACTAATGTTTCGTGGCCTTTGTTTTTATCTTTT
Organism: Larix kaempferi; assembly: GCA_027924585.1. NCBI lineage: Eukaryota > Viridiplantae > Streptophyta > Pinopsida > Pinales > Pinaceae > Larix > Larix kaempferi. The sequence continues at coordinate 1,622,901 of BSBM01001167.1, forward strand.
GTGAATCTATTTACATAAAATGGATATCGTAAATGAAACTATAGTTGAACATGTTATTTAATTCTTTTGTTAAACTTATTTAAGTCCATGACCCTCTCAGTCTTGACTAGGAAATGGTATGTTGATTGGTTCTTTATAAGTAAATATTATTGCTGCATGTAAATAATTCACCATTGAGCTTGGTTGGGGTTATCCTACGACTGATGTCATGGCTTACTAGCTCTTAGATAACCCATTCTTTGTATGTGCATATCACGTTGGAGACTCATGTTTGAAGAGTGTCTTAATTGTTCCATCCTAGCGTTTTACGACTTAACTGCTCCATGGTGAACACATTGTGAACGAATCTGAGTTTAACAAACTATAGGGAAGTGGGTTTCCCCTCCTCCCGCCTTCCTCTAACCAACCACATTAACTCTGAGTTTGACGTAGCAGTGAACACATGGGATGAGAGGTGGGGCTTGCATGCCTCTTTCCTCCATCTGGCATTTGTACAAACATAACATTTATACTATCGTACAGGCTTCCTCGAACTTGTAGACTACGAGTGATTTCGAGGGTGTTCCGATTTCATTTTCTCATTCATTCAAATGGAGGAGAGGCTCTGCTCCACTTCTGAGTGAGTTATGGAGCTCAGGTTCTTCTTCATGTGCAAAGACCATAGGAATTCTGCTTTTTAGTTCACTTCTAGAGCATGTAGTTTCCAGACAGCTTCTCCCCGGAGCTTATGCAAGCATAAATCCTTTAAGAAAACCCGTGAGAGCTCGTAATGGAGCTAATTGGTCAGGATCAACCTCTTCATTTCTCATGACAGGTGAGAGAGTTAAGCTACAACATTACATATGTTTTTATATTAGATCGTGTTTTTAATATTTTAATTCATGTATTAATTTTATGTTATGGTTGCATTGTAGGCACATAGAGGAAAAACAAAGAATCTCTGCCTAGATTGAATGGATGGATGGCATGAAGCTGGTAAGTCCACGGCCATTCTTTCCCTGTCATTCTTTTCTCTTAGTATTGATTCATGTTACCATAGGTTGTTTCCAGCATGAGAAGGTGTTTGTAAGAGATCATATCTAACTGATAGACTCTATCATTTTAGTGCCCAGACTTATAATCCCATTAAATGGTATTTTTTCATCCCCAATACTTGTTAATAATAAATCCTAACTCTGTTATTTTGTTATTATTTATCAAATACGTTTTTGGGCTCGAAACCGTGAAGCTTGTGGTTGTGTTTAAAATATTATTTGGATTTTGAAATGGCCATATGCACTTGACCCTGTTTATGAAGAACCTTTGTTTACAAGCTTAATGGGTTGATTGTTCTTGTGGATACTAATTATGCATTTGTCTATTAAATGTTTATTCACTCTCATGGTTGCTCGACCTAATGGATTTAGCCTGGGCATTAATTTTTTGTTTAGCCTTACTCTACTCAGATAACATTTTCCTAATTAAATTTTTTTGTGGGTTTTTCCCTAGGGGTTTCGACCATATAACGTTTATATATTCCTAGAGTCAATTTACTTTTATAATACTTGTATCACGGAGAAAGACCGAGGGGTTTTGACGTTTGGCATATGCAATTCTTCTAATACTCGATGGTTAATTTCTTGTGGAAATAATAGGGTGTACCCTATAGGCTTAACCCTAAGTATCAAGAATTATTTTGCTTCTGTGTGATGTGATATATATAGGTTGTACCCTATAGGCTCAACCCTAAGTATCAAGAATTTGTTTGCTTCTGTGTGACATGATATATATATATGACACGATAGTCTCACAAATGATCACAAGCAAAAAGTGTGTCTAGTGATCGCAAAGAGTTGTATGCAATATGCCCTTTGTTATAGATATATATGTAGGTTATACACAACATAATTTCAACCAGAAATTTCTTCCATGAGCATATCACGCACTCACTCAGCATAACCGATGTAGTGCTCCTTGGATGACCCAACTTCAACATAATACTAGATAGACCAATTCCAGGGTTACACTTGCTCCTAGCAAATCCTCTCAATTAGACAACACATTCATCTTCATTGCACACGTCAATAGGAACCGACGGATTTTTGCATCACAACTTGCAACAAAATAAATTGTCTCATGCAACCAATTACACTTCTCTCATAATAAGCAAACAATCGAATACATACACAACATATATGATCTTTTTGTTGATATAGTCATCATGCAAAAAAAGGGTCCCAACTTTACCCAGACTCCACAATTAATGGCACAACAATTAGCACCCTATCTCTCAAGCAATTTGATTTTGCATGTACAAATAGCCACGAATAGAAAGAAGATATGCAAACCATACACATATGGAGTCTCGTTGTCTGGCATAGCTATGCACATGAGAAATATGTACCAAATATTCATAGTTCTCATGATTTGTAGAATTCCCGTTGTGAGAGGACATTATAGCTTGAAATCCTTTCAACCTGTGCATCATGCTATAAGACTAATACCAAGTGGTTGATGGTTACATATAATTTGTTACTGCATATTACTACAATCCATTCGCACTAACAACCTTAACTATTCATTACCTAATAAATTACTTAGACTCGTCGTTACCCAAGCTATCAGATTGAGAGTTTATTTGAGTGCATGGATTCATTGCACAATAGCTCCACTCATTGCTATCCACTCTAACAGATGGAGGATTTTATTAAGGGTTCCACTTAATTTCAGGGCTATTTATTTTTATCTATGTGATTTCTCCAATAGTTATCACATGTAAACTGAGTTATTTTTGATATTTTTATAATTGTTTATTTTGAAATTTGAACGGTGTTCATAGAATCAATATACTTGTCCTAACCTCTTGCCTAGAATAACTTGTCTAGATTCTCCAAAAACCATTAGTTTGGCAATGTTTAAATTGTTTGATTTTATCCCCAGTTCCCAGGAAAAAGAGCTTATAGTTTTTCCTCCTGGATAAAAAATGATCCCTCCTACACCTTCCCCTCATGTGTAATTGAATTTTATTTATACTTTATGAAGTCCTTAATTAATTTATAAAATGAATTCTCAGTTTAGGATTTCAAGTTCCATCAATATCATTATCTTCCAAGGGTCTTTCTATATGATAATTTAACATGCATAGATAGTAATTAAGTAGCAATAGAATTTTATTTATAGTTTTAATAATGTTAGAATGGTTTATAACACTTTTAAAGTGGATGATCACAAGCTTAAAATTGAAGATATAGAGAGGATGGATCGAAAAAATTGGGGTTCAGCACAAGCATTGCTTCAAGGCATGTTCAAAGGTGTTTAAAAGAGATGAGAAGTACAACAAGTGGTAGGGTAGAGAGAGTACTAGGTCCAGAGATTTATCTAAATTATGATTGTTGTTGACTACATTGACATTTTTGTCTCATAGATTTACTCATTGGGAAAGAGTGAAATGATTCAAGAGTTCAACATTTCTTCATGTTATGGTTATGTTGGATACAAAAACAATCTCATATTAATGGCAACATAAATTTCATTAGTAGAGAGGCATATCAGGATGTGAAAATTTCACGCCACTTTGAGGTTTTATTGATGAGATTGTTTTGAGATTACTACTCTAACTTGCCATGTGTATTACACTTGATTGGGTTAAATGTTTGTGAGAACTTCTTTAGTAAATTGATGTGATGGTTGAATCAAAGAGGGCCTATGATTTCACTGACTTGCTTCATGTTGTTGAAACGATTAACAAAGTTGTTGAAGAAAGATCAAATCCCCAAGGGATTCATTTTAATAAATCTCATAAGAAACAAGAAAGAATCTGGAATAAGTTGCACCAACAAACCACAAAGAATCATGATATATTATCACATTAAGGTTCAATATCTATATATGATAAAATTATAGAATCTATTAAAGTATAATTAAATGATGCACAAAACCTTTTATCATGTTTTGGCATGCAACCATAAAGACAAAATATTCATGGCAGTTTAAACCATGGACAGAGGATCAAAACTATCCAATATTCCAAGTAGTGGATGAAGTAGTTGATGATTCTCCATCAAGTCACTCCAATTCAATATTCCAATCTTCATCTTCATCCATACTCAATGTTAGTGAATTGTAAACAATGGAAAGTGAGTGAAGGCATGACTTGGATGAAATTTTAGATACGATTGATGAGAATGTGAACACAACTACAAAACCAGTGGTATAGTTTGATGGTAAGGATATGTTCAAATCTTGTTTCGTTAGTCATTTGAATGGAAATCCAACATTATCCAAAGATAGGTTGACAAGAGTGAGAAATGGGGTCTACTTTAGGCGAGATGAAAGGTCTTCAAAAAAGGGTGTTTCAATTGGATCTGGAATTGGATAAGATTGCAAGGTGTTGTTTGAGAGCAACTTAATACCTATAAATGAATGTGCCACAATAAATTGTGTTTCTCAGAGTACCAAAGAAGGTGTTTCTTGTGTAACTTGGTACATTGGAAGGTAGGGAAGTCCATCCATGAAAGGGTTTCAATATTTCATTTTTATGGAGTTTAATTTAATAATCTTATAGAAAACATGAGCTCTCTATGGCTATACTTGTATTTATATGATATAAATTTGGTAGATTCGTAGGTTGCAGTGTGAAACATCTGCAATTCTCATCTTTTCTAAGCATTGCACTGGCTATTGGAATATCAGTCTTTTACTTTTTTTGTTACATTGATCTCTTGATTGAGATTTTTTTTACGCATTTTTTCTTCCCCATTACTATTTCGTCGGGTCTTCCACTATCCAATGCTAAAAATTGATTAGTCACCCTTTCAATCCCTATGGGATAATTATTAGCATTATACTATTATTTTATTTAGCATCCTATTTGCTTATCCTAAGATGTTTTAGGGGTCCTATTTGTTACAACTTGGTAATATTATATAAAGGGGGTGTTAAAAATGGGTTGATAAAAATGGATACCTACAATATATGGTGAAACTAGGGGTTTTCTTAATTGGAAAAGTATATTGGGAGGGGGTTCAACAATACAATTTTAGGAGGAATTTTACAATATTTAGTAGAATTAGGGATATTCTTTAATATCCTGCGAACGATCATGCTATGTAACAAGTTTAGTGAGTGAACCCCCCGTGATTGGTTCCACCCACCAGTCGACCACACATTTCCATAGACTGGTGCGTGGAACCAAATGTGAAAGCCAATTGGATAGATCACAGGTACATGGTCTTCGATGAAGACCCTCATGGGAATATAGACATCACATTCTATTTCCTGAGGAAGCTGTATGCAGAATTTATCTTGGCGAAACATGTGAACTATTTTGATATTTTAGAGTTCCAGGGTGTAGGTCATGGGATTCCCCAAGATAGGGAAGGGGATAGGACTGATCCTAACCATGTGCGATGCCCTCCACACACACCAAACCCCCCTCGAGTATATCCTTCTGCGGGTCCCGTTATTGATGATACACAGGAGGTCTTATTCCATTTGGAAGATACATTACTTCCACATGGGACTGTTGTCAAAGGAAATGTAGGCCAAGGGATTGGAACTTCTGAGGCTGGCCCATCTAGGGATGAACTATCGCACACTGAGGATCCACTTACTAGGTCTCCAGACCATACCAAAGCTACAGATCGCACTGGAGACGCAAAGGGTTCAGAGCGTCGTGTTATTGCACACCATTGCACAGCATGTGGAAGCATATGCTATGGGCCTGCTTCAAAGTTTCGAGGTGATGGATTACTCCAATATGTAAGTAAAACTCATTCTTTACATAGTATATTTTGTTTGATATCACAGTTTTCAATTTTTTCATAATTTATTTCTATTTAATTATCTGACAATTTACATGAACAAACATACATCTAGTGTCTAATGACACCCTTGATTCACATAATACGACCATTGATGATGATGACATTGATGCAACGGTCAATGCTGCATATGATTTTGGTGCTTCACCATTAGCTTTAAGAACTTTACTTTTTACTTTGTCATAGTGATTTACATATTTATAGTAGAGATTGCAACATTCAATATGTCTTAATTTGGATATAATATGTTTTATGCATGGTGGGCACGATGAGTTTTTGGAATCCCAGGAAGGTCCCTCACATGTAGAGGAAGATTCCCAATCAAAGGTATTCTTTTAATTATGCTTGTAATGATTTGAAACATGTACATGCTTTTAATTATTAGACATTTTCTAATTGTATCTTTATGTTTTGTTACGTAGCATGATTTCCATGCTTTATTGACCATCTATTTAGGGGGATGTTAGTTATTTCACCCACTGGTGACCCACTTCTTCACCTTTCCTAGGTATATGTAATATAGTTTAATTTGCACATGCAAGTATGTCTCGCTTTCTTTGAAAAAGTCATTGACCGTCCATGTAGTCTATGTCTCGTTTTATTTGTATTTGTTGACATTGACATATGTTACTTTATGCAGGCATCAAGTGAGCGAGTGGTGCCTGAAGAGCACCAAATCGAGGTTGTTGGTGATCCAACTCTCCCCCTCCCAGTTACGTGTATGTTTCACTTTCTTTGAATAAGTCATTGTCTGTCCATGTAGTATATATGTCTCGTTTTCTTTGTATTTGTTGACATTGACATATTGTACTTTATGATAGAGTCTCAATCTATCAGTCTGGCTGAGTTTGAATGATCATATCATTATTCAAGAACTTGATTCATGTGCCATGATAAAGGTGTATGCACCAATGAACTCGTATGATTGTGAAATTTGCAACCATGTCCAAAGTAAACTTTGGACAAGTTGCAAGAAATTTTTCATCATGGAATTATAACATAAGGCTCATTAAAAATCATGATGACCTTTGATTGATAAAATGACGGCTTGCATGATGATCCTTGCATACAAATTTGATGAGGAATTAAACTATATGTTGAAGAGTAATATAATCAGACAAAAATTATGGAAATCGTGTTTATGCCAGATTATCTAAGTTAATCAATTCGTTCTGTGAAGTCGAGATGAGTCAAAGAATGATAATCATGTGTAGAGATGACACTTGATATGTCTTGATATGGTTAATCAATTGAATTCCCTGTTTATAATCAGAACTCAAAAATTGAAAACCTTGGCATACTTAGTCATGTTGTTATAAAGCTATGGTTTCATTCAGATCATCATTCGACACTTCATTCGACACTTCATTCAGCCCTTCATGCAACACTACATTCGATACTTGATTCGACCCTTGATACAAACCATTTAACTGAACAGGATGTGCTTGTTGTATCTGACTGACTTCTGATTATGAAGAGAATTTCTAAAGCTTCCAGCAACCCTTAAAGAATGAAACTGTTGCTTATGTGACTGCTTCTTCCAAAAGGACAATGTAAACCTACTTTTTTATGAAAACATACTGACTGATGAACTACTTCAGTTGCTCTTTCTTTGTTCAACATGGATCAGAACAATATTCTCTTCTGTTACTTGCATTATTCCCAAAACAACATATTATTTTATAAGAGATATATGAACTTTTAATTGTTTTATAAACAGACAGAAAAATAAAACAATTCTAAATCCTGCCCCAAACCAAAAATATGGCATGTCCTCAAGCCATAGAAAAAAAACTGATTGGTATTCAAATACTTCCAATTAACAATCAGATGACTCTAAAAAGTTGTTGTTATTGTACGAAAAATAAATTTTAACTAACTATAAAAATGATCCATAAATGTATTTTCAACAATAAGCAATTTCATAAATGACCCATACATGAAGACCATACAAGTGATGACAGTATAGATAGTGTAAAAATGCTATTGGAAACCAGTCATCCTTTATACTTCATAATACAAAATGAAATATGCCTCTCTTCGTCAAAGAATTTCAGATAAAATTACGGTGATCCTTGTATAGATAATAAGAGAATATCAAACTTGATCAGATTTTCTCATCAAAGCGGCTCATAGGAACTCAGTCAAACTTCCCTAGAGCTCAAGAATCACAGTACATAGAGCAATCCTATCGAATTTTTCATTTAGGTCTCTGGAAATATTAAGTATATGGCCCCACCTGGAAAGATAATAAATCTTTAATCTCATGAAGGTTAGGTAACTGGTCTTAAGACAATCTTGAAGCTATTCTATGTTGGCCAATTGATGAAGTTCATTTCCCTAAATTCAACCATACATACTACTCTTTGATTATACCTTCAACAACATATATCAGAACCATTAAATATTTTTTTTCTTTACACAATTTTTAATAAACAAGATGTCTTCCCCAGGCAGATTCCCCTCTATCAGTCAGGCATGTTCAGAACCCTGTCGAGTTTACCTAGTCATACCATAGGCCGTTACCCACTGCCAGCAAGCCTGTTCTGTACTTCAATGGGTTAGCCTCTTGAACCCTTTTTCCATCAGAGGCTAGTGTCCCAGTGTTTCCACCCTCTATAGATATTCAGCAATGATTTGCCTATAAGTGAGTGGATGGGGGAGTAGCTCTGAAAACCATGCTACAACATGGGATGATATATGGGTTGGAAGAAAACTATTCTTATATAGACCAAGTGAGTAAACATTTGTCGAATCAAAGATACATATGTTTGATTGCATTAGTGTGTAGTGGATGGAGCCGAAAGATAATAGAAAGAAGATTTCTCTAGTCCAAGTTTCTGTCTTCAAAAGATTACAATGGTGTTTCTCAAAAATAACATCCCCCGGGTTCCCCTCTTGTTGTTGTTCAGAAAATATTGCTCTACTTACTAACTTAACAACAAGGTCAAAATGTACCGAGAGCCTCTGGGCTTCACATGGAGAATTTTTTTAGTTATCAACCTCTTTATAAAGATAGGATCACTAACATAAAATATCTGGAAGGAGGAATTGAGATATGTTATGAGTTTTTAGAGCACTATAAATTTTATATCACTATATCTGGAAGGAGGAATTGAGATATGTTATGAGTTTTGAGATATGTTATGAGTGTCTGGATCACTATAAATTTTCAATTCTTAAAAATAATCAAAAGAGGAGGAATTGAGATATGTTATGAGTTTTTAGAGCACTTCCCTTCTTTGAATAATGATTTTTATGAGATGATTATAGAAGTAAAGTTCCTGTAACCATACTGCAACCCACTTGTCAATAATGATTCAGATTTATTCAAAGCCAAAACATATATACAAAGAAAAATCATATGAAAATTTATCAAGAACTAGAAAAGAGAGAAGAGTCTTAATTTCTTAATTGATCAAGTCTTATAAGCTGATCATAGGAATGAAATTCCTGTGTAAATACAAACCAACTTGTCAGAAATGACTCTTATTTATTTAAAGAAACATAAATATATTTACATATATACAAATGAAGATAACCTCCCAAAAAAAATCAAGCACTAGGATAAGGAGAGACTTCCCCTTCAACTAGCTCCATCTCCTTCTGTTGTAAGACATCCTGCATAAAATCTTGTTGAGAAATTGGTTTATGATAGAGTCTCAATCTATGTCCATTTACAACAAAAGAAATTTGTGAATCATCAATTGTTTTGATCTCAATAGATCCAGTGTCAAAAGCTGTAACTATTTCATATGGACCCATCCAATGGGTAATCAACTTCCCTTTAAAATTTGTATACCTTGAATCAAATAGTAGTGTCCAGTCTCTAGTCTTGAACTGTTTCTGTTTGATATATTTGTCATGCCACTTCTTGTGTTGGTTTTGTACTAGAATTGTTCATTGAATTGCATCTTGTCTTATTTCGTCTAATTCATTGATTTGTAAAATTCATTGTTTTTGTGCTTCTTCTAGATCCATCCCTAATTGTTCAGCCATACGAAAGGTTCTTACTTGAAACTCAATGGATAGAAGAACTTGTTTACCATAAACAAGTTCATAGGGTGTGTGGCCAGTAGTATTCCTTCATGTTATTTTATAATCCCTCAAGGCCTCCGGAAGCCTATCTACCCAGTCTTTGTGGTGTAGCTTGATAGTCTTGGTCAGGATGGCCTCTAATACCTTATTTGTAGATTCTACCTAACCATTGTCCTGTGGGTGATATGGTGAAGATTTACAATGTTTGATGCCATATTTTTTAGTAAGTTCCTTCATTAACTTGGAGGTAAACTGATATCTTTGATCAATGACAATTTCCCTAGGTACACCAAATCGGGTAAATATCTCTTCATATATAAAATCCACCACAGATTTCTCTGTGGCTCGGAATAAAGATTTAGCTTCCACCCATTTAGTGATGTAGTCTGTACAAACTAGGATATACTTCTTTTTGTGAGACATAGGGGAAATTGGCCCTACAGAATCCAGAGCCCATTTTTCAAAAGGCTCAATCATAACCTGGGGTTGTAAGGGCATCTCATCGGATGGCATAGGTCTACCCATTCTTTGACAACTGTCACATCCCTTGACATACTCGGTAGCATCTTTGAAGATGCTTGGCCAGTAATATCCAGAGTGTAACACTTTGTATGCTGTTTTTTTTTGGAAAAATGCCCACCACATGGTCCACCATGACATGCATGGAGGATTTCTGCCATCTCATCCTCTCGTACACATCGTCTAATAATAAGATCACGGCCAGTACAAAAGAGGTCATTGTCAACCCAAGAGTAATTAGAACTCTGGACTATAATTTGACGTTTCTCAGGTGGGGAGAGATTGTTTGGTAACTTTCCAGTTGCTAAATAATTGGCTATGTCTGCAAACCAAGGGGTTTGAATAGACACAGCGAATAGATGCTCATCAAGAAAACTACCATCAATGGGACTAGCACTATCGTCAAGTTGAATACGTGAGAGAAAATCTGCTACCACATTTTCTCGACCGGGATGATCGACAACAGTGATGTTGAATTCTTGAAGTAAAAGAAGCCACCGAATCACCCTACCATTGGTGATTGGTTTGTTCATTAGAAACCTAATGGCATAGTGGTCTGTGTGTACAAAAACTTCATAGTCTATGATGTAGTGACGAAATTTATGGGGTGCGAACGAAGAGCTGAATGGATGTCCGAATGCGAATGAATGTCTGAATGCGAATGAGCATCCAGATGGTCGTCCGTATGAAAACCACAGCCTAGAAAATGAAAACTATGTGCCCAACAGGTCTAGAAGTGTTAAGTTAACATTAATTAGCCATAAAAAGATGATAATCAATTGATATTCATGAAAGATTTAAATATGTTTATACTTGAGTCCGAATGGAGGTCTGAATGGTGAGAAATGTGACTTAATACACCAAAAATGGCAAAAATAGTACCAGCATAGCACGTTCAATGATTCAAAAATGAAGGCAAAATTGGAAATCAATAGGGGGTTAGGGATAGAGAGATAGGGAGAGAGAGGGACATAGGGAGGGAGAGTGGAGGGGGTGGTTATGTGTAGGGATAACAGGACGAGGTTAGGGATAGAGAGAGAGGGAGAGAGAGTGACATAGGGAGGAAGAGTGGAGGGGGTGGTTATGGGTAGGGATAAAAGGAGGGGGTTAGGGGTTGTTAGAGTGTGAGAGGGAGAGGGGGGTGTTAGGGGGTTGGAGAGAGAGAGAAAGAGAGAGGTGGGTTAGCGGAAAAAAAGAGATAGATATATCTATCTCAAGGTGGGGAGGTAGGATTTTAGGGAGCATTAAGGTGGTCAAAGAGAATGGGGGTATTGGGTGGGAGGAGAGAGAAAATGAGGGTGAGAGATATGGGGGTTGGTAAGTGGTAAGGGGATGGGTATTATGTGAGATAGAAAGTAAAGAGATTTAGGCGTAAGGAAAGTAGGAGAGAGAGAGGGGTGGAGAGGGTGGTTATGGGTAGGGAGAACCTACAAACCAAATATATTAAACCAAATATATTAGTAACTACAAATACACCTAAATATAAAACCCCACTCCAAAAAAGAGACACACCCAAATATAGAGTCTCCATGATACGCCTACCATGTTAATAGGTAATAGGATGTACGTATAAGCTTAAAGAGTTGTCAAATGCTAAAAATGGACTTTTATCGTGGTCTACAAAGTGACCCGCTAAGGGGATCACTTTTGCTTAATACATTTTAATCAAATGGCACTTTTAGGTTATAGCAACACATGACTTCTTATCATTTTCGTTATATGAGTCATCATAACACAATCTTTCAAATGTATCCCACAGGATTTGCACCTCAAACTCGAGTGGTTGAGGAGAAGTTGCGGCAACTCGTAAACCAATTAACACACCTTTCAAAAAGGCTGTAGAGCCATAAGCAGAGATAAGGGTGACGAATATTTCTAAGAATATGTATTGGAAAGAAGCAGGTGAACAACCTATGTGTATCATAAGTTTGTTTGTCTAACTTTGCTTCTATGCCTTGCTTTCATCCTATACAAAAATTCATAATTCCAATTGTGGATCCGATAAGCCCGCGTTTGATTTCTTCAAAGTCAAAAGGTCGTGTTGAGTTCATAACAAATATGGTGTGTTGAATATTGTGTGTTTTAGACTTACCATCTGCAAATTTGTCAAAGGGTAGCTTTGAATCGCTTATAAATACACCTTTATTTCTTGTTTCTGATCATTCACCTTGCCTTTCACCTCTCTATTATTTTCCCAGCCAATCTCTCGTTACATTTAACTTGATAAACATATTCGTTCATCACTTTATTGTTCTTCAGAGGATAGACTGTATTTCGTCTATATTGTCCCTTAATCCAAGCGGAGGCGTTTATTTGAATTCTAACATGGCGGCCTTAGGGGTGTATCGCATCGTGATATGCATTTTGCTAATATCTACGCTCTTTCCTCCTCGAAGCCACCACTGACTCCAAAATTAAGGACACCTCTGAAGCTTATATTCAAGAGACCGATAAAGCGCCCGCCATTGATCTACTCCCTCGGCTCCTTCAGCCTGCCATAACATGGTCATAGACACCGTCAGCGCTGCACGTTATAGTTGTTGATGCAAATTAAGTCGATAGATTATTCCATCAAATCTTCTTAAACGTGACATCGCATGGGAAGAAGAAAGTCAATTCTCAAGATTGTGTTAAATGGTTGGAGTTCTATTTTGGGAAAATATAAAGGTTGAATTCCAAGAGTCTTCCAGATATCCGTTATTGGTTTTATTATGCATTGTGTTCGTTAGTTTGTATTGATATACAATTATGAACTTTACATGAATGAATTAGGGACACCTCTAATACAAATAACATCTTTGAAGCTTATATCCAAGAGACCAATAAAGTGCCCGCCATTGATATTAGTCTCCTGAATGATAAGCTTCGAAAGAGCGGTTATACTCCCTCGGCTCCTTCAGCCTAACATAACATGGTGGTAGACACCGTCGGCGTTGTGCGTTATAGTTGCTGATGTAGATTAAGTTGATAAGTTAATCCATAATTATTCACTACAGATCTCTATTGAAAATTGTCATGAGTAAATTATCATGAACTCTTTATTGAAAATTGATGCAAACCTTTGCCTCAAATTGTACAAACAAGTTTTCTCACTCCAAAAAAATGGCATAAATATGAATTGGCTTTCCATGTAATCATACTCATAAGTTGATTAAAAAATAATATTTTGTCTTCCTTGTTTAAACACCACGAGCATATAATAGTTGATATCCTTCTCTTTTGGTAAACACTAATCTTTTTGAAGTATAGTAGTTGGTGTTGAAACTCAAAACTATTTAGTATTTGCATAGAGAGGAATTAATATAGGGAAGATGTTATGTCATATAAAGTATATGATAAAAAACAAATTAAATAAAGATATTGGATAGTATATGTCAATTTTAAATTTTATATAAATATTAAGAAAAAAAATCAATGTATATTTATTTTAATTTTAAATCTATAAAGTAGTGAGGAGGATCACATTTTTTCAAATATAATATGAAAAAATTAATATTTAACATAGAATTAATCCTTAAAAATAGATTTATATTTAAGATGAATTTACACTAATTTATAAATCTTCATTATTATTTTAATTTTAAATAATTCATCATAATTAAAACAAACCTAAATTTTATCACAAACTCTTATTATCTTCTAATTTGATCTTAAACCATATATAATTAAATGTAATATAATATTTCCAAATATAATTTAACTATCTACAAACATTATATATCCACTCTTTAATGGAACTAATTTTTTATTAAATATTTTAATTATCAAAATGCCTTGAACTTTAACGAAAGAAATAGTGAAGGACATATTTCATGTTTTCCTAGTCGCAAATAAACAGAATCATAAAGCATTTTTTAAGCATTTTCTACTTTCTTTCTTTGATTTCAAATAATAATGAAAAAGATAATACTAATTTTCATATGTTTAAGGATTATTATTAATAATTTTTTGTCTTAAATAAAATAGAAAAAATAATAACATTATTTATATTTCTAAAATTAATATTTTTTTAACAAAATTATTAGTTTCAACTTGAATTTAACCATAGTTAGTAAAAAATAAATGTCTATTACCCATTTAAAGTTCCTTGACTTTCATATCTATATAATTAATTAATAATAATAAATTAGTATAAATAAAACATATTAGAAAGGTAAAGGGAAATAATCATTTTAAACAGTGTCAACATTGTGAAACTCTTTGAAACTTTTAATTTTTAGATAATTTTTTTTTCATTTAAATTTTTCATAAAATTTATTTAAAATAATCAAAGCTTTATTAAAATAATGTATTTCCTATTTTAGAAAGTACACAAGTTTATATGTCAAACTACTGCCAAGTTTATTAAGTTTGTTTATGTGGAAAACAGAAGTAGATCAATAATTTTATCCCTATTACCACAGGATTTTAGTGAAATAATCCGTCTCTTCGAATTGAGTGTTTTGGTATATACAGCCACAGCCCGGCTACCATTTTTCTACCACATCCTCATGATGGAATATAAAACATAATAAATAAGAAATCGTTTCGATAACTAATACGATTACAACATATAATTGACCGTCCAGATGTATAGGGAACGTACTTCATGTTTTAGCTCAATTGTGGGTTACTTCAGACTCATCACATGTCTCAATAAAAGATTTAATTTTAAATATTTAGAAGCATTTGTTTATTTTTACGTTTAAATATTTAGAAGCATTTGTTTATTTTTACGTTTTAGAAGAAATAAAATTAATCGGAAAAAGTATTTATAAATAGAATTGCATTATTATGAAATTAAAATATATCTTTCACCTTCGCTATGATTTTCAAACTTCAGAAAATTGTGGATGCTCAAAACGTGTACACATTTTTAGAAACTCAAAACACATTTTTTTAGTACCACATAATATTAGAGCATTTTGGTTAAATTCAGAATATAATTTGTATTTTTCTTTTTTGATTATTTCATTCTTAGTATAGATTACAAAACCTTGGAAACAATTTCCAATTTAATTACGATATCTATAATCATAGCAAATCTAATATAGGCATGTATAATCCTTATTATTAGCAACCATATCTCTACTCGAAGACCAAATATTACATAGAGAGGTTATGTGTGGTGTTGTGGCCTCTTTCATCACCCTTCACCCAAAAAGATACCTTTAGAAACTATGGCTTAGTTTAATCCCCCAACCATAATCAAAGCCTCAAGAACTATACCTAGAGTCGAAAACATCTTAATGCTCTCCATATCCCCACTTTGTGGTGACAAATACTCTTGCGAGCTCCTTTGATATGGTTCGAGGCATCATTCTTTGGCCTCAACATGTAGAAATTATTTTTAGGGATTAAGGCCCAAGTTTCCTCTCCTAAGCATTTCCAACACCCCTAGAGCCATTTCTAATAGAACCCATATCCCATTACAAAGTTCAATGATGGGATCAAGAGGTCTAGTGTGGTGGTTTGAGGCCATCCTTATTTGCTACGTTCCTAGAAAATTCCTTCAATTCCTACGCAACAATTTTCCTCCCACAACCATGTCCAAGGGCCCAAGACTAATACTTATCCTTAAAAATTCCTAATGGTGTGCATATTCCCCTCAGAGGTGAAGACACCATTTAGGAGGTCTCCTCTGGTGGTCTTAGGTTTTTTCTTGGCCATGGATGCCTAAAACCTTATTTTATAGCCTAAGGTCTATGGTTTATCCCTCAACCATGCACAAGGCCCTATGATTCATACCTATGCTCAAAAACTCCTAATGATGCCCATATCCTCACACAAAATCCAAAGTGCCCACGAACTGCTCCCCAACATTGGGGAAAATAAGGAATTAGGAAGGCAAGATCGTTAATCATTAAGCTTGTGGAGCTCAAAGTAGAGTTATGTGATCTATTAAAACTTAAGTTGGCATTGGGAATTAAGTAAGGGAGGTAGGGGATTATTGAATCATTATTAACTAGTCATAATTTATTTGTTAGGCATTGGGGAAACAATGCATGACATGGGTTGAAAGATTTAATTGGATGCTCGTAGGAATGAATGCAAGTGATTGGATTTCTTCATGACCCACATTTACTAAATAAATATGCATGAGCCATGAGACCTATACCTAGAAGCTTCTTTTTTAACCTTTCCTCCCTCGGCCATGTCCAGAGCCATGAGACCTATACCTAGTGCTCAAAACCTACCAGTGGCACTTGTATATGTCAAATTCTATATGTGTCACAGGTGTATCTAGATTACTAGAGAAATCTTCACTTAGAATTTACCAAACATTGACAGGAAAATATAAGAAATATGAAAAAAATATTAAGTAGAACACAAGAGAAAAATAGTCATGTGGATTGATCTTCCATTGCATTATTGTTCAACAACATGTATACAATATATAGATGCTCTCAAGAGACAAAATTGAGAGGCTTAGTGGTGATTTGAGTAGCTCACATTAATGCTAGGCTTAGTGGAGTAATTCCCCCGATATATGACATCGTGCCAAGTGTAGATCCTGTATTGGGAAATAATGAGGTCCAATGAACCTATGAGGACCATGAGGAAGTTAGGAAAGTCAATAAATGCGGATGAAATCGTTATGAGGGTGAATTATGTGGTTTAGGGATTTGGTAGTGGCCATTAATGAGCAATTTGACCATTCTAGTGCATAAGCGCCCTTGGTCCAACCTTATCCCATAAAATAGGGACGTGGTACGCCTGCCTCATTAAATGCATTAAGTAGGGCACCTTTGATTCCCAAGAATAAGGAAATGGGCACACTTGTGGAAAAACATGGCTATAATGACAAACCACTAGTCTAATATGTGGACAAACCCCCTAGACTAGGCACTATGAAGCCAAACCATGGAACAAATTACATTAAACACTTGGAACCTTATGCAAGTATTATTAACCAAGGTCTAGATGTGAATTATGTTCCAACCCCCCCCCCCTTAAGACAAAATGGTTGTGAGAAAATAAAATTATTATGAGAGCCCAAGCAACAAAGGCTTATGGTCACCCTTTACATTATTCATCCATATAAGTGAAGAAAGAGAAAAAACCACTTGGGGAAAATCGTCCCTCTAAAATGGGCATGAAATACACCAAAATAAACTACTCCAAAACACAAGTAGGTGTGAAATTGCTCATATGTCTAGAGGAACCTTCTTCTTGGGAAGAAGAGGAATGTGCTCAACTAGATCATGTACATGTACAACTGCATGATGGAAACTGTATCCATGTAGAACAACTGAGTAACAATGATAATAGAGGGAAGGTTGCTCTTCAGACTTGATCTTCAAACCAACCAGGGTGCCAAGTCCAAAAGAGACTTGAGTTGCTTGAGAATAAGTGACCCCAAGCGAATCATAAGGCTCCTGAAGCATCAACATCAGACCAAAAGAAGTGTAATCAGCTCTAAGAAAGAGGAACAAGAGTCCCAAGTTTGCCAATGTGATGGCTAAGGCTTCTCCATCTTCAAGTGAACTTGAAGAAATTTTGCTAGTCATGGTGTAGGAATACATAGGAAGGAAAAGAGTGTGAAGCATTGAGAGATATGAACTTGACTTCCAAACTTATCCTTGACCATATTTTGACCCAATACTCTCATATGAAGAAAGAACCTCTTCTAGAGAAGGCTCACTATGATGACCAATCAGCAACCCATCTTCAGCATTCATAATAGAAGACATAGGAGAAATAATTGGAATGGAGAGACATCTCTTCAATAGTATTAATGGAAGCAACTCATATATTATCTTCATGGAAAACAGAGGAAGCAACAGAGGAAGAAAGTTGAGCTGGATCATTTGTTGAATCTGTATCTTCTTCTTCTTCTTCAAGTTGAACAACTTCTTGAGAAATGCATGAGGCCAGTACCTTTGGAGGGTGAACACATGAAGATGGGTCCATTTTCTTGTTCTCCATATAGCTAATATCTTCTTTCTGCATTCCAAGAGCTCTATCTAGATTTCTCCAAAGCTCAAATGGGTACTCAACATAATTAATGAGATAATGCATTCTAGGAGGTATAGCCAAACACATAGTTCGATATGCTCTTTCACAATCATTGATCCAATCACACTTCTCTTCATAAGACTCTGGCTCGCTCACAGCACCAATGGACACATCAAAGAGATATTTTCTCTTGAGATATGCACACATCTTTTCTTTCCACTCTAAACAGTTGAATGGAGAGAGGAGAGGAATTGCTTTCAAATCCATATTGAAGTTGTTGTAGGCACTTGCAAAACACACACTTAGGAATGTATTTTGGAAGCAAGACTAGGATCCCCTTAGAAGCTTTGATACCATGTCAAATTATATATGTGTCATAAGTGGATCTAGATTACTAGAGCAAGCTTCACTTAGAATTTACCAAGCATTGACAAGAAAATATAAGAAATATGAAGAAAATATTAAGTAGAACACAAGAGAAAAACACTCATGTGGATTGATCTTCCATTGCATTATTGTTCAACAACATGTGTACAATATATAGATGCTATCAAGAGACAAAATCGAGAGGCTTGATATGCAATTTGGATGCCAAAAAAATGCATATCAAGCAAGTCAAGGTAAAAGGAAAAAAAGTCATGGAAGAGGAAAACATAGAATTTGATGCAAAGGATATCTAGGGTTTGATGGGGATTTATGGGCCCTAGAATATACACCAAGCGATTGCATATATGCTAAAATATTTGATAGAAGAGAAGCGAGAGGAGAATAACAGACTAAAGAAAGGGTGTTTTGGAACTCGAGGTTGCATTGGATCCAATACCCCTATTTACCAAGCCTTTGGATATTCAAAATCCCAAAAATCAATAGGAGGGTTTAATTGAAAAGGATCCCAATGCTAAGTGCACTCAAAGCTTGGTCATGGGCATAAGCGGAATACTATATCCAATAATATTGAGGAGAATATGGAGATTATGCTTGATCTATGGGACTTATTACACACGTCTATGCTGGAGAACAAAATACATAACCTAAATGAATTCCTCAAAAGTGAGTTGCAAAAGGATTGGGAGTTCGTCAAAGAACTGTTGGATTCCTTCATTAGAATGTTTCCAAACATGACCTTACAAATAAGGAAGGTAAATAAGCTTCCCTCCAACTCTTGACTGAGGAAAATAAGGTAGGGTTGGGACTATTATATCGACATCCTTCAACAATATTTGATGACTTGTGATATAATAGATGGGAGAGGAGCCAATATCTTCATGAAAACAACCTAAGATCTCCATATATTGGGAGCCTCATCAATGATCTGAGATAGAAAGTTGATCCCTGAGGTAGATTTTAAAGAAGAAGTATAAGTTATCAAGACTACCTTGAGGAATGAATTTTATAGCCTTACCTATTTCCGTAAGAAGGTCATTTGATGTTGGATGACCGAGATGGCATCCAACAGTGCTAAATAGCTAGCAAGATTACAAGATCACCAGGTGGAAATGAGTAGAATGAAGAGTGAGGTTTTCTCACTAAGGGTAAAAGAGGAATTCGCGGTGACCCCCATAGGCAATTTATCAATGTTTGGGTAGCCAACACCATTGTAATGGTTTCCAATGAACCAAGAGATGGTTGTAACAATTAGGTTTTGCAAAATATAGTTCACCCACAACTATATTATGCAAAGTAAAAGAAGTAGAGAAGGAACCATCCCTATCCTGTTTTCGTAATTCAGAATCCCACTCTTTCCATTCCAAATTTCCTTCCTCAATTCTTTGTCATTGGTCTTATTTAGCTACTTGCATTGACATTTAGTCATTACCCTCCTTGTTTTCTTTTTAGGTGTCGATTATTTATTTTATGGTCCACGGGAGCCACATCCCAGCTCATGAGAGTGAATGCATTTTAAATTTCTCGTTTAAGTACTTAATCATATGTATTTTGAACAAAGGTGAAGTTCCAAATTGATCATTCACAATATTAGATTGATTTTTTTGGGATTCATTTTTTTCCAACCAAAGATCTATTTATAAGTTTCATGCAACAAACATTTGTTGTAGTGATGTTCCATTTTCCTCAGAATGTGGGCATATGAAGCTTTTCGAATTCTGTTGATATGAATGAATTGATATATTAAATATCTTAATCACCTCCATTGTATATTTTGTTTTATGAGTCCTTTCATGAAGCTATGGTTGTTTAATGATATGTGAGAATAGTATAAGGGGATGGTTGAGTTTGATTTATCTTCTATTTCATCTGCAAAGAAATGTTGTATTTTATCTTTATCCTAGTTATCAACCTACCTACATGGTCTTATCTCAGGCATGGAAACAAACTTGATATGAATGTATAAAACTATAAAAGAGTGAATTTATCCTAAAGCATTTTAATAACATTGTTCGACCATCCTCCAAGGAGCATTCAAAGAGGAGGGTTGATCCATGAAGGTGGTTCACGATTTTTGGCAAGCGGAGTGCCAAAAATTTGTGTCGTGGACCCTCGATCGAGGTCTTTTAAATCCCTTGAGCGAGGGTTTTGAAAGACCTCGTTTGAGGGATTTAAAAGACCTCGATCGAGGGTTGAAACAAGACCTCGATCGAGCTATCTAAACCTCGATCGAGGGTTGAAACAAGACCTCGATATAGATTTTAAAAGCTTGATCTAGATTTTGAAAGATCGATCCAGCTTTTAAAAGCTTGATCTAGCTTTTAAAAGCTAGATCTAGCTTTTGAAAAAATAAAAAAATGGCCCGCAACGTGTATTTTAGGCCCTTGATCTAGCAATAGACCTCAATCAAGGGATTGAACATACCTCGATCAAGGTCTATGTAAAAACCTTGATCGAGGTCATATTTAGCCCTCGATCGATATATTTTAAATACCTCGATTGCGGGCCTAAAAACAGGCCGAAATCCCTTTTCACTGCAGAAAGAAAGTTTTGTCTACCTTTCAGAGGCTTAAACTATGTCATTAAATGCACATTAATGGGAGGACTTGATACCATTGGATTCGTCAATGAATCCTCTATCCATATACATAAAATTTATGAATTTTTATCTTCGTATGTCTTTTGTTTTTAAATTTCTACGAAAACTTGCCCTAAAAAACCCTACCGACAACTTTGATTGAGCTCAAAGATAAATCAACAACATTCAAAAGACACATCCAAAAAATTTGAAAAAATACACAAGTGCTAGATAAGTGCGTCCTCTTCAAAAGGGTATTTTTAGTTTTGAAAATTATCTAAACAATCAAAATATTTGGTGCAAACACACATGTGTGTGCAAAATGTGACTAAAATATTTATTGGTCAGTTTCGAAAAATAATAATAAATATAATTTTTCATGAAAAATTAACAGAAAAATATGTAAGAACTAGTGCATTCTATCTAGATCATGTTCACATATTTCATTTTTTTAAATTATTACTTTAACATTAAATTATTGTGCACACACACAAACCACTTGTTAACTGCTCTTCAAATTTTTAAGTACATGCATTTCATTAAATGAAAATTTGACATGATAAATGACATTGGTATATTTCGAAACAAATATAATTTGAAAGCCAACATAATTCTCTACATTTCGTTTTTTAACCGCATGTTGAAATTCATGTGGAAAATATGAGTTTCGAGGGCTTCAATTTATTACATGGGTAAAAATTCTGTTTTTCATCGCCATATTTGGCCAAAAATAGTTACCCATCTTCATGTAATCACCTAGAAGTACCACCTCTATAAAAATGTAGAGGATATATTCAGGACAGTGATCATTCTATGAGGTTGATTTTCCCTCATAAAGGGCAAGAATATCAACAAAGACATAATTCAGTAGGAACCCATAAAATTTTCTTCTTAAATTCCTTAAAAACTAGGTGTTTTTAGTTACATTTTTAATCTCATCATATTTATGCCATAACATTTTGGAAAACTGATCATGTTTATGCCATAACCTTTTATTTTCTCAACCATTTCATAAAAAAACTATATGTTAAACTACTAGACAATGACCCCTACATGCTATTAAAAATCATATCCATCATTATTAAATTAATACCTTGAATAGCTACACTAACACTTGGTGTAATAATTTCAAGGTCTTCTCACTTAGATAAATTTAAAAAATATTTAAAAGTACTAATTTTATTTTGGAAAAATAGTGTCGCACTAGTCCTATTTGTTAGATACATGTTTGTCAATTTTTATATATTGATTCCATCATTTAGGCACTCAAAGACTGCACTAACATGGACATATACCTTATCATTTGCTGAAAAAATAAAATGTCAATGTTAGAAAAAATCAAAATTGATTTAGTTGTCAACATTTTCAATAAATAAAATTTATATACTCAGAAAGGTGATTCAATTTCCTAGGTTTCATATTTTCTACTAGAAGCAAGAGTCATTGTGTAGGTATGTAAAAATACCTATGTAAGTTGAAGGATGTCTCTTTTTCATTTTTGTTGGATCCAACATGTAAAAAGTGACCATCATTAGCTTACATTAACCCTAAGACCCAAATTTTATAGCTCTTTTTACTGAACAAAGAGTTAATCCAAACTACTAAACACAAGAGGATAAAAAGACATTAGGATTTTAGTGTTAAAATTTGTCCATACGATTTAGATGTTGATTTTATTGATATGATATAAATGTTGTTTATGATTATTGATTAACCAAATTAAAAGTAAGGATACAAAATAATCATATACAACAAGTTTTATCATGTACCCATTGACCTTTTCTCATTGTCAAGGCTATGGGGTAGCTTAATTTCATCTCTATTTTTTTTCTCTAATGTTGTCAACATCATTTTTAATTTTTCTATAAATTTAATGAGCAAAAGCATGTTACAACAGCCTTACTTATTTAATTACAATGCCAAACATGAATCTACCATGCATACATTCATAACTATGATAATTTAATTCCATACACAACATTAAACAATCTAGAAAAGAAATCAAATGTATAACAATACATGAAATAAATAACATTCATAAAAAATTTATAAACATCCACATTCAAAAAATTATTGTTATGGAATAGACCTACAATTGGTTGTAAAGGAAGGATGTTCCTTTGAACCTTGGGAACTTTATCACACTAAATATTTTTATAATAGAGGCCACCCCTGAGCTAAGGCTAATAGTCCACAAGGGTGAATATTCTAAGGAAATTTCTTTAGTCTGCAACTCAAACATCTGTTTCATGTAAAAATTATCTCTACAACTATCCCAATCAACAAATGCTCTTCCCCTTTAGCATGCACAATACAATAAATGGGATCCCCTTCTATGCATGCAGTCCCTCACTATCAACAACCCCCATTTCCTCGTTTGCAAGGTACCAACAAGAATATCCTTGGAATGATTGGAAAAATGATGAATGAATGATGCTCTAACTTGGTGTCCCACATTTTATATCGATGTTCCCAACTTGCCATGTGACTCCTCACAAATTTCACTTTTCACCCTTTAAT
The DNA here is from genome assembly GCA_027924585.1 of Larix kaempferi. Lineage (NCBI taxonomy): Eukaryota > Viridiplantae > Streptophyta > Pinopsida > Pinales > Pinaceae > Larix > Larix kaempferi. The sequence continues at coordinate 1,646,679 of BSBM01001167.1, forward strand.
CCTAGTTTAGGATAGAATCATAAGTAATGGTTAAACAAATCAACCCCCATAAATTTATGAGTTAGGGACTTTAAGGTATAATTCTAACTATTGTTTACTAGGAAGGCTAGGGACTTAAGCTCTATAACTCACTAAGCTCCTCTCCCTTAACACCCTTTGACTCCCCCAACTTGTGGAATCATAGCCCACCTTATATACAATCTACATCATTACAATATCTTTGATCAACCTAAACCATGTTAGTCTAGCTTCTAATCACTTAATCTGTAAAACTTATCCTTAGTTTTTATCATAAAACTTCTAGAGTTAGTAATAACTTTGGTCTTTGAATTTTCATTGTGAACCATTACATCTTAGAGAGGAACTAGCTACCATATAACTTGTCATTTTGAACCATTACATCTTAGGGAGGAACTAGCTACTATATAACGTGTCATTGTGAACCATTACATATTAAGGAGGAGTCTTGCTTATATTAAAACATAAAATAAACATGATTATAAATGTGTAAGATTTTTAAAACTTTATCCAACTTTTGTGCATTCAAAGAATGTATAATACTAGCACAACCACTTAAATTGTGGCAGGTGAATACAGATAGGTCACAAGTTAAGAGCCATAAACAAGTTATAGGTTGTTTGTTCTCCATGATTAGTTGTAATTGCATGTTATCTATGTCTCTGCTACATGTTACCTTCTTTAGTTAAATGGGTTTACAATCTAAATTTTTAACTTGTAAAATAATTTATTTCCAATTTTGAACGAGGACCATAAAATCAATCTTGATAGTACACTTGTTTCATCCTCCTCCAAGTCTAATCATATTGATTCTATGAAAAACAAAGCAACTTCATTGAGAAAAATATATTTATAAAAAAATGAGAAAACTGGATATCATAGCTTCTAAGTTTATGGATTTATACCCCATCAAACAAATTTTAGCGTAAAACTCATCATCAAAAGCATGCAATGGAGCACAAAAAAAGCTCAAGTCTACAAGAGTGAGATACAAGGGTGGAGGTTTCACTCCCTCTCATACCTCCCATCGCCTCTCACGCTTGACCAGTCTTGACGGAACGATCATCATTTATATCGATTGTAATGGATTAGTGTCCACATGAGTGGGATAATGGACATGTTAAATGTTAGAGTTGTGTGGAATCTGAAGCAGCTCGACTCTCGCGTTGTTGTGTGGAATTTGAACTAGATTGGCCGTACTGTTTTCTGTGAGAGGAACTCAGTTGATCAGTGCGACCGTGCAACTGTCTACCTTTAAGACAGTGGTAATCCCTTCATATCGAAAATAGTGTCTTTGATTTCTTCTAAGTCAGAACACAGCGTTTTATTTCTTCAAAGTCAAAAGACAGCGTCGAGTCCATGGTAAATATTGTACTTGTGTTGAATACAACCAAGTCAAACTGATTGCACCGATAGCCTTTCGTCACCTTACATATGTTACGACTTACCATCTCCAAATTTGTCAAAATATGGGTTTGAAGCGCTTATAAATACACCTTTATTTCCCGTCTCACAAATCATTCACCTTTACTTTCATCTCTCATTTCCTTTCCTCGCCAGCCGATATCCCCTTAGATTTAACTCCATAAACATATTCGTTCATCAGTTTATTGTCCTTCGCAGTGTACAGTGCAATTTGTTTGTATTATCCACTCCTTTAAAACCGAGGCGTTATTGAATAACATGGCGGCCAGAGTGGTGAATGCCATCATCATATGCGTTTTGCTAATCTCTGCTCTCTTTCCAAGTGCAAGCTGCAGGCCTAATTTCATCCACGAAGCCACCGCTGACTCCGAAATTAAGGACGCCTCCAATACCAATAACATCTCTGAAACTTATTTCGAAGAAGCTAATAGAGCGCCCGCCATTGACATTAGTTTACTGGATGACAAGCTTCCAAAGATCGGTTATACTCCCTCGGCTCCTTCGCCCTGCCATAACATGGTGATAGACACCGTTGGCGCTGCGCGTTATAGTTGTTGATGCAGATTAAGTTGATAATTTATTCGATTATTATTCACTTAGATCTCCTTAACTATGCCATGATATTGAAAGAAGAGATAGTCAATGACCTCTAAAGTCCGTTTTCAAGATGATGCTATAAAGTTGTAATATTATTTGGGAATAATATATAGGTGTTTATATCTTAGAATTTGGGTGGATTATCATTTATGTTCTTCTTAGATTGAAGGAGGATGGGATAAGTATACTTTCTAGATGGATTTCATGAGTCTCTTTCAAAATTCAAAATAAACAATTATAATATATATAATAACTAGTAGTTGATTCATGAATAATAAGTTATTACAATTTGTCCATTGGTTATAGCTTGGGTGGTTGGGAGGAATGATTGTTACCCTTCCTTATTGTAATGATTGTAGGAAAGAGGTAGCTAAAATAACTTATTTTATAACAAGTGATTACAACTAAGCATGAACAAATACTAGATAACTTATTTCAAAATACTTTCAATGAGGATCACTAAATTTGTGAAAGAAAAACTGCATATTTACCTAATAAAAGCTTTAATTTTAAATATTTATAATTTTTTTAAACATTTTACAATAAATTATTTAAAATTATAAAAATTATATTTAAAATAATTTAAAAATATGATATTTCCAAAAACATATATATAAATAATTACATTAATAATAATTATGTATAACCTATTGAAATGATATATTGAATTTAATATGATTTATGCACTTATATTAGAGTTCATCAATCTGAATTTACACTCTATATTATCGAGTTAATCAATCTGAATTGAATTTAAGTGAAGTGCATAATTATTATTAAATTAAAATATGTCATATGGCCAAACAATCGTGGATGCTAAAAAAAGTGCGCACATTTCTTGAAACTCAAAACTCACAGATTCTTTACTACCACATAACATTAGAGTAGTTTGGTTAAATACAATTTACGTGGCAATACTACCATGGAAACATGCGCCTAGTAACATATGATATTCAACCTTGAGAAAATGTTATGTATTGTTGGTATTCCTAAAGTCCTATACTCAACGAGCTATTTTTTATTATACATTGAAAATAATTTCCATTTTAATGTTATGTATTGTTGGTATTACTAAAGTCATATACTCAACCAGCTATTTTTTATTATACATTGAAAATAATTTCCATTTTAATTACATCACCTAGCCTTATAACTAGCATTGGCCCCGGTAGGGGCAAAAGAAACACTGAAGGTATAATCACGGGGTGTTAAACTGACGACCATCATTTTGTGATTTTTTTCGGTCGACGATCGCCCGTCCGTGTTGATTTTTTTTAATTTGAAATAGACTAGTCATCGCGAGTCACGGGTCGGCACTTTAGAAACAAATTGTTGTTAAGGTTTAATTCAACTTTATAAAATTATGTGACATGGTCGCCGGTTGCCGGTCGCCCCGTCACCGAGTATTTTTAATTGTTTAATTAAAGTTTTGAAAAATGATGTGACACAGTCGGCTGTTGCCCGTCGATTGTCGTGCGTCGCCGAAGATATTTTATTGTTTAATTTAACTTTTTAAAATTACGTGACTCAGTCTTCTATCGTCGGTCTTCCGTCACTTGTCGCTTATTATTTTTTATTGTTTTATTTGACTTTTTAAAATTATGTGAGAGGGGCTCCTTTCGCCCGTCGTGTGTCGCCGATGAATTGTTAATTGTTTGATTTAAGTTTTAAAAATTATGTGACTTGGTTGGCTTTCGTCGTCGCCCGTCGCCGGTGATTTGTTATTCTTTTATTTAATGTTTTACAAATAATGCGACAGGGTTTCCTATCGCTGGTAGCCGGTCGTGCGTCGTCGAGTATTTTTTAACCTTTTTAAAATTTATGCGATTTAGTCGGCTGTCGCCGGTCACGCTCCGCCCATCGCGGATCAATTTTTAATTGACTTTTTTTAAAGTTAAATTATGGTAGTGGTTTCATTAAAGCGTTTTGCAGTAGGAAGGAATCGGCCTTTGGTTTGGTTAAGGCATTTTACGGCAGGAGGAAATCGGCTGCTGATTTCGTTAGGGCGTTTTACGGTAGGAAGCATTTGCGAAGATATTTTTCTAGCAAGGTATTCCATTACCACCAAGTAAGTTTTTAAATTACTGCTATCATTGAAACATAAAACAAAATCACAATTTAAATATGAATCTTCAACTAACTAATAAAAGCACATCCAAACATCATGTAAACACTTTCAAAGTAACCTTGAAAGATAACCTGGTGAGGCAACTCAAAATCAAATACAAATACGAGATATCTAACACTAGTTCAACAAGAATAGGAGATATCCATATCTGCCTAAAGGCTCTATATCCCTCCTTAAGTCATCCTTCAAAATTCTAATAGTTGTATGGTAGGTTTTCAACGAATCATTTCAAGAATGAAATTGGATTACAACAAACATCATCGAGTCTATATGGGCTTGAACTACCTAAATTGTGTCGCTCGACGAAAAATTGGAAGTTGCTCCGCGCTGAGGTAAGATGTGTACAAGTTGAAAGTAGTGCAATAACCAGAAAGGAAATAAAGAGTATTTTTCTCCATTCAATTGTATTTTTCACATAAAGTAAATGCACAAAATTAGCTAATTAACCTTTTTTGCCTAAAATAAAATTCACCTTATAAAATTCAATTATCAACCAATAAACCTTGAAGTATTTTCCCAAACACTCTCAATAATCTTATGATAAAAAATATAGAGCAACATCCTATCTCAACACCTTTATAGAGAAATTCACTAATGTGAAGATTACAAGGTCATCATCATTTAACTCTTCCAAATGTCAAAAATCCATGCAGTTATTTAACGATTTGGAAAAGGAGGCTATCAAGCTCTTTAAAATCTTCTAAACAATAATGTGCTTAAGAGTCCTACCATAAACTTATATGGTACATACATGCAAGAGTTGCAAAATAGAAGCTAATATGTAAAGTGCACCACTACAGTTTAAGATTAGTAATATGTGCATCATTTACTTGCAGTGAAAACAAGTACAGGGAATGGCAAAATGAACATGGAACCGAAGGCCCAACTTTTCTAGGAGACAAAAACTGATGCAGTGAAAATTAAATAAATCGCCCTTTCATCTGAAACCAGTAGATAAATCGCATACATGATCAAATACTAAATTTAAAGATTAAACATACAAGTAATAATGGACGACTACATATTACGCTTTATTCACGACAGAAACAACCATACAAGTAATACTGGCGAACTCGCAAACAGAAACAACCATCCATGGGGAAGCATTTCATTCACTCTATGAGCGAGGAATCTAGCCGACATGGACTAGAATGCTTCTCATTGGTGAAACACCTACGGCGTAAATATTCATTTCATTTCAAAATGTAGAAGATTTTTTTTGATAAATAATATTACTTGTACATAAAGTTCTTTTATGAACCACTTATAGTAGCTAATTTTTTCAAAAATGAAGTCAACCAACACCATTCCTATCTCCACTAATGATCACCCAGTTCCACTGCTCTCCCTAAATGATTCCAACTTCACATCACAAGTATCATAAAAAGGATTAAAAATACAAAACAAATTTAATTGACTACAAAATAAAAAATAAAGGTTGGTTGGTATGTAGATAACTATTTAAAACAAGAATACCATGGGTAAGCCAGTCTTCTACTTCTAGCAATGAACATACCTGCCTGAAAAGAAAGAAGTGGAAGCCAAAGGAACTACGGAGGAACAAGGATTGCTTGAGAGTGTAGTTGTTACCAAAGAAAGGAGACTTTATATTGGTCCGGATTCTGTCAACATTCACCTTGAGGTGTCTGGGTTGCACCCACATGTGAGAGCAGAAAAACCTAGGGCCGTGAATGGTGACCAATATTTAAACTCCCGCTAGATCTTGTCATGCTAAGAACCACCAGTACGAGGAGAGAACCCGCTCCAAACCCTGACTCTTTTGAGTTGACCTGACATATAAATGTAAATCCAAAGAGTTCTCATCGTTAGATTTGAACGTTGAAACTTATCGCTGGAATAAAGCATTCCACAGCTGACATTGTTTACAAGTTCCATATGGTAAATATCTTACATTCTATGAACTTCATCGTCGTAATATTAATTTGATGGATAAATACATAAAAAACTATGTGGGATTTTGGCAATTAATGTAATACGATGCTCACTATGTATACAAAATATTACTCTGGAGATTATCTAAATGCCAGCCTCCTGTGTGAGATGCTTATAAATCTCCATTAAGCCTCCTATGTGAACCTAGCTACCAATGTCCACTCATTTTTCATCAAAATGAAATTCATATTGCCTCTTTGATGAGTCCTCCTCTACAGGACTTCATTTCTTGCATGAATGTCATCGACTCACGACAACTCTAAACAAGACTAAATGGTATGCAGCTAGAACCACAAACCAAGCAGAGGTTGATTTATGCATCGAGATAGATAGGTGGCACCAACCACACAATAGAGAGAAACAATGAGCTAGAAAAAACATTTAGACCAAAGTACCACAATGGTTATTAATAAAAATAAAAAAATAAAAACACATTTACCAAAACTGCCAACTCAATTTTCTCATAGCCTTGCAATGGGTTGACCTGGTCAACCAACGACATGGAATTTTTTTATAAGAAATTGTCATAAATTATAATGTTAAGATTAAAAGGACATTATATTAATTAATATAATATTAAGATTTAAGAGGACATTATATTGAAAAATATTAAATTAATATTAATGTAAATACAGTTATTAATTATAATATTAAAATTTTAAATAAATATATTAATAAATATTAAATTAATATTAATTTTATAATATTTTTAAATTATTTATATATTTATATATTAAAAAATAAATATTATAAAATTGAATGTTAACTTTTAATAATTATCCTAATAACAAGTTAATAACTTCCTCGAAAGATGTATTCAGACATGTTTGAGGTTAATGCATAAGAGGAAGATAGAGATACTAATGTATTAGTGACAATGTTATTTTATTACCCTAACTTTTTAACTTCCTCATAGGGATGAACTAAGATGTGTTTGAAGTTAATGTATAAGAGGAAGATAGAGATAGTAATGTATTTAAGTGTGTATCATATTTATGAGAGATTAATAAGTATGAGTAGTAATGTTATTTTACTACCCTTTTCTTAATGTAGGCTTTATTAATCATATTCATAAAAAAGTATAGGGAGCTGGTTAGTTTTCAATAACAATTGATAGCATTTGGAGTGTTTATCTTTATACGGTAAAAGGACTTTAGTTTTGGAATTGTTGTGTTAAAAAATATCAGTTGAATGGTTTTATAAAGTAATGTTATTTATTTTTTTAATGTGGTTTTTTATTCTTTATTTATGAACTTAGAGTTGGTTAATAATACTAAGCTATGTCCATATGTCAAATGCAAAGCATTATTAAATTATTTTTCATGTTATTTGAAAACAAATCACCTCTTTAATGATTGTTTTTATATATATTATACATTTTCCAAAGCTTGTTAAGAATGTAGTGTTTTGTACTTTTTTTTCCAAAGAAAAAATCGTACTCCTGCACAATATATAAAGGATGAACTTATGCCCAAAAATAGGTTTCACAACACAAAAAGATTCATTATTCAACTTAATCAGAAATATGATAATTGAGTAAAACACTAATTAATACTTATTCAAAAATGCTAAAATTCAACAGATATGGCAACTTTAACTTGATCAAAAATCAAGATTCTTCCAACTATTGACCTATTTTCCATTCCTTACTGAGGTCTTAGGTGAGCTTAACCTTCCCTTCAATTAGAAGAAGACCTTAGGTAGTGTTTTGTACCTATGCTATAATTTCCATATTATTTGAATGTAAATGCAATGCATACTAAACTATTTATTAAAATGAAAATTTCCCATATTATTTGGATGCAAATGCAATACATACTCAACTATTTATTAAAATCATAATTTTCATAATATTTAGAAAACAATAAGAATTACAATTTATTTTGTTTGTTATTTTACTACTGTTTCCTTAATGTAGGCTTTATTGATCATATTCATAAAAAAGTATAGGGAGTTGGTGAGTTTTTAATAACAATTGATAGCATTTGGAGTCTTTATCTTTATACGGTAAAAGGACTTTAGTTTTAAAATTGTTGTGTTAAAAAATATTAGTTGAATGGTTTTATAAAGTAATGTTATTTTTTTTTAATGTGGTTTTTTATTCTTTATTTATGAACTTAGAGTTGGTTAATAATATTAAGCTATGTCCATATGTCAAATGCAAGGCATTATTAAAAAAAATTTCATGTTATTTGAAAACAAATTACCGATTTAATGATTGTTTTTACATATATTATACATTTTCCAAAGCTAGTTAATAATGTAGTGTTTTGTGCTTTTTCTTCCAAAGAAAAAATCATACTGCTGCACAATATATAAAGGATGAACTTATGCCCAAAAATAGGTTTCGCATCACAAAAAGATTCATTATTCAACTTAATCAGAAATATGATAATTGCAACTTTAACTTGATCAGAAATCAAGATTCTTCCAACTATTGACCTGTATTGCATACCTTACTGAGGTATGAGGTGAGCTTAACCTTCCCTTCAACTAGAAGAAGGCCTTAGGTAGTGTTTTGTACCTATGCCGTAATTTCCATATTATTTGGATGTAAATGGAATGCATACTAAACTATTTATTGAAATGAAAATTTCCCATATTATTTGGATGCAAATGCAATACATAGTCAACTATTTATTAAAATCATAATTTTCATAATATTTAATCATAATTTTCATAATATTTAGAAAACAATAAGAATTACAATTTATTTTGTTTAAAAATAACTTAGAATAGAAAGTTGACTAAATTATATTAATGTGAGGATCAATTAATAATAATTTTTCAATAAATCAATGACAACAAACCCTAAATTGTATATATCTACTAATTCCCAAAAAGTATGGAAATGCTTAAAATTTTACATTTAAAAAATTTCTATGTAAAAGAAATTAAAAGAAGAATTTTGGCTTTCCAAATTTTACTATATTACTAAAAGAATATTATAAATTATAAAATTGAGTAAAATTATTTTCCTTTTATTTGAGAAAAACTACTAAAAAACATACCATAAACCATAAATCTAAGTAAAATTCTTTTCCTTTGATTTGAAAAAAGTTAATCTTTACCCAAGCTTTACAACCACATATTATAGACATTTTGTTTACTATGTATTTTTGCATATAACATTTTACAATATAGGATACATCACTCAAGTTTAAGCAATCCCCTTCTCCACTAAAATCCAATGTTTGAAGTTTTAACTTCTTTCCACTTGCAAAGTATGTTGTTAGTTTTTTTTTTGCAATAAATGAATTATAATATATATGATTTTAAACATTTTAAACTAATATATATTAAAATAATAATAGATAAGAATATTTTTATAATTAAAAATGATAAATAAATTGTTATATAATTTTCTTTTTGAACTAAAAAAGAAGAGTTTGAAACCTATGATTATTTAAAGATATATAAAATATTTTTGTCCATATAAAATAGTGTTTTTCCATAACAATCAATCCTCCTAACCATCTAATTTAAATATATATATATATATATATATATATATATATATAAAGAAGTATAAATACTCTTAATATAAAGATTATAATTAATAATAAAAAATATTTTGAATGTTATTGTACCTAGAGGAGCAACATGCTCTACAATCCAGTATGGAGGAGATGTTGTCACATAACAAAGTATAAAGTAATAAAAAAATTAAAACCAATGAAAAGTAATTAAAAAAATCCATGTAAACTCATAAAACATAAAAATTAAAACCAACATAAATCAACGTTAAATCCCAATCTATAAAGCACAAAGAGGGATCAAATTTTTAAAGGTGTTATTTTTTTTAAATGTATAAAGGATTTAAAATAAATAAAAAATTACATCACAATAAATTGGATCCGTCCGGGTTCTAAAATAAATAAAAAATTACATCACAATAAATTGCATCCATCGCAGAAGAGTTGATCGGAAATGTCAACCGTTGTGATAAAAATAGGCTAGTTCCTCTGCCGTTTCGGAAAAAGAACCTTAACTCTTCCATCGGGCCAAACTGTTCGTCGAAAAGGCCGTTGCGGTAGACTTACGCAAGTTCCTCTGCCGTTTCGGAAAAAGAACCTTAACTCTTCCATCGGGCCATACTTGTTCGTCAAAAAAGTCTTTGCGGTAGACTTACACGAGTTTCTCCGTCGTTGCGGAGGAATTTAATTAAAACCTTCCGCGATTACGGAGGAATTTAATTAAAACCTTCCATCTCTTCTTCCTACTTCCACCTTAACCTTAACTCTTGCGGAAGAGTTGATCAGAAATGTCCGCAGTTGTGGTAAAAATAGGTGAGTTCCTCTGCTGTTTCGGAAAAAGAACCTTAACTCTTCCGTCGAGCTAGACTTGTTCCTCAAAAAGATTTATAATTTTATTTTTACATTGATTAATTTTTTGTATTAAAATTTAAAAATTCAGTCAGAGCATATTTGTGCACAAGACTCTCGTATACAGTCCAACAGGTGACTCCAATGGCTACGTCCACTTTAATGCACGACTTATCCACTTCACACTCAGGTTGCAATGGAGTAGAAGTCATGTTGTGAAATGCATTATGCCACCCACTAAACCAACCGTGCAACTCAATTATTTAGGCATAGAATTCAGTATTGAGGTTACACCTTACAATGGAGTTAAAAGTATTGTTGTGAAATGCAACTCAGTTATATTTAGTCAAGGGATTCACTAATGCTTACACCACTCTGCACTCAATTGCTTCTCGCTTTAATGTGTCCCCCGTCTCTATTCAAACATAAGAATCATCAATGAGTGGGAATATCTCACCTGATTATTTGTTCTCTATTATTTTTAAATTATTTATTTAACATATTTTTTCTACATTCTCATTTAAAAAAAAATTGTTCATATTATAATAACTTAATAAGGTTTGGGTGGATAAGCTCAATGAGTGTTTCCTGGCCCATTGACAAGACCTTCGGGACAAAGGGCATTCTTATTGCTCTCAAATCATTCCCTCGAATGTCATGTCCATTTCTCCACTGTAACCAATAATTAGAGAAAGAGAAAAGCTGGCCATTCGATTATCTCCATTGTTGACAAGGATGACACATATCATTCAATCTCTAGGGATACAACCACTTGTTTTATGCATTATAATGTTTTCATCGACATCAACCTTAGGCTTTGCATAGACCTCGAATATTGCAGATTATTAGCTAGATATCTGTCTATTCACCCAAAGGACCGACTGCCAAGAGAGCACTGGCTATGATGATTTCAATGAGTGGCTAAACTCTGTCATTGTCTTAATTACCTATATACAGCAGAGCACGCACAAACTTGCAAACCAAGAAAGTAATTCAACTCTCTAAATCACTCGTATCAAATGTTCTTTGAAGATTTGATTTCAAACTTTTGATCAACTCAATATTTGGACTAACAATGAAAATCATCTACAGGAACGATCTCTCCTTGAACATTCTTCATATACAAATTTGGATCTTGCTTTAAATTTTTGAAATGTATTATCGTCTTCATTCTCACTACAAGTATAGTCCTATAGATTAGTAGAAGAAAAAAAAGCATTATGTCACTCTCACCGAACATGGTAATAGGTTCGTTCAAATAAAAAGCAAGAAGACCTAGAGAAGGACGTGTCTAACAAGGAGTTAAGCATGGAAAATGATACAATGCATTATCTAATGATGTCGTAAAAACTCAAGGATCTGAGCCACAACGGCGGAAGCTTTGAGTCATTATGTCCGTTTTGTCGAAGGAAATATATTAAATGTCTCCGAAATCGCGGAAGGTTTTAATTAAATTCCTCTACAACGGTGAAGAAACTCACATAAGTCTACCGCAACGGCCTTTTTGACAAACAAATCTGGCTTGACGGAAGAGTTAAGGTTCTCTTTCCTAAACGACAAAGGAACTCGCCTATTTTTTCCGCAACGGCTGAGGAACTCGCCTATTTTTTCTACAAAGACAGACATTTCCGATCAACTCTTCGCAAAAGAGCAGATAAGCCTTTCCTTTTTCTCGAATGAATTGTTTCGCTTCTGTTTTTTTACCAACATTAAATTTAAATAGGAATGTATTTTTCGACAGCCTCTTTTTAAAATTTAAAATCTATGAATTCTGAGATAAGTTTTAAGCAACCCTGAAACTAATAAATCTCAGGGATTCAATATCAAGGATGAAAAGGCAACTTTAGTCTCATGGAATTCATAAGAAATTAGAATTTTATATAAAATTGGTGTGAACAACATCACGGATATTTTTTTAATAGTAATCAAATGGACTTTGGTAATTGTTGTGTGCATTGAATTCATGGCTGCGTAAAAGTTACAGTCGCCACTCGGTCGGCGCCTTGGCTGACTTTCTCAGCTCCATGACAAGCGCAATGACTGTCCATGGCTGCCTGACTGGCGAAGATAGACTTTCCAGTGTTAGCAAGCCAACCCCTACACATCGCTCATCAGAATATTTTCTCAAGCTCTCTATCTGTTAAGCAATCTGGAGCTCAACTCACGATTTTTTATTCGGGAAAAGTTAATGTCTATGATGATGTGCCTGCAGAAACGGTATCCATTGATTCACAATTCGATTTCCGTAAAGATGTGCTTAAAATTCCCAATGATACTCTAAAAATTTCCGTCAAATCCTACGAATACGCCATCCATTTACGGAACAGGGCCACCTCTCGTAGTTGTAGCCAGCTGTTCTGTCATGAGCATTCCGATACCTTCCCCATATTGAATGACAAATTTTTGTCGGGAACAGAGGCCTGCAATTACACTCTCCGGATCGCTAATCTCATTTCTCAAGTATGCTCTTTCGTTTACTCGATCCGACCCAAGAAATATAAATGAAGGTTAACGCGTGCATTCTCGTTTTGGCACCGCTACTACAATCCATATACTCAAAATTTCACCACTTTCGGAGATTTATTGAACCGTAATAAATATATAAATGATACATAAAGGTATCGTCCATTCCATAGTATCCCAATGCTGAATGAAACGAAGCTAAAAATTTGACCCAAATTTGGGCATCTGAACATGATTTTGTTGTTTCTAATGCAGAGAGTCCGATAACAAGAAAAGCATCGCTGCAAAGATTAAAAATGTTTTACTCCATTATCATGAGATTTGTAGTTTAAAATGCAATTAAATGTTTTTGATGGCAGGAGTCGAGGCAAGTTGGTGGCTCCCATGATATCAAAAAAGCCTCTGCTTATGGGTATGTTTATGCATCCCTCCATTGTTCATTGTTCAATGCCAGTATTGGACGGATACGGCCCAGAGGAAATCTGGAAAACCTGAGCTGCCTATTTATCCGACGGTGATGTGTGTGCCGAGGGGAAATCTCTACATAAATCCAACTAAACACAGTGTCCGTAGATACTAAGCATGGCGAGAATTTACAGAATCATGTCGTGGGAATGAAGCATTTTCAGACTATTGGGAGGTAACGTGAGAGCTCGCGCGGAGAGGATCGCGCGGAGAGGATCGCGAGTGGCAGTGGGAGGGGGCAACAGGTCACAAGACTTGTCGACGACGGGAGGAGCATAACCTCCACGTGGCAGGATTCCATTGGCAGGATTCCATTCGTTCCATAAGCGAGAAATCTAACCGACGTGGAGGTTATGGACCTCTATGATGAAACGCCTACGATGTAATTACATCACCTATTGTACATCACCTATCACTATAGGCAATCTTAAACTAGGCCTGTATAATCGTTATTATGGTGAATATAATGGTAGGTATAATCCTCACACATGATCAAGGCTCTATAATCTATAACTATTACAAAATAATTCTTAATGGCACTCATATCTGGACTTGGAAGTGAAGGACCCTCCACTTGAAAGTTCATGTTAGGTGGTTGGGTACATAATTCTTGTCTTTGGATGTTTAAAATATTCTTTTATTTTTTAAGGATCCATTTTCCCTTTTCAACCATGTCCAAGTCTCATGACCAATACATAGTGAGCTCAAAATTTTCTTATAGTTTCAATATCTACTCTCATACTTTAAATATATTACAAAATGTTTTTATGGTGGTTTGATGTCTCCCTCATTTCCCTTGGGTCCCAAAATCTACCTTTTGGGCCTAAGCCCCAAATTTCACTTGGTGCTCAAAACCTCATAACTGTTCCCATAAACACGCTCAAAGGAAAATTATAGCATTGTGAGTTCAAATGTGGTGGTCCAAATTACTATTCTTGGCTTCATATGCCTAAAATATCCCTATAATTCTCGAGGGCCAACTATCCTCCCCCGACCATGTTCACAACCCCATGATCCATGCTCAAAATCATGTGCCACTATGCCCACTTAGAGGCCAAAGATCCCCATAGGAGGTAATGTGTGGTAGTTCAAGTTATTTTTATTGAAATCAATGCATAGAAGCTTCCTTTAGGACCTGGGTGATTCCATGAAGATGGGTAACTCTTTTTGGCCAAATATGACGGTGAAAAATGGAAATTTTACCCATGTATTAAATTGAAGCCCTCGAAATTCATATTTTCCATATGAATTTTGACATGCGGTTGAAAAAAGAAATGTATAGAATTATGTTGGCTTTCCAATGATTTTTTTTCGAAATATACCAATGTCATTTATTGTGTCGAATTTTCATTTAATGAAACGTGTGTACTTAAAAATTTGAAGAGCAATTAACGAGTAGTTTGTGTGTGTGCACAATAATTTAATGTTAAAGTAATAATTTAAAAAAATGAAATATGTGAACATGATCTAGGAAGAATGCACTAGTGCTTACATATTTTTCTTGAAAAATTATATTTATTATTATTTTTCGAAACTGACCAATGAATATTTCAGTCGCATTTTGCACACATGTGTGTGTGTGCACCAAATATTTTTATTGTTTACATAATTTGCAAAACTAAAAATACCCTTTTGGACAGGATGCATTTATCTAGTCCTTGTGTATTTTTTCAAATTTTTTGGATGTGTATTTTGAATGTTGTGGATTTATATGTGAGCTCAATCGAAGTTGTCGGCAGGTTTTTTAGGGCAAGTTTTAGTAAAAATTTAAAAACAAAAGACATACAAAGATAAAAATTTGTAAATTTTATGTATCTGGATAGAGGATTCATTGACGAATCCAATGGTATCAATTCCTCCCATTAATGTGCATTTAATGACATGGTTTAACCCTCTGGAAGGCAGACAAAACTTTCATTCTGCAGTGAAAAGGGCTCTCGGCCTATTTTTTAGGCCCTCGATCGAGGTATTTAAAATACCTCGATCGAGGGTTTAATAAGACCTTGAGTGAGGGTTTTAACTAGACCTCGATCGAGGTATTTTAAAACCCTCGATCGAGGTATTTTAAAACCCTCGATTGAGCAAATTGCTCGATCGAGGGCCTAAAAAAAGGTTGCGGGTTTTTTTTTATTTTTTTTCAAAAGCTAGATCGAGGTCTTGTTTCAACCCTCGATCGAGGTATTGTCAAGCCCTCGATCGAGGTTTTAAACCTCAATCGAGGGCTTGAAAATACCTCGATCAAGGATACGAAAAACAATTTTTTTGGGTTCCGCTTGCCAAAAATAGTGAACTGGCTTCGTGGATTCACCCACCCAAGGACTAGGTTTCTTCCATAGGCCATGTCCAAGGACCTAGGACCAATACATTATACATGCTTAAAGCCTCTTAATGGCATACATACCCACACTTGATGGCTAAGGATCTCCTAGTGTGTTCACATCTAGTGTTTCAACGTGTTATTTCTTACAAAAGATGCATAGAAACTTTCTTTAGGCTCTAAGGCCCAAGTTTCCTACCTCAACCATGTACAAGGCCCCAACACCCATACATACTACTTTAAACATTCTAATGACACCCATATTCTTCCTATAAGGTTGAAGATCCTCTCTTAATGTTATATGTGGTAGCTTGACGTATTATTCATGTCCTAGAAGCTACCTTTAGGAACAAAGGCCTGGGTTTCTAACCCATCCATGTCTAGGGATCCAAACCGATATCTCATTCTAAAACAACTCTAATGGAACCCATACACCTATTTAGGATCCCCTCAAGAGTCCTTATGTGGGGTTTTAGGATTTGAAGACCTAAATCATCCTTTAGGTTCAAGACTACTCCTCACCTAACATTCATCAAGTTGAGGGAAACTCAAGAAGGGATCCAAAGGCTCGAGAGGTAGATAAAAGAAAAATAAAACCAAAAAGTTCACTATTTTTTTCAATAATCCAAAATACATATATGTGAAGAAATTGAATTTTTCTTTACAAACAAAAATTGTGTAATTGTTAACCTAATTTACATGTTGCTTAGCAACCAAATTTGAGCCAATCAAAACTTCAAGATATAAACACTACCACATTCTAAATTTATTAAAACATAAACAAATTTTCTAAAACTTTGATATTTATGTTTACACCATCGTACACCACCTCTATGTCTCTTAAATTAAAACTGAACTTATACATTAAAGTGACTCCTTTTTCATGGTCTAATAAGTAATGATTTGGCATGGATGTGTTAAAAGACATAATAAGTATATGAAATATTTAATATGCGCTTCCTCCTTTTTAATTAACTTAATGTTTGGACTAAAACCATATTCACTATTTACAAAAGTATTTTGAAATGAAGAAGGCCTTTTGGGTTTACTTTTAGATATAATTGGCTATATGCTTTAGATTAGCACAAGCAACTACAAAGAACTTACATCTACACTAACTAAAATTTAATATTATAGAGAGAGGGATTCGTTTGAATGAAGCTAAGATGGTTTATGATTTAATTGAGGAGAAATTTAGGAATTTTGAAGAACAACTATTTCCATATGTCATAATATGTACTATGCTGGCATTCTCTTTTGATATAATTTATTTTATTATTTTTCAAATCTATATATATTCTTTACTTTACTTATTAGATCAAAGGGTGTACAATAACTTCTAAATAAATGTTAATATTAATGCTAAATATTTGAAAAAAAAATATTTATATTAAATTTATATTAATATTTAAAAAAATACTATATATTATAATTATTCATTTAAATATAAATATTTTATTTAATATAGTTAAAATCTAAATTTAACATTTAAATTTAAATGTTATTTATTAAAATAAGTTAAGCTTAACATCGAATAAAACATGACTTGACTCTATTCATGTTTGAAAAAGTGCAAACTAAATTCTATAAAACAATTTTTTTTTAATGAAAAACATTGTACTTTTATTTATCAAAAAGGAAACCAAAATACGTATTTCATAGTGATCCTTATGTAATATTCATAATCTACTATAGGAAACCAAAAATTTACACTTTACTGTGCACTTGTAATGTACAGTCCTTCAAAGGTTTTCCAATACCATGCAAATTAATGTTCTTGAATAAAATTAAATTACATTACATAAATAATTTATAAAATATTTATGATTAATATAAAATAATTATATTAAAAGATGTTGGATCTAGTTTGTAATATAGATGTTATTTTATATACTACATCTTTTTTTATAAGCAAAAGTCTCTAAACAATATAAGAAACTATAATTAGATGATAAACTATAATTAGAGGATAAGGAAAAATTAAGATATTATAAAAGGTGATAGAGAAGATCAAAAATATATTTTTGATCTTCTAAATTAGATTTATCACATGTCTGCACAGAAAGGAGTTCTAAATTAAGTTTATCACATGTATGCACAGAAAGGAGTTGCGCGTCAGTCAAGGACTGCTGCCACAAACCTGCCGAAACAACAATTACAATCTGAAAAAGACGTCGTGGAGTAGCTCTTGAAAACGTGTGTTCTGAATGATTTAAATATGAAGATTGTGAATTCAGCATTGCAAGACTCATCACTGCTGTGAAGCTGAGAGCCTTGTGTATTTATAGATCACTGTCAACTGCACGTGAGAAAGGAGAATTAAAAGCCATATCTGTTCACCCACGTATCAAAAGATTTTTTTAGAGCCAAAGTGGCTATCCTAGGGTCCTAGAGCGACCATCCTGGAGTTTAGTGCTGGATCAGCTTGATGTTTATGAGGATCGTATTTTCATCTAAAGCCACCATTAGGGCAATTCTGGAAATCGTGTGGGTTGATTAGAAAAAGAGAAGATCTAGAGACGCGGCTCTTATTCTCTGAATTCAAGAAGGTCGATTGTAAATTATTGGGTTTCAAATGTCTGGCGATGAATAAAGAGGATGGAAGAATGGGCATATGACTGGATTGGAATCATGGACTATCAAATTAATGAAGGCGATCGGTTGCTAAGTGATATTGCTCATTTCTATTAGTTCAGATCTGTGGAATAATTGATGGACCTGCTGGGTGTTGAGCATCAGGCGTATTTATATGCTGTGCATGAAAGACTCTGCCTGTAGAGATTATTGAGAACATCTGGAAGCTTCTCAGATCTGGTGAGATGGAATCTCTTTTCCAGATGAGAGACAACGAAGGGTGCCTCGCTATTATGTGTATGTTTATGTTGAGGATTTTTTTTGTGTGTTTGTTTGTTTGTCTACTTGTGATTTTTCTATTATATGTTGTAATGTGCTATTTTTCAAGTGTAGTTTGAAAAAATCAAATGATGTAGAACCGTGCAAAGAATCTAGGCCAATTAGTTTTTACGTTGATGTGACCTGTCGTGCTTAGGAAGCATTAGTTACAGGTTATTCGTATATAAGTTCAAGCTGTAAGTTCAAGCTGATGTGACTCGTTATGCTCTAAGAGCATCGGTTACTTGTATTAGGTAAGGTCAAGTTGCTTAATTGACGGTTACTTGTCTTAGGTAAGGTCAAGTTGCTTAATTGACTGTTCAGTATCTATATCACTTTCTTTTATAATTGTGGAAATTTGTTCTTTGAGGGGATTTTTCACATTGAAGTGTATCCATAGAATGATTTAGTGTCGAGATTGTCCTTCGGGAGGTCAAGAAGCCTCAATTGTGGAAGTGCATCAATGATGGTCAGAAGTAGTTTTAAATGAATCAAGTGGGAAGCTTGAAAGTGTGGAGAAGAAAAGAGTGGAAACCAGGTGATTTCAGAGTGGATATGATCATATGAGTACTAGTGAAGACCATATCAAACAAATATGACATGTGACAAAATTGTATGTGTTTTAATGTTTCTTATGTGTAATGTAAACATTAAAGGGTGGTGATGGAGATAATGCTTCCATTAATGAAGTTGGTTTAGAGATTGGTTTGAGATTTGTTGGAGGTTGTTGAGAGATTCTCTCAACCCTCTATCTCTATGTTTGGAATAAGTTGGATTTGAGACCAACTATATAAATATGTTGTAATTGAGTACGAGTATGCAATAGAAATATTATTTTGTGTTTGAAATTTGTGCAATGACATAGGAGCACATAATTCGATGCTAACACTTCATCAAACATACATGTAGAATCATGTTCCTAATAGAAGAATGGGAGCTTGTTCTTTAATACATGTTTTTTTGGGGGGGTGAGGATGGTTCTCCGGGGGATAATTAAATCTTCATCCCAAGATATCTCATCTAAGATGATGATTTAATTTGAGAGGACCGACTTCTCCAAAGATATAATTTCATGGGTGAGTTGTGATTTTGTACGAGGGAGAGGGAGATGTTGTAACTTTATGTAACATTATATAACGTAATGTTACCAAAAAGTAATTAAAAAATCATATCAACTTAAAAATAAAAAAATTAAAACCAACATAAATCTATCTTAAATTCGGATTTATCAAGTATGAGAAGGATCCAATTTCTTTTTTCCTAGGAAATAAAAGTCATAATATTTCATTAAATAAAATATTACAGTCATTAAATGCCTGGTAGCATGTTGAGATTTACTTACAAATATTACTACAAAGTCTTTTACATCAAATGTATCCTCCTCATAGTATCAATTGATTTCACACCCTCCTGGGGTTTTTAAACAAACAAACAAAAATCCTTCATTATAATAGCTCTTTCACCCTTGTCCTTATGTGTTGTAGTGAAGGAAATCCTTTCAAAATTTCCAAGGATATGTTCATTGTTTTGTAATTAGAAGTTTCATAGAATCGTTGGCTGAAGCCCACATTTGACAATTTCATAGCAAAGCTCTAGTTGACCAACCGGTCTCACCAAAACGAGATTCTGATATAACACTATAACTCAATATTTGAATTCATCATCTAACAATGCTTTCTTGCTAGCTATTTCTGTGAAATGCAGAAATTCTTATCATTACAAATATGTTGAGCCTTGGTGTTGTTGTTGAATTGATATCTAAGATTACTTTTACCTAAAGATTCAAACTTCTGCTAGATCCTTCGTATTCCATTCTCTGAGATTTGAGTTGAAAATTTGACAGGTTGAGGGATATAATTTCTCCATTTTCTTGCAGTGTAAATAAAAAATTTAAGACGAAAAAAAACACTTTATTTTAATTAATTTGTGTACATCTACCTTTAATCACATGAAATTTTGACACTCTATCTCTTATTCCATTTCCTTTATTGTGTTTGTGACATCTTGTAACGGATTTGGGCATATTAGTCTGTCGGTGAAGGTTAATTTTTTCCACTGGCCAAAAATTTCATAAGGTTTTCAAAAGTCGAATGCCAAATAGTTGCCTCTTATTTTGGTGCACGGGTTTTGCTCGCCACATGTACCCCGCACCTGTCTCTGCATGTATTGTTTATCACATCAACTACTGGGGTGAAGAATGAGGGCGGGTTCATGTGAATTATACATGTTTCTGTTCGCTCTTGTTTTGGGTTTTGAGCTGGAGCCGAGGGCAGGTTCATGGGAAAGGGAAGGTTCATGCCGTGGTTGCCTTGTGAGAGGGAGGGTTCATGTGAATTAAACCTGTTGGAATTCAGTCACATTTTTGGTTTTGAGCTAGAGCCGAGGGCAAGTTGCCATTGTTTTGCTCTGCCGGTCGGTGCCTGGAGCAGGGGTTTTTCGGTGAGTTGTACTTCTGGAGAAGTTGGGGGACTTATTGAAGTGGGGATGGGCTTTAATACTGGTTTGTGGTTGTTATGTTGTTGGGTTTCTTGTTTAAAGGGGCTTGAGGGCTATTTTCCCACTCTGCTTTGCTAGTTGGGGTCCCTGGTGTTTGGTTTGAACAACCGTCTACGGGGAGGAGTATCTCAAGGAGAGATTTCTTGGTGATCAAAGGGACAATGACATTGTTCCAGCAGTGGTTGTGGCAACGCCATTGCTCAGGTGCATTTTTCTTATGACATTGCTCAGGTACGTTTATGGAGGAACTGGTCGACTATGGATAATTGGGATTGTCTTGTGTGAAGAATACCTATGTTGTCAAGTATATCATTCTTCTACGGAGAATTATTGGGACCTACAAACTCTTCCTATTGTTGCCAAACGAAATCCAGGATTGTTTCCTAGGTTCTGCCTTGTTTCTTTTCCAAGTTCTACGGTTATTTTAGTGTTTAGAAAATCCATGTTGAAATGCATCAAATATGCCATTATTTTAGATTTGGGGGTTCATAATTAGCATCTTGAATTTTGGTTTCTATTTTTTATTGATCTACATATTTCAGAACAAGGTTTCTTGTTTTGTTTCCATTCAAAAGAAATCTTTTGCCCGGGTTTCGTTTCCTTTCAAAAGAAATATTTTTCTAAGTAGGGTTTTAGAATCTTTGCATAGAGGCTCCTGCTATGCTAATAGCAGTAGATTGTTGTGGTTGTCGTAGGATTTAATGCCCGACGAATTGATTTATCTTTTGAAATTGGATTTGGATTTTGCATTAGACTTTATAGCGATGGTTTCTTATACCGAAGGGCATCATACTTCACAAAATTACGAGGTTCACAAAAAAGCATATTCATTCTACACACCCATACTGGTTTCAGATGGAAGGGTGCTTTAGTAATAGATATTCATTTGCTTGTGTTGACCAATATATGTTTCCTAATGGATTGGGTAGATAATTTTCACCACAACGGTTTTTTTTCTCCTAGAAATGTTGGGCCTTCCATTCCATGTTATTTTTTCCATTCCCTGTACTTGTTTCCACAAGATTGATCCATATTACTAGTCTTAAACTGTAGTGGTGCACACAGAGTAGCTTCTATTTTGCAACTGCTTTGTTTATGTGTTGTGAATGTTTATGGTGGGGCTCTTAAGCATACTATTGCTTAGAATATTTTAAAGGCTTGATAGCCTCATTTTCCAGATTGTTAAATCACTACGTGACTGTTTGACATTTGGAAGAGCTTGTTCCATATTACTAGTCTTAAACTGTAGTGGTGCACACAAAGTAGCTTCTATTTTACAAAAGCGATTTCATTCCAAATTGACAAGAGTTTCCTCTAGATCCAGATCCAACTCTGTTGGGTGGTCAATTTAATTATATGTCTTATGTCCTAACCACATTCACTCTCAATTCCAACTTTTACTACTTGATGGATCCAAAGGTTGTTCCTTTTTTTTACAAAAGCAATTTCATTCCAAATGGACAACAATTTCCTCCAAATCCAGATCCAACTCTGCTGGGTGGTCCATTTAATTATGGGTTTTATGTACTAACTATATTCACTCTCAATTCCAACTTTACTACTTGATGGATCCAACAGTTATAATGATTATTTGACCCAATCTTCACTACCAACGATTCCAGCTTGGCATTTCAATTCATCATTGATTTGCAGTTTCAATAGCAGACTCTTGAACACTTGATTTCTCTAAGGCGATTTTCCCTAATCAATTTCCAGAGCATGAGTTCCCTAATTACCTATAAGGTGGGCACTATTAAACATTTTTTGATGCTAAACAACAGTTCATATTCTCTTAAAATATTTTCAACGCCCATTATAAACTGGAATGCATAATATCAAAGGATTCAACCATGATTTACCTCTACATAAATTTCCCACATGATGTTGATCAATTGGCTTGAATCCCTTCAGAATGGTTCGCTGGATTGCTTTGTCACAAGTTAGGTGATTACACATTTCCTCATGGTAAATTTCCTTCAACGCAGATTTGAATTTCAGATGACCATGCCAACACCAAATCAAACCACAATCTGTAATTGTTCACCAACGCATTCTTAACAACTTGTAATTTTTATCATGTCTCCCATAAATCGACTCCTCAGATCGGTTTCCCTTATTCCAATAAAAAAAAAACAACTCTCTCTCTCAGGGGTGACCACGATTATCCAATAGAATCATATCTCTATGGAGTACTTCATACAATCAATCAGGCCTTGATCTTATCTCCTTTCAATTGGAAATGTCTTCCTTCAAACATCTCCTTCCCAAATCAAGTTCGGATTCGATTTTTTTTTAACACAAGTTCAAATTAACCCTCCTACAGGAACTTGAATATTTTTGCAATTACCAACTATTGTAATTTTGTACAATTTCCAACCATATGCTTAGACAAATTACCATTTACATCATGACAAGCCATTCAACACAATCGACAGATATATAGAAACACATACAAATGCTTATCCATTAATCCAAATCAAAATATAGAGTATTCGTTCTGTTGCACAATATGGGTGCACAACCCCGCACTTACCCTCTTCTCCTATCCTACTACTTTCCCTGACGTCCTTTTTCTGGACCGTAGGATTACATAAAAGATGATCAATACAACCCTAACAACCTCCTACATATCTACAACTAACTCCTACCATTTCTGTAACCAATTCCTGAAATAGGACAATCCTATTTGATGACTCAATCATTTGGTATTGACTCAACACTTATCTCATAATTCGATTAGATCCTTCTTATAATTTACTAGATCTATGCTTACTAACTATGAGGATTTCATTTTATTAAGCATATTACTGCTTAGATTTTGTGGGCAATTTACAGATTGTTATCAGTTGCCTAATTACCGGTGTAGATGCATTTTCTCTTTTACTGTTAACTTTTCGAATAACCCTTGATTGATCCATCTTGTGGAGCAAGGCTTTTCATACATAGAGAGAGTGCCGCTGCCATTTATCTTAGCAAAATCTCTCATTTCAATACATTAAAAATCCGTATACTATACAACGGACATCTAAATATAGAAAATAATGAGAGATGTATCTAACTGCAGATATCTAAATATAAAAGTTAATGAACGATACTAAAAAGGTATTCATGGTTTGTATGGAATAATCCCATATATTTTGGCTACAAACCGACCAATTTATTTTGGGTGTTCTAATATTGTTGAATACATGCCATATGCTAACCATGGAATTCAAGGAGACTTTGTGCTATAAAAGCATGGTTCTTAGCTAAATGAGTTAGCTAAAGCGGCTGGTGCTGTGTAAAGCAAAATCTTAAGAATTTTGTTTGGTATAAAAATCTTATAAATCACTCCAAATCTCAGTTCACTTCATAATAGGACAGTTCACTTCATTATGGTTGCCTATATAAAGTTATATAAAGTCTAGTTTGGGAATATATTTTTTAATAATAATATTTTATTATTAGAAAAAATTAAAAAAAAAGTTTTAATAAAAATAATTAAGAATATTTAATTATGGAAAAATAGTTATTCTATTTAAGATAGTAAAATGTTTTACCAATAAATAAAATTATTTAATAATATATGATTAATTTAGTAATATGGTATCCTAGGTATTTCATAATTATCAAAGAAACAAACTATCAAAGAGACATAAAGACAAACTACTTTCCTTATCATGTATAACAAATTGTGTATATTGAAATGATCTAGCGAGTTATGTAATCCATGAAAAGTTAAAGTCACATGAAGTTTGAGTTATCAAGTTATCTAAATCGAGTCTCCCATGCAAAATCAAATCAAACTATTTTCTGAGTTGAGAACTCAAGCACGTCCAATCCAAGTCATGAACTCAAGTGTCTAGACCGAGTTGAGAACTCAAGTGTACAATAGAGTATTCATTTGTTTGTAGGTATTACAGTTATAGGACTAGCACTATCTCCTTTGTGTTCAAAAAAGTAGTGGAAGTCACAAGAAGAGGATTGAAATATTCTTCCTTTCCAACACCCTAGGATGAGATGACATTACATGTAATAAGATGCATTACCTATGACGCCAGACACAACATAGTGCTTGATTATCACTCTAAATTTCTTTCCCATCTAAGTCATCAGATAAACATAATTATCCCTTACAACTCTGATCAAAATAGATGATGGTTGGTCAAGTGTAGAATGGAGAAACTAGTGTCTTACCTAGCCATGAATTCATAATAATTTTGGTAAACACCCTACAACAGAGATGCCTAAGGATGTCTTGGGAATAGTTTGATAGTTTTTCTACATCAAATAATATAAAGAGAATAAGTTTACTAATTACACAATGAGGAGGTTGCAAATTCCCCCAAGGAAGGAGAATTCAATGAGGTGGAGGCAAGTAGTCAAGCTCAAAGGCACGATATTAAAGAAACATTATGATAAACCTAGAATGAAGAGGAGAGCATGAACAAAATGTCATGAACTATTCAATATGACTCTCTCCCCTGATTGCTTCTTAAGATTTTATTCAAATTGAAGAGTCTCAAGAGAGAACCTCATCCATGTCATCCTTGTGTGAAATCAAAATATATTCGTGGAAATAATTATTGGTTTACATTGCATACTTCATCTTGTCTAGTGAATATGAGTTTTTTTAGATGTGAACTTGGGAATTCTTATTGTCAAATTCATTGTTGTCTATGCATGGATATTGTTGTAGGCATATGATAAAACACAAAGGCATGGGAGAATCTCAAATCTTGTGAATGAAAATAGTTATTTACAATTCACCATACCTATAGAAATGATCTCTACTTGCAATGGAAATTGGTAGCTTGAATGTATCCACTAGATTTCAAGACCACTGAAGATGTTTGTTAGTTCCAAGAGTGATTTTGTGTCCAAAATATCAATGAATGTGAGCCAATAAGAAAACTGGAAGAGATTGAACCCGCGAAAGAGTGAAAATCCCGTGTTTTTTGGTAGCATTCCCGAGAACAGAAAACTCTGTCTTTTTTAACTAGCAGCAGACGCACGCTCGCGTGTTTACATGTGCACATGCGTGTTTGTAGCACATACACACCATCAGCGTGTACGCGCTAAAACATGCGCATGCAGCCATGCATAACGTTTACACCATTAATTCACCAATGTTTATGCCATTTCATGCCAAACGTTCAATACTTCACAAATATTGCATCCTTGACATTTGATGTGTTATGATTCATGAGGTTATAATGACCCATGTTTTAGTGTACGTTTGTGTGTATTAGTATTGGTTACTTAAACCCTGATAGTCCTGGTTATTATGTATAACTATGTTAAACATTGAGACCTATATGGTTGCTTAGGATATTCATTAATGATTATCATTGATAATTGATTATAATGTTTATAGATCTTAACTATGATATTTATTGATTGTGTTTATTATGGTGTTGGTATTCCTTAATTATGATGATGTTCCTTCATACTTGACAATGGTTTGTGATTTGTAATGTGGTACATAAGACTTATACTAGATGATGTTGCATATGTATTATTGTAAAAGGCTAATAAATTGCATACATTGGACTATACTTCAAAAGAGTATAAATGAATGGCTAAAGAGAGGGGGGTTAAGGCTTCTAGGGATTTAAGGGTTTAGGACATAAGGCGTAAGGTATTAGGTATTTGGACTTTAAGGATTGTGGGTTAGGTTGTTTAGGACTTAGTGTTGTGTGATTATAGGTTGAATGGTTCAATGGTTTAGGGGTTAAGGGATGTAGTGTTTTAGGGAGAGAGAGAGAGAGAGAGAGAGAGAGAGAGATGGGATATGGGATATGGGAGAGATAGAGAGAAAGAGATCATGGGGTTAAGGGGGGAGCAATAGCATCCCACGTCATACCTGCAAGGGTCGTGCCCAATGCAATGCCACACGGGATTTGAAATGTAAACATACTTAGAGGGTGAAAGAAGAGGATTGGGACCTAAATGAACATTTCATAACTCAGGAGCTAGGATATGGGTATGAAATGATTTGGGCCTTGGGCTCTAAATCATTTGGATATGAGTTTTTTTCACACCAAATACATCCCATAGGGCCTCAAACATGGCCGAGTAAGGAAATAATACAAAAAAAAACCCTCTCGTAAGTCCAACTTTAAAAAAAAAATTGTAAGGCCCCCCTAGATTTTCCCTAGGGGGTGTTGTGGTCACAACAGTGGGATACATGAGCCATGAGTAGGTTTTGTTTAAATTGAAACAAGGGCTTTAATCCCTAAATGACCCTCTTAACCTTAAGTTCCATGAACAAAAACTAAAATCCACAATGTAAGCCATCTATAAGGTGTCTTTGGAATCAAAGTTCAATGCGAGTGTCATTACAATGTCTTGGGAATCATGTACGAGTATTAAATAAGAGCCTTTGTCAATAATATTTTCTTCTTGGGCATATGAACACCATTAGTTGTCCAATATAGATTAACCATAACATGCTTTATGCAATGTGGATGGTTCTTGGGCCCTTAATCCTAGTCTTGGTAGAAAAACAATAACCTCAATCCATTGGCCATGGTTTATGGAGCGAAATAACAATCTTAGACCTGAAACATATTTTGTCAAGATCAAATGCAATGAATGCATCCTCAGACTACCATGCAAGACGATGGATATGCTGCAAGGCCTTGAACAACGTCAAAGAATGAAAACAGGTACCTTGAGATCCTATTGAAGCATAATGAGCTCAATTGAATTCCACTTGAGCCTTAATTGAAACTTCTTGACCTCAAGCATCGTCAATAACACAAAGAATCCATGACACTAGCCTTCTACAAGGAGTCTTTTGCATATGAATTGAATATGGCTGTCATTATGATGTTTTGGGCATCAAGGATTTATCTTGGCTCCTTAACCATGGATAGTGAAGGGAAACAAGAGCCTCCAACACTAACTCTTTCTTCTTAGGCACAAACACCATGAAAGAGTCCTTGGACCATCACATATGAAATCTATAGGGTATTAGTCAACTTCAACTGTGTTATCTGTGCCATGACTAGGTTAGTTCTGAACAAAAAATGGGTGTCAAGGTCTGACCAAGGTATAGGGATAGCAAGAAGCTCCTCATGCCTTAAATGAAGTTTCTCAGGCTCAAGCACCATGAACAACACCTACAACTCAAGAAGATTCTTACGATACAATGTTGATTGCTTCTTCAAACCACAGCACATAACCCTTGTGGGGTAACTCTAGAAAATGCAGAGGGATACATATACCATGATTAGGCTACATCGCATTCCTTAAACAAGATTATGTCTTCGACCCATGCCAAGAATGTTTGTCGAGGCCATGGATAGCATTGTTGAGTATGTTAGTGGGATACATTCAACACGAGTAGGTTTCATGAATTGGGAATGGGTCTATAGGCCTAAACATGCCTAGGTGGAACAAACGACTTCAACCATAAAGTAACCTTTTCAAGTTCAACTGCCATGGTTTGGGGAGGAAAACACTTCATCCTCGAGGCTTAAACATAGTCTCTTAGGTTCAATAGCCATCAACAACATGTGCAAATAATGGCATGGACCCTCTCTAAGGGGTCTTTACAATCAAAGTTTGATATGGATTCCATTAGAAGGTTTTTCTTAAAAAGGATGAGTCGTGGGTCCTTGAACATGGTCAAGGAACGAAACTTTAAGTGCCTCGAGATAATGTTGAAACTTCTTGGACTTCCTTTCTTTAATTACATGGACCAACACAAGAGTCTTTTGTAAGGGTTCTTTGTAGGCATCCAAGTGGGATATAATGACCATGCGTAAGTATTGTGCACTAGAAATGGGTGTTGACACCGAAACATGTTGAAGGGTGAAACATAGGGTTTAAACATTAATTGAACCTTTCTGAGTTCATGAAGCATAAAACCACCTAGAAACCACATGAGCCCTCATTATGGAGTATTTGGCTTGGTATTTAGGTATCAGTGCCCTTAAGATGGTTTGTGCACCGTCGATGGGTCTTCATGCCTTGACCATGGTTATGGTAATGAAACAAGAGCCTATATACCTTTAGCATGGTTGGGGGAGGAAAACAACAACCTTGGGGTGTAAGCATAGATTCTCAAGTTTAAGCACCATGAGCAAATCCTTAGACGACCACATGGGACCATGGATAGATCAAATGGTATGCCCCTTGTATGATTTCTTTATAGGCCTTTAAATGGGATATGGGTGTCATGAGTCGGGATCTTTGCACTACAGATAGATGAGGTTTACCAAATAATGATAGAGTGAGATGGGTGAAGAGAGTTAGAGCAAGAGGGGGAGGAACTTTAAGGGGATAGAGAGAGAGAGAGAGAGAGAGAGAGAGAGAGGAGGTGGAGGAGAGTTAAGGAGAGAGATGAGAGAGATAGGGTGACATGTTCTCTGGGTGTGTGTGTGTGAGAGAGAGAGATAGAGAGAGAGAGAGAGAGAGAGAGAGAGAGAGAGAGAGATGATTAAGGAGAGAGATAAGGGGGGTAACGTAGCAAATAAGCTGCTACAAAGATGGACAACAAAACTACCATTGAACAAACTTCCAATTCAATCTATACAAGCATAGAGACGCACAATAAATACAAACATTGTGCAACTAACGGGAATAAGGAACATTCGAGGAAATTTGAGGTCTAAGATGGGCCTTATAAGAAAATGAGCCATCATATAAAAAAAAGAGCCAACCATAATTTCTTGATGAGTTGGAATTCCAAAACCAATAGAATTTCAATAAAATGAGTCAACCACAATGGTTGACTTTAGATATTTGTCATAAAAGAAACTACTTGTTTGTTCGTATTTTCAACATATCTCCCTGTGTTTTTACTCAAATTTAGAGCAGGAGCACTTGTTGGATGTGGAATTAAATTACACATCCAAAGAGTATCCACACTGCATACTTTTGACGAACCCAGCTAACCCAAAAACAAGAAATACCTTAAAAAACATGATGATGATGTCATCATCATGTTTTTTCAGGCATTTCTTGTTTTGGGGCAGCGAGGTCTATCAAAAGTGTGCAGTGTGGATACTCATTGGAAGTGGAATTTAATTCCGCATACAACGAGTTCTCCCACTCGAAATTTGAGTAAAAACATAGGGAGATATGTTGGAAATACGAACAAAAAAAGTAGTTTTTTTTTGTCTTCCTCCAAACTTAATAAATATTATTTTATTATTTTAACTATTATTTCATTATTTCAACTATTATTTCATTGTTTTCCTTAGGAGGCCCATTTTAGACCTCAAATTTCCTCTAATGATGTATGAAAGTTTTTATTCATTACTCATGTCGCTCCAAATTACATTAATAAGGCCATGCACTACTACTTCAAGCCCAACCTATACATTGGCATAATGGAGAACCAAACATCATTGTTATGGCTCTACTTCTCATCTTTATGCAGCTTCTCCTTTACTCCCTTCTATGGTTGTTTCCTCCTATCCTTCCTCACATACAACTTTTACATATTTCACATGGTTGGAGGAATGCCAACAGATAGCAAGACCGTTCAACTTCCAGCGTTATAGGTTTACATTCTTACCAAGGAACCCTTTCATCTTCTATTTGAGTATTTAACCACTTGTAGATACTTAGGAGTCGTATCACTGTTAACCCTTGCTGGGGTAGGTAAAGCATCCCACCTGCTTATATGTTACGCCAATCAATGCCCAAAGTCGCATCATTGTTCATCCTTCATACAGTAGGTGTACCATCCCACCTGTTAATCCAATGAGTGGCATCGGGGGCATCCCAGTCCAACGAAGCCTCTTCCATCTTCGTAACATTGTCCTAAGCTTGAGCTTGGTCTCATCAATTCCTTCGCTTCCAAGCAAGCTGTGCCTCTGAGGTCTGAGTGACCCCATCTTTATCCTTCACCTTATATTGATCTTCTTCCTAGTGCTTCTTCGCAACTAGCCTTAGGGTTTATTCCTTTTTCCTATTGAGGGCATTTGCTGCATGATATCAACATACGTCTAGATAGCGGCATCGAGGGTCTTTTCACCTATGGAGAAGGCATCTTTATGTCAGTTAAATTAGCTCTATTAAGCCTCCTTTTCCTGTATTTGTCTCCTTTATCAATAATCCCCTAAGGTTTCTCAAAGGCCAAGTCATCCTCCTCCTCCCTAAGCTTCTTAGTAAATCCTTGATGATTGGTTTTGTGAAATCTCCATAACAAAAAAAAAATTTTGTTCTCATCTTTTCTTTGTAACCTTCAGTTCAATTTTACAGCACCTAAGAAGAAGACAGCTTTTACACTTAACTGTTTTTTTTAATTTTGTTAATGCTATCGTGTCATTGAGCTTACCGGTGTCTTTCCCTTGTTCTTCCACTAACTAGAAGGTTATTATAATGACGTACCACTTACTTAGCTACGGCTAATACTCCCTTCTCTTTGACATGCAGACTTCTATGTTTCTGGGGTTTTCCATGATGTCGGAACGTCTCCAAGATATCGCAACAAGGTATAGATATATGTTAACCACCTACGATTAATGTTTTATACCTATAGCTTAATGTCGCATTTTCATATAGCATCCATTCAACAAGTTCTTAAAAGAAATAATAATGTGCTCGTGTAATTGTAACACCAATAAGTCATTAGACTATGAAAGTGTAAGTTTTAAAATACCCATGTTATAAGTCTCCAAGGTTCGTTGAAAGCTATGGTTATTACAACTCTGAAATAATAAAAGTTTGACTGTTCCACCATGTCTTGACAATTTGGTGATTTTCAGACATCTATGCAAAAATGTAATCCCTCCAATTACCCTAACATTTATTACAGGGTATGTTACATATACCAACGAGTTTAGCGTTGTAATTAAACCAACTTGCACCATCAAAGCAATTACAATTGGGAGACGCCACTTGTATTCGACAGGGCACCCGTACTGGGCAATCATCATTTTCAGAAAAGCCATGTGACTACATGTACCATGTTGAAAGTTGTGGTGCCACCTACACCGGAAGGACAGAGTTAGCTGGTCTCGGTGTTTGGGTTAAGTCATTTTTCAGCTGTCATTTGAAACCCTCGGGAACCACTCATTATTGCAATTGAATTTTGGGGGTTCGCTGTGGTGTCCATCCCAAACCCTGGCGAATTCGAAATAGACCAGGATCCTTCATTATTTCTGTAATTTCTATTGTGATCAGCAGGAATGGCTATCTTTGGTTGAGATTATTCCAGAGGGAGTTCTCCCTACCTTGAGGACGCAACCAAAATGTCCATGAAGTGTCTCAGAGGTAATCTACAAAATAGTAATTCGACACTGACTGCTAGTTGAATGTTTACAGTGTAAATCTATCGTCAAAATACTAATGTGCTGTTTAATAATAATGGCAGGTGTTCTAAGCTCGAATCCAAGCCGATGACAGCAGGGTCTCCTTTATCGGTAAGTGGTACTGCTACTCTGCCTTCATGAGAAGACAGGAAACTAGGGAAGCTCCTTCGAAAGCAACAGACATTTTTTAGAAGTCATGGTGCGTTCAGTAAATTTTTTTTTGGAAACCTCAGAGATCTCGTGATGGCCTAGTCCTTCCAGCCACGAACCCTAATGTAATAATATTTCTTTGTTATAGTGTTTCTGAGTATTAGTCTGCGAAATGTATTATCTAGGTTTAAACACAGGGTATCCTGTTGCTACTTCTGAAGGGTTCTTTACCTTATTTGGGGCTCGAAATCTGTAGGAATACGGTCATATTTTTAATGCTATGATTGGAATGAAAGGGTTTACGAAACGCTGAAAACGATTTGTGTTTTATTGAAATATTAACAATTCTGTCTAGCTACCCTTGTATTGTCTGCGTGGTAGATAAGTGCCATTCATCAGTCGTGGGTAGAGGAATTTTTAAAAAAGATTCGTCCTAGCCTGGAAGCTAGTTTATTTTTCCTTTATTCTGAAAGGCACTTGTCTGTAAATTTACTCCATCGAACAGATATTCGCAATGTTAAGCTATGGTATGACGGGAGTTTTAAAATACATTATATTATTTGTTTCGCATGCATACTGTCAAGGTTTATTTTCTTTGAAAAACGTAAAGGCATTTGCCAGGGAGATTTGTGAACAGATCTTCGAAATGAGGGCCATAAGGACTCATAGGAGCTCTGTTATGTAAACAATATAACTTTGTTTTTCAAAAAGACCATTCTGTTGATAGATCGAAACTTAGGAACCTCACTGTCGGCGTAACAAATATTATATTAGAACTTGACCTTCGTGAACGAGAGTTAAGAGTTGAAAAGGAAATCTATTCCCTAAGGTTAGAATTTATCTGGTGAAGGAGCAACGAAACTGTTTGGCAATCGATCTGAGAGGATTATCTTTACCAAACTTCTATAATCAAAATCTATCTGTCATTTGGATAATACATCGTATCGGTATTATCCATTCGAATCCCTTCTATGATGAAAACGAATATAAATAAGATATGAAATCTTGAAACTTACTATACCGAGGGTTCTATGCTATAAAAAAAAAAGATCCATGTGTTTTTCTTTATTTTCGTAGGGTACAGAGAAGGTCAAATGATATGATTAAATCCAAAGAATGAAAAAGAACAAACATACGCTTCTCACTGAGTTTATTTTTTGATTTTTTTTTTTTAATTAAATGTAACAAGAGGTCGAAAATAAAGAAAAATAACATCTACAGAAGCCTGCAAATTTTTACTGAGGCAAAAAAAATAATTGAAATCAAGATGAAACAATTCCGCTGAGGGTACACCATTCATTCCATTGGATTTCTGGTCTATTATTGCTAAATATTTATATTTCAGATTAAACATTGTTTCGATAGCAGAAAAACTACTTGGATGCCCTATAATTTTATTTTAACCAGAAAGCAGATAAATAACAGGAATTAGTTCAAGTCTGAGATAACGAAACCTGGAACTTGAAACCAAATGCAGTAGGAACCGCCACGTTCCTCCCAACCGTAGATTAGGTACAAACACCAAGTCTGTCCGCAATCACCCCCGAGCCAGACACATGCATGGAGAAATGTGGACAGCTAGCCTCAAACTCAGTATTATTTTCCTGAATCCCTTGCCTAACACAAAGTGCTCACACAGCAAGTGAAAATTCCTTCCAGCATACTCAGCAGCGTCCCGCCTCCTCACATATGCCATTCTTTTATAATTTTGCCTAGGTCTTTCCATTGGCAGCCAATTCCTCATGGAATTTTCGCAGCTAACCAAATCCCTGATTTTCAGGGTGTGTCTAGTGTCTTAAATACACTCCTGACACTTGTTCTGATGTCCCAGAGGCTAACTCTAACTTGTCCCCCACTTCTCCATGCATGATCTCCTCATTTAACTTGGCTGTTCCTACTCATTCTTTTATTAATAGAATAAAATTGTTTGTTTACATCAGTCCTCCTGGACTTAAGTCAGCCGATTTCTCATCTGGCTTCCTTATTGCATAATCTCAAAATAAAAAAAAAAAATTTTAAAAATAAATCAGACATAATGTTTTCATCATTGGAGAGGGATGTCACATCCTTGCCCCCTTATTGTGAACACTGTCCTCAGTGTTCTAGTCTTCCTCCATCGGTTCTGGGAATAGATTCGGATACCTTTCTAGTATTTCGCTTTCCAATTCCCAGGTTGCCTCCTCAGGACTAAAGTGCTTCCATTGTACCTTTACCTGAGCGATGGCTCGGTTCCGAAGTACTGTTTCTTTCCTGTCCAGAATGCGTAAAGGTTCCACTTGAAATTCGCCTTCTGGAGCCTCCTGTATCAAATTCCAATCAATAATATGAGTGGGGTCATGAATATATTTTTTCAGTAATGAGATGTGAAAAACATTATGAATTTTTAAATGTGCGGGTAATGCCAGTTTATAGGCTACGGGTCCAATCCTCTCAAGTACTTGGAAAGGCCTGCAGAACCGTGGTGCCAGTTTACTGCAACTTCCCTTCTTTGCTTTAACCCGCAAGTAGACATGGTCTCCAACTGAGAACTCCTTATCTCGCCTTTTCAGGTCAGCATAGCTCTTTTGGCGGTCTTGGGCCACCTTTAAATTCTTCTGTACCCTTTGGACTGTTTGTTCCATGTCTTTCAGCAAATCCGGTCCTACCAATAAGCGATCGACCGGGCTGTCCCAGCTAATTGGGGTAGTGCACTTTCTCCCATAAAGAATTTCAAATGGACTCATTCTTGATGATGCTTGGTATCCGTTGTTGTAAGCGAATTCTACCAGATGTAAGTAGTCTTCCCATTTGCTGGGTCTCTCCATGACGTACATTCTCAGCATGTCTTCAATGATCTGATTTGTACGTTCAGTCTGTCCATCGGTTTCAGGGTGATAACTCGTGCTGAAATTAATTCTTGTTTCCAAACCTGCAAACAAAGATTTCCAGAATTTGGAGGTAAATTTTACATCCCTGTCTGAAATTACCATCTTTGGTACTCCATGTAATCTGAATATTTCTTTTAGAAATATTCCTGCAATATCTGCTGCCTTGTAGGTGGTTTTTACCGGAATAAAATGCGCTGATTTGCTAAATTTGTCAACCACCACCATTATGGAATCATGTTGTCGCTGGGTTCTTGGCAAACCTGTGATAAAATCTAGTGAAATCACTTCCCATTTCCATTCAGGAATTGGTAATGGTTGTAATAACCCAGCAGGATGTCTATGATCTGCCTTCACCTGTTGGCATTCCAAGCATTTAGATAAATAATCAGCTAGTTCAGTTTTTAAATTAGGCCAAAAGAACTGTTTTCTGAGGGCTGTTATCATTTTTTTATACCCAGGGTGACCTACAAAAGGGGGTTTGTGCATCTCATTTAGAATAAACAATTTAAATTCTGCAACATTAGGCATGTACAGCCTATCTTTGAACCAAATCAGACCCTTTTGATCCATTTTGAAATCTGTCCCGTTCATGTTTATCTCGTTTTGCTGAATTTTACTTTGCAGATTGATGTATTCTGCGTCCTGTTTGCTTGCCCTTATTAATTTGTCCATGAGATTACTTTCTGGTTGACTCATTATTATCTCGTACACCTCGTGGGTCCTTCGACTAAGTGCATCTGCCACCGTATTTTCCTTACCCTTTATGTGTTTTACGTCAAAGTCAAATTCGCTTAAGAAGGCCATGCACCTTGCCTATCTGGCATTGAGTCCTGGTTGGTTAAATAGGTTCTTGACGCAAGTGTTATCGGTTAGTAACAAGAATTTCTTTCCCAGCAGGTAGTGACGCCACATTTTCAGTGCGTGTACAACTGCTGTTAATTCCAAGTCATGAACCACATAGTTGCGTTCATGGTCTTTTAATTTTCGTGATTCATAGCACACTACGTGTCCGTCCTGGGACAGTACTCCTCCTACTCCCTCTTTGCTCGCATCCGTACAGACCGTGTACTCTTTACATGGGTCTGCCACTTTTAGAATAGGTGCCTTGGTCAGCAATTCCTTTAGTCGTTCAAAACTTTCTTGACACTTGCAGGACCACACAAACTGTATCCCCTTTTTCTGTAGTGAGGTAATAGGATAGGCGATCTTCGAGAATCCCTCGATGAACCTCCGATAGTAACCTGTGAGTCCCATGAAAGATCTAATATCAGCTACATCTCTCGGTACTGGCCAATCCGCTATGGCTTTAGTTTTCTGTGGGTCGACTGAAATTCCTTCAGCAGAAATAATATGGCCTAGGTACTGGATTTCCTTTTTAAAGAACTCACATTTCTCCAACTTTGCATACAACTGGTGGTCCCTCAAGGTTTGCAATACAATTCTTATGTGTTGTTCATGTTCTTCCTCCGTTTTAGAGTATATTAGGATATCATCAATAAAAATCAGCACAAACTGATCTAGATATTTGTTGAAAATACCATTCATTAAACACATGAATGTGGCAGGGGCGTTGGTTAACCCAAAAGGAATTACTACAAATTCATAGTGTCCGTATCGGGTACGGAAGGCGGTTTTACTTATGTCTTCATTTTTAATACGAATCTAATGGTACCCAGATCGAAGATCCAGTTTGGAAAAAATCCTAGCTCCTCCTACTTGGTCGAACAAATCATTAATTCGTGGTAAAGGGTATTTATTCTTAACAGTTACCTTATTCAGTTGCCTATAGTCAATACATAGCCTTAGAGTCCCGTCTTTTTTCTTGACAAACAGAACCGGTGCACCCCAAGGCGAGACACTAGGTCTTATATACCCTTTGTCTAGTAATTCTTGAATCTGAATCTTTAATTCCGTCAATTCTGGGATACTCATTCTATAAGGTACCTTTGACACTGGTGCTGATCCTGGTAAGAGTTCAATGGAGAAATCTATTTCTCGTTGAGGTGGTAACCCCGGTATTTCCTCTGGAAACACGTCTAGGAACTCACCTAAGACAGGATGCTCTGCTATGGAAGTCTGACTTTCATTGAGAAGTAAATCAGATACTCTTACAGCGTAAATCTTGCATCCTTTCCTCATGCACTTCTTTAACTGCATAGCTGAAATCTGCCTAACAGAAACAGGTTTCTGTTTTCCAATCACTGTTCTTAGAGTTTGGTCTTCCGCAATGTAGGTAAATTTTTTGGTAAAGCAGTTCAGTACTACTCGATATTTTTCAAGCCAGTCCATACCTATTATCATGTCGTAAGATCCTAAGGGCAAAACATTTAAATTAACCTTCGTTTTGTGGTCCTGTATTTGAAGTTCACAGTCAGATATATATTCAGTTACCTTCCTCTTCGCTCCAGTGGCTAACTGAACTAACCAGGGCTTTGGGTGTTTTACCTTGGTGAGTTGACAATGCTCCATCATCTTGGGAGTGATGTAGCTTAAAGTTGCCCCCGGGTCAATTAAAATAGTACAAGTATGGTCAGAGATTGTACCTTCAATTTCCACAATTGCAGATTGGTGATCTGCCTGTCGGTCCTCCAAGGCTGCATTGATTCGGTGATAACTTTTCCCAATGTCTCCCACCGTGGATGCTTCTTGCACATTATGCAGTACCCTGTTCGTCTCATTATATCGGGGACAATTCCTGCGTAGATGAGCTTCACCACATTCCCAGCATTTCAGGGGTTCCTTAGGAGTACCGATACCTCCTTTTATTCCTGTGTTAGGAGCCTTGAAAGTTTTCTGCAGTAACTGTTCATTTCTGGGAAATGAATTTCCCTGGAAATTTTTGGGCATGTTCCTGAAGGGCGGGGGTTTGTAACCTTTCTTCCGCTGGTTAAACTTTTCCTGTTTCTTGTCCTTCCATGCTTGAGTAGTATCATTTCTTTGTTTGTATTGCTCATAACACAATCTGGCCTTTCTTAGTGCTTCTTCTAAAGTTCTGGGATTGTCGAACTCAATTCGATCTTTATATGACTGTGGCAGGCAGCTTAAGAACCACTGTACTTTCAGTTTTTCTTCCTTGATGTATGGTACAAACCGTAATAAGTCTAGGAATTTATTGATGAGATCTTCCATCGTCATTTGGCCCAGCTTTAATTCGTAAAATTCCTTGGTTTTTCTTTCATAGTAACATTCTGATAGGTACTGTTTCTTGAAATATTTCTTAAATTCCGACCATTCGAGGTTCTTTTCTTTCAGTCCCTAGGAAATCTTCAGGTCTTGCCACCATATGCTGGCTTTCCCCTTTAGGTTGTACACCGCCATTCTGACTTTCATATTACTGGAATAGTTGTAGATCTGAAAGTATTTCTTTATGTCTAGCAGCCAGGCTTCTGCTTCTTCGCCAGTCTTTGATTCTCCATCGAAGCTTGTAGGTTTTATTTTTTTGAATTCACCCTCCAGATGGTCAACCTTCCTTTTACCCATAGTCTTATCTTGATGTTCAGATTTCTGGGTCTCATTGGAGGAATCTCCCTTCTTCTCAGCATTCTCATCAGTCTCCTCTTTCCTCTTAGTATCTTCTTTCTGTTTTTCGCCGTTGTTCCTTTCATGAAGGCTTTGCAGCAAAATCTCATTAATTTCCTGTTGTTTTTCCTGGGCCTTCTTTAGTTGCTCATTGTCTGCTTTGAAGCTCTGTATCTCTACGATCAGGCTTCTCATGGTTTCTAGTACCTGACTTGCTTCCGAATGTTCTGCTGTTCTTGCCTGTTCGTTTCCTTCAGGTTCCTCTCCGTATTCCTCGTGCGAAGTCATCTGAAAATTCAAAACTGGAATATACGCATGCATCATTCCAATATAAATATATTAAATTTTATTTCCTGCACAACAAAACTAAGTGTTTCCAAGGCGACAGGGTTGAATCTAGCTCTGATACCATATGTGAAATCTCCATAACAAATTTTTTTTTTTGTTCTCATCTTTTCTTTGTAACCTTCAATTCAATTTTACAGCACCTAAGAAGAAGACAGCTTTTACACTTAACTGTTTTTTTTAATTTTGTTAATGCTATCGTGTCATTGAGCTTACTGGTGTCTTTCCCTTGTTCTTCCACTAACTAGAAGGTTATTATAATGACGTACCACTTACTTAGCTACGGCTAATACTCCCTTCTCTTTGACATGCAGACTTCTATGTTTCTGGGGTTTTCCATGATGTCGGAACGTCTCCAAGATATCGCAACAAGGTATAGATATATGTTAACCACCTACGATTAATGTTTTATACCTATAGCTTAATGTCGCATTTTCATATAGCATCCATTCAACAAGTTCTTAAAAGAAATAACAATGTGCTCGTGTAATTGTAACACCAATAAGTCATTAGACTATGAAAGTGTAAGTTTTAAAATACCCATGTTATAAGTCTCCAAGGTTCGTTGAAAGCTATGGTTATTACAACTCTGAAATAATAAAAGTTTGACTGTTCCACCATGTCTTGACAATTTGGTGATTTTCAGACATCTATGCAAAAATGTAATCCCTCCAATTACCCTAACATTTATTACAGGGTATGTTACATATACCAACGAGTTTAGCGTTGTAATTAAACCAGCTTGCACCATCAAAGCAATTACAATTGGGAGACGCCACTTGTATTCGACAGAGCACCCGTACTGGGCAATCATCATTTTCAGAAAAGCCATGTGACTACATGTACCATGTTGAAAGTTGTGGTGCCACCTACACCGGAAGGACAGAGTTAGCTGGTCTCGGTGGTTGGGTTAAGTCATTTTTCAGCTGTCATTTGAAACCCTCGGGAACC
Source organism: Larix kaempferi (assembly GCA_027924585.1). NCBI lineage: Eukaryota > Viridiplantae > Streptophyta > Pinopsida > Pinales > Pinaceae > Larix > Larix kaempferi. The sequence continues at coordinate 1,686,842 of BSBM01001167.1, forward strand.
ACTCATTATTGCAATTGAATTTTGGGGGTTCGCTGTGGTGTCCATCCCAAACCCTGGCGAATTCGAAATAGACCAGGATCCTTCATTATTTCTGTAATTTCTATTGTGATCAGCAGGAATGGCTATCTTTGGTTGAGATTATTCCAGAGGGAGTTCTCCCTACCTTGAGGACGCAGCCAAAATGTCCATGAAGTGTCTCAGAGGTAATCTACAAAATAGTAATTCGACACTGACTGCTAGTTGAATGTTTACAGTGTAAATCTATCGTCAAAATACTAATGTGCTGTTTAATAATAATGGCAGGTGTTCTAAGCTCGAATCCAAGCCGATGACAGCAGGGTCTCCTTTATCGGTAAGTGGTACTGCTACTCTGCCTTCATGAGAAGACAGGAAACTAGGGAAGCTCCTTCGAAAGCAACAGACATTTTTTAGAAGTCATGGTGCATTCAGTAAATTTTTTTTTGGAAACCTCAGAGATCTCGTGATGGCCTGGTCCTTCCAGCCACGAACCCTAATGTAATAATATTTCTTTGTTATAGTGTTTCTGAGTATTAGTCTGCGAAATGTATTATCTAGGTTTAAACACAGGGTATCCTGTTGCTACTTCTGAAGGGTTCTTTACCTTATTTGGGGCTCGAAATCTGTAGGAATACGGTCATATTTTTAATGCTATGATTGGAATGAAAGGGTTTACGAAACGCTGAAAACGATTTGTGTTTTATTGAAATATTAACAATTCTGTCTAGCTACCCTTGTATTGTCTGCGTGGTAGATAAGTGCCATTCATCAGTCGTGGGTAGAGGAATTTTTAAAAAGATTCGTCCTAGCCTGGAAGCTAGTTTATTTTTCCTTTATTCTGAAAGGCACTTGTCTGTAAATTTACTCCATCGAACAGATATTCGGAATGTTAAGCTATGGTATGACGGGAGTTTTAAAATACATTATATTATTTGTTTCGCATGCATACTGTCAAGGTTTATTTTCTTTGAAAAACGTAAAGGCATTTGCCAGGGAGATTTGTGAACAGATCTTCGAAATGAGGGCCATAAGGACTCATAGGAGCTCTGTTATGTAAACAATATAACTTTGTTTTTCAAAAAGACCATTCTGTTGATAGATCGAAACTTAGGAACCTCACTGTCGGCGTAACAAATATTATATTAGAACTTGACCTTCGTGAACGAGAGTTAAGAGTTGAAAAGGAAATCTATTCCCTAAGGTTAGAATTTATCTGGTGAAGGAGCAACGAAACTGTTTGGCAATCGATCTGAGAGGATTATCTTTACCAAACTTCTATAATCAAAATCTATCTGTCATTTGGATAATACATCGTATCGGTATTATCCATTCGAATCCCTTCTATGATGAAAACAAATATAAATAAGATATGAAATCTTGAAACTTACTATACCGAGGGTTCTATGCTATAAAAAAAAAAGATCCATGTGTTTTTCTTTATTTTCGTAGGGTATAGAGAAGGTCAAATAATATGATTAAATCCAAAGAATGAAAAAGAACAAACATACGCTTCTCACTGAGTTTATTTTTTGATTTTTTTTTTTAATTAAATGTAACAAGAGGTCGAAAATAAAGAAAAATAACATCTACAGAAGCCTACAAATTTTTACTGAGGCAAAAAAAATAATTGTAATCAAGATGAAACAATTCCGCTGAGGGTACACCATTCATTCCATTGGATTTCTGGTCTATTATTGCTAAATATTTATATTTCAGATTAAACATTGTTTCGATAGCAGAAAAACTACTTGGATGCCCTATAATTTTATTTTAACCAGAAAGCAGATAAATAACAGGAATTAGTTCAAGTCTGAGATAACGAAACCTGGAACTTGAAACCAAATGCAGTAGGAACAGCCACGTTCCTCCCAACCGTAGATTAGGTACAAACACCAAGTTTGTCCGCAATCACCCCCGAGCCAGACACATGCATGGAGAAATGTGGACAGCTAGCCTCAAACTCAGTATTATTTTCCTGAATCCCTTGCCTAACACAAAGTGCTCACACAGCAAGTGAAAATTCCTTCCAGCATACTCAGCAGCGTCCCGCCTCCTCACATATGCCATTCTTTTATAATTTTGCCTAGGTCTTTCCATTGGCAGCCAATTCCTCATGGAATTTTCGCAGCTAACCAAATCCCTGATTTTCAGGGTGTGTCTAGTGTCTTAAATACACTCCTGACACTTGTTCTGATGTCCCAGAGGCTAACTCTAACTTGTCCCCCACTTCTCCATGCATGATCTCCTCATTTAACTTGGCTGTTCCTACTCATTCTTTTATTAATAGAATAAAATTGTTTGCTTACATCAGTCCTCCTGGACTTAAGTCAGCCGATTTCTCATCTGGCTTCCTTATTGCATAATCTCAAAATAAAAAAAAATAATTTTAAAAATAAATCAGACATAATGTTTTCATCATTGGAGAGGGATGTCACAGGTTTAGGGGCAGTATAAAAGGGCAATTTGTGGGTAACCTCCACTACAAGGTCTTTCCCTTGTAGTGAGAGAAAGAGAGAGAGAGAGAGATAGGGACATAGGGGAGAGAAGAGGGGGAGGAGGGGGAGGAGGGTTAAGTAGATAGAGAGAGAGAGAGAGAGATGACTGTTATAGAGAGAGAGTGAAAAGATGAGGGTTAGGGGGAGAGGGGAGCATGGTTAAGGAGATAGTGAGAGAGGGGGGGGGGGGAGGGGGGGGGGTTAAGAAGAGATGAGTAAAAGAGAGATGGATATGGTTATGGTTAGAGAGATGGATATAGGAGGAAGAGCGAGAAGGAGAATAATTTTATGTAGAGGGGAGGGAGAGGGAGAAGAAGAGGAAGCTCAAGTAGGTAGGGATATAGAGGAGGATTGAATGGAGGGGCGAGAGAAAGAGAGAGAGATAGAGGGGTTGAAATGGAGTGGAGGGGAGGAGGGTTAGGGAGGGACAGGAACAGACAAAGGAGAGGAGGAGGATTAGATTTACTGAGAGGGGTGAAAGGGGGGGGAGGGTTTGAGATAGATGAAGATGAAAACAAAAATACATTTCGGATTGGTAAAAAATGTGTGCACGCGTTACTAGCTCGTACGCACTAAATAGCGCGTACGGACTAAGAGCGCATACACATTGTTTAGTGCATACGTTCTATTTATGTGTGTGCGCTCTTAGTGTGTACACATGTATTTAAAATAATGTGTATGCGCTCTTAGTGCGTACAAGTGTATTTAAAATCATGCGTATGCTCCATTTAAATTTCTAAATTTTGGCAGGCAATTCCTTTCCCACCAACGTGGTGGATGACTTGGCCGCTTTGGTTTTAGGTTCGGGTTGCCAAACCAAGTGGCTTGGACTGTGTTATAACAAAATACATCTTATTCTATAACTTCTTCTATTTCAATCATGATTCTGCATATGCTACACTTGTCCATTGCTAATGAAATTGCACACACTTGTAGAACTATGTGTGCAGATTCTGAATATGTAATTTTTTATTAAATCTATTTTTTTTCCTATTTTTTATTTAATTTTAATTGCACTAATGTCAATCTTACACAAAAAGTAGGTTATTTATTTCGGCTATAACTTTTGGTTGGCTCACCTATTTTGAAAACGGAAAAGAACCCGCACAATTACACACAAAGACCTACATCCTAAAAAAAAAGTTCATTGATTATGTTAAGATCATGATGTCGGGGTCCAATGCTTGGCCTAGTCATTTTAGGTCTTGGATGACTTCCTTGATTTAAAAAAAATTAAAATTAATATAAATAAATATGGAAAAATAGCATTGCACTAGAGCGGCCTGTTATCTATGACTATATATAATCTTTTTTCACAAAATTCTACCATTTGCATACCAAACCTAGGGCCCAACGCAAACATGTTCATTATCTTTTCTTAAAAAATTAACATACCAACCTTAGGAGAACCCCATTTTTGAGAGTTATACTTAATTTCCATAAATAATAGTTATATATTCCGGAAAGTAATTCGATTGTCTATGTTTCATATTCTTACGCCATATTCCAAAAAGTTGTGTAGGTAGCTATAATATTGCTTTTTGACATTCAGATTTATGTTTTTCCAGAAGTCCATTGCGACTAACGCGTCATGAGTGGCCAGCATTAGCTTGCACCAACCCGACACATAATCATCATATGTCTAACTAAACCATAATGGTTGACCAAAATTATTGAAATTCTATTGGTTTGAGACATTCAATTCAATGCAACTCATCCATAGCACATTTTTTTTATAAGGCCCATTTTAGACCCCAAATAACTTTACTGAGATTTTATTTTGCAAACTTCAAAACAATTAAAACAAAAGAAAATAAAAAGATTCCAATAAATATGTGGCATTAAAACGTATTATTGCATCTGACACAATTTCCGTAAATATTAGGCAAATCTTCCCATGAAAATATATATTTTGATATATTTAACACCACTATCAAAAGAACTAAAGGAAAAAACACTATTGCATACAATTTTCATTGATACTAGTCCAACTCTTCCCAAGAAAGTATCTCACAAGTAAGCACTTATATCACTCAAAAGTACTTTATGGGCTTTCAACAAAAGAACTCAATTTCATTATATTTCCTTTAATTATATTGCCTTTAAACCCTTGCTTATATTGAAGTTTTTGAACTCTCCATATAAGTTGATTATTTTTGCTACATGTCCATCATCTAAAATTCTTCCCCTTCAGCAAATGAAACTCAATAATAAAAAATCAATAAATCAATCTTCCAAAACCGTAAGTGTCCTTAAAAAATAATTTGTTTATTTTATTTTTCTTAAAAGTAACATTACATTTATGAAATCCCTTCAACGGAAGGCAAATAACTCTAAATAATGAAAATCTCCTAAGGTAAATGCTCCTTATAGATTTAGTATCTAAGTTACCCCTTTGGGGTAGTCAAGATAGATTATAATTTTTTCTTGGAAAGATTGTCTTGATAAGAAAGGTCTTTGGTGAATTACAACTTCAAAATGAAAAATATTTTAATTATTCGAAAGCTGGTTGCAAATAGATGTAGAAGTTCTTGAAACCTAGCAACCAAGCTAGGTATGGATCTCTCAAAGCGTATGGAAAATTCAATGTAATAATAAACAACGGTCCCCGTTGGAGAAATAATATTTCGAATAGGGTTGGAATTTCAAATCCAACTCGCTGGTCAAAGAACGATTTTTCCATAAGACATTTTACTCAAACAAGTAGCCTTGATTTCTCATCGTATAAGATTGTTTATACTTTTCCTTACCTATTAATATGACTTTCTTACCTTGTTTGGAGGCAAAAGAAAGTTCCTTTCCTTTTCCTCAATCGTGCGCTCCACACCTTTGCGCTCACCCTTTCAAGTATTAGCTACGTGTTGGAGAAACGAAAATTGGGAAATCAACTAAGTGTTGGGTCGGGTGTGAGTTCATTTCTCTGTAGTGAGGGATGCAAAGACTTGTTCCCACTCATTGTCCAAGCTTTTTCTCCACACCTCTGTACTCACCTTTCCTCCACATTTTATTCTTGCACTATCTCTCAATCCTTTCTCCCATCATCAATGTCCAACCTAATGCAGAAGTGATGGCAATGATACCACGTGGATGCATTCCCACCTTCCCCAAGATTGTCTTTCCACTACCCTTTGTGATCACCAAGACATTTAGTGAACGTACTCTAACATGATCTAGAGGGAGATTCAAAATGATGTTCTTAGATTTCAAAGGGCTTGGCTACGTGTGAGGGTGGTGGACTACTGAATTTGTGCACGATTGGACTAAATGGAGATGATTTTATAATCATGATAAATTGAGAATTTTTTTATTTTGAGAACATATCAGACGTCAACAAATAAATGAGTAGAACATGGAGCTCAAGAAAAATCTAGAGTAGTATTGTGGAAACAAAACAAACTCCTTGGAACAAACAAACAAGGAGTACAATTGGTCTATGGTTTACCATTGGTTTTCAATTTTTTCTGAAGAAGACAAACATAGTAACTATATTTGGATGTCTAAGTTAGCAAGAGAATCTTGCATACCCGAGGTGTTTGACTGTATGGAAAAAGTCCACTGGAGTTCGAGGCACTTTGATCCAATTCATTGTATGATTAGGGTGGAGGAAGAGAGGAGAAACCTAGTCCCCTTAATCCTCTCACGTTCTAGACAATGATGAAACCCCCAAGCTAAATAAGAGATTCATGTTATAGAGGTGGGAATTTTCATATATACTTATATTGAAGGACTTTAACCCTTCTTGACCAGGTGTGGTCTCGCCTAGAAGAAAAGGGAAAATATGGGGAAACTAGAATCACTAAGTTGTCTAACCAATATCGCGAGGTCACTTGGATGTTTGGGAGGTTGGTGGGCCAGGACACCACTAAAATGACTAGGTATGCTATATACATTTGTTTCTACACCATTCAATGAGGATCCAATTTTAATTGGGTGAAGATAATCTCTAACAAGATCTCTCACTAGTTGGTCGCATACCAAGCACCCAAGATATTCTATATGTCTTCATATTTGGTCTTTGCTTTGATTTTATATGTAATCTCTTCAATTTATTACAGCCCAAGAAGGAAAGTTGATTTTAGAGTCGAACCCACTAAGTGTTGGTATCCATTCATGCATTGACATAAAGCTCATTTTCACTTATATAGAATTTAGGATGCATACATAGGGCCCTTTAGTTGTATGTTGATAGGTATAGAACATAAGAAATTGACAGCCACATGTCAGTTGTTCCACAAGGGAAAAGGGGGTATGTTTTGGAAGATTATTGCACCTATATCAAGCTTTATGGATTTGAAAGGAGACCCTATCTATTGTTGTGTTTTCTCTATGAGATATTTTTCATTACGAGTTCTATCATCAATGCAAGAATTGGGCACACACTTTTGACAAGAAGAAAAGAAGGAAAATCATCTCCATTCCTTCAATATTTGTTGGTTTTAGTGTTAAAAGCATCAACCATTAAATACAACTTGATAGAGGTATGGAGGGATGGAGGTTGAAAGATGTAGAGGAAATCCATGGGTTTGACCCTCATGGTCTTTTTGAGGCGCATCTTTTGGCTGACAAGATTGGTTTGTCATCTCAAATGTAGGATAAACCAACTAAAGGTGCAACTAACAATGAGAATCTAAGTAATAGGGAAGCACATTGTAACGCTAGGAATGATTTGAACAGGTTGGAATCCTCACACTTGGGTGATGTCTCTGCATAGAATAGCTTTAGCTCTAAAACAATTAAAAAATGGGGAAAAGAAGAAATATTTTACAGGAGTAGCAGTTCCTAATTGTCAGCACGTTAGTACAACCAACGATGGTAGAGGAGGCATAGTTACTCGAGTTGGACGAACCACCTCGAATTCTGGGAGAGATCACTCCACCACCATCCCAAATGGAGTATTTAAGGAGGCCATTACTAATCCTAGAGGGGGTGATGACACTGAGGGTCCCCATAGAGAAAATTTATCATTAGGGCACGTTTCTTCCCTAGTCCCAAAAAGGAAAAGATTCCCCAATCTCATAAAGGGGAATTCATTCATTGAAATTAATGATGCTCTATAATATTTGCCCGACTAGGCATTCACGCAATTAGAGAATAACATGGTGATTGCTAAGGAAGTAACATAGACAAACTTACCTACCTTTGAAGATAGTCGATCTCATTCCAGTGAACCATTTTAAGTTTGGATACCCAAAAATTGCATATCAAGCGATTCGATGTAAAAGGAACAAGGGTCATGGAAGAGCAAAACGTATAATTTGACACAAATGATATAGGGATTGGTGGGGCCTAGAAGACAGTTTTAGTTAACAACACAATTCTTATCTTCTACGTAATATGGAGCAATAAGAACAAATTTTTGCTTAATACTTTTTAATCAAATGGTAGCTTTAGTTAACATCAACGTACTTCTTATCTTCTACGTAATATGTAGGAATATGCTTCTTACAGTATGTGTACCTCAAACTGAAGTAGTTATCAAGATAAATAAAACTTTAAATATGCACCCCTTAATGTTGTTGTTATGGGATTCAGCCATTGATTCAGATCCAAATCCAATCACTCATAAACAGAGATAGGGGTGACGAATATCTCTAAGAATATGTATTGGAAAGATGCAGGTGAACAGGCCATGTGTATCTTAAGTTCGTTTGTCTGACTTTGCTTCTAGGGCTTGCTTTCATCCTATATAAAAGTTGATAATTCCAATTGCGGATCCTATAAGCCCGCGTTTGATTTCTTCAAAGTCAACAGGCCGTCCTGAGTCCATAACAAATATTTTGTGTTGAATACAACCTCATCAAACTGAATGAAACGAAATCAAAGCAAATTAGGAATACGCTGATAACCTAATTCCTTTACATGTGTTAGACTTAACATCTGCAAATTGGTCAAAGGATGAGTTTGAATCGCCTATAAATACACCTTTATTTCTTGTTTCTGATCATTCACCTTGCCTTTCACCTCTCTATTATTTTCGCACCCAATCGCTCGTTACATTTAACTCGATAAACATATTCGTTCATCAGTTTATTGTTCTTCCGAGGGATAGACTGTATTTCGTGTATATTGTCCCTCAATCCAAGCGGAGCCATTTATTTAAATTCTAACATGGCGGCCACTGGGGTGTATCGCATCATGATATGCATTTTGCTCATCTCTGGACTTTTTCCAACAGCGTTCTCCAGGCTTAGCTTCCTCCACGAGGCCACCGCTGACTCCAAAATTAAGGACACATCCAATATCAATAACAGCTCTGAAGCTTATATCCAACTGATCAATAAAGTGCCCGCCATTGATCTTAGTCTACTGGATGATAAGCTTCCAAAGACTGGTTATACTCCCTCGGCTCCTTCGGCCTGCCATAACATGGTGATAGACACCATCGGCGCTGCGCGTTATAGTTGCTGATGCAGATTAAGTTGATAAGTTATCCTATCATTATTCACTCAGATGTCCTTAACTATGACATCAAATTGGAAGAAGAGATAATCAAAAGTATATCGAAAGTATATTTAGAAAGTGTATTGACAATACTTTTTTAATTATAGAGGACATGTTTTAGACGAGATTAAGTTGAATGAAAATAAATTCTTAAAATTACCACGCAAAAGTTAATTGTTAAAACATGAGGAAATTTCTTGAACGAATTGTAAATCTCTTTATGTTGTTAAAACATGACAACGTTGTAGATTTTGTGGGCAATTTACATATTGTTATCTGTTGCGTAATTGCCGGTGTAGATGCATTTTCTCTTTCATTGTCAACTTTTCGGATAACCCTTCATCGATCCATCTTGTGAAGCAAGGCTTTTCATACATGGAGAGAGTGCCGCTGCCATTTATCTGAGCACATTCTCTCATCAGAATTGTTTCAATACATTAAAAATTCTTATACTATACAGCGAACATCGAAATATAAAAAATAATGAAGGATACTAACTGCAGATATCTAAATATAAAAGTTAATGAAGGATACTAAAAATGTATTCATGGTTTATATGGAATAATGCCATATATTTTGGGTACAAACCCACCATTGTAGGAAGAACTATATTAAAAGTTTTGATCCCCGCGTTTGAGATGAAGACCTAATTGGTAGAAATCTTATCTAGTATAAGACCAATTTATTTTGGGTGTTTAAACATTGTTGAATACATACCATGATATGCTAACCATGGAATTCAAGGAGACTTTGTGCAATAAAAGCATGGTTCTTAGAGTAATATACTATTAAATATTTCATTATTAGAAAAATAAAAGAAAGTTATAATAAAAATAATTAAAAATAGTTAATTATTCCATTTAAAGCATGGTTCTTAGAGTAATATACTTTTAAATATATGAAAGAAAGTTTTAATAAAAATAACTAAGAATAATTCATTCTTCCATTTAGGGTAGTAAGTAGGAAGGTGTTTTATATGACTAATTTTAAATTTATATAAAAGTTAAAAAAATTAAAACCATCTTAAATATAGATTTATTAAGTATATTAAGCACATAAAGGATCATGCTTAAGTGTTGTGTTATTAAGGTGAATTCACCAATTTAATCACAATTTTTTACAAGGTTGTAAGAGTATTTGGCATTCTTCAATCAACAACTCTATAGTCTAGTGTGATAGAGATGTTGTAAAATTAATATTTAGTAGTAAAAAAATAATACATAAATACTATATATATTTCATATGAAAATTCTAGTAGATACAAAGATTATATATAGAAATAAAGAAAAGATCATTATATATATATATATTATATGAAAATTCTAGTAGATACAAAGATTATATATAGAGATAAAGAAAAGATCATAATTTACACAAAATATATATAAATACTATAAATATGATATTTACATAGAAATATTGTTACAAAGATCTAGGTGTTTATATCTTAGAATTTGGGGTGGACTATCATCTATGCTTTTCCTAGATTGAAGGAGGATGAGACAAGTGTACTGTCAAGATTGATTTTATGGTCAATTATATATATATATATATATATATATATATATATATATATATATATATGTATGTATGTATATATAAAATAATTGTTAGTTGATGCATGGATAACTCGTAGCTCATGCATGGGTAACAAGAGAGACAATCCATTTAACTAAAGAAGGTGATTACAACTATCGATGGAGAACAAGTAAGAGCTAACTTGTTCATGAGACTTAACTTGTGACCTATTATGTTTGGCCAGAAATTAAGTGGTTGTGCTAGTTAAATAATAATAGAATTTACACTTCAAAATGTAAGATATATATTTAATGCTTGTTTTATTTACAAATATTATAATATTCTAAATAAATCCATTGAAAATACAATATTACATCTCTACATTTCATGATTTTCAATTAAGAGTCATAGTGTATGGAGCATGTACCAAGCCTAGTAATTAAGAATCATAGTGTATGTATAGTTCAAGAGAAAACAACAATAACTTAACTTTAGGAAAAGAGTGACTTCATGGCCTCATTTTAGCCAAGTAAATAAACAATGTCTTGTTTAATGTCTATATGTAATACACCACCTTTCCATGTAAGTACTGTAGTATTTGCTTGAACCCTCTTCATGGGTGTTAGCCAACAACTCCTTGTAACGTTTAGTTAATCTTATTAGGCTCACTAAATACCATAAAATCACTCAAACATTTTTCATGACATTGAACTGTATGTGAAGAATCTAACATAACAATATAGACTTTGCATCCTAGAAAAGGCACATACATTAAACATATCTTTTGTATAGCCTAAGTAGGCCTAATGTTTAAGAACATGTGTTCTCTCCTAGGAGGTCACAGGTTCAAATCCAGAGGGGGTTAGGGTATGTACACCTTTGTAGACTTTAACAGTTAAATCGCTATGCAAAGGGGGGGTGTTGTCAACCTATACAGGAAGACAAGTAATATGAATCATAATGAGTTCAAACATATTTATTTAAATTTGAAATAGTAAATTTTCTATTTAATATTTTGGTCTTGTTTACCAAAAAACTTGACAACTTTTCCATCAAGACATTGCTCTTTAGGAAGTTTATTAAAGTGAAAGTATGTTTCCACAAACAAGCCAGTCATATCAAGAACATGCATCTTCTTCTTTAAAGATGCAATCATTATCATGTCTATGCCCACAACAATTTAGCATGACCCTCCTTTGTTTACTCGCATTACCAAATCAACAACTTCAAACCTTATTTTCTTCTTACATATCTTAAAATGATTCCTCCACTTATTGTTCCATAAAATCTATGGTAGGAAGACATAGAATTTGTATGGCATTTCCATGATTGATTAGTAGTGTACAAATGCACGATGGACTAATCTATGTACTAAGCTTACAAAAAGTGTGTCATAGATAATTCCATATTCTACCAAAGTGGTTTCTTCTTTTCTTGAACTCTTCAAAGCAAAGCAACCTATTAAGCTAAGGATTTATTCCCCTCTTTTATTGGATGACCACAGCACTTATGGGTTCTTTGATGGCACGGATCAGGCTGGTTGTTGTGGGGCATGTATTATTTTGGAGATTAAACCACATCATATCATTTGGTTAAAGATGGGGGTAGGGAAGGGAACAAACACCAAGGCGGAGTTAGTAGCGATTTGGGGTCTTCTTTGGACAACGTTACATAGAGGGGTCCTTTGTATCATTTTAATATTTGGTGATTCAAGGGTCATGATTGACTGGGATGCGCATGTGGCAGATCTCTGGGTTCTACTGTTAGAATTGTGGTCTTCTCGGATTCCGACCCTCATCATCTCTTTCACTTCCATCAGTTTCACTCATATTTATAGAGAGATTGATCAACAAGCTGACACTTTATCTAAAGTTTCCTTAGTGCCTATGGATGGATTTATCTATTTTGAGGAGGTTGTTGATGGCTCTCTCATTGATGTGGGTTCTTTCAATGTCTTTTGATTTTTGTTGGCATTTGTTGATCCGGTTGTTGGTTGGGGTTTTTTTCCCTTTGTTTTGGGTTTCCCGGCAGTGGCTTTGTTTTCTTGATCCTATGGATATGTGACAACTATGATCTTATTTTCAGCGAAGGGTTTTTTTAACTTCGATTATATCCAAATAATAACAAGTTACAATTTTATGTTGCGAAAAAAATAGATAATTCCATATTATCATCAAGAAAAGTCAACCCCCTTTGAAAATACCCATGCTTTTTATGTAACTTTATTGGGATTTTATTTTACAAGCTTTAAAACAATTAAAACAAAAATAAAAAGAGATTTCTGTAAATATGCGGCATTAAAAAACACTATTGCATCCGACACAATTTATGTAGTACTAGGGAACTCATCCAATGAAAATATATATTTTTGGTATATTTAGCACTACTATTAAAAGAAATAAAGAAAAAAACACTATTGCATCAAAACACAATTTCCCTAGATACTAGGAACTCTTCCCAAGAAAGTATCTCACAAGTAATCACTTATAGATACTCGGAAGTCTTTTATGGGATTTCAACAAAAGAACTCCATTACATTATATTGCCCAAATTTAAGCCCCTCCTTGAAATAATAGAACCTAAAATTGAAGTTTTGAATTCTCCATATAAACTAATTATTTTTTATACATGTCCATCATCTAAAATTCTTCCCCCGTAAGCAAATCAAACTCAATGTTACAAAAAAAATAAGAAAGCAATCTTCCAAAACCCTAAGTGTCCTAAACAATAATTTTGTTTCTTTGTTTTTCCTAAAAATAACACTGCATTTATGAAATCCCTTCAACTAAAGGAAAATAACTTCAAACAATGAAACTCTCATAAGGTAAATTCTACTTATAAATTTAGTATCCAAGTTACCTCTTTCGGGTAGTCAAGATAGATTATATTTTTTCTTTCGAAATATTGTCTCCATAAGAAAGGTCTTTGGTGAATTACAACCTCAAAACAAAAACAAATTAACTATTTGAAGGCTTGCTACAAATAGATGTAGAAGAGCTTGAAACTTAGCAACCAAGTCAAGTGTGGATCTCTCAAAGTGCATGGAAAATCCATTGTAATGATAAACAACGGTCCCCGTTGGAAACATAGTGTTTCGAACATGGTTGTCCAATTTTAAATCCAACTCGTTGGTCAAAGAACGATTTTTCCATAAGACATTTTACTCTAGCAGGTAGCCTTGATTTCTCATTATATAAGATTGTTGATATTTTTCCTTACCTGTTGATACAAGTTTGTTTCCTTGTGTGGAGGCAGAAGAAAGTTCCTTTCCTTCTACTCAATCCTACGCTCCACACGTCTGCACTCACCTTTTCAACTCAAGATTTTGCATAGTAGTGCCGTTAAGGGTAGTCAAGGGTGAGGCAATCAAAACTACCTCAAGGGCAGATCTTAGAGCTATCAAGCATGGAAACATTAAAATGTTAAACCAGTAGACACAACTTGTGTTGTATAGTTCGACATGCACATTTAAGGATATAAAATAGGGATTACAGTTTTTGTTACTCCTGAGTGATAAAGAGCAAGTATGAACTCCATACACAAGCCGATACATGCTACAAGGAGTCTGTTATGAACTCGTTTGGATACATATGGAGGAAATGAGCAGTTGCATTGCCTTTATAGAGAGTTGGTTATTCGTTGAACAATCATAGCTAATGCACGAAATGTTAACCCCTCAAACTTAAAGCTGTTGCATATCAACTGCATACAGAATCCTGACTATACAATATGTGAGGCTCACCTACGGTCCCAAGCTAAGGTAAAACCAAACATAAGTAAATCCAAGTCATGGGAGTGAGGTTTAAATGAGAAATAGTATACTAACAGGTGTTATGTTGTTGGCACGGGGTTAGTCCGCATGAAGTGCAGAAGCTGACAGCTACGAATAAGGACCATCCTTGGAAGAAAGGGCCATTCGTGGAGAACGAGTAAGTGCAATATTAGTTTAGTTTGTTAGAAAGGGTCATTTAGACCATTCTGTAACTGCCATAGTTGGCTATAAATAAGAATATGAATGTAAGCCTACGGGCATTCGATGGAGATGATTGGATCAGATCAGAGAATGAGATCTGAACTTTGTAATGCTTTGCTCTATTTTCAGCAGTTTTGTATGGATCCATGATAAGATGTTTTGAACTGGAAACCCCTGAGGTAGATCAGGACATACGACCAGAAGAAAAAGGCATCTTATTGGGTGTACCATTCAATGACCCGCGGGAAGAAAAAGAAGAGCTGCAGGAAAGGGTCGTACCAAGCACACCACCGAAACAGATTTAGGATAGGTAGAATGCAATTGAGGAAGCCGTGACAGAGATCACGAAGATGGAGAAGACAACCCAGGCAGTCACAGAGGGTGTCATAGAGTTTTGGGGAAGTGTATTCTAGGATGACCACTTAACTTCATTGAAGGAGCAACTTAGCAAAGCAGAAGCACAGCTAGAAACCTTCAATGGATCGATCAAAGCGATGCCCTCACTGATCCATATGATGAAGGAGGTGGGACTAAAAAGTATGCAGCAACACATAACGAAGGCACGCATAACGCAGCAAATAAGGGCGACACACCTAGACTGTTGATGTATATGTAACTTCGGAATTTATTTCACATATATGTATATTGTATTCCTATAGAGATGTTATTATTCCTCTATACTGAAGTGTCGTCATTTATATTGTAAGTGTCATAACTTATACTTGATGGGTTATTAGACCACCTTGTTGGGGTCGGCCCTATATAAGTCATGTGGGTCAAAGAGTTATTAGACCACCCTATTGGGGGTTGGCCATGTGGGTCAAAGGGTTATTAGACCACCCTAGTGGGGTCATCCCGATCAGCATTATGTTAAGTGGTTAAGTTGAGGCCGACCTAGTTGAGTAAAGGTTAAGTCAAGTTAGTGTATAAATAGAGAGTGTGTTTCTCTCATTTTACACATTCTATTCTCTCACTCACACTTGGGAGAGTGGCGCACTTGTGGAGGAGGAGGCTTTGCTGCTAGGAGAAGACTATCTCTTCTATTCTGGATGTATCATTGCTCTATCTATCTCTGAGGAAGTTATTGGGGTTTTTCACCTTTATGGTTTTCCCCAAGTAAATTATGTGTCTCTTGTGTGCTTGCATTATTGTGTCCATGATTGATATGCTGTAGATTTGCTGTACATGTTGTTCTCTCAGTTAAGATCCTAGATCATATTGAAGTAAATTCTAAAAATTTAACATGGTATCAAATCTAGCCTGAAAGAAGGCATGATATGGCATGTATGACACTTGTTGCACTTACGATGCTAAGGCTTGATATAGCAAAAACAAGTCATCGTAGCACTTTCGCTATAAATCCATTTTGGCGAATTTTTTGGATCTGAAACTTTTACAGGTCGAATATCAGATCACCATGTACCGTTTGTCCAAAGGACAACCTCTAATTCGTTGTACTTTGTGATTTATGATCTGTACAATATAGGGTTTCTGCCTCTTCCAGATCTGAGTCAAAATCAGGTGACCTTGGGAAAAAGGTCATAACTTGGGCTAGGAAGCTCCAAATGAAATTACGTAAAAAGGGATAGGTATTACACAAACTTTACTATCTCATAAAAACTTTTCAGAGGCCGAAGTGGAACCAGTGACATGTGGCACACCATACAAATTCACTCTCTTGTATTATCCCATAAACAGGTCACATTGCGACACTTGGCATAACTCTCTCTCAGAGAATCCAATTGAGTTCATATCTATCGGGATGGAAAGATAATAGGTTAGGTTATCTTAGCAAAAATTCTCAGAAGCCGAAGTTGAACCAATGACACGTGGCACTCCGTACAAGTTCGCTCTCCTATATTATCCCATAAACAGGTCATGTTGCGACACTTGGCATAGCTCTCTCTCAGAGAATCCAATTGAGGTAAGACCTATCGGGATGGTAAGATAACAGGTCAGGCTACCTCAGGAAACATTTTCAGACCCTGTGGATCGAATAGTTCAGAATTACACCAGAAACAATCAGGTACATATTTCTGTCAAAAAGAGAATTATTTTTGAGCACCTTCATTCATGGCTTCCGAAATTTAGGGCTTCGAAGAAAGTTGGAATTTTTATAATCGGAGACCATGGCTGGATGCTACTCATCAAAATCAAAATTTAGAGACCAAGATCAATTTTTTTTGGTTGGGAAGAGGGCCGGGCTTGATCAAACCCCAGTTCGGGACTTTAATCGGGAAGATGGAAAATTAGGGCTTCTGCAAAAATTGGAATTTTGGAAATCTGTGAACACAGCTGGAAGCTCCTTTGAAAAATCGAAGCTTAGAGCTTTTAATCAAATCTTTTGGTTGTTTGAAGCTTCGGGAAACTCAAACCCTAATTCAGGGTCCTCCTTAATGAATCCGGAAAGCTAAAAGGCAATTTCGAGGGGTGAAACTTTGCAGTTTTCAAATTCTGAATATAGCAACTTGATCAGCTCATCAAGGTGCATATTTCTATCGTTTCGGAAGTTTGAAATTCAAAGTTTGAATTTTTGGGGTTTCTTTGACAAACCCTAATCCAGCTCTAGGTGCAGTTCTTGCAAATCAAGTTAATTGGGTTAATCCTAGAAAAAGATGGATTGGTCACCTGCATAAGTGAAGAAGTTCTTGTCTCAGAGGGAGATGAGGCTAAGGCCTTCCATAAGAAGATTACAAACAATCTTGATAGGTATGGCTTACAGGTATGTTTCATGGTTAAGTTTATCATATGTTTGTCTTCATATCATTACAGTACAATCTTGATTAATTACTAGACTTGTTGTATCACCTTAATAGAAGATATTCATTGATTAAGTTTTTGACACTTATGAATGTACTAATGCATTATGATGTTGTATGAGGTTTATGTTGTTCGCTAACATAAAAGGTACACCAAGAAAGACAAATCATGTTCTACTTCAAGAACATGTGATCATGGTGACATGAAGACAATGATTCATCCATTTTCATGAATCACATAGAACATCTACTTTCGAGGTATGTATAACTTGGTCCTACAATGGTTAACCTATGAGACATGCATGTTACTAGCACAAGTCACTAAAGAGAACCAGAAGACATTATGTGGGTATGTTAGACATAACTAACTAGCATGCTAATCCAGGTATGTTTTTCCTATATCAAGCTAGAATCCTACCTTGTGTTAGGATCTTATACTGTTGTGTTGTTGATAATGATTATTCATGAAGTCATAGGTTTGAATAGTCATGGTTGTATGCATATTATGTTTCTTACCATTATTGATGATATGACTAACCAAAAGAATCATGAAGGTATAGGTTTGAGTAATCACAGGTTTATGCATTGATGATTTAACTAATTAGAAGAGTCCTATGATCAAATAAGAATATGCATGAGTAAAAGAAGACTTCCCTGAAACCTTGAATACTAATGTTTATTATCTGTGAATGATGATGACTATACATGTTTAAGATTATTGTGTTTTGATAGTATTAAGATTATACTAATAAATGTGTGATTATGTATGAGACCTCGAGGATAACACAATGATGATACTAATAAGCATGCATAGTGATTAAGTATGGATGTATGTTCAAGGACAGATAATCCAGGAAGCAAAGATCAAGAGGGAGCACACTCTAGTTGTTCCTACAAGAAAGCAAAGGAGCACACTTCAGTAGTTTCTGCAAGGATGCAGATATTCAGAGGGAGTTGACCATCTTTCTACATTCCACAACAGAAAGGTCTAGAAGAAGCTACTTCAGCAGCTCCTGCAAGGAAGCAAAGACTTAGAGGGAGTCCACCCAACAACCAAACAAAGATAAGTATTTTTTAATTATCGTTTCTTGCATATTTGTTTGTTTAAATAAAATTGTTCAATGATGTATATGCTCATGTTCCTAGACTTAGGATATGTATTGTGCATATTAGAATGATTGCATTAATGAACAGTATGCTACTAATATGCATGTGATGGGTAAGTGGCCTATGGAACTGTACAACATTCCATTGCTACTTATCTAGAATGAAACCTCTTTGCTGACATGTTGGGAGTAGTGCAAACTCTTAACAATGTTCTGGTAGAGACTGGAAGGCATCTAGAAGGTTGTGGAACATGGATAAATGTTGTATTGAAGCATTGGCTAAGATAATTGCATGACTGTATGACATATTTCTTTATGTGTAAGAATTTGTTCTGACAACTATGAGATGTTTTCTAATCATGCAATTTAACTTGTTGTGTAGGAAAGATCGTATACCATAACCTACAAAAGAAGGACTACAACATTTGTTCAGCAACAAAATTATCTATTGAAGATATTGAAGTTCCCTGGATATGGGAAGAATGCCATGATCCGTCGATCATGAAGAACGATGTTTGGGATGCGGTCCCAAGAGCTGAAGGGAAGTCTGTTGTGACTTCCAAATGGAACTATCAGATCAAGCATGTTGCAGATGGCAGCATAGAGAAATATAAAAGTGATGAAATAGAAGATACACCAGATGGATTTCAAGACAGCCTTCTTGAATGGTGTAGTCATATATGTGTGCAGAACTTGGTAGGATAGACAACTTTCTATCCAGTTTGGGCTTTACCAAGAGTGAAGCGGATTCCAACCTTTACTACAAGGTTGAGGAAGGGAATCCTATGATTCTACTCCTGTATGTGGATGACTTGTTTGTAACAGGAGATGACAGATTGATTGCTGACACACAGCGGAAGCTTGCTGCCGAGTTCGAGATGAAGAACTTGGGGATGATGCACTACTGGTTTTTTGGCATCGAGGTGTGGTAGAGTGCAGATGGAATCTTCCTTGGACAAGGGAAGTATGCAGTAGAGATCCTGAAGAGGTTCGGGATGATGGATTGCAAGGCCATGGCCACACCTATGGCATCGAATATGAAGCTTCATTGTGATGCTTCATCTAAGCCGGTTGATGTCTCTATGTATCGTCAGATGATTGGGTCCTTGATGTACCTGAAGAACACGAGACCAAATATTTGCTTTGCTGTGAACACATTGAGTCAGTTCCTGACGGATCTGAGGAGTGTTCACCTGGTTGCTGTAAAGTATGTTCTGATGTACCTGAAGGGTACAGTGGATTATGGGCTCAAGTATGAAGCGAATCAAAAGTTTAACCCGTAGGGTTATGTTGATTCAGATTGGGCTGGCAGTGCTGTAGATAGGAAGAGCACATCTGGATGATGCTTCAGTATGGGATCAGGTGTGATCTCTTGGTTTAGCAGGAAGCAATCCTGTGTAGCACTAAGTACAGCTGAGGTAGAGTATGTTGCAGCCTGTTCAGCTAGTTGTGAGGCAGTATGGCTACGGAAGCTACTGTCTGAGTTATTTGATCTCCCGTTGGATGCTACTGGTATCTTTTGTGATAACCAGAGTTGTGTGAAGCTATCTGAGAACCCAGTGTTTCATGACAAGTCGAAACACATAGAGATCAAATATCACTATATCAAGGATATGGTGCAGAGAGGAGTTGTGAAGCTCCTATATGTTGCGATGGACGAGCAGATTGCAGATGTGCTGACGAAGCCACTAGCCAGAGTGAAGTTCGAGTACTTCAGGGAGAAGCTTGGCGTTCTTCAGATTGATGACACTTCGAGGAAGAAATGATGGACACATTTGCTGAAGCCATTCCAAGCATGTTGGAAGGAGGATCCTTCACATGGCTGTGGATGTAAGCGCTGGATGATGAGCATTAGGATGATGTTCTGGTTTCTGCTTTGTATGATCAGTTGGATCATTTATATATGTATGTATGCATCATGTTGGATGTTGGATATGATCAGTTGGATCATTTATATGTATATGTATGTATGCATCATGTTGGATGCTGGATATGATCAGTTGGATCATTTATATGTATGTGTATGTACGCATCATGTTGGATGCTGGATATGATCAGTTGGATCATTTATATGTATGTATGCATCATGTTGGATGCTGGATATGATCAGTTGGATCACTTGTATGTATTTTTGTATATGCATCATGTTGGATGCTTGGACCATGTATCTGTATATGTATCAGGTGGATACATTGTATGATCAGGTGGATCACATATGGTGATATGTATCATGTATTTGTATTTGTATCAGGTGGATACACTATATGATCAGGTGGATCATGTATGATGATATGTATCAGGTAGATACTTGGTATGCATCAGGTAGATGCATTGTGTGATCAGGATGATCATGGATGACGAGCTTCAGGCTGTTGCTCCAGATGACATGCAACAGGATGTTGCAGTGATGATGATCAGGATGATGTATGGTGAGTATCAGGTCGATACTATGTGGCTGTGGAACAGGTTGTACAGATAAGCATATAATTTGTGCCCTGGGAGATTTGCAGATAGTCTTTCGAGGTTTTTCCTATGGCATGTAATTTGTACCCTGGGATATCTAGCAAATGCTCTTTCGAGGTTTTGCTTGGGAGGACATATAATTTTTGCCCTGGGAGATTTGCAGATAGTCTTTCGAGGTTTTGCCTATGGCATGTAATTTATGCCCTGGGATATCTGGTAGATGCTCTTTCGAGGTTTTGTCCTATGGCACGTAATTTGTGCCCTAGGAGATCTGATAGGTTGAGCCGTGTGCTCATATTCAGTCCTAGGATGCTCTTTCGAGGTTTTTCCATGACCACATGTAATTTGTGCCTTGGGAGATCTGATAAGTTGAGCCTTGTTCTCGTAATTAGTCCTGGGATGCTCTTTTGAGGTTTTGTAGTGACCACATGTAATTTGTGCCCTGGGAGATCCGATAGGTTGAGCCTTGTGCTCGTAATCAGTCCTAGGATTCTCTTTCAAGGTTTTTTGGTGGGGTCACATGTAATAAGTCTTGGAGATCTGGACAGGATGAAAAAGGCCTCAGATGCTCTTTAGGGTTCTTGCTAGTCAAGACACTCTTTTAAGGTTTTGTGACGCACGTAATAAGTCCTGATATTTCCACAGTATGGCCAGTGATGACGAAGACCTGTAGGTGGTGGGCCTACATCCAGTATGAAAAAAGACTGGCTCTGTAAAACTTCCTATGACGAGTAGATTCAAAGATTGATTGAGATAGCAGCAGTAGTGACGATGATGATGACTCGATGACGATTATCTAGTGATGATGACCCAGAGAAAATGACTTGTGCTAGAAGACCTATGTCGAGAAATACCTTCCTAGTTAAGAGGGAGTGTTGATGTATATGTAACTTTGGAATGTATTTCACATATATGTATACTGTATTCCTATAGAGATGTTATTATTCCTCTATACGGAAATGTCGTCATTTATATTGTAAGTATCGTAACTTATACTTGATGGGTTATTAGACCACCTTGTTGGGGTCGGCCCTGTATAAGTCATGTGGGTCAAAGGGTTATTAGACCACCCTATTGGGGGTCTACCATGTGGGTCAAAGGGTTATTAAACCACCCTAGTGGGGTTCGGCCCAGTCAGCATTATGTTAAGTGGTTAAGTTGAGGCCGACCTAGTTGAGTAAAGGTCAAGTCAAGTTAGTGTATAAATAGAGAGTGTGTCTCTCTCATTTTACACATTCTATTCTCTCACTCACACTTGGGAGAGTGGCGCACTTGTGGAGGAGGAGGCTTTGCTGCTAGGAGAAGACTATCTCTTATATTCTAGTTGTATCATTGCTCTATCTATCTCTGAGGAAGTTATTGGGGTTTTTCACCTTTATGGTTTTCCCCAAGTAAACTTTGTGTCTCTTGTGTGCTTGCATTATTGTGTCCATGATTGATATGTTGTAGATTTGCTGTTCATGTTGTTCTCTCAGTTAAGATCCTAGATCAGACTGAAGTAAATTCTGAAAATTTAACATAGACGAGCTCCAAACAAAAGCCGAAGTCCTTGCAGTATGGGTAATGGAAGCATTGCAACAGGAGGAAGCACAACAGAAAAGTTGTGATCACCCAACAAACCATTAGGTGGAAGAATGTACACAACTCAGAGCATCAGCGAAGGAAGTGGTCGACCAAATCAAGGATGTTAGTATGGGTGCTACAACCATCTTTGTTTTCAATATATCCAGTCAATTAAATAATTCAAGTTAATATTCATTGCTTCATGTTATATAAAAGTTCTATTCTTACTACTGTAAATCATTCACTAACTTTGTACTAATCCAATTCATGAGATGATATCGATACAATATAATACATGACAATCATTTCATAAAACATCTTTAAAGGATCCATAACTGGTTACAAATTAATCCAATGATAAGCAAGCAAACATAGAAGGGTTTAGAAGCACCTACTTGAAAACAATAACGGAAAAACACTTGGAGCTTCCCAGTTCCTCCCAACCGTAGAAGAGGACAGCCACGCTACTTGCCCAACTTCAACCTCAAGCTGGATCACCACAATAGACTAATGAACTTAGCTAAGCCAATCTGAACACAACGCTCTTCCCAAGAGTATGTAACAGATCAAAGAAGGACTTTCAAACAAAGAGAGTACTCAACAGCTTGCCCTCAACATAGCAACAAATTCTTTCTATGCACCACACAACCTCATGTGTCTTCTCAGTGCACCATTATATAATTTTTGCCTAGGTCTTGTGCTATCTCAATCAAATCTCAAGCAAATATCTTGATACCATAATTGTGGATCTGGTCGGTTTGTTGAGATTTTGACTTGGATTTAATTGATATAAAATATATTTCCTATTATCCACTTGTTCATTTTCTCATGATGGTTTCCCCTCTTTCAACTAGTTGCTCTAAGTGTCTATTTTTTATTAATAATAAACTAATATTTCTTGTTCATAATATTGATCCACATGAGTGTGAGAGTTTTATAACTCTTTTACAAAATAATAATTGTATGGAGACTATTTCTCAAATAGAAAAATTAAATCAAATAATTCAAAATTCTTGGGGGTGTTACAGAAACACCGAATGGAATAATGTACTTACTCCATTTAGTGTTGGTTATTTGATGTAGATGCTACTTATAAAGTATAATCATTTTTTTCATTTATTTTTTTTGTTGGGCTTGTTCAACTCAAATGCAATATACATTTTTGAGATAAACACTGCATGAATTTTATTAATGATTTGTATTAGAGGCATTTATCTAATGAACCATACCATCAAGACATCAATTATTAGTCATTATAGATGGCAGATGCGCCTAATACTAGTGCAAATATGGAAGCTATAGAGATTGGATTTACTGGGTACTACATGATGGTATAAAGATATTTAAAAACAAATTACCTACAACATATGCACATAACAGAGTAACTTTTCAAATGTTAAATTTTATTAGGGGACCTTTATCATATGTTGAGAATTCGAAAACTATAATGTGTGCCATTTTTAACTTGCATAAGATGATATTTAATGAGAGGATACAATGCTTGCTCAGTTTACAATCAGAGTTTGAAGACAATCAATTTACAAGATATTACAACAACAAAAACAATGATATTGTAGGAATCCTTTGGGAATTAATTGAGGTCAACATGTGCATCCATTTATAAGATTGAATACCTCTTTTTGCAAATTTATTGATGTCTGCATTATTGATACCCTCCCATGACAGGATGGAAGAACATGTCTTGGATATAATTCATTTTCTCTTGGAGATCCTTTAGGCACCTAATCCGTGAACTTTAGAGATGTTTTTAGAAAGGATTGTATGGTCTTTAATGTTGTGATTCTTTCACCTTATGGTTATTTTGGCCAAGCAAATGTTTTGGGAATGTCAAACATTGGTGAACAAGTACATAATTTATTTGTAATTGTGACATACATTTCATGAAATCATTTCTCCATTGTTTCATGCTATTTTGAACTTGTCCTTTAATTTTTTCTTTTCTTCTTAAGAGTGAATTTGAAAATAATTACTGCTATATCCATTTAGGAAGCAATTGAACCTTCAAGAGCAAAAATATCTTGCACATTATTACTTGAAATCCATTTAATTGTTTTGTCCTAAAATACTATCATGATTATTCAAAAAACTTTTACTTTCATGTCCTTATTTGACAGCAAGTTGTGTATATACTCACTCAAGTTTGTGCCTTGGAGAATGAAATGCTTCTTGGAATAAAACAACAAGGAATGAACATCACACCTGAGATTATTGTGCCAAAGTGTTTCTCTCTCATTGACGTTATTGCTAGTGTATTTAAATTAATAGTGAATTGATTTCATTAATTTATTTGTTGTGACATAACTAACATTTGATGAATTTGAGGTGCTTTTGTATTATGTAAATCCATCATGTCTAAATTGCGTGCCTTTGGTTTATACACATATGTAGTCTCAACTACCTCATCACACCTAGATATTAGTGGACATGGTACTTTTCCCTCTGTGCATTTGCATGTAATGTTTAGGTCTAAATGTTGTCTTCCTTGTGGTTCTCTAAGTTCTTATAATGCATTTCATCATAACAAACAATCATAGTCTTCATTGTTTTGCTCTAATTTCAATTCCTATGTTGTCATTTAATCCTTATAGTGTATAAACATTCTTTGTTTGGTTTGCAAACCTTCAGTGTATGTGACAACACTGAAGAGTCAAGCAAGTCCAAGTGTGATGCAAATCTTCATATTGGCATTCATCACTAGATTATTAGCCTTGGGTACTTCCATATATGTAGTTATTCAACAACATGTTATTTGCTACTTCGTTCATGTTATTAATGTTTTTTTAAACATGGATCAAGTAATGGTACATAAGTTGTTTTCTTTTATATCTTTTTCTTCACATGTATCTTGTTTTTAGTAGTCATTTTTACTATGTATCACGGGAACCGCTCCTGACTTTTAGGAAACTCATTTCCAAAGTTCCGACGTTCCAGGGAACTTGGGAACTTGTAGGAAACTTTCCAAATCTAGCGGAAACCGTTCCGGATAGTTGGGAACTTACTAGGAACTTTTACCCTCTAAAATTGGGAACTTGGGGACTTTTTTTTCCACGTTTCCTTCACTGGGAGCTTCCACACATTCATGATCGCAACGTAGTTTGTTAACAACATTCCTATTTCCTCGTGACCATACTTTTACATGGTTGACTCATAATTTTTCTCTAGAAAACTAAGTTGCAATAAAAGTCTATTTCACGCAACCTTGTCGAGTTGGTGCATTGATCTCTGTCTACCGCCCATGTTAGAGTATCCACTCGTCGCTACGCTGAATTGCAATTACCGCCAATCAATAATAAATTTAAATCTATTTTGATGGTTTATATATTAAATAAAAGAAAGGAAATTTATATATTTTACTATTTACTTTATAAATACAAAATAAAATTTTAAATAATTGGAAATAGTTTTAAATCTTAATTTAAAACTAAATTCATATATTACAATTAAATTAAAAATATCTTCATTTTTATTTTATTATAATTTAAATTTGATTATTTATACACCTTTGCAAATACCATAGCATAGAATGTCTTGTAAACATATAATATTCTAATTCATTTTAATTATAGTTGACACAAAACTTAAAACTTACTCTATACATATAGCCACAAATATAGGGGCTATAGATTCTAAAATTTTCCACTTTAAAAAAAGTCTACCTTATATAATCAATGACATGGATGGTAATCTTGATTTTATTGTCATTTCCATCTGCTAAGAGGTTCTAGTTACAATCGTAATATAAGGAATAAACTAAGTCATCTGGTTCTCATGTCTTTTTAATTATTTTATTTTTATAGTTTTTAATATATACTATTGTTGTTCCCAACCTGCATGCAGTATCCGATACTCTCGTACCCACGTTCCCCGTTCCAGAAACTTGTGCAACATAGCATTTTTATCATTATGTTTTTCTTTATATGCACGTGATGAATGCCTTAAATATGTTTATTAGTTCATATAGGCACAATGCTTTATAAATATGCTATGGTGAGCCATTGGGAGATTCAATGATGATCTATAGCTTGGTAGTGCCTCGTTTGTCATTTGGCCATAGTAGTGGTTACTTTGTTTGAACCCTTTATTTTAGTGCATGTTCAATGCCTTATTGAATGATGGAATTTCTCATAATATTTAGCTGTAAAAAAAACTTAATTTATTTTGTTTCTCTTTTACTTCAATGTATAACAATCAGTGCATCTACTTCTAAATTATGGACTTCCTATTTTACTTTAAGTTTCCTCCCTTTTCTTTACACATCTATTCTTCTTTTTATAAATAAAAACAAAGGAACATACTATCAGCTAAATTAACAGTTTAGATAAAAAGATAATAAACATGATATGAGTCATCAGAACACAATCTGTCAAATGTCTCCTACAGGATTTGTACCTCAAACTGGAGGAGAAGTTGTCGACACCAAAAACTTTATGTTCCAAGAAAAAGTTGTTGGCGGCTACCCGTAAACCCATTAACACACTTTTTGAAAAGCCTGTAGACCCAAATCAGAGATATGTATTGGAAAGATGGTGAACAGGCTATGTGGCATCTTAAGTTAGTTTGACTGACTTTGTTTCTATGGCTTGCTTTCAACGTATACAAAAATTGATAATTCCAATTCTGGATCCGATAAGCCCCGCGTTTGATTGCTTCAAAGTCAAAAGGCCGTGTCGAGTTCATAACAAATACTGTGTGTTGAATACGACCTCATCAAACTAAATGAAACGAAATCAAAGCAAGGATTGCGCTGATTGTGTTAGGCTTACCAACTGCAAATTCGTCAAAGGATGGGTTTGAATCGCCTATAAATACACCTCTATTTCTCGTTTCGCTCATTCACCTCTCTATTATTTTCCCAGCCAATCTCTCGTTATATTTAACTCGATAAACATATTCGTTCATCAGTTTATTGTTCTTCCGAGGATAGACTGTATTTCGTCTATATTGTCCCTCGGTCCAAGCAGAGGCGTTTATTTAAATTCTAACATGGCGGCCACGGGGGTTTATCGCATCACGATATGCATTTTGCTAATCTCTGCGCTCTTTCCAACAGCGATCTCGAGGCTTAGTTTCCTCCACAAGGCCACCGCTGACTCCAAAATGAAGGACACCTCCAATTCTATCAATAACATCTCAGCTGAAGCTTATATCCAAGAGACCAATAAAGCGCCCTCCATTGATCTTAGTCTACTGGATGATAAGCTTCCAAAGACTGGTTATACTCCCTCGGCTCCTTCGGCCTGCCATAACATGGTGATAAACACCGTCGGCGCTGCGCTTTATAGTTGCTGATGTAGATTAAGTTGATAAGTTATTCCATCATTATTCACTTCAGGTGTCCTTATGACATTAGATTGGAAAAAAGAGATAATCAACACTCAATCTAAAGTCTGTTCAAAATACTTTCTCAGTTTTTTCTCAATAAACGAGTTAATCTTCATCATAATTAGTTACAATCTTATCATTGAACATTGAACTTTACGTGAAAGAGTGCTACCGTTTTTGAAGCAAAGTACTATCAAGATCCTCATAAGTTATATATAATCATATCACAGAGTAAGATTTGCAACATTCTGCACTATTTTGCATGAACTGAAACGTACATTAAATTTGAAAAACAACTTTGTATATTTCATTGTTTCAACCTCGTTATCCACTACAAGGATTTTATCGAGATTTTTTAGACGAGATTAAGTTGAATGAAAACAAATTCTTAAAATTACCACTCAAAAGTTCATTAAGAAAGCATCCGTGGTGGAAATTCCTTGAATGAATTGGAAATTAATCTCTCTATATTGTTAAAACATGACAACGTTGTGGATTTTGTGGGCAATTCACAGATTATTATCTGTTGCCTAATTGCCGGTGTAGGTGCATTTTCTCTTTCAGTGACAACTTTTCGGATAACACTTGATCGATCCATCTTGTGAAGCAAGGTTTTTCATACATAGAAAGAGTGCCGCTGCCATTTATCTTAGCACATTCTCTCATAAGAATTGTTTCAATACATTAAAAATCTTATGCTATACAGCGGACATCATACTAACTGCGGATATCTAAATATAAAAGTTAATGAAAGGATACTAAAAAGGTGTTCATGGTTTATATGGAATAATCCATATATTTTGGGTACGAATACACCAATTTGAAGGAATAATTATATTAAAAGTTTTTATGAAAGATTCTATATAGTTGATTCTGGACTAGTTTTAGATGGACACTCCATCCACCCGTTTTAGGAATAGGTTTAGGTTAAGAAAAAGGATTAAAGAAGATAGGTTACCACAAATTGTAATTAAATATTTTATAGATTTAATTAGAATTTTTTAAATTAAATAATTAATAAATACATTAAGAAAAGATAAACTTAAAAAAATATTATAGTTATTAAAATAAAGAGAAGATAAAAAAACTGGAAAAGATAATTTAAGAGAAATGATTATATTAAATAAAATTAATAATAAAGTATTGTATTCAAATTTAAATAATTAAATTATTTAAATATTTTTATTATCAAATAATTCAATTATAACAATATTGAAGTATTTGATAATAACCATATTTAAATAATCTGATTATTTAAATTTGAATACAATACTTTATTAATTTTATTTAATACAATAATTTTCCTTTTATTATCTTTTATATTTCTCCTACCTTTTCTCTATTCTAATAATTATAATATTTTCTTTACCTTTTATTTTTACTTAGTGTATATATTAATTATTTAATTAAATAATTAAAAAAATCTAATTAAACTTATTAATTATGTATTTTCTATAATATACTTATTAATTATTTAATTAAAAAATTATAATTAAATATATTAATTATTTAATTATAATGTGTGGTAGCCTTCCTTCTTCCTTCTTATTGATTTTAAATTAATTTAAAGTAAATATCAATTTTATTTTCAATTTCAACTTCCTTATCATTTGGTTAAAACTAGTTTAATTAGTTATTAATTTCTTACTTTTTAATTCAAATTTTCTTAATCTTCTCTCTTAACCTATTCTCTATTCCAAAACGTAAGGGATGGTCTTTTCCGTCTTCTATATATATTGTCATTTTTTTTCTTTTATTTCAAACTTCATACTATCCTAAAGATGAGTGAAATGTCCACCTTAAATACATCCATCCATCTAAATCTCTACACATTCCAAAATTCTTAACACAATGTTTGAATAATAAGAAAACATATGGGCACGCGCACGAAGTTGGTTCCATTCCAAAATTCTCAACACAATGTTTGAATAATAAGAAAACATATGGGTCAGCGCACGAAGTTGGTTCCACATTCTAGTGTCACTTTAGAAATCGGAAGTTCGCATGTCCGAAATGTAAATCCATAACGCATATGCATTATTTTTGGCTAGGTTCGGACAAACCCGAGCACAAAACCGAGGGTAAGATTAGTTAGCCTATATCGCATGTGCAATATATCGCACTTGCGTTTTGTAATACCAAAACTGTGTTTCCAAGACTATAATAAACATGGAGATTCCTATTACTATTCAACCAATTTAGACAAAACATCTTATGTGAAATACGGATTAGATTTCCATGTAAAATGAGAGCTATAAGGTTTGGAAAATGAAAAAATATAGGTGTTAGAGATATCTTTCAAGAAATGGTCCAAAGTGATAATGGTGGTTTATTACCAACACATACCGAAATAAAGTGCTTTATAGTTGAGTTTATTAAGTAGCACATAAAATGGAACTAAACTTAAAATCTATGTAAATAAATGATTACTTAATCCATCTCATGTATAAGAAAGATGATCAACTAGAAATATGTAACTCATAAATCCTAGCACAAAAGACATAGTAAAGAATGCTCCACTCCAAGCCTTTTGGTAGTAGGAAGTGTATTCATCAATGGTCCAGAATGAACTAAACTTTGGGTCTTTGCTTTGTCTAGAAAAATTCTAGCAAAATAATCTTGCAATGGGTGAGTGTTGTGATGGGTGAACTTAATGGATTTATTTATAGGAAAACAGGTCCATCTCTCTTAGATCTGTCTCCAAAGGTGAACAATCTAATTGTATTAATGAAGTTGTGAGATGAAGATAAATTTTGATGATTAGAGCAAATGTTTTTTAGGAAATAACAAATTGTTAAGGTCCACTTTATGCCACTGTGCCATTTTTGGAAGGAACACAACATTTATGGGCCGAAAAGGTAATAGTTTTCATGTTTTAGGACCAAAGTATAGTTTTAAAAAGATTTATTGTGCACGCACCCTTAAAATTAGGAAAATACTATGTTCTTACTTTAATGGTCAAAATTGAAGTTTAACTAATATTTTGATGATAATGTTAAGGTTATAATGGGATGGAGATGATGGAAATGAAGGAAAAAGCTACCAAAGTGATGTAAAATAGTGAAGGTGCTCCTCAAAAAGTAAGTGAGAAAAAAGAAGATGATAATAATTTCCCCTCGATGTATGAGGTTAGGAGCACATTGTATGAAAAAAATACATACATTCCTTTCTATCTTTCAAATAGTCACATAAGAAAGGAGAGAAATGGGGAAAGAGGGAGGATGAATCCCATAATGGTTGTAGAGACCCATTGGAAAACAACCAAGCAATGAGGTAAGGTGTGTATACAATCTCAATATTAACAAGTTGGGAATATACATGCTTGTGTAGGTGTCTCTATACAATATGGGATCATGACATCATAGGTCCAAATTGTAGTACATAGTGGTGCCAAATCACAACAATGAAAACCTTACGAAACAATGAGGGGGGATTGAGATATGGAAAGAGTAACAAATAAGAAGTTCATCACATGTGGCTCAAACAAACTAGTGAATAAATCCAAACAATGGAACTAAACAAATCAAAAGAAGTGCAACTGAAGTTGGACCATTATTTCCAACACTATTTGGATGCAATACAAATAAATGTAGCTTATGGATCCAAAAAGACTCACAAATTGTTTGAAAAGAGTACGATCTATCTAGGTTCTTTGACCAAAATGATATAATGTGACCAACTCAAGTGTATGAATCTCAACAATGCAATAATTACATGAATTTGAGCACATGATATTCAACTAATTCAAGAGAAAACGATGACTCCCCTCACCTAGCCTAAGGTAACCCATTAGTGAGGAAAATGAGGCCAAAATACACAATGCCTCTATATCAAAACCCTATCATTTATGTGCTAAAATAGATGGGGGAAGATATATCGAAAATGGAACTGACTAGATGGGGGAAGATATATCAAAAATGGAACTGACTAGATGGGGGAAGATAATCTCCATGAAGGTAAGTTAATGACATAAAAATATCACAAGTGATATATCGCACTTGCGTTTCTTAAGAGTTATAAATCGCAAGTGCGATTTGTAATACCAAAAAAATAAAATCAAACAGAGGCCCGGGGCCTCATTTTCGCATACACAGTCAAGGCCGGCATTATCGGGAGGGCGATAAACCGCATTGTCGATTTGAGTTTGAGATAAGGAGGAGGTGAATTTGGAAGAACCAATTCATAATTCGGATACAATGGAAGGTAGGTGGCCCTTTCCTTCCAAATCCCTTTCAATTTTCGTTCAAGTGTTTGTTAATTTAATAGTTTTTGTTTTTTTTAAAACGAACTTAATAAAATTTGTTACATATTATACCAAACAATGAAATTTATTAATTAAATTTTGAATTTGTTGTTTTAATCTTAATAGAGAACACAAACCCAAACACAAACCCAAAACCAAACCCAAATACAAACAAAAACCGAAACACAAACCCAAACCCAAACACAAACAAAAACCCAAACCCAAACCCAAACCTAAATCCAGACACAAACCCAAACACCGAGGAGGAACACGACCGGAATTTAGAGATTCTGGCTCATTTGGGTGCATTGAGGCTCCTTAGCTGACTAGTTAGATGGGGGGGGGGGGTGCATTTAAGACAATCATTAGCCGAGGCATTAGATAACATAACAAACACAATTTCCAATTCCTAGGGAGCACTATACAACATTACCTCATATAGAGATTCCCAGAGGCAATACTATTCCACTAGGTTGAGCAACAAAGACGTGAAAAAACTAAAGATAACCAAAGACCAATTGTTTTCATTATTTCGGGACCCTAGCACCGGATTGGTTCCACCCACCAGTCGAACACACATTTCCATAGACTGGTACATGGAACCAAATGTGAAAGCCAATTGGATGGATCATTGGTACATGGTCTTCGATGAAGACCCTCATGGGAATATAGACATCACATTCTATTTCTTGAGGAAGCTATATGCAGAATTTATCTTGGGGAAACATGTGGACTATTTTGATGTTTTAGAGTTCCAGGGTGTAGGTCATGGGATTCCCCAAGATAGAGAAGGGGATAGGACTGATCCTAACCGTGTGCAACGCCCTCCAAGCATACCAAACCCCCCTCGGGTATATCCTTCTATGGGTCTCGTTATTGATGATACACAGGAGGCCTTATTCCATTTGGAAGATACATTACTTCCACATGGGATTGTTGTCGAAGGCAATGTAGGCCAAGGGGTTGGCACTTCTGAGGCTGGCCCATCTGGGGATGGACCATCGCACAATGAGGATCCACTTGCTAGGTCTCTAGACCATACCAGAGCTATAGATCGCACTAGATATGCAGAGGGTTCAGAGCATTGTGTTATTGCACACCCTTGCACAACGTGTGGAAGCATATGCTATGGGACTGCTTCAGAGTTTCGGGGTGATGGATTACTCCAATATGTAAGTAAAACTCATTCTTTACATAGTATATTTTGTTTGATATCACAATTTTCATTTTTTTTGTAATTTATTTCTATTTAATTATCTGACAATTTACGAGAACAAATATACATCTAGTGTCCAATGACACCCTTGATTCACATAAAATGACCATTGATGATGATGACATTGATGCAGCGGTCAATGCTGCATATGATTTTGGTGCTTCACCATTAGTTGTAAGAACTTTACTTTTTACTTTGTCATAGTGATTTACATATTTATAGTAGAGATTGCAACATTCAATACGTCTTAATCTGGATACAATATGTTTTATGCATGGTGGGCACGATGAGTTTGTGGAATCCCAAGAAGGTCCCTCGCATGTAGAGGAAGATTCCCAATCAAAGGTATTCTTTTAATTATGCTTGTAATGGTTTGAAACATGTACATGCTTTTAATTATTAGACATTTTCTAATTGTATCTTTATGTTTTGTTACGTATCATGATTTCATGCTTTATTGACCATCTATTTAGGGGGATGTCAGTTATTTCACCCACTAGTGACCCACTTCTTCACCTTTCCCAGGTATGTGTAGTATAGTTTAATCTGTACATGCAAGTATGTCTCGCTTTCTTTGAAAAAGGCATTGACCGTCCATGTAGTATATGTCTCGTTTTATTTGTATTTGTTGACATTGACATATGTTACTTTATGCAGGCATCAAGTGAGCGAGTGGTGCATGAAGAGCACCAAATCGAGGTTGTTGGTGACCCACCTCTCCCCCTCCCAGTTAGGTGTATGTTTCGCTTTCTTTGAATAAGTCATTGTATGTCCATGTAGTATATATGTCTTGTTTTCTTTGTATTTGCTGACATTGACATATTTTACTTTATGATAGAGTCTCAATCTATCAGTCGGGCTGAGTTTGAACGATCATATCATTATTCAAGAACTTGAGTCATGTGCCATGATAAAGGTGTATGTGCCAACGAACTCATATGACTATGAAATTTGCAACCATGTCCAAAGTAAACTTTGGACAGGTTGCAAGAAATTTTTCATCGTGGAATTATAACATAAGGCTCATTAAAAATCATGATGACCTTTGATTGATAAAATGACGGCTTGCATGATGATCCTTGCATACAAATTTGATGACAGATGAAACTATATGTCGAAGAGTAATATAATCAAACAAAAGGTATGGAAATCGTGTTTATGCCAGATTATCTAAGTTAATCAATTCATTCTGTGAAGTCAAAATGAGTTAAAGAATGATAATCATGTGTAGAGATGACACTTGATATT
This sequence comes from Larix kaempferi, assembly GCA_027924585.1. Lineage (NCBI taxonomy): Eukaryota > Viridiplantae > Streptophyta > Pinopsida > Pinales > Pinaceae > Larix > Larix kaempferi. The sequence goes on from BSBM01001167.1 coordinate 1,721,228, forward strand.
TCTTGATATGGTTAATCAATTGAATTCCCTGTTTATAATCAAAATTCAAAAATTGAATACCTTGGCATACTTAGTCATGTTGTTATAAAGCTATGGTTTCATTCAGATCATCATTTGACACTTCATTCGACATTCTATTTCATTCGACACTTCATTCGACATTCTATTTCATTCGACACTTCATTCAGCCCTTCATGCAACACTACATTCGATACTTGATTCGACCCTTGATACAAACCATTTAACTGAACAGGATGTGCTTGTTGTATCTGACTGACTTCTGATTATGAAGAGAATTTCTGAAGCTGCCAGCAACCCTTCAAGAATGAAAATGCTGCTTCTGTGACTGCTTCTTCCAAAAGGACAATGTAAACCTACTTTTTCTAAAAACATACTGACTGATGAACTACTTTAGTTGCTCTTCTTTGTTCAACATGGATCAGAACAATCTTCTCTTCTGTAACTTGCATTATTCCTGAAAAAACAGATTATTTTATAAGAGATAAATGAACTTTTAATTGTTTTATAAGTAGACAAAAAAATAAAACAATTTTGAATCCTCCCCCAAACCAAAAATATGGCATGTCCTCAAGCCATAAAAAAAAAACTAATTGGTATTCAAATACTTCCAAATAGCAATCAGATGACTCTAAAAAGTTGTTGTTATTGTACGAATTTTTTTTTTTAACTAACTATAAAATGATCCATACATGTATTTTCAGCAATAAGCAATTTCATAAATGACCCATACATGAATACCATACAAGTGATGACAGTATAGATAGTGTAAAAATGCTAATGGAAACCAGTCATCCTTTATACTTCATAATACAAAATGAAATATGCCTCTCTTCGTCAAAGAATTTCAGATAAAATTACAGTGATCCTTGTATAGATAATAAGAGAATATCAAACTTGATCAGATTTTCTCGTCACAGCTGCTCATAGGAACTCAGTCAAACTTCCCTAGAGTCCAAGAATCACAGTACATAGAGCAATCCTATCAAATTTCACATTTAGGTCCCTAGAAATCTTAAGTATATGTCCCCACCTGGCAAGATAATAAATCTTTAATCTCATGAAGGTTAGGTAACTGGTCTTAAGACAATCTTGAAGCTATTCTCTGTTGGCCAATTGATGAAGTTCATTTCCTTAAATTCAACCATACGTACTACTCTTTGATTATACCTTCAACAACATATATCAGAACCATTAAAGATTTTTTTTGTTTACACAATTTTTAATAAACAAGATATCCTCCCTAGGCAGATTCCCCTCTATCAGTTGGGCCTTTTCAGTACCCCGTTGAGTTTACCTAGTCATACCACAGGCCAGTACCTGCTTCCAGCAAACCTATTCAGTACTCCGACGGGTTAGCCTCTTGAACCCTTTTTGCATCAGAGGCTAGTGTCCTAGTGTTTCCACCCTCTACATATATTCGGTAATGAGTTTCCTATGAGTGAGTGGATGGCGAAGTAGCTCTGAAAACCATGCTACAGGATGGGATGATATATGGGTTGGAAGACAACTGTTCTTATATAGACCAAGTGAATAAACATTTGTCGAATCAAAGATACATATGGTTGATCGCATTAGTGTGTAGTGGACGGAGCCAAAATATAATAGAAAGGATATTTCTCTAGTCCAAGTTTCTATCTTCAACAGATTACAATGGTGTTTCTCAAAAATAACATCCCCAGGGTTCCCCTCCTGTTGTTGTTCAGAAAAGATTGCTCTACTTACTAACTTAACAACAAGTTCAAAATGTACCGAGAGCCTCTGGGCTTCATATGGAGAATTGTTTTTAGTTATCAACCTCTTTATAAAGATAGGATCACTGACATAAAATATCTGGAAGGCTTATTAGAAGAGCTGCAAGAATCATATCAGATAAGTGGCAAAAGATGATACAAAGAACACTTTAACTTTTCACTATAAATTTTCAATTCTTAAAAATAATCAAAAGAGGAGGAATTGAGATATGTAATGAGTTTTTAGAGCACTTCCCTTCTTTGAATAATGATTTTTATGAGATGATTATAGAAGTAAAGTTCTTGTAACCATACTACAACCCACTTGTCAATAATGATTCAGATTTATTCAAAACCAAAACATATATACAAAGAAAAATCATATGAAAATTTATCAAGAACTAGAAAAGAGAGACGAGTCTTAATTTCTTAATTGATGAAGTCCTATAAGCTGATCATAAGAATGAAATTCCTGTGTAAATACAAACCAGCTTGTCAGAAATTACTCTTATTTATTTAAAGAAACATAAATATATTTACATATATACAAATGAAGATAACCCAAAAAAAAAAATCAAGCACTAGGATAAGGAGAGACCTCCCCTTCAACCAGATCCATCTCCTTCTGTTGTAATACATCCTGCATAAAATCTTGTTTAGAAATTGGTTTATGATATAGTCTCAATCTATGTCCATTTACAACAAAAGAAATTTGTGAATCATCAATTGTTTTGATCTCAACAGATCTAGTGTCAAAAGATGTAACTATTTCATATGGACCCATCCAATGGGTAGTCAACTTCCCTTTAAAATTTGTATACCTTGAATCAAATAGTAGTGCCCAGTCTCTAGTCTTGAACTGTTTCTGTTTGATATATTTGTCATGCCACTTCTTGTGTTGGTTTTGTACTAGAATTGTTCGTTGAATTGCATCTTGTCTTATTTCTTCTAATTCATTGATTTGTAAAATTCATTGTTTTTGTGCTTCTTCTAGATCCATCCCTAATTGTTCAGCCATACAAAAGGTTCTTACTTGAAACTCAATGGACAGAAGAACTTGTTTACCATAAACAATTTCATAGTGTGTGTGGCCAGTAGTATTCCTCCATGTTATTCGATAAGCCCACAAGGCCTCCGGAAGCCTATCTGCCTAGTATTTGTGGTGTAGCTGGATAGTCTTGGTTAAGATGGCCTCTAATACCTTATTTGTAGATTCTACCTGACCATTGGCCTGCGGGTGATATGGTGAAGATTTACAATGTCTGATGCCATATTTTTCAGTAAGTTCCTTCATTAACTTGGAGGTAAAATTGAGATCTTTGATCAATGACAATTTCCCTAAGTACACCAAATTGGGTAAATATCTCTTCATATATAAACTCCACCACAGATTTCTCTCTGGCTCGGAATAAAGCTTTAGCTTCCACCCATTTAGTGACGTAGTCTGTACAAACTAGGATATACTTATTTTTGCAAGACATAGGGGAAATTGACCCTACAGAATCTAGAGCCCATTTTTCAAAAGGCCCAATCATAACCTGGGGCTGTAAGGGCATCTCATTGGATGGCATAGGTCTACCCATTCTTTGACCACTGTCACATCCCTTGACATACTCGGCAGCATCTTTGAAGATGCTTGGCCAAAAATATCCAGAGTGCAACACTTTGTATGTTGTTCTTTTTTTGGAAAAATGCCCACCACATGGTCCACCATGACATGCATGGAGGATTTCTGCCATCTCATCCTCTCATACACATCATCTAATAATAAGATAAGGGCTAGTACGAAAGAGGTCATTGTCAACCCAAGAGTAATTATAACTCTGGAATATAATTCGATGTTTCTCGGGTGGGGAGAGATGGTTTGGTAACTTTCCAGTTGCTAAATAATTGGCTATGTCTGCAAACCAAGGGGTTTGAACAGACACAACGAATAGATGCTCATCAGGAAAACTATCATCGATGGGACTAGTACTATCGTCAAGTTCAATACAAGAGAGAAAATATACTACCATATTTTCTTGACCGGGATGATCGACAACAGTGATGTTAAATTCTTGAAGTAAAAGAAGCCACCGAGTCACCCTACCATTGGTGATTGGTTTGTTCACTAGAAACCTAATGGCACAGTGGTCTGTGTGTACAAAAACTTCGTACCCTATGATGTAGTGATGAAATTTATGGGGTGCGAACGAAGAGATGAATGGACGTCTGAATGCGAATGAACATTTGAATGCGAATGAGTGTTCAGATGGTCGTCCGTATGAAAACCACATCCTGGAAAATGAAAACTATGTTCCCAATAAGTCTAGAAGTGTTAAGTTAACATTAATTAGCCATAAAAAGATGATAATAAATTGATATTCATGAAAGATTTAAATATGTTTATACCTGAGTCTGAATGGAGGTCTGAATGGTGAGAAATGTGACTTAATACACCAAAAATGGCAAAAATAGTACCAGCATAGCACGTTCAATGATTCAAAAATGAAGGAAAATTTGGACATCAACAGGGGGTTAGGGATAGAGAGAGAGGGAGAGAGAGGGACATAGGGAGGGAGAGTGGAGGGGGTGGTTATGTGTAGGGATAATAGGGGGGGGTTAGGGATAGAGAGAGAGGGAGAGAGAGGGACATAGGGAGGAAGAGTGGAGGGGGTGGTTATGGGTAGGGATAAAAGGAGGGGTTAGGGGTTGTTAGAGTGCGAGAGGGAGAGGGGGGTGTTAGGGGGTTGGAGAGAGAGAGAGAGAGAGAGAGAGAGAGAGAGAGGTGGGTTAGGGGAGAAAAAGAGATAGATATATCTATCTCAAGGTGGGGGGGTAGGATTTTAGGGAGCATTAAGGTGGTCAAAGAGAATGGGGGTATAGGGTGGGAGGAGAGAGAAAATGAGGGTGAGAGATATGGTGGTTGGTAAGTGGGAAGGGGATGGGTATTATGTGAGATAGAAAGTAGAGAGATTTAGTCATAAGGAGAGTAGGAGAGAGAGAGGGGTGGAGAGGGTGGTTATGGGTAGGGAGAACCTACAAACCAAATATATTAGTAACTACAAATACACCTAAATATAAAACCCCACTCCACAAAAGAGACACACCAAAATATAGAGTCTCCATGATACACCTGCCATGTTAATAGGATGTACGTATAAGCTTAAAGAGTTGTCAAATGCTAAAAATGGACTTTTATCGTGGTCTACAAAGTGACCCGCTAAGGGGATCACTTTTGCTTAATACATTTTAATCAAATGGCACTTTTAGGTTACAGCAACACATGACTTCTTATCATTTTCGTTATATGAGTCATCATAACATAATCTATCAAATGTATCCTACATGATTTGTACCTCAAAGTCGAGGGGTTGAGGAGAAGTTGCGGCGACTCGTAAACCGATTAACACACCTTTCAAAAAGGCTGTAGAGCCATAAGCAGAGATAAGGGTGACGAATATCTCTAAGAATATGTCTTGGAAAGATGCAGGTGAACAGGCTATGTGTATCATAAGTTCGTTTTTCTGACTTTGCTTCTATGGCTTGATTTCATCCTATACAAAAATTCATAATTCCAATTGTGGATCCGATAAGCCTGCGTTTGACTTCTTCAAAGTCAAAAGGCCGTGTTGAGTTCATAACAAATATGGTGTGTTGAATATTGTTTTTTTTAGACTTACCATTTGCAAATTCGTCAAAGGGTGGTTTTGAATCGCTTATAAATACACCTTTATTTCTAGTTTATGATCATTCACGTTGCCTTTCACCTCTATATTATTTTCCCAGCCAATCTCTCGTTACATTTAACTCGATAAACATATTCATTCATCACCTTATTCTTCTTCAGAGGATAGACTGTATTTCGTCTATATTGTCCCTTAATCCAAGTGGAGGTGTTTATTTGAATTCTAACATGGCGGCCATGGGGGTGTATCGCATCGTGATATGCATTTTTCTAATCTCTGCGCTCTTTCCAACAATGATCTCCAGGCTTACTTTCCTCCACGAAGCCACCGATGACTCCAAAATTAAGGACACCTCTGAAGCTTATATTCAAGAGACTGATAAAGCGCCCGCCATTGATCTTATTCTACTGGATGATAAGCTTCCAAAGAGTGGTTCTACTCCCTCGGCTCCTTCAGCCTTCCATAACATGGTCATAGACACCATCGGCGCTGCACGTTATAGTTGTTGATGCAAATTAAGTCGATAGATTATTCCATCAAATCTTCTTAAACGTGACATCGCATGGGAAGAAGAAAGTCAATTCTCAAGATTGTGTTAAATAGTTGGAGTTCTATTTTGGGAAAATATAAAGGTTGAATTCCAAGAGTCTTCCAGATATCCGTTATTGGTTTTATTACGCAATGTGTTCGTCAGTTTGTATTGATATACAATTATGAACTTTACATGAATGAATTAGGGACACCTCCAATACAAATAACATCTCTGAAGCTTATATCCAAGAGACCAATAAAGCACCCACCATTGATATTAGTCTCTTGAATGATAAGCTTCCAAAGAGCGGTTATACTCCCTCGACTCCTTCAGCCTGACATAACATGGTGGTAGACACCATCGGCATTGTGCGTTATAGTTGCTGATGTAGATTAAGTTGATAAGTTAATCCATAATTATTCACTACAAATCTCTTTATTGAAAATTATCACGAGTAAATTATCATGAACTCTTTATTGAAAATGCTAATGAGTAAATTATCATGAACTGTTTATTGAAAATTGATGCAAACCTTTGCCTCAAATTGTACCAACAAGTTTTCTCACTCCAAAAAAATGGCATAAATATGAATTGGCTTTGCATGTAATCATACTCACAAGTTAATTAAAAAATAATATTTTTTCTTCCTTGTTTGAACACAACGAGCATATAATAGTTGATATCCTTCTTGTTTGGTAAACACTAATATTTTTGAAGTATAGTCGGTGTTGAAACTCAAAACTATTTATTATTTGCATACAGAGGAATTAATATAGGGAAGATGTTATGTCATATAAAGTATCCGATAAAAAAAAAAATTAAATAAAAATATTAGATAGTATATATCAATTTTAAATTTTATATAAATATTAAAAAAAAAATCAATGTATATCTGTTTTAATTTTAAATCTATAAAGTAGTGAGTATGATCACATTTTTTCAAATATAATATGAAAAAATTAATATTTAACATGGAATTAATCCTTAAAAATAGATTTATATTTAAGATAAATTTATACTAATTTATAAATCTTCATTATTATTTTAATTTTAAATACTTCATTATAATTAAAACAAACCTAAATTTTATCACAAACTTTTATTATCTTCTATTATCTTCTGATTTGATCTTAAACCATATATAATTAAATCTAATATAATGTTTCCAAATATAATTTAACTATCTACAAACATTATGTATCCACTCTTTAGTCGAACTAATTTTTTATTAAATATTTTAATTATCAAAATGACTTGAGCTTTAGCGAAAGAAATAGTGAAGGACATATTTCATGTTTTCCTAGTTGCAAATAAACAAAATCATAAAGCATTTTTTAAGCATTTTCTACTTTCTTTCTTGATTTTAAATAATAATGAAAAAGATAATAACAATTTTTATATGTTTAAGGATTACTATTAACAATTTTTTATATGTTTAAGGATTACCATTAATAATTTTTTATCTTAAATAAAATAGAAAAAATAATAACATTATTTATATTTCTAAAATTAATATTTTTTTAATGAAATTATTAGTTTCAACTTGAATTTAACTATAGTTAATTTCAACTTGAATTTAACATTATTTATCCATTTAAAGTTCCTTGACTTTCATATCCATATAATTAATTAATAATAATAAATTAGTATAAGTAAAACATATTAGAAAGGTAAAGGGAAATAATCATTTTAAACAGTGTCAACATTGTGAAACTCTTTGAAACTTTTAATTTTTAAATAATTTATTTTTCATTTAAATTTTTCATAAAATTTATTTAAAATAATCAAAGCTTTATTAAAATAATGTATTTCCTATTTTAGAAAGTACACAAGTTTATATGTCAAACTACTGCCAAGTTTATTAAGTTTGTCTATGTGAAATAATCCGTCTCTTTGAATTGAGTGTTTTGGTATATACAGCCACAGCCCGGCTACCATTTTTCTACCACATCCTCATGATAACTAATACGATTACAACATATAATTGACTGTCCAAATGTATTGAGAAGGAACTTCATGTTTTAGGTTAATTGTGGGTTACTTTAGATTTAATTTTAAATATTTTAGTGAAATAATCCATTTTTCTACTACAACCTCATGATGGAATATAAAACATAAGAAATAAGAAATCGTTTCGATAACTAATACGATTACAACATAAAATTGACCGTCCAGAAGTATAGGGAACGTACTTCATGGTTTAGCTCAATTACGATATCTATAATCATAGCAAATCTAATCTAGGCATGTATAATCCTTATTATTATCAACCATATCTCTACTCGAAGACTAAATATTACATAGAGAGGTTATGTGTATTGTTGAGGCCTCTTTCATCACCCTTTCACCATAAAAGATACCTTTAGAAACTATGGCTAAGTTTAATCCCCCAACCATAATCAAGCCTCAAGAACTATACCGAAAGTCGAAAACATCTTAATGCTCTCCATATCCCCACTTTGTGGTGACAAATACTCTTGCAAGCTCCTTTGATATGGTTTGAGGCATCATTCTTTGGCCTCAACATGCCAAGCATTTCCAACACCTCTAGAGCCATTTCTAATAGAACCCATATCCCATTACGAAGGTCAATGATGGGATCAAGAGGTCTCGTGTGGTGGTTTGAGGCCCAAGTTTCCTCTCCTAAGCATTTCCAACACCTCTAGAGCCATTTCTAATAGAACCCATATCCCATTACGAAGGTCAATGATGGGATCAAGAGGTCTAGTGTGGTGGTTTGAGGCCATCCTTATTTGCTACGTTCCTAGAAAATTCCTTCAATTCCTAAGAAACAATTTTCCTCCCACAACCATGTCCAAGGGCCCAAGACTAATACTTATCCTTAAAAATTCCTAATGGTGTGCATATTCCCCTCGGAGGTGAAGACACCATTTAGGAGGTCTCCTCTGGTGGTCTTAGGTTTTTTCTTGGCCATGGATGCCTAAAACCTTATTTTATAGCCTAAGGTCTATGGTTTATCCCTCAACCATGCACAAGGCCCTATGATTCATACCTATGCTCAAAAACTCCTAATGATGCCCATATCCTCACACAAAATCCAAAGTGCCCATGAAGTGCTCCCCAACATTGGGGCAAATAAGGAATTAGGAAGGCAAGCTCGTTAATCATTAAGCTTGTGGAGCTCAAAGTAGAGTTATGTGATCTATTAAAACTTAAGTTGGCATTGGGAATTAAGTAAGGGAGGTAGGGGATTATTGAATCATTATTAACTAGTCATAATTTATTTGTTCGGGATTGGGGAAACAATGCATGACATGGGTTGAAAGATTTATTTGGATGCTCGTAGGAATGATGCAAGTGATTGGATTTCTTCATGACCCACATTTATTAAATAAATATGCATGACCCACTAATACTCTTGGCAGGTCATGTGTGATGGTTTGAGGAATTATTGCTCTTGGACATTTATCCCTAGAAGCTTCTTTTTTAACCTTTCCTCCCTCAGCCATGTCCAGAGCAATGAGACCTATACCTAGTGCTCAAAACCTACCAATGGCACTTGTCTGTGTCAAATTCTATATGTGTCACAGGTGGATCTAGATTACTAGAGAAATCTTCACTTAGAATTTACCAAACATTGACAGGAAAATATAAGAAATATGAAAAAAATATTAAGTAGAACACAAGAGAAAAACAGGGTGAAAAAATGAAGATGGGTGTCTATTTTGGGGGGTCTCGTGAGAAAATAATTCTGTTTTTTTCATGTCTTCCAACTTCGGGCGAACAAAAGTGATATTTTTATTTAAAATTTCACTTTGCCGTAAAAAGAAAACTTTTGTAGAATTATGTTAGCTTTCTACTCATAATTTTTTCAATTTTTTTTATTAAGATTTGATATGTCGATTTCGCAAATGTTTGACAGTGTGTTCTTATAAAATGAAAAGACTACAAAAGAGTTATGATTTGTTGCACCACTAAAATCGTTGTTAGACTTGTGTTTTGCAAAAACTGAAAATGCTACGACAATCTACACACAATGTACTAACGCGTGACTATAAGTTTGCATCCAATGGACCTCTATACTAATTATTATATTTTTTTAAAGTCGATCCATGGGGAAACTCAGCCGATTTTCAACAACCTTTTTGTTGCACCACTTTTCTCTCAACCCGCTATAAAATCAAAAAATCTAAGACCACCCTTTTGAAGTAGACACGTCAATGAATCGACCCACATTTTCTTCGATTTTTTTGGTGTTGTATTTACAAAGTTATGGATTTTTCTTTTCGCTGTTTTTTTAAAGAGCTGAATCATAACTCGACACATGTTACAAATATAAAACTTAAAAAATATCAGTTCTTATCTATATACAACAAAATTTATACCCTCGTAAAGTAGATTCAATAATGAATCTACTGGTATGAAGTCCGACATTCGTTTTGTTGTGTAAGAGGTGGTTTTCTCCTTCCGAAAATGGAGAAACCTGAAAATTTTGCAGAGATCTGAATCGGTCATGTTTCAGAGATTATTCGGCCGAATTAATTATTCGGCCGAATAATTATTCGGCCGAATAATTATTCGGCCGAATAACTGTTTTCCGTAACGGCGCCGTAACTTATAGCGAAGGTTATTCGGCCGAATAACTAAACGGAAAAAAATTTCGTCGGCCGGAAAAAAAATAAAAATAAAAATTTATACTCATATAAATAAACATAAAGTTAATTCATTATTTTCGCATGTTTGAACTTCGTATTTTTTTGTCAAACTAATTTCGGAAGGAGGATATAATTTTTGCAAAAGGAGGTTTTTACAAGGTATGTTTCTTCTTCTTCTCTACAAAAGGCACATTGAAGGAGTTTTTTTTTCTAAGGCATATTTACAAGGAGTTTTTCCAAACTATCTCTTTTCTTGTTGCATTTTTACAAAGAAGACATTTTTTGCAAAATGAGGTTTTTACAAGCTATGTTTCTTCTTCTTCTTTACAAAAGGCACATTGAAGGAGTTTTTTTTTCCAAGGCATATTTGCAAGGAGTTTTTCCAAACTATCTTTTTTCTTATTGCATTTTTACAAAGAAGACATTTTTTGCAAAAGGAGGTTTTTACAAACTATGTCTTCTTCTTTTTTACAAAAGGCACATTGAAGGAGTTTTTCCAACATATCTCTTTTTTATTGCATTTTTACAAAGAAGACATTTTTTGCAAAAGGAGGTTTTTACAAGGTATGTTTCTTCTTTTTTCCAAAGGCACATTGAAGAAAATTTTTTTCTAAGGCATATAAATGCAAGAAGTTTTTTCCAAATATTTATTTTCTTGTTGTATATTTGCAAAGAAAACATTTTTTTGAAAAAAAGATTTTTACAAAGTATGTTTCTTCTTCTTTTTTCCAAAACACATTGAAAGTGTTTTTTTTAAGGGATATTTGCAAGGAGTTTTTTCAAAATATTTCTTTTCTTAGACATGTTTGCAAGGAGGTTCTTTGCAAGGATGTTTTTTTTTCAAAGTAGCTTTGCACTTTTTATTTAATTGAAAGAGGTTTTTTTCAAATAGTTGTTTTCAGTTCATGTTTTTATAAATTCCGTAAATGTTTTTAAATCTTAATTTATTTGTTTTTACTATAAAGTAACATGATTCTTTAATTTATCGTCTATAGATTAAACAACCATGGGCAATAAGAGAAATCGTAAAAGAAAAGCTGATCGTAAACGTGATGATGATGATAATAGAGAGAAACAAAAACTCAGATATATTGCCAAAAAACAAAGGGTTGCTGAAACGGAAGAGAGAACTATTGAAGATATAAATACAGATTTACATGACAATGTTGAAGAAATGGAAATTGAAAATAGAGTACAAGAAGAACAAATTGAAGTTGAAAAGAACATTGTAGAAGATGTAAATAGTGATTTACATGCTAATGTCGATGAAATCAATATTGAAGATCAAGTTCAAAATCCAGAAATTGAACCTGGTATGTATATATCATATATTTTTCAAATTCATTTTTTTATAATGAATTTTATTTTTTGATATATGTTAAATTTAATTTAATTTGATGTATAGGTACTTTTACTATTGATGATGAAATGTTAGAAGACATTGATTGCGACATATATGGAGAAAAACTACCAGTACATGTTGCACGATATCGTGCTACAAAATTTTATGATGAAGTTCTCAAAGATTACTCAATAGCAGGACAAGCACAAATTTTGAGATGTTTATTAGTGTCCAAGAAATTAGAAGGTGCTACATCGTTATTGGGTATTCACAAAGTAACAAAAGAGTCGAAATTGAAACAAAATGTGATGGAAAATATAGGCGATGCAATAAAAAAATTTGGAAAATCCAGGAAGAAAGATATCAGTGCTGCACGTAAAGCAATTCATACAGCAATTCTTTCAGCTAGTACTAAACAAAAGCGTTTGACAACAGAACTAGCAAAAGCAGTTGGAACATCAAGAAAAACATTATACAAACATAGCAAATTCAGAATGCAAATAGATGAAAATAATGAACTTGCTTGTTGGGCAATTATTTGTAGACAACCTTACAAAGATAGATTAGGAGCAGGGGTTAAAGATATTGTACGAGAATATTGGTTGGAACATGCTCGAGTTTCACCAAATGCAAGAGATGTGATACGCAAAAGAATATCACGAAATGTATATGAAAGCCAACCAAAACATATAATGGACATGACACAAGTACAATTGTTCAATAAATTCAAGGAAGATCATCGTGGAATTAATATATCAATCACTACATTTGTGCAACAAAAACCATGGTATGTTCGACCTATAACTATACGTGATACATGTTGTTGCCGTTATCATGTGCAATTTCAGTTATATTATGACACGTTTCTTGAATTTGGTAAAATGTTTTGGACAAATTCACCACCTCCGCCGACGATACGTGAATTCATATCTCAAATTTTATGTGAGAGAAATCACGATGAAGTATTTTATTCAAAGAAATGTGTCAATGGAAAACATTGTCATCATTGTGGAAATTTGGTGTTATTCCACAATAAATACCCTATCGATAATGATCAATCGTTGTCAAATGTAAATGTTGATTGGAAGAGATACGAATACATCAACTATACTACAAGTTCTAGTGATTCACGTTCCAAAAGAATTGATTTGCTAGAAGACAAGATATGCGTCACAGATTTTCTCAAAAAATTTGAAAACGAAATTTATAAATACACCCAGCATTCACATAGAGCACGATGGCAAGATCTTCAATTCAAACAGTCTCGTGAAATTTTTCCACCCGGAACAATTTTGTCGGTGGTTGATTTTGCTGAAAACTATACATTTGCTGCACAAAACGAAATACAGAGTGAATACTATCACTCTGACCAAGTTTCGATATTTGTCCATGTTGTATATAGACATTCTCAACAGGATATCGATGGCATTGAAAGCACATGTGACAATCGAGATGTGATTAAAGAATATCACTTCTATATCAGCGATGATCGTACACACGACACACATTTTGTCCAACATTGTATAGAAAATATTTTCTATGACTCACTGAAAAAACGCGAAGTCAAATTCAAAGAGCATTGGATATGGTCTGATGGATGTGCGGGTCAATTTAAATCTTCACGATCATTTTTTTGGTTATGTCGACTTCATAAAGCGCTGAACATCAAACATCGCTGGAATTTCTTTGAAACTGGGCATGGAAAAGGTGAGCATGATGGTGCAGGAGCATGCGTGAAAAGAGCACTTCGAAGATGGCAAATGAACTATTCTTCAGCACGGTTTCATTCAGCTGCAGAGGTTGTCCAATGGTGTCAATTAAATCTAAGCCATGATTATAATCAACAATCAAAAGACGTGCGCAGGTATGTCCACTATTTTTTTAATTTATATTATTTCTTAAAATTAAAAAAAATGTATATACTAACATTTAAGTACACATGTACACTATTTATTGTGTATGTTTTTTTGGCTTGTTGGGGTCCAAGATATAAATAGATCAATACCATATGACGCTAGCACCATACATGGAACTAGAGATCTTCACTCTATTCAAACAAAATCATTTCACAACGTGTTTGCATTTGACAGTAGAAAGCAATCATGCTTTTGTCATATTTGCATTGAAAATGTCGAGTCTACAGAAGTTTGTGAAAACATAACAAACAACTACGTAAAAGCTTGGAGACACACAGAGATTAATCCAAAAGGAAAAATGCCACTGGCAAGTGTTGAAGAATTAGAATCAGAAGAAATAGCAATATCGTCTGATGGCGATAGAATTTCAGATCTCGTAAGAGAAGGTAATAAACTTGTTTTTGACTTTTTAATCAATTGTTCATTCTAATCCTTCGCCATAAGTGGTCAATTCAATTCATTTAAATACGCTAACACCAATCATAACTTGCACAGGAGATGTTTTCGCTGTGATTGCACCTATAGACAACAACGAAAATGTCAAATATTATTTGATGCGATGCACCGAAGGAAAAATGAAATTATTGGAGGACTACAACGACAACGGATTTACATACGAAAGAGGATCCATCATTTTAAAATGATACTTTTTTCAGCAGACACATATGACTAAAAATTATGTATACTTTCAGGATTATGAGCCTGATGTTATATGTTGTCAATATAGTCATTTAGTATGTGCATCTCGAATAAAATTGATACAAGTTCCATCAAAAAAACAATTGAAAACCAAAAAATGGAAACTATCCATATGTGACCATGAACGGATAGTTGAAGATGGTATTCCATTACGATGTTTTTAACTATATATCAAAAATAAATTGATCTATATTTTTGTCCATGTCAATTGTTGTGTGCAATATATTTTTTGTCCAATTATCAAAATTGTTGTGCCCAATATATTTTTTCATTGAGATTTTATGAATATTTTCTTGAATGACAACTAAGCTTAAATGGTTGTACTTTAACATGCTTAAAAATGAATTCAAATATAATTTAAAAATTCAAAAGTACTTTATTCGGGTCCCCATATGTCTATTAGACCACTAAGGGATGAGATAACGGATGTGGCTATGCCCACTCCGCCCCGAATTTTTACTTTTGGTTGATTAATACTAACGAAAAAATACAAAAAGACCTATTAAATTTTGTAGTATATTAATCCATCGAACATGTTTCTTTAATACATACTTCACCATAAATATGATCTTAAATAGATGTCTTAAAATTGTAACCAAGTTCTCCGTCCCAAATCTTTAATTTAAAATATCGCTTGTGCAAATTCACATAACTGAAATCATGGCAAATGGAGATAACGATCATTTGATTTTTAATCACAAGCAAGGATTCCAGGATTGTGAAGCTTATGCTAAATTAGAGAAATGATTATTTACAACAAATCAATGAAAATTCATCAAATTGTTGTTTAAAATCATTGCTCTAATTTAGCACAAACTTCACAATCCTGGAATCTTCGCTTATGATTAAAAAACAAAAAACCGTTACCTCCATTTGCCATGATTTCAGCCTTCATCAAATGTACCTGAACATTGAAAATAAAAATTAAATTAATTAAAAATCCATTAATTTTGCCCAACATTAATTCTTACCATAACATTCATTTTCAACATTGAATATTTCCTAACTTAGATTATCATTTTAAAAACATTTCCAACACCTCCCATTCATTCCTAACCTTGGGTTGCACCTATCAAGACATTTTAAACATTCATGCAAAACATATTATAATAACACTTATTCTCAACATAACAAATTGAAAACATTCATTCTTCCATAACACCTCCCATTCATTCTTTCCCAACATTTCTTTTTCTCTAACACCTCCCATTCATTTTTTTCCAACATTGATTCTTACCATCACATTCATTCTCAACATTCAACATTTCCCAACTTGAAATAACATTTCAAACATTCCTAACACTTCCCATTTTCTAACTTCATAACATTCATTGTCATCATTCAACATTTCCTAACCTTGGATTGCACCTATAAAAACATTTCAAACATTCATGCGAAACATATTATAAATATTATCAAAACTCATGCAAAACATATTCTAAACATTTACCAAATGAGAAATAATGGACATGTACTCATGTATATAATCCAAAAAAGAGTTGATGAACTTGTGAATTCAATGTACATATATATATAATCAAAAAATAAATACCCTCCATGTTCAAAACAACACCAATATATAGATATCAACAAAAACTATAAAGTCTGAACCACTATCCATCTCGACCAATATCTTTCCACTATTTTCCACTAGGACCTTCCCTGGGACTCAACTCCACCTACAACACACAAAAAAACAAATTATAAATTTAGATCATAAATTATTTAAACAATTTTAAACTAAATTCAAAATATTAAGATATTAAACTCATCTACAAAACAATTCAATTATTAAAAAAATCGTACATCAAATTCTTTGGATGCATGTCCACCACTTTTTTCCCCTAGAGACTTTCCTTTGGCTCCAAAATATCTCAAAGAGCCAAGCTGCAACATGTACAAAAACAATTTTCAAATAAATCAAAAAAATATAAAACATTAAACTTATGTCAAAAATCATTTCTAGTTCGACAAAATTACCTCAGTGCCAATATCGGCATTCATTAAAGACCCCACATCTTCGCCCCCAATTTCCAAGTGGTCTCTTCCCTAAAATTTAAATTTTGTTAGTAAATAAAACATAGTAGATACAAATAATAAATTAAGCAAATTAACTTAAAACCAAAACAAAAAAATTAAAATCATTAGCTCACAAGAGATGGTAAATCATCTAAAAAGTTGGAATCTAATGAAACCTGCATAGATAAGTCAAATTAACAATAAGATACATTGATATTTATTAAAATTCAAGTAAACAAAAAAAATATCATGTTCAATCATAAATATTATAATTAAAATACCTCTCCTGAGCGCTCTTCATTTTGACTAGGATGCTCTTGATTTTGACTACTGGAGACTCGAAAATTATTTGCATTTAACATTCTCGTAAACTACAAACAAAATACATTTGCTTAATATACTTATTCCCATGTAGCAAAATATTCAATTCAAAATGATTAATAAAAAATCAAATAGATTATCATAGCATAATCAACAAACCTCTCCCATGCTCGATGTGTCATTAGATAACACATCTGAAGCTATATCTCGACAAGACTTAGCATAAGCCCTGAGATCATCAATGCTCAATGCATCTACCTCGTCATTCGTCTTGTAGACAAAACTCTGACGAAGAATAGCGCGAGCCTTCTCTCGCCCCAAACCAACTTCTACTCCTGCAAGAGCTGAAGCTAAACCATCACCTACTGATTCCCTTCCAATTGTCCCTAGTTGAGATGTTGTCTCCATCTCTGATCTTAAAGCCACAACCCTTGGTGGACGGGGTATCTCAGGTGGAGGTTGTATAGTGGCAGGGTCTCTAAGAGCACCTTTTCGATTATATATTCTACCCTTTCCAGCTCCATAAAAGTCAGAGGGAACATCAGTATAGTTAGGCTTCATACCTAGAAAAAACTCCGCATAAAAAAATCTAGCAAAATAATTAGGAACCTCATCGTTCCAAGGCAATCGACCATAAGCTGCAAGAAATCGATCATATATGAAATGTGCAATTTGAGGATGCTTGAAATATTGCACTTTCAACATTTTTCGCTTAAGGCCTTCTTTGAAATTGAACATTGAATTGGCTTGTTCTCTACTGACTCTCTCCTTCACAACCTCCCACTTATCTGGACCCATAACTTGCTCCTTTCGCATCCGCATCAAATGAACAAAACTATTTGTAGTTGGTCCAAGTTCATCGTATGCATCAATGAATTTTTGCAAAGATGCCAAAACAATATCTAGACTTTGTCGACTCTCTGGAGGGAGATCCAAAGAACAAAGATCATTGTTCAACCTGTCATAGTGGGATTTACAACTTTCAAGAATAGTTTGTTGCACAACACCTCGCCATGGAAGCTCATCAGGTAAATCAGACGGATAAGTTGATATGGATGTACACCCCTCAGCTAGTGGAACATATGTCGTCCTAGCTCTAGGAGGAACTTCAGGACCCTGCTCTCCACCCACACCTATTCCATCATCTATATTCCTATCTTGATCTTCCCCTCGCTCCATCGAATTACGCACATCTTCTGAACATCGCTCTGCTTCAAATATAGCCGTAGTCAAAAATTAACTTTTTCCATAAATTCAACACACAAAAAATACAAATTATACATTATTAAACATTAATGTTCATACCAACAGAACGTTGGGATCGACGCTCTCCCACAGAAGACAAAGGAGAATCATTTGTACCCCCTCGAACTTGTTGGTGATCAAACGACTGGGACCCATGCAATAAACCTGAACCCTGCGGTGAATTCGACAACCTTCGACTACCAATTGGAACACCAATTCCTGAAGATTGTGATGACCTCCTACGCTTTCCCTTCGCAGACTCTCTTTCCATTTGATATAACTTCTAAATTTACACAAACATTAACATATTGAAAATGTACATAACTACCACTACAAGCATCAAGCCAATATTTGATTAAAAACTCCAACAAAATTTAAGTCCCCCTCCTAACTCTAATTAATTAACTAAAATTCCTTACCCTAACTAATATTGCAACATAAAGAACATATCTAATAATCATTTCATTATAAAACACAATTAATTGAAATAGTATAATAACCTTAAAAACTTTTAATCCAACAAATATGTTTGAATTATATATGTCAACAAACAAACATCTCACTAAACATATATATGTATTCTTATTAAAAGAATTCTAACTTATATTTATGATAATACAATTTACACACATTGAAGTTGTACATGTTAACTCTACAAACTCAAAACATATCTATTAAAAATCTGCATACAAAATGTAAAGCTTCCTCAAATAGTATAACATAAATATACCCTTATTAAGAAACTTCTAGTTAAGATCTATGATAAAACAATTTACAAACATTGAAGTTGTACATGTTCATTCTACAAAATTAAAAACATATCTCTTAAGATCTGCGTAAAAAATGTAGAGCCACCTAAAATATTATAACTTACTTTCTTTTGTAAGTTACTCTCCTAACTCTAAGAACAATATTGCAGCATAAACATGACATCAATAATCATCCCATATTGTAATAGTTCAATCACCTTCCTAATTTTTAAACTATCACTTATGTTTTCATTCTATATCTCAATAAACAAACATTCCTTAATTTTTATAAAAAAAATACTTAATAACTTACAATATTGAATTTTTAAGTGACTTTCTAAGTTAACTCTGTTCATGAACAAAGTTCATGAACAGAGTTCATGAACAGAGTTCATGAACAGAGTTCATGAACAGAGTTCATGAACTCAATTGACATTCTTGTACCTGACTTAACATCGTCACACCACATGTTGATCATTTATAAAGTTGTTTAATATATCCTTTATCATCACTTTATTGAGAATTTGGAAAACTTAATATGAAACTCATCAGGGATTAAGGTTTAAATATCCATATATATAAAGAAGCAATAATTTCATGCATATCATAGCATATCATGAACAGAACTCTGTTCATGAACAGAACTCTGTTCATGAACAGAACTTCTATGATAGCAAACGAACATTCATGGTTGATGGAGTAGTAGTAAGTCCATAGTTTTCATGATATTATACAGATACCCAATTCCAAGTAGGAGGTTGAGATTCATTGTTGAATGCATGTGATTAGATTGAATCGAAAGGACCGCCTACTTTAATGGGGTTAGTTCATCTCAATTATCTAAAAGCTTACGTCAATCAGAGAACCAATACCCTTTGAGCAATGATAACAACATTATTACAGCTAAAGATCATTAACTAATCATAGCTAGTACTATTATATTATTCATATTCATATCTAACCTATAAGTAATGGTATTCTGTTCATGAACAGAGTTCTGTTCATGAACAGAGTTCAAGAACAGAACTCTGTTCATGAACTCAGTCCACGAACAGAACTCTGTTCATGAACTCAGTCCACGAACAGAACTCTGTACATGAACTCAGTTCACGAACAGAACTCTGTTCATGAACTCAGTTCAGCAACAGAACTCTGTTCATGAACAGAGTTCACGAACTGAACTGTTCATGAACAGAGTTCACGAACTGAACTGTTCATGAACAGAGTTCACGAACTGAACTGTTCATGAACAGAGTTCATGGACAGAAAACTGATTCTCTAAAATAAAAACTGCATTTTAAAACATTTAACCTTCCAATATTAAGACGCACTACAGATTTTTTCAATTCTAATACTGCCAACAACATAAAAACAAAGTTTACGACGATGCATACCTGTATATAAAAATGCAGTGAAGAATCGTCGATCCCAACGCCGCCTCTATTCAACCCAGCAACGCTCAAAACAACACCTATCTCCTTCACAAACAACAACTAACGTCATTAGATAAGCCCTATAACATTAACAAACAGAAGCAATAAGTAAAAACAAAGGCGAAAACGCACCTTCAACCGTTCAGATAAAACCGCAACACCTTCAGGGCAGCAACCCACCAACACACACCTGACAACGAACACAGACCAACCGACACGCTACCACCAACGAGCAGCAACTAGCAGAAATCACAACCCGACGAAACGTGAAAACCGACGATCGACAGCAGAAATGACAACCAACGAACTCGCTGCTTAAAACGAACAGAGCAAGCGCAAATCACACCCCGAAGAAACGTAAGAACCGACGAACGACAGCAGCAATAGAGCAGACGCGATTCGCGGAGAAAGAGCCAGCCGTGAAACACAAGCAGCGCGGCGAGAAGCGGGGTGGCGAGCAGCAGGTTGGGGCGTCGGCAGGGTGGCAGAGGACTACTGCGGGCCCATGCGGGGTCCAAATAATTCCAACAGGGAATGCCAAATGGCAGCCGATGCTGTCTTTTTATGCAGAAAAATTATTCGGCCGAATAATTGTTCGGCCGAATAACTATTCGGCCGAACCATTATTCGGCCGAATATTTATTCCGCCGAACAATTATTCGGCCGAATAATTGTTCGGCCGAATAAACTATTGCCCGAAATTTTTTTCCATCCGGCAACCGTTTGCACAAATTTCAAGAGTCTCCGTTAAACGGGACGGAGAACTGTTTGTGGTTATTCGGCCGAATAACCTCAAAATTATTCGGCCGAATAATGTCAATTATTCGGCCGAATAATGTCAATTATTCGGCCGAATAATTATTTTTATTCGGCCGAATAATATTTTTATTCGGCCGAATAACTTCCGCTAAGACGATTTTGCACTGATTTCTCACGAAAGTGTTACCCACCTTCACGTTTTCACCCAACAGTCATGTGGATTGATCTTCCATTGCATTATTGTTCAACAACATGTGTACAATATATAGATGCTCTCAAGAGACAAAATTGAGAGGCTTAGTGGTGATTTGAGTAGCTCACATTAATGCTAGGCTTAGTGGAGTAATTCCCCCGATATATGACATTGTGCCAAGTGTAGATCCTGTATTGGGCAATAATGAGATCCAATGAACCTATGAGGACCATGAGGAAGTTAGGAAAGTCAATAAATGTGGATGAAATCATTATGAGGGTGAATTAGGTAGTTTAGGGATTTGGTAGTGGCCATTAATGAGCAATTTGAGCATTCTAGTGCATAAGTGCCCTTGGTCCAACCTTATCCCATAAAACAGGGAAGTTGTGCACCTGCCTCATTAAATGCATTAAGTAGGGCGCCTTTGATTCCCAAGAATAAGGAAATGGGCACACTTGTGGACAAACATGGCTATAATGACAAACCACTAGTCTAATATGTGGACAAACCCCCTAGATTAGGCACTATGAAGCCAAACCATGGAACAAATTACATTAAACACTTGGAACCTTATGCAAGTATTATTAACCAAGGTCTAGATGTGAATTATGTTCCAAACCCCCCCCTTAAGACAAAATGGTTGTGAGAAAATAAAATTATTATGAGGGCCCAAACAACAAAGGCTTATGGTCACCCTTTACATTATTCATCCATATAAGTGAGGAAAGAGAAAAAACCACTTGGGGAAAATCGTCCCTCTAAAATGGGCATGAAATACACCAAAATAAACTACTCCAAAACACAAGTAGGTGTGAACTTGCTCATATGTCTGGAGGAACCTTCTTCTTGGGAAGAAGAGCAATGTGCTCAACTAGATCATGTACATGTACAACTGCATGATGGAAATTGAATCCATGTAGAACAACTGAGTTACAATGATAGTAGAGGGAAGGCTGCTCTTCAGACTTGATCTTCAAACCAACCAGGGTGCCAGGTTCAAAAGAGACTTGAGTTGCTTGAGAATAAGTGACCCCAAGCGAATCATAAGGCTCCTGAAGCATCAACATCAGACCAAAAGAGTTGTAATAAGCTCCAAGAAAGAGGAACAAGAGTCCCAAGTTTGCAAATGTGATGGCTAAGGCTTCTCCATCTTCAAGTGAACTTGAAGAAATTTTGCTAGTCATGGTGTAGGAAAACATAGGAAGGAAAAGAGGTTGAAGCATTGAGAGATATGCACTTGACTTCCAAACTTATCCTTGACCATATTTTGACCCAATACTCTCATATGAAGAAAGAACCTCTTCTAGAGAAGGCTCACTATGATGACCAATCAGGAACCCATCTTCAACATTCATAATAGAAGACATAGGAGAAATAAGTGGAATGGAGAGACATCTCTTCAATAGTATTGATGGCAGCAACTCATATATTATCTTCATGGAAAACAGAGGAAGCCACAGAGGAAGAAAGTTGAGCTGGATCATTTGTTGAATATGTATTTTCTTCTTCTTCTTCAATTTGAACAACTTCTTGAGAAATGCATGAGGCCAGTACCTTTGGAGGGTGAACACATGAAGATGGGTCCATTTTCCTGTTCTCCATATAGCTAATATATTCTTTCTGATATAGCTAATATCTTCTTTCTGCATGCCAAGAGCTCTATCTAGATTTCTCCAAAGCTCAAATGGGTACTCAACATAATCAATGAGATAATGCATTCTAGGAGGTATAGCCAAACACATAGTTCCATATGCTCTATCACAATCATTGATCCAATCACACTTCTATACATAAGACTCTGGCTCGCTCACAGCACCAGTGGACACATCAAAGAGATATTTTCTCTTGAGATATGCACACATCTTTTCTTTCCACTATGAACAGTTGAATGGAGAGATGAGAGGAATTGCTTTCAAATCCATATTGAAGTTGTTGTAGGCACCTGCAAAACAGACACTTAGGAATCTATTTTGGAAGAAAGACTAGGATCCCCTATGAAGCTTTGATACCATGTGAAATTCTATATGTGTCACAGGTGGATCTAGATTACTAGAGCAAGCTTCACTTAGAATTTGCCAAGCATTGACAAGAAAATATAAGAAATATGAAGAAAATATTAAGTAGAACACAAGAGAAAAACACTCATGTTGATTGATCTCAGGCATGGAAACAAACTTGATATGAATGTATAAAACTATAAAAGAGTGAATTTATCCTAAAGCATTTTAATAACATTGTTCGACCATCCTCAAAGGAGAATTCAAAGAGGAGTGTTGATCCATGAAGGTGGTTCACGATTTTTGGCAAGCAGAGTGCCAAAAATTTGTGTTGTGGACCCTCAATCGAGGTCTTTTAAATGCCTTGATCGAGGGTTTTAAAAGACCTCGTTTGAGGGATTTAAAAGACCTCGATCGAGGGTTGAAACAAGACCTCGATCGAGGGTTGAAACAAGACCTCGATCTAGATTTTAAAAGCTCAATCTAGATTTTGAAAGATCGATCCAGCTTTTAAAAGCTCGATCTAGCTTTTAAAAGCTAGATCTAGCTTCTGAAAAAATAAAAAAAGGCCCACAACCTGTTTTTTAGGCCCTCGATCTAGCAATAGACCTTGATCGAGGGATTGAACATACCTTGATCAAGGTCTATGTAAAAACCTCGATCGAGGTCATATTTATCCCTCGATCGATATATTTTAAATACCTCGATCGAGTAAATACCTCGATTGCGGGCCTAAAAATAGGCCAAAAGCCCTTTTCATTGCAGAAAGAAAGTTTTGTCTACCTTTCAGAGGCTTAAAATATGTCATTAAATGCACATTAATGGGAGGACTTGATACCATTGGATTCGTCAATGAATCCTCTATCCATATACATAAAATTTATGAATTTTTATCTTCGTATGTCTTTTGTTTTTAAATTTCTATGAAAACTTGCCCTAAAAATCCTTGCCGACAACTTTGATTAAGCTCAAAGATAAATCAACAACATTCAAAATACACATCCAAAAAATTTGAAAAAATACACAAGCGCTAGATAAGTGCGTCCTCTTCAAAAGGGTATTTTTAGGTTTGCAAATTATCTAAACAATCAAAATATTTGGTGCAAACAGACATGTGTGTGCAAAATGCGACTGAAATATTCGTTGGTCAGTTTCGAATAATAATAATAAATATAATTTTTCGAGAAAAATTAAAAGAAAAATATGTAAGAACTAGTGCATTCTATCTAGATCATGTTCACATATTTCATTTTTTTAAATTATTACTTTAACATTAAATTATTGTGCACACACACAAACCACTTGTTAATTGCTCTTCAAATTTTTAAGTACATGCATTTCATTAAATGAAAATTTGACATGATAAATGACATTGGTATATTTCGAAACAAATATCATTTGAAAGCCAACATAATTCTCTACATTTCATTTTTTAACCGCATGTTGAAATTCATGTGGCAAATAGGAGTTTCGAGGGCTTCAATTTAATACATGGGTAAAAATTATGTTTTTCATCGCCATATTTGGCCAAAAATAGTTACCCATGTTCATGGAATCACCCAGAAGTACCACCTCTATAAAAATGTAGAGGATATATTCAGGACAATGATCATTCTATGAGGTTGATTTTCCCCCATAAAGGGCAACAATATCAACAAAGACATAATTCAGTAGGAACCCATAAAATTTTCTTCTTAAATTCCTTAAAAACTATGTGTTTTTAGTAACATTTTTAATCTCATCATATTTATGCCATAACATTTTAGAAAATTGATCATGTTTATGCCATAACCTTTTATTTTCTTAACCATTTCATAAAAAAACTATATGTTAAACTACTAGACAATGACCCCTACATGCTATTAAAAATCATATCCATCATCATTAAATTAATACCTTGAAAAGCTACACTAACACCTGGTGTAATAATTTCGAGGTCTTCTCACTTAGTTAAATTTAAAAAATATTTAAAAGTACTACTTTTATTTTGGAAAAATAGTGTTGCACTAGTCCTATTTGTTAGATACATGTTTGCCAATTTTTATATATTGATTCCATCATTTAGGCACTCAAAGACTACACTAACATGGACATATACCTTATCATTTGCTGAAAAAATAAAATGTCAATGTTAGAAAAAATCAAAATTGATTTAGTTGTGAACATTTTCAATAAATAAAATTTATATATTCAGAAAGGTGATTCAGTTTCCTAGGTTTCATATTTTCTACTAGAAGCAAGATTCATTGTGTAGGTATGTAAAAATACCTATGTAAGTTGAAGGATGTCTGTTTTTCATTTATGTTGTATCCAACATGTAAAAAGTGACCATCATTAGCTTGCATTAACCCTAAGACCGAAATTTTATAGCTATTTTTACTGAACAAAGAGTTAATCCAAACTACTAAACAAAAGAGGATAAAAAGACATTAGGATTTTAGTGTTAAAATTTGTCCATACGATTTAGATGTTGATTTTATTGATATGATATAAATGTTGTTTATGATTATTGATTAACCAAATTAAAAGTAAGGATACAAAATAATCATATACAACAAGTTTTATCATGTACCCATTGACCTTTTCTCATTGTCAAGGCTATGGGGTAGCTTAATTTCATCTCTATTTTTTTTCTCTAATGTTGTCAGCATCATTTTTAATTTTTCTATAAATTTAATGAGCAAAAGCATGCTACAACAACCTTATTTAATTACAATGCCAAACATGAATCTACCATGCATACATTCATAACTATGATAATTTAATTCCATACACAACATTAAACAATCTAGAAAAGAAATCAAATGTATAACAATACATGAAATAAATAACATTCATAAAAAATTTATAAACATCCACATTCAAAAACTTATTGTTATGGAATAGACCTACAATTGGTTGTAAATGAAGGATGTTCCTTCGAACCTTGGGAACTTTATCACACGAAATATTTTTATAACAGAGGCCACCCCTAAGCTAAGGCTAACATTCCACAAGGGTGAATATTCTAAGGAAATTTCTTTAGTCCGCAACTCAAACATCTGTTTCATGTAAAAATTATCTCTACAACTATCCCAATCAACAAACGCTCTTCCCCTTTAGCATGCACAATACAAGAAATGAGATCCCCTTCTATGCATGCAGTCCCTCACTATCAACAACCCCCATTTCCTTGTTTGCAAGGTACCAACAAGAATATTGTTGGAATGATTGGAAAAATGATGAATGAATGATGCTCTAACTTGGTGTCCCACATTTTATATCGATGTTCCCAACTTGCCATGTGACTCCTCACAAATTTCACTTTTCACCCTTTAATCCTAGTTTAGGATAGAATCATAAGTAATGGTTAAACAAATCAACCCCCATAAATTTATGAGTTAGGGACTTTAAGGTATAATTCTAACTATTGTTTACTAGGAAGGCTAGGGACTTAAGCTCTATAACTCACTAAGCTCCTCTCCCTTAACACCCTTTGACTCCCCCAACTTGTGGAATCATAGCCCACCTTATATACAATCTACATCATTACAATATCTTTGATCAACCTAAACCATGTTACTCTAGCTTCTAATCACTTAATCTGTAAAACTTATACTTAGTTTTTATCATAAAACTTCTAGCGTTCGTGATAACTTTGGTCTTTGAATTTTCATTGTGAACCATTACATCTTAGAGAGGAACTAGCTACTATATAACTTGTCATTTTGAACCATTACATCTTCAGGAGGAACTAGCTACTATATAACGTGTCATTGTGAACCATTACATATTAAGGAGGAGTCTTGCTTATATTAAAACATAAAATAAACATGATTTATAAATGTGTAAGATTTTTAAAACTTTATCCAACTTTTGTGCATTCAAGGAATGTATAATACTAGCACAACCACTTAAATTGTGGCACGTGAATACCAATAGGTCACAAGTTAAGAGCCATAAACAAGTTATAGGTTGTTTGTTCTCCATGATTAGTTGTAATTGCATGTTGTCTATGCCTCTGCTACATGTTACCTTCTTTAGTTAAATGGGTTTACAATCTAAATTTTTAACTTATAAAATAATTTATTTCCAATTTTGAACGAGGACCATAAAATCAACACTCTTTTCATCCTCCTCCAAGTCTAATCATGTTGATTCTATGGAAAACAAAGCAACTTCATTGGGAAAAATAGATTTGGTAAAAAAATGAGAAAACTGTCATAGCTTCTAAGTTTATGGATTTATAACCCATCAAACAAATTTTAGCGTAAAACTCATCATCAAAAGCAAGCA
Organism: Larix kaempferi; assembly: GCA_027924585.1. Lineage (NCBI taxonomy): Eukaryota > Viridiplantae > Streptophyta > Pinopsida > Pinales > Pinaceae > Larix > Larix kaempferi. The sequence continues at coordinate 1,748,743 of BSBM01001167.1, forward strand.
ATGGAGCACAAAAAAGCTCAAGTCTACAAGAATGAGATACAAGGGTGGAGGTTTCACTCCCTCTCATACCTCCCATCGCCTCTCACGCTTGACCAGTCTTGACGGAACGATCATCATTTATATCGATTGTAATGGATTAGTGTCCACATGAGTGGGATAATGGACATGTTAAATGTTAGAGTTGTGTGGAATCTGAAGCAGCTCGACTCTCGCGTTGTTGTGTGGAATTTGAACTAGATTGGCCGTACTGTTTTCTGTGAGAGGAACTCAGTTGATCAGTGCGACCCTGCAACTGTCTACCTTTAAGACAGTGGTAATCCCTTCATATCGAAAATAGTGTCTTTGATTTCTTCAAAGTCATAACACAGCGTTTTATTTCTTCAAAGTCAAAAGACAGCGTCGAGTCCATGGTAAATATTGTACTTGTGTTGAATACAACCAAGTCAAACTGGACAAAATGAAAGCAAGGATTGCACCGACATCCTTTCGTCACCTTACATATGTTACGACTTACCATCTCCAAATTCGTCACCTTACATATATTGTACTTGTAAGGATTGCACCGATAGCCTTTCGTCACCTTACATATATTGTACTTGTGTTGAATACAACCAAGTCAAACTGAACAAAATCAAAGCAAGGATTGCACCGATAGCCTTTCGTCACCTTACATATGTTACGACTTACCATCTCCAAATTCGTCAAAATATGGGTTTGAAGCGCTTATAAATACACCTTTATTTCCCGTCTCGCAAATCATTCACCTTTACTTTCATCTCTCATTTCCTTTCCACGCCAGCCGATATCCCCTTAGATTTAACTCCATAAACATATTCGTTCATCAGCTTATTGTCCTTCGCAGTGTACAGTGGAATTTGTTTGTATTATCCACTCCATTAAAGCTGAGGCGTTATTGAATAACATGGCGGCTAGAGTGGTGAATGCCATCATCATATGCGTTTTGCTAATCTCTGCTCTCTTTCCAAGTGCAAGCTGCAGGCCTAATTTCATCCACGAAGCCACTGCTGACTCCGAAATTAAGGACACCTCCAATACCAATAACATCTCTGAAACTTATTTCGAAGAAGCTAATAGAGCGTCCGCCATTGACATTAGTTTACTGGATGAAAGCTTCCAAAGATCGGTTATACTCCCTCGGCTCCTTCGGCCTGCCATAACATGGTGATAGACACCGTCGCTGCGCGTTATAGTTGTTGATGCAGATTAAGTTGATAAATTATTCGATTATTATTCACTCAGATCTCCTTAACTATGACATGATATTGAAAGAAGAGATAGTCAATGACCTCCAAAGTCGGTTTTCAAGATAATGCTATAAAGTTGTAATATTATTTGGGAATAATTATATAGGTGTTTATGTCTTAGAATTTGGGGTGGATTATTATTTATGTTCTTCTTAGATTGAAGGAGGATGGGATAAGTATACTTTCCAGATGGATTTTATGAGTGTCTTTCAAAATTCAAAATAAACAATTATAATATATATAATAACTGGTAATATATATAATAACTGTATTATCATTTATGTTCTTCTTAGATTGAAGGAGGATGGGATAAGTATACTTTCCAGATGGATTTTATGAGTGTCTTTCAAAATTCAAAATAAACAATTATAATATATATAATAACTGGTAGTTGATTCATGATCAATAAGTGATTATAATTTGTCCATTGGTTATAGCTTGGGTGGTTGGGAGGAATGATTGTTACCCTTCCCACCTAGGTTCAATTCTTGTAAGTGACATGCTGCTCTTTTTGAGTCCTTATTATAATGATTGTATTTTTGACCGGTAGTTAAAATAACTTATTTTATAACAAGTGATTACAACTAAGCATGAACAAATACTAGATAACTTATTTCAAAATACTTTCAATGAGGATCACTAAATTTGTGAAAGAAAAACATGTTTTTATGAACTTATTTAGGAAACTATTATTGAATTAAATGAAAATATCTGAATGTTGTTAAAACACATTAACGTTGTGGATTTTCGGGGTAATTTGTAGATTATTATTTGTTTTCAATCTCCTTTACGTTTTCTTTTCCCTTGTCAATGTTTAGGATCAACTCTTTATCCGTCTTTGTTGACTGAGTGTTTTGATATATACAGCGACAGCCTCGTGACCATATTTCTAATGAGAAATCTTTTAATCCATAAAGACGATAGAATATAAAACATAATGAAGAAATGACCTTTTCGATAATATTTAACACTATTAAAACATAAAATTGACTGTCCAAACATCCAATCACGGTCAGAATGATATTTTTCTTAATTCCAAACCTCGTGTTTATCTCTCTTTTTTAAGGTAACTTCATATTTCAGGTCAATGGTGGGTTATTTTTGGCTCATAACATGTTTCGATAAAAGCTTTAATTTTAAATATTTATAATTTTTTTAAACATTTTACAATAAATTATTTAAAATTATGAAAATTATATTTAAAATAATTTAAAAATATGATTTTTCCAAAAACATATATATAAATAATTGTATTAATAATAATTATGTATAACCTATTGAAATGATATATTGAATTTACTATGATTTATGCACTTATATTAGAGTTGATCAATCTGAATTTACACTCTATATTATTGAGTTAATCAATCTGAATTGAATTTAAGTGAAGTGCATAATTATTATAAAATTAAAATATGTCATATGGCCAAACAATCTTGGATGCTAAAAAAAGTGCGCACATATTTTGAAACTCAAAACTCACAGATTTTTTTATTACCACATAACATTAGAGTAGTTTGGTTTAAATACAATTTACGTGGCAATACTACCATGGAAACATGCGCCTAGTAACATATGATATTCAACCTTTAGAAAATGTTATGTATTGTTGGTATTACTAAAGTCCTATACTCAACGAGCTATTTTTTATTATAAATTGAAAATAATTTCCATTTTAATGTTATGTATTGTTGGTATTACTAAAGTCATATAGTCAATGAGCTATTTTTTATTATACATTGAAAATAATTTCCATTTTAATTACATCACCTAGCATTATAACTAGCATTTGCCCCTGTAGGTGCAAAAGAAATGCCGAAGGTATATTCGCGGGGTGTTAAACTGACGACCATCATTTCGTAATTTTTTCTAGTCGATGATCGCCCGTCGGTGTTGATTTTTTTAAATTTGAAATAACCTAGTAGGCGCAGGTTGCTGGTCGTGGGTCGGCACTTGAAAAACAAATTGCTGTTAAGTTTTAATTTAACTTCATAAAATTATGCTACATGGTCGCCCATCGCTGGTCGCCTATCGCCGAGTATTTTTAATTGTTTAATTAAAGTTTTGAAAAATGATGTGACACGGTCTGCTATCGCCCGTCGATCGTTGCGCATCACCGAAGATATTTTATTGTTTAATTTAACTTTTTAAAATGACGTGACTCGGTCTTCCATCGCCTGTCGCCTATTATTTTTTATTGTTTTATTTGAATTTTTAAAATTATACGAGAGGGGCGCCTTTCGTCTGTCGCCGATGAATTGTTAATTGTTTAATTTAACTTTTAAAAATTATGCGATTTGGTTGGCTTTCGCCGTTGGCCGTCGCCGGTGATTTGCTATTCTTTTATTTAACGTTTTACAAATAATGCGACAGGGTCTACTGTCGCCGGTCGTCCGTCGCGCGTCGCCGAGTATTTTTTAACCTTTTTAGAATTTATGCGACTCAGTCAGCTATCGCCGGTCAAGCATCGCCCGTGAGGCATCAATTTTGAATTGACTTTTTTTTAAGTTAAATTAGGGTAGTGATTTCGTTAAAGCATTTTTTGGTAGGAAGCAATCGGCCTTTGGTTTCATTAAGGCATTTTACGGCAGGCCTGAGGAAATCAGTTGTTGATTTCGTTAGGGCGTTTTACAGCAGGAAGCATTTGCGAAGATACTTTTTCAGCGAGGTATTCCATTACCGCCAAGTAAGTTTTAAAATTACTGCTATCATTGAAACATAAAACAAAATCACAATTTAAATATGAATCTTCAACTAACTAATAAAAGCACATCCAAACATCATGTAAACACTTTCAAAGTAATCTTGAAAGATAACCTGGTGAGGCAACTCAAAATCAAATACAAATACGAGATATCTAACACTAGTTCAACAAGAATAGGAGACATCCATATCTGCCTAAAGGCTCTATATCCCTTTTTAAGTCATCCTTCAAAATTATAATAGTTGTATCGTAGGTTTTCAACGAATCATTTCAAGAATGAAATTGGATTACAACAATCATCATCGAATCTATATGGGCTTGAACTACCTAAATTGTGTCGCTCGATGGAAAATTGGAAGTTGCTCCGCGCTGAGGTAAGATGTGTAGAAGTTGAAAGTAGTGCAATAACCAGAAAGGAAATAAAGAGTATTTTTCTCCATTCAATTGTATTTTTCACATAAAGTAAATGCCCAGAATTAGCTAATTAACATTTTTTGCCTAAAATAAAATTCACCTTATAAAATTCAATTATCAACCAATAAACTTAGAAGTATTTTCCCAAACACTCTCAATAATCTTATGATAAATAATATAGAGCAACATCCTATCTCAACACCTTTATACAGAAATTCACTAATGTGAAGATTACAAGGTCATCATCATTTAACTCTTCCAAATGTAAAAAATCCATGTAGTTATTTAATGATTTGGAAAAGGAGTCTATCAAGCTCTTTAAAATCTTCTAAACAATAATTTGCTTAAGAGTCCTACCATAAACTTATATGGTACATACATGCAAGAGTTGCAAAATAGAAGCTAATATGTTAAGTGCACCACTACAGTTTAAGATTATTAATATATGCATCGTTTACTTGTAGTGAAAACAAGTACAGGGAATGGAAAAATGAACATGGAACTGAAGTCCCAACTTTTCTAGGAGACAAAAACTGATGCAGTGAAAATTAAATTAATCACCCTTTCATCTGAAACCAGTAGATAAATCACATACATGATCAAATAATAAATTTAAAGATTGAACATACAAGTAATATTGGACGACTACACATTACGCTTTATTTGCGACAGAAACAACCATACAAGTAATACTAGCGAACTCGCAGACAAAAGCAACCATCCATGGGGAAGCATTTCATTTAATCTATGAGCGAGGAATCTAGCTGACATGGATTGGAATGCTTCTCGTTGGTGAAACACCTACAACATAAATATTCATTTCATTTCAAAATGTAGAAGAATTTTTTTGATAAATAATATTACTTGTACATAAAGTGCTTTTATGAACCACTTATAGTAGCTAATTTTTTCAAAAATGAAGTCAACCAACACCATTCCTATCTCCACTAATGATCATCCAGTTCCACTGCTCTCCCTAAATGATTCCAACTTCACATCACAAGTATCATAAAAAGGATTAAAAATACAAAACAAATTTAATTGACTACAAAATAAAAAATAAAGGTTGGTTGGTATGTAGATAACTATTTAAAACAAGAATACCATAGGTAAGCCAGTCTTCTACTTCTAGCAACGAACATACCTGCCTGAAAAGAAAGAAGTGGAAGCCAAAGGAACTATGGAGGAACAAGGATTGCCTTGAGAGTGTAGTTGTTACCAAAGAAAGGAGACTTTATATTGGTCTGGATTATGTCAGTGTTCACCTTGAGGTGTCTGGGTTGCACCCACATGTGAGAGCAAAGCAACCTTGGGCCGTGAATGGTGACCAATATTTAGCCTCCTACTGGATCCTGCCATGACAAGAACCACCAATACGAGGAGAGAACCCACTCCAAACCCTGACTCTTTTGAGCTCACCTGACATATAAACGTAAATCCAAAGAGTTCTCGTTGTTAGATTTGAACGTTGAAACTTATCGCTGGAATCAAGCATTCCACAGCTGACACTGTTTACAAGTTCCATATGGTAAATATCTTACATCCTATGAACTTCATCTTCATAATATTAAATTGATGGATAAATACATACAAAACTATGTGGGATTTTTGCAATTAATGTAATATGATGCTCACTACGTATACAAAAAATTACGCTGGAGACTATCTAAGTGCCAGCCTCCTCTCTAAGATGCTTATAAATCTTCATTAAGCCTCTTATGTGAACCTAGCTACCAGTGTCCACTCATTTTTCATCAAAATGAAATTCCTATTTCCTCTTTGATGAGTCCTCCTCTACAAGACTTCATTTCTTGCATGAATGTCATCGACTCACGACAACTATAAACAAGACTCAATGGCATGCAACTACAAATAATGGCATGCAGCTAGAACCACAAACCAAGCAGAGGTTGATTTATGCATCGAGATAGATAGGTGGCACCGGGCACACAATAGAGAGAAACAATGAGCTAGAAAAAACATTTAGACCAAAGTACCACAATGGTTATTAATAAAAATAAAAAAATAAAAACACATTTACCAAAACTGCCAACTCAATTTTCTCATAGCCTTGTAATGGGTTGACTTGGTCAACCAATGACATGGAATTTTATTATAAGAAATTGTCATAAATTATAATGTTAAGATTAAAAGGACATTATATTAATTAATATAATATTAAGATTTAAGAGGACATTATATTGAAAAATATTAAACTAATATTAATGTAAATACAGTTATTAATTATAATATTAAAATTTTAAATAAATATATTAATAAATATTAAATTAATATTAATTTTATAATATTTTTAAATTATTTATATATTTATATAATAAAAAATAAATATTATAAAATTGAATGTTAAATTTTAATAATTATCCTAATAACAAGTTAATAACTTCCTCAAAAGATGTATTAAGACATGTTTGAGGTTAATGCATAAGAGGAAGATAGAGATACTAATGTATTAGTGACAATGTTATTATTACCCTAACTTTCTAACTTCTTCATAGTGATTGACTAAGATGTGTTTGAGGTTAATGTATAAGAGGAATATAGAGATAGTAATGTATTTAAGTGTGTATCATATTTATGAGAGATTAATAAGTATGAGTAGTATTGTTATTTTACTACCCTTTTCTTAATGTAGGCTTTATTAATCATATTCATAAAAAAGTATAGGGAGCTGGTGAGTTTTCAATAACAATTGATAGCATTTGGAGTCTTTATCTTTATACGGTAAAAGGACTTTAGTTTTGGAATTGTTGTGTTAAAAAATATTAGTTGAATGGTTTTATAAAGTAATGTTATTTATTTTTTTAATGTGGTTTTTTATTCTTTATTTATGAACTCAGAGTTGGTTAATAATATTAAGCTATGTCCATATGTCAAATGCAAGGCATTATTAAATTCTTTTCATGTTATTTGAAAACAAATCACCTCTTTAATGATTGTTTTTATATATATTTTACATTTTCCAAAGCTGGTTAATAATGTAGTGTTTTGTACTTTTTTTTCCAAAGAAAGAATCGTACTCCTGCACAATATATAAAGGATGAACTCATGCCCAAAAATAGGTTTTGCATCACAAAAAGATTCATTATTCAACTTAATCAGAAATATGATAATTGAGTAAAATAGTAATTAATACTTATTCAAAAATGCTAAAATTCAAAAGATATGGCAACTTTAACTTGATCAGAAATCAAGATTCTTCCAACTATTGACCTGTTTTCCATTCCTTACTGAGTTCTAAGGTGAGCTTAACCTTCCCTTCAACGAGAAGAAGGCCTTAGGTAGTGTTTTGTACCTATGTTGTAATTTCCATATTATTTGGATGTAAATGCAATGCATACTAAACTATTTATTAAAATGAAAATTTCCCATATTATTTGGATGCAAATGCAATACATAGTCAACTATTTATTAAAATCATAATTTTCATAATATTTAGAAAACAATAAGAATTACAATTTATTTTGTTTGTTATTTTACTACCATTTCCTTAATGTAGGCTTTATTAATCATATTCATAAAAAAGTATAGGGAGCTAGTGAGTTTTCAATAACAATTGATAGCATTTGGAGTCTTTATCTTTATACGGTAAAAGGACTTTAGTTTTGGAATTGTTGTGTTAAAAAATATTACTTGAATGGTTTTATAAAGTAATGTTATTTATTTTTTTAATGTGTTTTTTTATTCTTTATTTATGAACTCAGAGTTGGTTAGTAATATTAAGCTATGTCCATATATCAAATGCAAGGCATTATTAATTTTTTTTTCATGTTATTTGAAAACAAATCACCTCTTTAATGATTGTTTTTATATATATTATACATTTTCCAAAGCTGGTTAATAATGTAGTGTTTTGTGCTTTTTTTTCCAAAGAAAAAATCGTACTCCTGCACAATATATAAAGGATGAACTTATGCACAAAAATAGGTTTCGTATCACAAAAAGATTCATTATTCAAGTTAATCAGAAATATGATAATTGCGTAAAATAGTAATTAATACTTATCCAAAAATGTTAAAATTCAAAAGAAAGGGCAACTTTAACTTATCAGAAATCAAGATTCTTCCAACTATTGACCTGTATTCCATTCCTTACTTAGGTCTGAAGTGAGCTTAACCTTCCCTTCAACGAGAAGAAGGCCTCTGGTAGTGTTTTGTACCTATGCCGTAATTTCCATATTATTTGGATGTAAATGCAATGCATACTAAACTATTTATTAAAATGAAAATTTCCCATATTATTTGGATGCAAATGCAATACATAGTCAACTATTTATTAAAATCATAATTTTCACAATATTTAGAAAACAATAAGAATTACAATTTATTTTGTTTAAAAATAATTTAGAATAGAAAGATGACTAAATTATATTAATGTGAGGATCAATTAATAATAATTTTTCAATAAATCAATGGCAACAAACCCTAAATTCTATATATCTACTAAGTCCTAAAAAGTATGAAAATGCTTAAAAATTTACATTTAAAATTTTTCTATGTAAAAAAAATTAAAAGAAGAATTTTGATTTTCCAAATTTTACTATATTATTAAAAGAATATTATAAATTATAAAATTGAGTAAAATTCTTTTCCTTTAATTTGGGAAAAACTACTAAAAAAATACCATAAACCATAAAATTAAGTAAAATTCTTTTCCTTTTATTTGAAAAAAGTTAATCTTTACCCAAGCTTTACAACCACATATTATAGACATTTTGTTTACTATATATTTTTGCATATAACATTTTACAATATAGGATACATCACTCAAGTTTAAGCAATCCCCTTCTCCACTAAAATCCAATGTTTGAAATTTTAACTTCTTTCCACTTGCGAAGTATTTTGTTATTTTTTTTTTGTAATAAATGAATTATAATATATATGATTTTAAACATTTTAAACCAATATATATTAAAATAATAATAGATAAGAATATTTCTAAAATTAAAAATGATAAATAAATTGTTATATAATATTTTTTTTTGAACTAAAAAAGAAGAGTTTGAAACCTATGATTATTTAAAGATATATAAAATATTTTTGTCCATATAAAATAGTATTTTTCCATAACAATCAATCCTCTTAACCATCTAATTTAAACATATATATATAAATAAAGAAGTCTAAATACTCTTAATATAAAGATTATAATTAATAATAAAAAATATTTTGAATGTTATTGTACCTAGAGGAGCAACATGATGGAGGAGATGTTGTCACATAACAAAGTATAAAATAATAAAAAAATTAAAACCAATGAAAAGTAATTAAAAAAATCCATGTAAACTCATAAAACATAAAAATTAAAACCAACATAGATTAATGTTAAATCCCAATCTATAAAGCACAAAGAGGGATCAAATTTGTAGAGGTGCTATTTTTTTTAAATGTATAAAAGATTTAAAATAAATTTAAAATTACATCACTTCTAAAATAAATAAAAAATTACATCTCAATAAATTGCATCGGTCACGGAAGAGTTGATCGGAATGTCACTTGTTGCAGTAAAAATAGGCGAGTTCCTGCGCACTTTCGGAAAAAGAACCTTAACTCTTCCGTCTAGCCAGACCTATTCGTCAAAAAGGCTGTTGCGGTAGACTTACGCGAGTTTCTCGGCCGTTGCGGAGGAATTTAATTAAAACCTTCCATCTCTTCGTCATGCTTCCACCTTAACCTTAACTCTTGAGGAAGAGTTGATCGGAAATGTCCACCGTTGCGGTAAAAATAGGTGAGTTCCTCTACTGTTTTGGAAAAAGAACCTTAACTCTTCCATCTGGCGAGACTTGTTCATAAAAAAGATTTATAATTTTATTTTTACATTGATTAATTTTTTGTATTAAAATTTAAAAATTTAGTCAGAGCATATTTGTGCACAAGACTTTCGTATACAGTCCAACAGGTGACTCCAATGGCTACGTCCACTTTAATGCACGACTTACCCACTTCACACTCAAGTTGCAATGGAGTAGAAGTCATGTTGTGAAATGCATTATGCCACCCACTAAACCGACCGTGCAACTCAATTATTTAGGCATAGAATTCAGTATTGAGGTTACACCTTACAATGGAGTTAAAAGTTTTGTTGTGAAATGCAACTCAGTTATATTTAGTCATGGGATTCACTAATGCTTACACCACTCTGCACTCAATTGCTTCTCGCTTTAATGTGTCCCCCGTCTCTATTCAAACATAAGAATCATCAATGAGTGGGAATATCTCACCTGATTATTTGTTCTCTATTATTTTTAAATTATTTATTTAACATATTTTTTCTACATTCTCATTTAAAAAAGAAATTGTTCATATTATAATAACTTAATAAGGTTTGGGTGGGTAAGCTCAATGAGTGTTTCCTGGCCCATTGACAAGACCTTCGGGACAACGGGCATTCTTATTGCTCTCAAATCATTCCCTCGAATGTCATGTCCATTTCTCCACTGTAACCAATAATTAGAGAAAGAGAAAAGCTGGCCATTGGATGCAAAGCCTAAGCTGGCTTTGCATAGACCTCGAATATTGCAGATTATTAGCTGGATATCTGTCTATTCACCCAAAGGACCGGCTGCCAAGAGAGCGCTGGCTATGATGATTTCAATGAGTGGCTAAACTCTGTCATTGTCTTAATTACCTATTTACAGCAGAGCACGCACAAACTTGCAAACCAAGACAGTAATTCAACTCTCTAAATCAGTCGTATCAAATGTTCTTTGAAGATTTGATTTCAAACTTTTGATCAACTCAATATTTGGACTAACAATGAAAATCATCTACAGAAACGATCTCTCCCTGAACATTCTTTATACACAAATTTGGATCTTGCTTTAAATTTTTGAAATGTATCATCGCAACTCAACATTTGGACTAACAATAAAAATCATCTACAGGAACGATCTCTCCCTGAACATTCTTTATACACAAATTTGGATCTTGCTTTAAATTTTTTAAATGTATCATCGTCTTCATTCTCACTGCAAGTATAGTCCTGTAGATCAGTAGAAGAAACAAAAGCATTAACTCACTCTCACCGAACATGGTAATAGGTTCGTTCAGATAAAAAGCAAGAAGACCTGGAGGAGGACGTTTCCAACACGGAGTTAAGCATTGAAAATGATGCAATGCACTGTCTAATGATGTCATAAAAACTCAAGCATTTGAGCCGCAACGGCGAAAGCTTTGAGTCATTCTGTCTGCTTTGTCAGAGGAAATAGATTAAATGTCTCCGAAATCGTGGAAGGTTTTACTTAAATTTCTTCACAATGGCGAAGAAACTCGAGTAAGTCTACCGCAACGGCCTTTTTGACCAACAAGAGTAAGTCTACCACAACGGCCTTTTTCACAAACAAGAGTAAGTCTACCGCAACGGCCTTTTTGACAAACAAGTCTGGCCCGCCAGAAAAGTTAAGGTTCTCTTTCCGAATCGACGGAAGAACTCGCCTATTATTTCCCCAACCGCTAGGTCGACTGGCACTGTTAACACAGTCTAGCCCTATGTGATGTGGAAGAACTGAGACCAATCTCTACGGGATAACTGGGCTAATCCATATCTCCACCAGGATAATTGGGCTGATCCATATCTCTCACTTTCAGACAGATCTCATTTTAGAGTTGTTTACAATTATAGGGTATCTCATTTTAGAGTTGTTTACAATTATAGGGTAGTTAGGTTTACAATTTTCTTTGGGATTTTCTGTTGTATCATCATATTAATGAATAGTTTTGAAATTCAAATAATATTACTGCATGACGTTCATTTAAGGGGAAACCTCTTTCTTTTGTATAACAGTTACCCTGGGAATGCCTATTTAACACATAGGTCCAAGCTAGTTCTCTAATGTCACCGCCTGTCTGGTAGCTTTCATGACTGTACCAGTTACAATTTTTTCAATGGCATGCCCTCCATCTACACAATGATCTTTTTCGTGCCAATTATTTTATTTATTTGGAGCCACTCATAGCACGTTTTATATATTCGTGAATGAATTTGCCCCTGTGGCTTTGTGTTGCTATCCACCATGTCTTAATGCCTTTTTAGCCCCTTGAAGTAATTTGGGTCTGGCTGATGACCTAGAAAGCTAATGTATGTGATGACCAAAATGTTACAAATGTATGAGGTTTATTATTATTGGGTTAATGTTCATTTGAATCAGCATGACGCAGCGTTACATTATAATTATATTAAGGAATAAAAAGGGTTTCTATAGAATAGTTTTCCGGCATTCCATATGGGGCTGCCCTCTTAAAATGCCTTCTGTATACTTGGTATGGGTTGCCTTTTGTAAGGTCTCATAATATTCTGGTAACCATTTGCAATAGGTCTGGAGGCATAAACATTATCAACACATTAATATTTTTAAATATTATTTGCATACACCAATCCATTTTTAATATTGCATTATTAACACATTATTTACATATACAATCCATTAATAAAAATCAATTGATACTCATTAATCTATTGAATTTCTTTAACCAGATGTGTGGTTGAATCAAATTTAAATTATTTAATCCTTTATAGTCATTTATAATATGGCATAAGCAGCCATGAAATGGTAGTACTCTGAATCTCTTTTCCCGGCATGCCGTTACCTAAAAGTACTCACCAAACCTTTACCTTAACCTTAAAGCTTAACCTCAAGATTGTTATTTAAAAGTATTCTGCTGTCAAGATTTGTATAGAAACTTTTATATATATATATATTCCAAAAACTATAGAAGTTGTAGATGGGAAGCTCATAATTTGAAAATTTTCAACTTAGTCAAGATTGGTTATAATTTATCAAAATTTGTTTTTATTTTTATATTAACATAAATATGTTAATATGAAAGCATCATAATGATTATATTTACAAAGCTCATTTTTCATAAAACAATGAAGGATTATGTCATTACTTTAGTAATATAATATTCATTTACTAACCATAAATATGAGAGCATTATAGTCATTATAATGTTATGGTAAATTAGTTAAATCGTCAACTAATTAAAAGTAGGGGTTTTGAAAATCATTTTTTATCAAAAAAAATTAGAAATATGAATATAGCATAATAAAATTTCATTATGTTTAATTTAAATAATTTAAATAAGACATGAACTCCAATAATTTACTAGTTACATGAATTAAGCATGATACAAAGGCTCCAAGCAAGAACAAAAGAAGCAGTGTGAAACTCATTATATCTCAAGAACGAACTAGAAGCACTTTGAAACTGATTATATCTTAAGTGGTGGAGATATAAATATGGCAAATAATTTTAATAAGACATAGGCACCAATAATTTAAGACTTTAAAACATGAATTGAACATGATACAAAGACGGCAAACAAGAAAAAAGCAAGCAATGTGAAACTGATTATATCTAAAGAACAAGAATCACCAGGAAACTTATTATATCTTAAGTAGTGGAGATATGAACATGGCAAATGATTTTAATAAGACATAGACGCTGATTATATGAATGTGAAACTGATTATATCTTAAGTGATGGAGATATGAATATGGGAAATAATTTTAATAAGACATAGACTTCACTAATTTAAGACTTTAAAACATGAATTGAACATGATACAAAGGCGCCAGGCAAGAACAAAAGAAGCAATGTGAAACTGATTATATCTGAAGAACAAGAAGCACTAGGAAACTTATTATATCTTAAGTGGTGGACAAAAAAAATATCGATTACCTGTTCGATCTCGTTTTTCATCTCCAGCTGCCAATTCACGCCCGGGTATATCAACCTTTAAGACAATGTAAAACTGGCATTCCCAAATTCCCAAATTTATTACTGCGAAGTATTATGCTGTAAAGTTTTTAATTTATTACTTGAAGTATTATGGTGTCAAGTTTTACTTGAAGTGAAGTATTATGCAGTTCATTTTTTTTAAGAAAAAACAAAAGTACTGAATATATATATATATATATATTAAAAGCTTATATATATGAGGCTTTTACTTGTATTTATTATAGGAAGTATTATGGTTTCAAGTTTTTAATTAGAACTTTACTTGTATTTAATTGAAATTATTTGATTTTATTACATTTGTAATAACATAATAGTATAATAGTTTCATTTAAATAATATTATTTTAGTTTAATAAATATTATAATTTTATTTGAAAAAAATTAATAAAATTATTTTTTTAATCTTAAAACTAATAATATAAATAACATTTTTATATTTAATATCATAAATAACAAACAACATTTAACATGATCAACATTTACATTAATAATTTTTACTATTAATAATATTAATTCATCATTAAAATATTAACAACATTAACATTAATTACCATATTAACAATAGTAATATTAATATTAACATTATTATCAATTATCTAATCTTGTGAACATATTAATATTGCAATTAATAACATTGACAAAATATCATAATTTATAAATTGATAACATTAATATTAATATTAATACGAAGAAACATTAATATCAATATTAACATTAATATTATGAAACATTAATATTATCCTAAAGGATAACATCATTTTATAAATATATTACTAATGATATTAAAACTATTAATAATATGCATAATGCAAACTAACCATGGATTAAAATCAACATAAGTTCATAATAAAGTAAATTATGGATTAAAGTCAACAATGGATTAAAATAAACATAGAGTAAAGTAAATATTGATTAAAGACAACTATGGATTAAAGTCAACCAATGTCAACCATGAAGCAACCATAGTCAACCAACTATGGATTAAAGTCAAATATGGATTAATGTCAACTATGGATTGAAGTCCACCATGGATTGAAGTCATCATTGGATAGAAGTCAAACTTTGATTGAATCCAACCTTGCACTCAAGTCAACCTTAGATTGAAGTCAATATTGCTTAAAATTCAAATATGAATTGACGTCAAATATGGATTCAAGTTAACCTTGGATTGAAGTCAACCTTTGATCGAAGTCAATGAAGTCAACTATGGATTGAAGTCAACCATGGATTGATGTCAACCTTGGATTAAAGTCGACATTGCATTTGCGTCAACCTTAGATTGAAGCCAACGATGGATTGAACCATAACCAATCAAACTCAATCAAACTCAACCAAGGAAAAACACAATTAAACATGAACAACCATAGTAAACCATACTAAAATATGGTTAATTGTTTAGAATTATTAATTGCAATCAACCAAAGTTAAAATCCAAATACGGTCAACGAATAGATTATTATGGCAAAACAAAGTTCACGATAGGGAAATAAACAAAGTCAACCATAGTCAATTGGATTTTGCCTTAAAAATACAAAGTCAACCATATCTAACCATGGTCAACCAAAATCATTCATGGCAAACCAATAGTCAATTATAACCAAACTAGGTCAACTAAAGTCAACCACGGTCAACTGAATTCAATCAACTTTAGTAATGTAGTCAACCATGTTTCTTTAAACATGGTCAACCATGGTCAATGAATAGTTAGCCACCGACAATCATAGTCAACCATAGCCAATCATGTATGACCAAAGTCAACAAGAGTTAAACAAAGTCAACCATAGTCATCCTATGTCAACCAAGGTAACCATAGTCAACCTAGGTCAACCTTAACTAACCATAGTCAATGAAAGTTAACCATAGTCATACAAAGTGAGCATAGACAACCATCATGAACAAAGTTTAGCCAAAGTCAACTATGGTCAACCAATATTTTATTATGGTTAAAGTAAGTCAATCATATGCGTCCTCACATTTATAATAATAATATAATTTATAATAACAAGCCATATTAATATTAATAGTCACATTTATAATAATAATATAATTTATAACATTAATAACATTTCTTTCAATTCTCGCTATCTCACTCAGTTAAGGTGTGGGTCTCGTCAGCAAGACGACCTGAATTCAATTCCCCTCAGGGGTGACTTAGTTCGGAGGCAATAGTTTGCTTACCTACAATTCATTTGGAGACCATGTCCATTTGTAATCAGTGTGAATGACGAAGTTGCAATCGATGCTTTATGAGAAACAAATAAACTGTAAGAGGCCTAATAACAATCTGTATTATTATTATTATTTGCGATTTCTTCTTTGAAATTAAAAACTCAACAATCATTCCACGGTCAACCATGTACAACTAATGTCAACTAAAGTTTACCAAAAGTTTACCAAAAGTCAACCATGGTCAAACAAAGTCAAGCATGGTTAAGCAAAAGTCAACCTTGTTCAAACAAATTCAATCATGGTCAAGCATGGTTAACCATTGTTAACCAAAAATAAACCAAATTCAACCATGGTCAACCAAATCCCAACCAATGTCAACCATGGTGAGCTAATGTCAACCATGGTTAAGCAAAAGTTAACCAAAACGTCAACCATGGTCAACTAAAGTCATCCATAGTAAACCAGAGTCAACCAATGTCAACGAAAGTCAACCATGGTTAGTCATAGTCAAACATGGTTAGCCATGGCAAACCAAAGTCGACCATGGTCAACTAAATTCAACCATAGTCAACCAAAGTAAACCATGGTCAACCAAAGTAAACCATGGTCAACTCAATTAAACCATGGTCAACCATAGTCAACCAAAATCAACCATGGTTATCCATGGTCAACCATGACCATAGTCAACAAAAACCAACCAAAAATCAACCAAAGTCAACCATCGCTATCCATGGTTAGCCATGGTAAACCATGGTCAATTGAAGTCAACCATGGTCAATCGAAGTCCACCAAAAGTCAACCATGGTCAAACAAAGTCAAGCTTGGTCAACCTTTGTCAACCAAACATAAACTAAAGTAAACCAAATTTAACAATGGTCAACTAATGTCAACCATGGTTAACTAATGCCAACCATGGTTAAGCAAAAGTCAATCAAAAAGTCAACCAAAGTGAGCCATATTAAACCAAAGTCAATCAATGTCAACTATGGTCAACCAAATTGAACCATGTTTAGTCATAGTCAAACATGGTTAACCAAAGTCAACCATATTCAACCATGGTCAACTATGTTCAACTAAAGTCAACCATTGTTAAACAAAGGCAACGATAGTCAACCATATTCAATCAAATTCAACAACTGTGATACAATAGTGGAATTATAATTAACCATATGATTTTAAAGTCAACCCTCAATGTCATCCATGATGAAACGAATAAGTCAACCATAATAAACCATATGATATTAAAATCAACCAAAGTCAACCATAGTCAACAATATGATATTAAAATCAATCGAAGTCAACCATGGGAAACTATAGTAAACCATGGTCAACCATAATCAACCATGGTTATCCATAGTCAACCATAGTAAACCATGGGCAATTATAGTCATTGATGGTCAACCATAGTAAACCATGGGCAATTATAGTCATTGATGGTCAACCATAGTAAACCATGGTCAAGCATTGTCGACCATTATCAACCATATTCAACCATAGCTAACCACGGTCAACCAAATTCGACCATGGTCAACCAGAGTCAACCATGGTCTACTTAGGTCAACCATAGTCAACCATGGTCAACCACCATTAGCCATGGTAAACCATGGTCATCTAGAGTCAACCTTAGTCAACCATGGTCAACCACCATTAGCCATGGTAAACCATGTTCATCCAAGGTCAACCAAAGTCCACTATAGTCAACCATAGTTTCCCATGGTCAACCATGCTCACCCATGTTCAACCAAAGCCAACCATGGTCTACCATGTTAAACAATGGTCAACCAAGTTCAACTATGGTCAAACATTGTTAACCATGGTCAACCATAATCATGCATAGTCAACCAAAGACAGCTTAGGTAAACCATGGTCAATCATACCAAACGATGGTCAACCAAATTCAACCATGGTTAACCATGTTCAACCCTAGACATCCAAAGTCAACCCTTATCAAACATACTCATACATGGTCAACTAGGGTCAACCATTATCAACCATGGTCAAACATGGTTAACCGTTATCTACCATAGTCAACCATGGTTATCCATGGTCAACCAAAATCAACCATCGTCAATTAGAGTGAACCATGCTGAACCATGTTCAACCAAAGTCAACCATAGTCAACCATGTTTAACCAAAGTTAAAAATCGTTAACCATGGTCAACAAAATTCAACTTTAGTCAACCATAGTTACCCATGGTGAACCATGTTTAGCCATGTTCAACCAAAGTCAACCATTGTCAACCATGTTAAAAAATGGCCAACCAAATTCAACATGGCCAACCATGGTCGACCATCATCAACCGTGGTCGACCAAAATCATCCAGTATCAAGTAGAGTTAACCATTGATAACCAAAGTCAACCATTGACAACCAAAGTCAACAAAGGTCAATCATGGTCAACAATGGTGAACCATAGTTAACCATGGTCAACCATGGTTAACCAAAGTCAACCATAGACAACCATGGTGTACGGTGGTCAACCATGGTCAACCAAAGTCAACCATAGTTAACCAAAGTTAAATAAAGTCCACCATGATCAACCAAAACCAACCATGGTCAAATAAATTCAACCATGGTTGACTATAATCAAACATGGTTAACAAAGTCGACTAAGGTCAACCAAAGTCAACCATGGTTAACTAGAGTCAGCCATGGTCAACTATGTTCAACCATAGTCAACCATGAACATCCAAAGTCAACGATGTTCAACCATAGTTAACCATGGTCAACCAAAGTCTACCATAGTTAAGAATGGTCAACCAAAGTCAACCAAGGTCAACCGAGGTCAATCATAGTCGTTATATTTAATTATCATATTTATTATTATTTAATTAATATTATTAATTGTGTGGCCATAATATTGTTTTTAATAATAATAATAATTCACAAAACCTAACCAACACGCCGATCATCAACTAGCAAGCCATATTAATAATTAATATGGCTTATATACGTCGATCAGCGTATATCAACCACATTTAAATGTGTGGCCATGGTTGATATATGTTGATCAGCGTATATAAGCCATATTAATGATTAATATGGCTTGCTAGTCCTTAGTAATGTCTTCATTATCATGAATTTTGAAATATTGGCTTTGGTTCCCATATTCGTGTGACATAACGCTAGCTATTCCTTCATTCACTCATGATATTTTTCTTGAGAACGCATTCATGAACATTTGTATTAACTATTCAAATATTTACAGATTTAAACAAGACATCTGAAGACATCTGAAGCCTATAGAATTTCTTTAGAAATTTAGGGCTAAGCATTCCAACTATATCATACAAAATTTGTGTAGCCTCGCAATAACTACTTTTAGATTTTTTACAACTAAGTATTTTTTTAGTGAGAGGTACAACTATTCATTTTTTGCCAATAACATTAAAATGTAATAAAAAAATATGAGAGGATACTTGAATATCTAGCCTTACTACTGTTGTTGATGTTGTAATGTGTTTTACTGCTTTCAAGTCCATAGACATCTTAGTTATCCTATATAGAAACTATTTGAATGTATGTATAATTTTATTTTATTTTCATAGTTTATTTTTTATCAAGTCATCTCAAGAAAGGGAGGTATTATGGTATATTTGTGCCATGTCCTTCCTATGTAAAACTTTTCAAATTCTATGCACTCAAGTATAAACTTAGAGGGAACCATACTTGGTTTTCCATATAGTGCTAATTTCAAGATTAAATAGTGGAATCTCATCTATTCAATGCCAATTTGAAGCAAATCAAATCAAGTGACAATAACATGCCATGGAAGATGATTCATCTAGCCAACTCTCTGGATGAGCTTGGGGATTTTTTCATAAATTGTTATGAGGATATGGTTGTTTTCTTTATAATTTCTATGATCATGTTTGAAAGGATTGGAAAGTAAAGCATTAAGCATCAATTACTAGATATAAATTGCTATTCATGCTGGAAAAATAATAGACTTCAATCAAATATCAATTACTACAACCTTTTCATCCCAAATTAACATCAATCATGATCTCAAAGAAACCTAGGATTTGTGAACCTGGTATGAGAAACCAAGAACATACCTCCAATCGCACTCATTATTTGGACATGGTGTTTCAAGAGGTAATCCTTCCATATGAAAGAAACTGCTTGACATTAAATTGGAGGAATCGGTATAGGGCCAGAATCTGCATACATTTCATGGAGGCAACTATTGCTTATATGGATACAAACAATTGTTGGTATGCTATGTCCTCTTACATTTAAAGATCGTAATTGCAAATAAAAACTCACACCTATTGAGGACAGTGTCTTGAATTGCCAAAGGTGCAATCAACATGTTTATGAATTTGAGTATAGGTACATTTTCCAATTCAACATTGAAGACCAAACACGCAAAATCGGTGTAACTACATTTCAGGATGTTGCAGAACAACTTATCAACATGCCTTCTAAGAAGTTGTTTGACTATGGCTATGAAGGGAATATTAAAGACACCACATACATATTTACCAAGCTTTTCTTCAATAATTACTTGTTCAAACTAGTACTACATGAAGAAACATTTGCCAATCATAAACAAATCAAAAACATTGTAATTGCATGTGATAAATGGATTGCATGAAAAATCCAAAAGAAAACATGCATATCCCTGAAACGTTGCCTAAATAGTGAAGGCATGTGTTATGGTTTAATTTTCTTCGAAGCAAGAATTTGTATTTTGGCTTGCTTTGTATGATTACATATTAAACAAAATGTGGATATTATAAAGTTAGCTTATTTATTTCACAACCTATGCATCCATATCCAACATATCATAAAATTAAATTTTCATCTTCTTGACATATTAATCCCATGTGTGTCAAATTAGATGTTATCAAACAAATTATATGCAATATAGAATTTAATAAGATATATTTACAAATCGTTCACTTCTTTCCTTGCGGGAAAATTTAAAATATTGCAATTGAAAGCATGTTCAATGATTTTCATCCTGAGGTTCATAGTAAGAATCAATACAATAATCATCGACATAATGTACAAGATTCATAAATAAACAAGAGAAGTAGAGATAAATGGAACAAAGAAATTTTCACAATCAAAGATGTTGACCCAATTGCTACAAATCCATCTACATCTAGGTTCCAACAAAAATAAACAACGCGGGAGAAGATATGCTTAAAATAAAGATGGAATAAAGAGACTTCGAGAGACTACAATGCATACTAAACAACAACCTCTTTTAGGTTCTCCAATAAGTACTCTTCAACAATATGGTCTTCCACATGTTACCTAGTATTTCCGCAAACTGATTTATTCCTTGTCTATCATGCATACATGTACTACTTGTATGGAATCATATCCTGGCATTTTGACTCATCCATCTCTCAATGGACACATTTGCAATCGATGCTATAGAGAAATTGATGGTCATCGAGTCTCGAAATGGAATAATATATGGACCTCGGTGACCAACCCATTGTACTATCCATACTCAATATGAAGAAATGCTCATTGCTCATGTTAGCCCAATTTTGCAGGTCAGGAAGGCTTATGGTGGAAAATACAAGTACAATGGACACACTATTAGTTTACCCCAACATATTGTTCAAATTTCAAATTTCCTTCCATGCCACCTTTTAGCTATTCATATCTTGGTTGTGAGGAGGCATGGAACTAAAGCTAAATGTTATGATTGTTATGTGACTAAATCACATGTCATCAATGCATTTCTCTATAAGATACAAAATGACAAATACTATAGTGATGTCCAACTTGACCACAATACAATTTGATCACTTCAAGAATCATGCACTGATGTCTCATATCAACTCCATTCTATTCCTACAAACATTGACATGCCTTCCTATATAGATTCAAATATACCCGATCTGGATAACCACAATGTTACCAAGACAGCACAAGAAGTAACTTCTTTTGCCATCAAGTTTATTAATGCAGAACAAGAAATGGGAAAGATCAAAGAATTTATTCAAGTTTCATCCAACGGTCCACCTACTATACCTGGTTGGATAGATATTCGCTCATCACCAGTCAGCGAGTACAACATAGAGGGTCTGTTCGATATGGAATTACCAACTCTTTTCCCAAATGGGGATGCACTACCTCGCCAACCACATATGAGGAACATTCCACTTGATATCTATGCAGTACACTTAATGAGATACAATGACAACATATTTGGTAGTCATCCCTGCTTTAGATACTACTTGTACAGTTTAATTATGCGCCACAGGATTCAAGCTACAACTAATTTCTTTCTGAAGTAGATCCAAGAGCATAACACACCAACCACAATTGAGGATTTGTTCACACATCTACAATAAATTCCTACAGATAACCTCCTGGAACATGTCATGCACTTTGGATCGCAACTGCATGTGACCGAAGCATTCTAGACACTGTGCATGAGTGATCTGACAAATATGATCACACAATTTCAATGCCCTACATTGTTCTTCACTCTTAGTGCCGCAGACACAAAATGAACAGACCTACAAGTAATTATGCAAGAGGATATCCCTTCTAACCTAGAATCCCATCAACAATGGTGTAATCGTAACATCATTGATAGGCCCCACACTTTGGATGCATACATGCATAAAATATTTTCAATCTTCTATGAGGATATGTGTAAAAAAACATGCACACAACAGATTATTGGTATAGGTACACATTCTATCCTACCTGCACATGTCTCTACAAAACCTTTACATATTTGTCACTTGTTCTAATCCTCTAACATTCATTTTGTATATACGAAGGAAAACATTGTGGCTCTGTAAATATACAAGGTTTCCTATGTCTTGATGGAGCTCCTAACATGGAAACATTAAATTGAAAAGACCCAGATCAAATCAATGTTGCAAAGAGTTTCTTCAATAAATATGTTACAGCATGGAATCCAAGAGAAAATCACGTCATGCAGATTCATATGCATCTATCCATTGAGGATGGCCCTTTCTTTCTAGATACAAAAGATACACTTTCATCCAACCCACTTGAGGACTACAAGCAACTCTTAAACCGAATAAAAATACATACAAATTGCACTGAAAATTCATGTCTACACAGAAAAGGGAATACACTTAAATGCATAGATAAATGCCCTTGGGATGTATAACATGAATCATCACTCTACATTGATGAAAAGGGTCAAAAAACATATCACCTAGCACTCAATGATGCTCATCTGAACATCCATAATCCTAGCATACTTCAAACATGACGAGCAAATGTGGATTTCCAACCAATGTTCTCTCATTATGTTGTCATCAAATACATAGCCAAATATACTTCCAAAGCAAATGGAAAATCAAAGACCTAGCACCATATGCTGACTAGAATCACAACTAAATCAAGTCCACAAGACCCAACCTAATGTACCTACCATTGTTTGCACTCAGAAGCAATTATTGAATGAGACATCAGTACTCAAGAAAATTGGCACATGTTGCAAAAAATACCCCTTATCACATGCAGTCAGTCCTTCACCAAACTAAATCTTGGTTTCCAAATATTCCATCATGTATCTCTCGACTCAGTTGATTTCTTATTTGGCTCCAATTTCATAGATGCCTACTTGCAACTCCCTCCAACTTTGGACCCTTTCTGTCTTATATACCTTGCACAACAATGGTCATATAACCAGGGACACAAAACTAAAAAATGGAAGAAGAGAATTGTCCCTGCAATTGTCCATGTATGGTTGTGATTTACTTCAATTCTAGCCAAATATTCCAATGTCTTTCTCGAATTCTGTTGGAGTGAGCTACTTTTATATAATCCCTTCCCTTCCTTCACTAAAGACATAGGCCTTACAAAACATGGCATTCTATCAAGTTGGGAGCACATACAAAATACCTACTATGCATGGCATGTTGATCACATCCTTGCACCCATTTCTAATGAGAAAACATTTGGATATGGGGATACCAATCATAACATACATCCTGACATGGATATGAATGAATGGAAATTTTTTTCAAGATTAGTCCCTACAGGAAATATCCACATTAATGAGCTTGACATGCTTGGCCTTTGATAATTTGACACAAACCATTGGAATCGTCCAGAAGTATCAACATATACATTGGAGACTGCACCAAACTACATTGACTACAACCAAAGGAGTAGGGAAGTAATACAAGATAACACTCCCTTTCCTACTTCCACAAATAAATTATCTCACAATCAACAACTTGCATTTGACATCGTCCTACAAAATTCACAAGTACAAGGAACTAAAGAGCCATTGAGGCTGATCATCTGAGGAACTATGGGAACAGTTAAATCCTACCTTGTAAGCACCATAAAAATACAACAGTATCTTCTCAAGCAAGCCCACTATTACTCCTCACCACTATACATGCAAGGCTTTGTATTCCTATAAAGGACACAAAGCCTTTACAAGTATAGGCCCTATCAATGTTCCAAGAAGAGATGAAACATATTCAATACATTCTCATTGATGAGATGAGCTTCATTGGGCCTAAATTGTTTGTGCATATCGAGAGTCACTTGCATGAATGTTTTGCAGAACAAAACAATTACTCATTTGGAAACTGTTCAATAATCATTGTCAGTGATTTGGGCCAATTCCCACCCATGATGGAAAAACCTCTATATGCAAGAGAAACTCTCAGGAAATGTTTATGGACATACTTCACCACTGTACTCATTTTGGAAACAATATTCTGTCAAAGGGGCACTAATTCCACCCAACTTCTTTTTTCGGTAGTTATTGAAAAACATCCACAATGCGCCACCAACCTTGAAAGACTGCAACCTCCTCCAATATAGGACTAATAGGTTCTTGTCAACGTAGGAGCGTTCAAATTTTGACACAACAATCCATCTCCTTGCAATGAACATTCTTGCAACAAATCATAACAAATACATGCTCTAAGCATTGGATATTCCTATTGCATGATCTGTTGTAGATTTCACCAATGGTCCAGATGCATAGCAAGATGATGACCATAAACTAGAAAAAGAGATATTTCTATGTGTGGGACAACGAGTAATGTTATCTTTCAATTCATGGGTCCAATCAAGACTAGTAAATGGTGCACTTAGAGAGGTCATGCAAACTGTATGCACACATGGATCTGACCCTCCTAAGTTGCCAACCTATGTTGTCGAGGAATTTGATAAATACACTGGCCCTCCATGGGACCAACCAAAGAAAATACCAATTCCACCCATAAATCGAAGTAACAAGAAACAAATCCCCCTCACAATGGCTTCGGAATTGACTATCCATAAATCCCAAGGATTGACATTAACAAGGTCAACCATTGACATTGGTAACATTGAATGTCAAGGCTTGACCTTCACGGCAATGTCATGCACTACAACATTAGAACGAAGGTGAATTGCACCATCATTCTCCTTTGAACACTATGCAAAGATGAAAAACACTTCATATGTCACACTTCGAAAAAAGGAAGAGGCACACCTTCATTCTTTGTCCTTTTCACACTTAAAATTGCAACCCTCAATCCCTGCACTGTTAATATTTCACCTATCAAGCTCAGCTAGGAATTTTGTCAAACACTTAAAAAACTCTAATTTCAACCTCAATAAACTTCAATATTCATGCATTAAACTCAAACACATTCAACTGTACTTTTAAGAGCAGAAACACAAATACTAAGCAAATCTAAAAGTTATAGCAGCAAAACATAATTTCGAACAACAAACATATTCACCACTTTTGACACAATAAATTTTGGTCAAAAGACCTTGGAAAAACTAATAAGGGGAAAACTAGTTAAAGAGGAAGATTTCTATTGATCTCTTAGAAATTCTGGAAATCACTAGAAAATACAATAAGCATTAAATGCACATTACTCTCCTTGAAAAACGTGCAAAAATGCACGCAAAAAAATCAATAGAAGGTACAATTTGTATGGTCATTAAATGCACATTACTCTCCTTGGAAAATGTGCCAAAATGCACACACAAAAATCAACAGAAGGTACAATCTATACAGTAACTATACTGCCTATTGCACAGCCACCAAACATCTAGAAAAAAAACTTATCTCGAAATTTGTGCATCCTTGCCTCGATTTTTATGCAAACTTTCAACTATACGACCTTCTCATAGTAGCAACATACCTTGATTTCTATGCATCCTTCTTGCCTCTAGAAATTAGTGCTATAGTGCAGTACATATTGTATGGCCCTCTTCAAAATCTATGTAGTAGTCTTTCACCTTGGAATTTGTGCCTCCTTCCACTCTTGGTATATGTGCCCTCATTGGAAACTTGCTAATATTGTTGCTCCAAATCTCATCATCTTCTTAGTTCTTCCTCTTTCCTCATTCAACTCTCCAAAATATCTCTTCTTGGAATGGGTGCCACGCTAGGTCTCACTCAATCTCTATATTACCATTTAATGAGTAGCTTCCCTAACCCTTCATCTTCTACAGTCAAGATTGAATCTTGACCCACAAGATCGATGGATGTGATTTATTCCCAAGTTGACATGAATTAAGTCACTTAAGTCATAAAACTATATAAAATCACTTTCTCTCCAAAAAGGTCACTTTTGTCATTAAATAATAAAAAAGACCCAAGTTGACTTTATAAAATCTCTTTATAAAGTCACTTTATAAATACACTTTATAAAGTCACTTAAGTGAGACATTTACCTAGACTTTTGCATCCTAGGAACAGTAAATGTTTTGCATCCTAGGCACAATAAATGTAGAAGTACCTCCAAGCTACAAAATCTAACTCTCCCTCTTAGTGAGGGAGGTACTTTTAGCACCTCCACCTGGATCTATCTCCACCCCCCTCACACCTGGATCTATCTCCACCCCCCTCACTCCATTCGTTGCAGAAGCTGCTCCCTCTAATCTACAAGGCCTCTGTAACATCCCCAAAATTTCACAAGAATTAAAAAAAAATTATGTGCAGTATTTGATGCTAGTACTTGTTTGTGGAAAGCATGATAATGATAATTTAATCTTTTAAAATACATATCAGTTATGTTTATAATGATGACACATACTTATTCACAATAATCGTCAGTTGATTTATTGTGTCGTAACGTCAATAAGTTACAGTTATTCTCTGTTCTGTTGTAACCCACATTTTAATAAATGCATTGGTTTAAAATATTTATGCATTCTGTTTTATCGTTATTTGATATAGGAATAGTTGGTATTTAAATTGTCCCTTACATCCTTATAATTATGATCATGGATCCTGTTGACACAAACCTGGTCGACAAGGGTTCCTCAGTTGTCGACATCCAACCCATCGCGATCTCCCTGAGCACCGGCCTAGACAGGTTTTACCCTGTCTAGCAACACCTACGGAGTAGATGAAGTTTCACCCGAGATGTTCAAGGGATAGCTAATGGAACCATGTTTCCGCCAAATGGAGGAGGACTTTGTGCATCGACTAATCAACTTATTGTAGCATTACATAACATATCTAACCATTCAAATTAGGCATTTAAACATAATTGCAACATCATTCAACAGATATTATAGAAACACTAATGCGCAACAGATATAACAGTAAAACATTAATTGCAGCAAGAAAACATCGCATCATTCATAGATTTATATCGCATAATGCATTCATCACACGGAAATAGGAAATACATAATTATTCTTCTCAAAACGTTGTGATATCATATTCATCTTTGCAAGAACCCAAATACAACAAGATAATCCTTCTATCGCATACCTAGATTAACAGACAATAACAGGAAAAATCATATGTGGTCAACTATCTCTTCAAATCATCAGCTCATGTATCTCCAAATTGGTATATCAACACTTACAATGCTATGTCTATTTATAGGCTTGCGCCTTTACATTTGCGGTCCACTTAGGCAACCATCTAACTACTTCTTAACAAACTTTACAAAAAGATGACCCAAAACCCACATAATGTAGTCCAAATGACCCAAAATACACATAATGCGGTCCAAATGACCCAAAAACCCGCATAGTCTGGTCCAAATGACCCAAAATACACATAAAGTACTATTTCCTTGCACACTGCTTTCCTCCTTTCACAATATCTTCGGCCTTGCACAGCATCCGTGATGCTGCGAAGTTGAATCATCCAAACCGCCTGCCAACAGGCCCCCGACACAATCTTGTGGCTCGCCCTCGAGCCACGTCAAATGGACATGGTGTACTCGTTGATCTTCAGTCGAAAGTCTTCGTCTGTCGCTTGACTATTCTACTGCAACTGTTCTTGTTGTCTAGAGTGCGCTGTTGTGTATTGCTCACACTGCTATGACGATCTTTGGTTCGATGTCATGTACTTCTCAAATGGATATAGTGATATTCTGTCTTACTTTCATGTACTTCTCACTCATCCTCAAGTCTCTGGAAACCTGGTACAGGCTGAGGAAAAGTTGATGAACAATGCCGAGGTGCCAAACATGCCAACTACTCTCTCACATCTGTTTCGCACCGGGGATCACCCACTAGTGAGACCAGGGGGTTGCTGCCCCTGTCATTTTG
This sequence comes from Larix kaempferi, assembly GCA_027924585.1. Classification (NCBI taxonomy): domain Eukaryota; kingdom Viridiplantae; phylum Streptophyta; class Pinopsida; order Pinales; family Pinaceae; genus Larix; species Larix kaempferi. Next base: position 1,777,546 of record BSBM01001167.1, read on the forward strand.
GTGGTCGCAGGGACCACGAAGCTTCAAACTACCACCACATACCTAGACATCTCATATGAGAGTTCGTCTCTGTTACACCTGAGTGTCCTTGCCGCTTCCTTCTTTAGGTGCTCATGCACACTCATCGTTCGGGCCCTCAGCGCACCTGGTGTGCTTCCGCACAAAATGAAATGGATCATTTCCACAGCCTCCTTGGAATACCTGACTTATCTAGCTTCTTGACCCACTCGCAACATGAATTCCTCTCATTGGATAGATACCTCTTTTCTTAGCTAGCCCCTAGTGCCTATATTTATGCATTTTCATCATCCTGGACACCTGTCTTAGAAATCATTTGCAAATCCATTTACATCCGGCTCCGATCCTATCATCATACCATTCTGTCGTCTCCTGGTGATGTGGATCTGCAGCGTGCATGCTTAGACCAAACTTATTACGTGCGGAGCAACGACCATGCTTCCACCGGTTGTCATTCGTGCCAAAACGTGTGAAGAAACTACCATGGTGCCATCGGCCATGCTGCCATCTTTTGTGACACGTGTCGTATTCCATCGTCAATCCTAGCTAACTAATGATCAGATCTATCTAAGAGACCTATCATGTGATAAGACGCCATTTGCTAACAATTGGTAATGATTGTTGATTTGACTGTGGCCACCCTTTGGTTATCGCAACACAACTCCCAAACCACAATACAATCCCTCCAACTTGCACATCCTATCCCTACTGGTGCGCCATCTTGCCGCCTAGTATCCTGCATTTTTTTAATTTTTTTTTTGACACAATGCGGTTAGGCATCGTACTGCTCTAAGTCCATCCTGTAGGGCTTCAGCCTGCTACCATTCACCATCTTTGGTAGCAGCGCTCCATCTAACTACCGCAGTTGCACTGCGCCTCCTGAAGTAATAGAACTAACCAGATATGGTCCCAACCAATGCATTTGTAGTTTTCCGGGATGCTTCATGAACTTGTTGTCATACAACAGCACCAAGTAGCCCTGCTGAAACTATTTGTTTTTTATATGGCAATCATGCCAAGCTTTTTACCAATCCTTCTCCACGCGTTGGTGAAAACCTGTGATAAAGCAATCTTCCTCAAGCTGCACCAGCTGGTCCAGACATTCTGCTAATGTTGCTTCATCATTCATGCCTGTATCTACTGCGATGCACAAGCTCGGAACAATATACTCCATAGGCATAATCGCTTCTTTCCCATAGGCCAATTTGAAGGGTGTATGTCCCGTCAATCTTTTACAAGTGGTGCGATATGCCCACAAAACTGTTGGAATCCTCAAATCCTAGTCATCGCGGTTCGCATTATAAACCTTGGTAATTGCATTCTCGAATACCTTGTTGAAGGCCTCCACCATCCCATTATTCTGCAAATGATATGGTGTACTCTTCTTATGCTGGATCTGAAGCTCTTTTTTCAATGCACTGACTGTGTGATTGATGAATGACTCCCCTGATCGCTCATCAATATCTTCGGGCATCCAAATCGAGTAACAATGTTTTCAAACAAAAAGCACGCTACTGTCGCAGCAGTGCAATATACAACTGGTGCTACCTCTGGCCATCTTGTCAAATAATCTATCGCTGTGATTATGTACCATGCACCAGTGCGCTTCCGAGGTGGGTTGATAGGTCCCATGAAATCCACAACCCATTTATCAAATGGTTGTAATGTCACTTTAGGTATTAGTGGCATCTCATCCCTCCTGGACGGATTTCCATTCCGTTGACAAACATCAGAGGTTCGCGCATAGTCTGTTGCATCATTGTGAAGAGTATGCCACCAAATCCCTGTGCGAAGCACCTTCCTGGTAGTCGCACGACAACCATAGTGTCCACCAGCCATCCCTACATGTGCTTCTGACAATGTCTGCCCTTGCTCATGAGGCAGGACACAACGCCTCAAGATCTCATCTAGTCCTAGATTATATAGTTGTTCGACAATCAACTGGAAATTTGCATCCTTAACCACCAACTGCTTCTTCTGACTGGTGGTAAACCCCTCGAGTGCGGTTCCTATCGCCAGAAACTGAATTATTTCTTCGTAATAGTCGTCAAATACATCAACCCTGAATAGTTGCGCATCTGGAAACCCATCTTCAATGTTGGTTGGGTCCTCCCCTGTCTCAATCCGCGACAAGTGATTTGGTCCCGCGTTCAAGCGACCTGGCTTCACAATGACCTCAAAATCAAACTCCTGAAAAAGAAGTAGCCATCGACATATCTTCCCCCCAAATATAGGCTTCTTGACCAAATATTTTAAAGCAGAATGGTTTGTGAACATCTTGAAGTGACCGCCCAACAGGTAATGACTAAAATTCTGCAGCGCATATACCATCGCCGAGCCTTCCCTCTTTGTAGTGGTATAATTTCTCTCTGCAGACGACAAATTTTGACTCGCAAAAGCAATTGGGTGATCCAGATCTCCTTCCCCTGGTTGAGCGAGCACTACTCCCAGCGCAATCGATGACGCATCCACATGGACATGGAATTCCTTGATCCAGTCAAGAAAAACCAATATCGGAGCAGAAGCCATCTTAGCCTTTAGTGTCTCAAAATTGACTTGACATTTGGGACTCTAGACGAATGATGCATCCTTCTTTAGCAACTTTTCCATAGGAGCCATGATCGCAGCATAACCCCGGATGAACTTCCAATAGTACCCTGTATTCCCCAACGTTGTGGACAGTGGTAGGCAGTGTTAAGCTCAGAATGAGCACAATATTTGCTGGGTCAACCAACAATCCTTGCTTGCAAACAATGTGACCCAACAATATCCCAAATGGTGCACAGAAAATGCACTTCTTCAAGTTCAGCGATATCTAATGCTACCGACAGCGCTCCAACATGAGTCGCAGATTAGCCAAATGAGCTCTGATCAACCCATAAACTGTCCAATCATCCATATAAACTTGCAAGAACTTCTGAATAAAATATTTGAATGCGGCGACAACAACTCGAGAGAAAACTGTAAGTGCATTCTTTAGCCCAAACGGCATGACGATGTACTGGAAACAACCCCATTCAGTCACAAATGTCGTCTTGTGGAAATCCTCTTTGGCAATCCTGATCTGATGATAGCCAGTGAAACCATCCGTGAAAGAATACATCTCTTTTCCGCCCACTCCTTCTAGCACCTCATCAGTGAAAGGTGTCGGAAAAGGATCATGCATGCATGTGTCATTCAGCTTCTGCAAGTCGATACAAATCCGTACTTCACCGGTCTTCTTATCCTGCACCACCATAGGACTGATCCATTCTGATTCTTCAACCAGTTCAATGATGCCAACATCCAACATGTGGTCAAGTTTAACTTTGACCCTTTCCTTATGGTGCAGATTCAGTTGGTACGGTCCCTGCCTTATTGGTTTTGCATCTGGTTTCAACAGGATTTTCATATCCCCTAGATCCCTCAAGATTCCCTTCATCTCGGAAAACTTCATAGCGAACAAGTCTTGGAACTCATGCAATAGGTCTGTGACCTTCATCATCATTTCGTCATCCCAGTATTCCCCAACATTCGCAAACTTTGGGTTCTCCTCCGTCCCAATGTTGATCTTCCTAATCTTCAATGGCTGAGTCACCGAATCAGTCGGTGCATTAGGTGATATGACATCGCAACTCCCTTCTATCTCCGGAATATTGATATTATGCAGATCATCATCATCCTCGAGCCCTCCTGTAATATTATAGCATTCCATCATTGTCTACACCGGCCGATGTGAATGCGGATCCACTGGGTAGGACACTGGAACTACCTTCAGAACAAGATCGTGGATGAGTTGCAGGCCATTGTGAACATCGGTATTGGCATCTGCGAAATTGAAGGTGTGCATAAAGAAAACCGTCAACTCTAACCAAGTGGTAATCTGCCCGCGCAACTCAGCTGATGCATAATAAGTTCGCGGCATTTCGTCCAAAGTATGGATAAAGGCATGGACCCACTCATCTTTTGGTCACGATGCCCACAACATTTGACATTCAATCAGATGACTGCCAGGGTCATTCTGCCCATCGTACTTCCCTGTGTGGTAAACTTAAGTGTCAGCAAAGCGAACTGTCATCAATCTCCGACACTGCGACCACCCAGTAATCGACTTCTTATGGGTATCCCACCAACACGCTGGAGCAGCCTTCAGTGCTTCCTCCAATGCCATCAATCGCTGTGGTTCATCTACCTTTTCCTCAAATTCCATTAGGAATTCAGACAATCCAGGAAGTCCCTCATATACCGGCAACACCACAGTTTCAGTTGCAACCTGACACAACGATTGCGTGATCAACCCACACTTGCGAAGCGACACCTCATGCAAGCGATTCTGCCAATTCTATAAAGCTTCATCAGAGTCGGAAGACGCAGAACTAGAGCTGCACCAACCAAGCTCACCATCGGTAGTCGGATGAATGTAATCTTCTGAAATATTGTACACATCATCCCATCCACTGACAACTTCATCTTTGACCGGTTCAACATACCTGTGCCCTTCAACTAGATCCGACGGAGCTATGACTCTGAGGTCGTGATTTTCAAAAGTCATCATCTGCTTCTTAAAGTTAATTACTGTTGCACTGTCATTAGCCCATCCAATCCCTAGAAACGCGGGATAGGAGCTTCCTCCGTCAACAGCTTCGATAACATCAAAATTGGCATATGTCTTCATCCCCTCAATATCCACAACAAGGCGCAGAACTCTCCCAATCGGTGTCACCTTGGCCTGATTAGCCAATCACAGCTGTACGGGAGACCAGCTCAGTGTTGGGATCCCCATTTTCTGCCATGCCTACTTTGTTAGAATGTTGACATTTGAGCCAAGATCCAGAATGACTAAATCGACCTCATAGTCCCCAATCTGGATATTCATGCACATCTCTTTATCTTTTTTTTGCCTCTGTAAAGAGTTTACTGCAGACTCTTTCCATCCCCTGGCCTGTCTATGCAACAAACCCTTGATCTTGGAAAGAGCATCGGGATCCCTTTCCAGTGATAAACAACTTTTAAAAAAAAATTGTAAAGTACCATACTGTCGCGATGGGCCTGCTTCTAAGGTTGAATAAAAAATAGGGGTATGTCACAAATAATTTTCTTACCAGGATTTATGCACATCGCATGTCGTGCTTGAAATAATGTATCTCGCTTAACATCAATATCAAACTGCACCTTCTTCTTCCAGCTAACCGGATGAGTGGATGCAAACCATCTTCTCCTGTCATCACACCTCCGCGAGTGCTAACTGGAACAGCAGCATCTTGTGTCCTCGGCTCCTTAGGAATTGACATGATAGTTGCACCCTAAGTCTGGTTCAGTGGTGGATTCCCAGGTTGGTTCGCATTCCGGTTGGAGTTATGATTCAGACGTTGATTTTGGTTATGCAGCTAGTTTTGATTCTGCACTGGTTGTTGATTCTGATTTTGCAACTGCTGAACATTTCCTGCCTGCCATCTCGCGATCAGCTGTGGACAATTCTCAACAGTGTGACCGCCACCAAAGCAATATGTGCATTGTGTTTGCAACTGCGGGCAATCTCTCTGGTAATCTCCCAACACTCCGCAATTATAACACTGGAAAGGTCCACAACCTCGTCCTCCTCCGCAACCAAAGCCTCCACCGGGTCCTCCCCGGAATCCTCCGCGAAATATCCCTTGCTCTTGATACTATGGTTGATTGAACTATTGTTGCATGGGATTCAGTTGCAGCTGAAGACACTGCCCTGGATGAACGTACTGTGGCTGATGAACTTACTGTGGCTGCTGTGGAGCCATCTGTATCGAAGTATACTGTGGCATAAACTGTTATTATGGTTGTGACTGTGGTACAAACTGCATCTGCGGTTGAGGTTGCGGTTGTGGTACAAACTGCATCTGCTGTTGAGGTAGTGGCTAGGCCACCTGTGGCTATAGTTGTAGTACTGCACGTTGGTTGTCCTTCACATAGAATGCATCGTATGTTCTTTCCTGAAGTAAGCCATATTCACAACAATCTTTATCTTCATGTCCCACAAAGTTGCATAAGGTACAATACAAATTCATTGGCTTTGTGACCATCTTCTGCATGTATTGACACTCCTCATGTTGATGCCCATATACCTGACAGATGCGGCACCATGGCATACCTCCGCCATTTAATGGATTCGGCGCTCCTAATACAAGATAGTTGCGGAAATATGGGCAGTTATCCTTATTATGCCCCTCTGTACAACATTGCGTACACCAAGCCTCTTCGCAATGTTCTTTACCCTTCTTAAGGTCTTGCAATTGTATTTTCAAGTTGGCCAGCTATGTCTAAATCTGCAACATGCCAGTTGCGTTCTCACCAATCGGTGAAGCTTCTAACCGCATCACAATCTCCAGAGCTTCACTCAGTGTTGTGATGTTCTATTGCATCAACGGGGGTCGAATATGGCATAGCAACGCCGTGATGAACCATTCCTTGTGTTGTACATCACTCATGTCAAAGCTAACCCTGCCATTAGTGTTTTGAACCATTGGTCAAAATCCCACACAATTTCATTTGGATACTGCTTAATCTCTTTTAGTTCTGTAATATACTGCACTTCAGACTTGGGTTTTCTGAACTCTGCAATCAATCCTTTTCTAACTTCATCCAGAGTCTTCTCTGGAGTTCCAGTAGGAACTTGTACAAACTTCATAAACCAATCTAATGTGCGACCCTGAAGAGTAGCCACCAATTGGCCTTTCTTGGCGTCATCATCCGTAATTTGCTTAACAGTCCATACTGCTTCACATAAGAACCAGTATTTCTCTGGGTTGTCAGTGCCATTCCCATGGAACAATGGTAACTTCACATCTTCACCCGTCATCTTGGGCTTCCTTCCTACAGTCGCTGAGCTGCTAGCAATCAAGTTCTGTTGACACATTGAACACGGCGGTGTCAAAGTCGTATTTCTTCCTGGTTGTGAGATAGTGAGCAGAGGTGTGGGTACATTACTGCTGCGGTTTGGTCCTGCCTCTATCCTGGGCATAGCCTAGTGGTCCTTGTCAGCACTGTGAAGTCGCTTCGTCCCATGTGGTATTCCTTCGCGGTTTTGCGTTTCGATCGCAGCAGGACCTTATCTTGTCCTCTGCCTCTTCTCTTGTTGAAACCTTTCTCCTCCCCTCGTAAGACCACTCTCTTCCTCAGCTTCCTTCACAGTCTCGTCATAACTTACACCCATCTACCCTATATCATTCCATTCACCTCCCCCCCTTCTGATTCGGTATCCACAACCTCTACCCACTAAGGTTCTACTAATCGAGGTGCATCTTCAATATGCCCTTTTCACAGATAAGCATTTTGATGGAAAACTGTAGCGACAATAGGAACCTTCCTCTCGATCCGTTGAAAAATTCCCTCTCAACTTCGCTATAAGAATTTTTCGTATCAACCACAAACTCGGTGATATATCCTTCCAATATACTGTCGACCTAGACCTCAACCGCTCGCGATGCTTTGTTGTCTACCTCTTGCAGCTCCTAGATCAGTTCTAGGGTCCAAGTTGTCATCTCACCACCTTGGAAGTTTTGCTTCTGATAGGTCAATTTCGCTAACCATTCATACAGGATGATTGGGAACTCGCAAAAAAAAATTCATGTGGACCGTCATGTATGTACTTTTCCAAACACCAATCCGTTGACAACCCAGGGTTCTGATTTTCTTTCTCAGCGAACTCTCGCAACTTTAGGTCGAACCAATCTTGAATCTCCGGTCTCGTCGGATGCCACAACATGTCCTCCTTTCACTTGGCACTATGGTCCTGGCAACGGAACCATTTGTTGACACAAACCCGATCGACAGGGGTTCCTCAGTCTGTCGACATCCAACCCACCGCGATCTCCCTGAGAACCGGCCCAAACAAGTTTTAACCTGTCCAGCAACACCTACAGAGTAGATGAATTCTCACCCGAGATGTTCAAGGGAGAGCTAATGGAACCATGTTTCCACCAAATGGAGGAGGACTTTGTGCATCAACTAATCAACTTATCGCAGCATTACATAATAGATCTAACCATTCAACTTAGGCATTTAAACATAATTGCGGCATCATTCAACAGATCTTATAGAACCACTAATGCGTAACAGATATAATAGTAAAACATTAATTGCAGCAAGAAAACATCGCATCATTCACAGATTTATATCGCATAATGCATTCATCACATGGAAATAGGAAAGACACAATGATTCTACTCAAAACGTTGTCATATCATATTCATCTTTGAAAAAACCAAGATACAACAAGATAATCCTTCTGTCACATACCCAGATTAACAGACAATAATAGGCAAAATCATCCGTGCCCAACTATCTCTTCAAATCATTAGCTCATGTATCTCCAAATTGGTATATCAACACTTACAATGCTATGTCTATTTATAGGCTTACGCCTTTACATTTGCGGTCCACTTAGGCAACCATCTAACTACTTCTTAACAATCTTTACAAAAAGATGACCCAAAACCCACATAATGCGGTCCAAATGACCCAAAATACACATAATGTGGTCCAAATGACCCAAAAACCCACATAGTGCGGTCCAAATGACCCAAAAACCCGCATAGTGCGGTCCAAATTGTGAGATTTTCAATTACTAGGAACTAGATTCATAAGACAATTTCACCATGGAATATTTTAGATAATGAGAGAAGAAGAATAGAGAGAATAAATTATGGAAAACACTATGTGTCTTATTCATTGATATTGTAACAATATATAATACATCCTCCAAGGAGAAAATCGAATTGCTTTGAATCAATATGGAAAGAGCAAAAAGAAAAGGCTTAGAAAAGACAAAAAACCCCCTAGGTGGCAAAAGCAGTTTCCAAAACTATGCTAGAGGCTCACGAATTTGGAAAGTATGGTATGGCAGCTCATGAGTGAGGTAAATGGAATGTAATGATGGCTTTAGAAGGTTAGATATGATGTGGAGGTTGAATTTGTCAAGTGGCAAAAGATTCCAAGTAAACTAGCTTTATCTTTTCCACTAGAAAGCAGAAAAAACAGGACAAAGCTAACTAAAACTGGATAGTGTCTTTCTAATTCAGGAACGGAATAAAATCAGATAGAATCCAAGGAAATCTTATCCAGAATCTATCCAAATTCATTTTTGAGAATGAGGATAGCATGTGGTCCACTAAAAGACAGAACTGGCCTATTCTACCTAGTCAAAACTCAGTAAATTAATCATAAATGATTAATTAATTTTATCCTAAGTCTAGAATGACATAGTGGGTTTTTTAAATGTTCCAACACAAATGACCCAAAATACACATAAATTACTATTTCCTTGCGCGCTGTTTTCCTCCTTTCACGGTATCTTCGGCCTTCCATAGCATCCGCAATGCTGCGAAGCTGACTCATCCAAACCGCTTGCCAACAGATCCTAACCTTTTGTTTTTCTTTTATCGAAGGAGTTCTATGGAAAACTCGAGGCTTACTTAGCTATTCTCTAGCTAACGCACTTTACTATGTTGATGTATATGTAACTTTGGAATTTATTTCACATATACGTATATTGTATTCCTATAGAGATGTTATTATTCCTCTATACGAAAGTGTCGTCATTTATATTGTAAGTGTCGTAACTTATACTTAATGGGTTATTAGACCACCTTGTTGGGGTCGACCCTGTATAAGTCATGTGGGTCAAACGGTTATTAGACCACCCTATTGGGGGTCGGCCATGTGGGTCAAACGGTTATTAGACCACCCTAGTGGGGGTCGGCCCAGTCAGCATTATGTTAAGTGGTTAAGTTGAGGCCGACCTAGTTGAGTAAAGGTCAAGTCAAGTTAGTGTATAAATAGAGAGTGTGTCTCTCTCATTTTACACATTCTATTCTCTCACTCACACTTGGGAGAGTGGCGCACTTGTGGAGGAGGAGGCTCTGCTGCTAGGAGAAGACTATCTCTTGTATTCTGGTTGTATCATTGCTGTATCTATCTCTGAGGAAGTTATTGGGGTTTTTCACCTTTATGGTTTTCCCCAAGTAAACTGTTTGTCTCTTGTGTGTTTGCATTATTGTGTCCATGATTGATATGCTGTAGATTTGTTGTACATGTTTTTCTCTCATTTAAGATCCTAGATCAGATTGAAGTAAATTCTGAAAATTTAACATACTATTCCTATACAGATCTGCAGGTAAGAAATGTACTGTCCAGGTTTTTAAGAATTTGGCGAATGAAGAAAAATGATATGGTGTACGTCATTCTGTCTTATTTCTCTTATACCAGATTTTACGCCCTTGGCATGCACATGAAAGATTAATCTTACACTTAGGGAAAAACATACCCTAGCCATGATTTTATTTATGATAACGATATGTTATAATCTCGGGATATGTTATTTGGCGAATGAAGAAAAATGATATGGTGTACGTCATTCTGTCTTATTTCTCTTATACCAGATTTTACGCCCTTGGCATGCACATGAAAGATTAATCTTACACTTAGGGAAAAACATACCCTAGCCATGATTTTATTTATGATAACGATATGTTATAATCTCGGGTCTATATCATGGTTATTACCTAGGGTTCAATACATTAATTCTCTCTACTTGTATTGGAGTTGACATATAATAAACTTGTATTTTGTAAAAGGTTCAAATACTCAATACCATATTATATATATCTTGTATTACTTATAATTGTAATCGACCTACAACTATAGGTATGCGTTCCAAATCGAAGTGCTTAAACTATTATGTGATGGTATTAAAAATGTTTAACCAAAACTATAGACTAAACTTGGATAAAGAATTTGTATAGTGATAAAGGTTTTGGCATCGACAAGATCCATGACTATAGGCAAGCATAAAATCATTTGAGCCCTTAGTGGATTTCACTGTTGGCAGGTGTAATGATAAATCGTAAGGTTTATAACTTAAATGCTCTTTGAATGGAACAATGGTGTAGAGAACGGCTGGCAGGGTCCACGTGATGGATGTAGGGTTTTGGTAGAAACCCTAGTCATGTATTGAATAACCACTCCTCCATCGTTTAACTCACTGCTTTTATTTTGTTTGCTGGAGGAGCTAATAGGCTCTTGGTATTTTTGTGGTTTTGAAAACTCAAAGCATCTTCCAGGGTTTCGATGGTGAAACACACAGCTTGCGTCCCGTGGTTGATTTATAACTGTAACTCCAAGGTTTTTCTGTTGGTGAAACTCAAGCTCAGCTCCTAGAAGGATGCCATGAATCGAAGGTAAGCCCAAATTTGATTTTGAAAGAGTTCATTTGTTAAACATTATTTATATTTGCATCAGATTTTAAATCCTATAGCTTGTTGCTTACGTTTGTAAAATGTGCCAGGGTAGCCCCTCGTCAGCGTTGGAGGTCGTGAAGAGTGGGTACTTTCCCTAAAAAAACAATTGTTAGACTTATGGCCCTGGTAAGCCTCGGGCAGTCCCTGGAACTTATACCATCCAACTCTGTGCTATTCTTGTGTATTTTTGTTGGTGTATGGCATTGAAGTGGTTCTATCTAGTACCAACACAATGGAAGATACTAGCAAGCTTATGCATTCTATGTTTCTTTTGTTTAAAAAAAATGTAAGCCTTGTGGCAACTTATGGATAACACATAGGGTTTGAAACCCTAGAGCCACGGCTCTATGTTTTTTTTAAATTTGAATAAAAATGATGCTTTAATTGCTTACAGAAGTTAGCAAATGTTCTGAAAGTTTTTAGGGTTGAACCCTATACTCATTGTGTGGTTGTATTTAAATTTATGTATGGATAATAAGCCACAATAGCTCTGTCGATAACTGCTTCTGTTTACTGTGTTTTAAAATGCATCTTATATGGGCCAAGCCCTAACTTAATAATCTTTGTTTTAGTTTGTAATATAGAATCAAACGCCAATTCTACTCTCGGTAGAAACTCTACAGGGTTAAACCCTAACCCCGTTAAATATTTATGCTTGTGTTTATAATGTACAATGTTATTAGTGACTAAGCGAGCTCTTGGTCAAGACTCGAGCCCTTTAAATCTATTTTGTTGATAGCCTATCTAAAATATAGCGTCGGTGCATCCAATGGATGTCTTCGAGCTCTTCTTTGTTTACATTTTGAACATGACTATTGTTTCAACCGAAAGTCAAGTTCTTATTGTTGGTGGTTTTAAATTTTATATGGAATGGATGCCGAGTACCTAGGTTGTAATAACGTGGTTCATCATAAGTTATGAGACTCAAGGTGAGGCATTTACGGTTCTCGAACCCTCTATACAAGATTATATTAGTTCTGTTTCAAAATGATAATAAGATCATCGTTTTAGCTTAATAAATTTGTTTTGATATTAGATAATAGTGAGACCTTATAGGGTTTGACCTTTAATATATTTGTTGGTTTTAACATATTAATATATTTGTTATTAGTTACAGGGTTGGAACCTGAATTAACTTTTGAACTCATTTTGTTATCATGATTAAGATGTAAAGTATTATTTAGAGTCGATTTAATTTGTACAATGTGTAATCATCAGTTATTTATATTTTGTTCTTCTTTTAAGACCAGTCCTTCGACTATGTTTCTGAGATAAAAAGAAAAAGAGGACTTAAGAACAATGACAATGCCCAATTTTGACTTCATTCTGGAAAAATATAGAAATATTAAAACTTCTATTTGTTTATTCTGAAGTTGACATTACTTAGCTTGATTATAATGGATTGATAATGCCACTGTACATCCTTGAAAGTATTATACTTTGTTTAAATAGTTGTAACTTCTCTATGGTTTGATAATACGAACCTTTCTAAAGAAATTTATTCATTTTATGTGTAGATGATCTATCTATATATATTTGTTCACTTAAATTACAAATCTAGGGTTTAATATGATAATTATACCTTGTAAATAGTAGACTATTTATGTCATGATTAACATACTCAAACATTGTAAAACTTCTAGATTTACAGTAATCATTTACATACATATTTAACCTAGAAAGATTATAATACTTCATTTAAATTCATCCATCAATCATCCTACTTAAGCAAATTTCTTTGTACTAGAGTACGTCACTAAATGTGAGTGGAAAAATACAAAGAAGCAATTCTATTCAATCATTTATTCATTCATTCATAATTAAACTAATAGTTCAGTATTTCTAATCTAGCAGTTTAAGTAAAAATACAATTTTCAGGAAATGATTAACTATAATTAAGCAGTGAAGAACCTGATAACTGTACAGGGGGACAAACACCCAAAGGAGCCCATTCCACCCAACCTTTTCATGAAGACAACCAAAGTTACTTGCCTTAGGACCCCCGAGCCTGTTCACTGAACCACCAGGACGAAGATACTGTGTGGAGGCAAGCTTATTTTCTGCAACTCAGTAGTAATGGTTTTTGTGCTCAATAGTATAACCTCTGCCTTCAGCAGTATGATCTCTTCACTCAGCAGTACTCTTAACTTTCAGCATTTAGCAGTATAATAGCTACACTCAACAATATTCTTTCAGCTGTAGACTTACTCTAGCATTCACCCTAGCCTTCCCCCTCATCGAATCTCTTGTGCACTCCCACCTTTCTCTGATAACTCAAAATTTCACAAGGAAGAAGAATTCGTGAGCCACCTGCTCAATTTGATGGGTGTATAGAGTGCCTAGGTCTTTGGTCAGTTTTCAATAATTATTGAGCCACCTGCTCTATTCCACTTTCTTGGGGAACATGACCACAAAAATAGGGAAGTCGCCACCTGCAACAACTAGAAGTGAATGAAGAAGCTGCCACTTGTCCATTTGCTCTCCACCCCAGTTCATTCCTCCTAGTGGGTCAGTGAACACTCTTTAACATTCTCCTTTGGATATTTGTCTCCTCTTTTAATTATTAATAATAAAAATTATTAGAGTATTTAATTACAGTCATCCTTGACCCCACTTGGTCAATAATTATAAAAAAATTTACAGTAAATCATAACATAATGTTTTTCTCACAACATAAATTATTCAAATTTTTGGGTATGTGACAGCCTCTCCGCTACCTACACTAGATCTTGTGCTGAAGACTGATGCTAGTCATGTCTACACTGAGAGATCACCTCACCCTTGTGCTTATCCTCAAGTGTCATATCATACCAGCTTGGTTTACTGACTGAACTGGATGAAGTCTCATGCCCAACTAACTTAGTCACCACCATTGAACCCGATATCCAACTTGACGAGTCACCATCTACAGGTTGTCCCCACAACCTGTACATATTTCCATTTCGAGTGCCAAGCACTCGCACTACATCAATACGCTCTCCCATCGGATAGATAATTACATGTCCATTACAAAGTAGGACCACATATCCATCATCCTCTAGAGTTGACAACTAGTGTAATTCTAACTTCATCTCTAGTACTAGGTACACATTGGCCACCTCTAGATGTCATCCTAACTCCATCTAGAATTTGGCACATCCAACCCCTACCCCCACTGCATGTGTGGTGTCGACTCCACTATCAACATGCATGTCTAAGTCGACATATAAAATACTCGGGAACATAGCTTGTGTCCCTATCATGTGGTGCAATGCCCCGTTATCCAAAAACCATGCACCAGTGTCTACACACTCTACCACACTACTACTTGTAGGAACTAAGACCACTGAGAACTCCTTCTCAAACTTCTTAGAATAATCTTCAATCTCAGTTGATGATACATCTTTTTTTGTTTCCTCTTTCTTGTTTCCTTTCTTCTTGTTTGGACATTGACCTACATAATGGCCAAAGTTATGACATGCAAAGCATTTCACTTTTCTCATGTCCTTCTCGAAGGTGGATCCCCCACTCCCCTTCTTTCTTCTTTATCTCTTCATAAAAAGAGCCACATTTTCTTTGTTAGCACCATCCTCCTTCTTCAGATCTCTACTCTGATACACCTCCCTAATTTCCTCCTATGTAAATTCATCCCATAATCTCTCCCAAGATGGAAATTTCTCCCTTCCCACCACACATTTCATGTACACATCCCAACCTTTGGTGAATCCCTTCAGGAATATACACACCATCTCTAGGTCTGCAATGATCTCACCCATAACACTGAGCTCATCTTCCACCTTCCTGAGTTGGGTGAGATAAGAGGCCACATTTTCTCCCTTGGCCATCCTTATGCTGTGGAGCTTTTCCTTTAAGGCCAACTTCTTGTTATCATTTTTTTTCTCATACAATCTCTTCAATGTATCCCATAATTCCTTTGTTGTTTGCTACTCAGTCTGATGTGGAATTAGGTGGTCCCTCACTCTATCTAGGATAATCCTCTGATTTCTAGCTTCCTTCACTTCATGGATGTCCAAATAAATTGGATCTGACAACGACGATACCACTTTGGTCCTAACGAACAACCACATATTGTCCTCTCTTAGAACAACTGCAATCCTTTCCTTCCGCTGCAGGTAGTTCGAAATCCCCTCCAACTAATCCTCATACATGATACTGGAATTCATTATTTCCCTCTTCTTACAAGATAAATCCCCTTCGTTGCAAATCACTTGCAACTCAAGTGTCAAAATATGAACCAAGTTGTACCAACCAGCAAAACACTTGCCCAACAACTATTCTCTACCATCCATTGAACCTTAGAACCCTAGCTTTGATACCATGTTAAGATTTCACCTAGAAAACTTAGCACGACCTTTTGTCAAACACTTAGCAAACTCTGATTTCAACCTCAATAAACTTAAACAACCATGCATTAAACTCAAACGCATTCAATTTTGTGAAGAACCTACAACAATTAATTAATGAGAATACGCGAGATAGCAGAAATAACAGAACTCAGAATCAGTTTTACTGATCGTAGGCCACTTCGAGGGGGAAACCTCCATTGAGAAAGCTCAATACAAATAACTTCATGGTGCCTTCATTGGTCTCAACACAAACTTATATACTAATTCTAGGTGCCAATACCATGGGTCAATACCATGTGTCAATACAAACCATGGGCCAATACAAAATATGGATCAACAATTACTACGGGACGACTTACAAAGCATATGCATCCAACAACAATAATACAAACTATGGATCAACAAATACTATGGGACGACTTACAAAGCATATGCTTCCAATAACAATATACTAACAAAGTAAATAGAAGGGTTGACATGGGTTCCTAACATCCCTTCTCCCTTGTAAAAAGCTTTGTCCTGAAAGCTTTAAATGTGGAAATTGATGTAGAATCTGAAGGAGTGGTTCCCCTGTAACATCCTTGGGTTGCATGCCGGCCCACTGACTCCTTTTGAGTTTCAGGGAGGATTGCTTGGAAGGCTATAGATGAAGAAGGACCATATCAGCTGCATGAAAAGTGCTATCAGAACGGTGCTAATCGACTTGTTGTTTCAGTCGAATTCTTGCCATGTGAAGATTGTCCTGCAGATTGAGAAGAATCTGATCGCGGTTTCGAAGAACCGAGTCAATTTCCTGAACTGGGGAGCTGCTGAGCATGTATGGAAGAAGAACTGGTGGTGCCTGTCCATAAACTGCTTTATATGGTGTCCTTTTAGATATGGTATTGTACCACTGGAGCACTTCTAGGAAATCCATAGAAATAGCTGTTCACATCTGTGTAGGGATGGGAAAGGATTCGAGCAGTCCCAAAAGGAGTGTTGTTTCACCCTTGTTGACCTAGCAAGTATCACACTCAACCACCATATGGTGAATTTTCATTTTCAGTCCCTTCCAAAAGAAGTTACATTGTTACCAGTCATAGGTTTTGACGAACCCAAAGTGCCCTGTCGATGAAGAAGCATGGTGTTCATAGAAGAGATAGCCCTGTTGAATAGATTGCAACCAATTTGGAACAAGTAGAGAAATAGTTGTAAGAGAAACAGGGTCATCAAATTGGTGAGAAGGAGCATCTACCACCATATTATCCTTACCCTTCTTGTAAGTGATCGCATAGTCATAACCCATGAGTTGGATAACCCATTTTCGATGTGCTGGTGAGGAGACCCGTTGTGCCAGAAAATGTTCCAGGCTCTGGAGATCAGTCATGATGCAGAAATAATTTCCTAATAGGGATGGATGCCACTTCTATACTGCATGAAAAATAGCCATCATTTCCTGCTGAGATGTAGATGCGGATAAATGCTTGCCGGAAAGGTCTATTAAAGGCAGAGAGCCCACTGGTGCAACAAAGACACCTGCATATCTATCCAAGGAAGTAGTGGAGACCGTTGGTGGGTGCATTTGAATGGAATGGAGCTAAGCGATGACACCATGCGAATTCTTCTTAAGGATATTTACCAGGCGATGTGAACTGATGATGTAGAGAGACCCTGGTTGTAAGCCCGTAAATTTGTGTTGTGTCCCATTGATTGGAAACTGCATCCAAAGTTCAGCAAAATCCAATAAGATGGGGCCAAGTGTGCATAACCATTGAACGCCAAAAACCACATCACATCCACCTAAGGACAAGGCAAACATGTCAGAGCCCAGGTTATAATTTTCCAAAGAGATATGCACATTGTGACACTTTCCCTTGCAAGCTAAGGTGCCCCCATTGGCAACTATGACTTCAAAGTTGGAGCAAGGATGGATAAAACAATCAGCCTGTTTGGCAATCCGAGGGTCAATGAAGTTATGAGTGCTACCAGAATCAATGAGTATTGTAAGAGGAAGCTTCTTGAAGTAACCCCTGACTCGCATTGTTTGGGGGGTGGTGACGCTGGATAAAGCATTGAGAGATATCTCTGGTTGGTCGTCCTGAGATGGGGGGTCAATAGGCGGCTCGTGAATTTCGACTTGATCATCCATTGTATCTGGAGCTTCTTCAACAATTTTAGAGGCAGGCGGGGAATCCATATCCAAGAGATAGAGCTTTTGCTGAACACATTTATGTCCCCGAGTGAATTTCTCATCACAATTATAACAAAGCCCTTTTTCTATGCATGCCTACATCTCTATTTCAGACAAATGCTTGATACGAGTTGGTCGAGGAGCTGGCGGAATGGGAGGTCATTGAGAACCCATATTTTGGAGGGGAACAAAAGTGGGTTTGGAGCGCTATTGGGCTACAATCTTGTCTTCTTCCAAGTTAGCCAACCCCAGAGCTTCCATGATTATGTTGGGATAGAACATTTTAACCTCTGAGCAGATTTCATCCTTAGGACCACTGATAAAACAACTCCTATAGAAGTCATGAGACAAGCCTTCTGTGTGATTGGCTAGTTTCTCAAATTATGTCTGATACTCTCTCATAGTGCCAATTTGGCGAAGTTTAGTGAGGGCCCCGGTGAAGTCATCAAAAGCACTAGGACCAAATGATTGCAAAAGGAGATGGCAAAAATCTGGCCATTTTGGCTCTTCATGAGCCTTGATGTACCAACGGTACCATTGAAGAGCTTCCTGTTCCAAATGAAAGGATGCAAGTGGAACTTTGGTGACATCAAAAGTATTATGCAGACTAAAATATTGTTCTACATGATAGATCCATCCAGTCGGATCAATACCATTGAACTGAGGAAAATCAAGCTTCAGACCACGAAAATTATTGGAAGAAGAGAACCCATTGTCTGATGAAGACACGGACTATCGTTTGTTTTTCATAGCTGAATGATCAAGATGGAGGCCAAGAATTTTTTCATCCAAATCTTAGAGTTTGGTTTGGATGGCTGCAAGTGCTTCCTCCATGGTGTGTGCTTCTGCGTGGGTGACAACCATAACTAGGTTTTTTTTTATTTTTTTGGGGGGGGAATGGGTAGAAAAAACAAACAGAAGCTTATTTAGTAAAGGGAAATTTGGATTTGAGAAAAAATCTGATGGGTAATTGGGGTTGGACTAGATTTTGGACACTATCGAAAGTACACGAAAGTAGAAAATGGGGATTTCAGAAGCGGGGCGAAAGAATGAGAAAATTTGGCAGAGAGGGACTAAGAAGCAGAATTAGGAAAGGAACTCTGTGGTAAAATTTGAAGGCGATCGGGTGAAAATCGAAGAAGTTATGGAAAACCCTAAAAATAGACAAATGTGGGATTTCGGGTGTTGGGAAGTGGAATTTGGGATAAGGTCCTCAGGAATGAAATCTGCAGAATGGGATTGTAGGGGTGTCAGAGAAGTTTCAAGGGAAATGGAGTTAAAACAAGGGAGATATGGCAGAAGGATCGTCATTGACTGGATCGAAAATGGTTGGATCTGAAATAGTGGTTGGATCTGGAACGACTTTCAAAATAGATCTGAAACGGATGGATCTGGAATAGCTTTCAGAATGGATCTAAAATGGTTGGATCTGAAACAACTCGGAATAAATCTGAAACGGTGCGGAAGTGATCGGCAATAGTTCAGCTGAAAATAGATATGGACCCGAGGTATGTTCAGCTTCCTAATAGTTTAGGGGTTTCGTTCGGCCACCAATGTTGTATGACAACTTGCGTATTGGGGTAGTACCACTCACTCCACAGCTCAGGTAAAACTAATAACCACTTTGCCACAAATGACAACTCTTGGTTTACCTCACGGGTGGGAACTAGTCAATCAGGTAGGGGTCGTTGCCCTTTTCGCTGGCAAGTCCTCTCAATGGGCAGCTACTTTGGGGTTCCTGTGGTACTCCTCACAATGAGTTTTAGGGATTAATCCCAATTACTTCCCACAGTTTAGTGGATAGGGATTATTCCCAGATTAGAACTTGCAACAAATGTGAAAACAAATTTGGCATAAATTCCACCCAACGAGCCCAAGAAAGTGCTCTGATACCAGATGTGAAGAACCTGCAACAATTAATTAATGAGAATATGCAAGATAACAGAAATAACAGAACTCAGAATCACTTTTATTGATCGCAGACCACTTTGAGGGGGCAACCTCCGTTGAGCAAGCTCAATACAAATAACTTCACGGTTCCTTCATTGGTCTCAACACAAACTTATATACTAAGTCTAGGCACCAATACCATGTGTCAATACAAACCATGGGCCAATACAAAATATGGATCAACAATTACTACAGGACGACTTACAAAGCATATGCGTCTAACAACAATAATACAAACTATGGATCAACAAATACTACGGGACGACTTACAAAGCATATGCGTCCAACAACAATATACTAACAAAGTAAATAGAAGGGTTGACATAGGTTCCTAAAAAAAATTACTTTTAAGAGCAAAAACAAAAATGCTAAGCAAATCTGAAAGTTATAGCAACAGAAAATAATACTGAACAACAAACATATTCACCACATTTCAAGAAATTTTGGTCAAAATACCCTAGAAAAACCCACAAGGGGAAAACCAGTGAATGAGGAAGATTTCCATTGAGCTCTCAGAAATTATGGAAATCACTAGCACATACAATCAACATTAAATGCACATTAATCTCCTCGGAAAATGTGCCAAAATGCACACACAAAAAATCAATAGAAGATATAGTTCATATAGTCATTGTAAGACATGTTGTATGGTCACCAAACAACTGAAAAACAAATTACCTGTAAATATTTGCATCCTTGGCTCGATTTATGTGCAAACTTTCACTTGTATGACCTTCTCAAAACAACAACATTACCTCGATTTTTGTGCAGCCTGCTTTCCTCTAGAAATTTGTGCTACAATACAGTCCATACTATACGGCTCTTCTCAAAATCTATGCAATAGTATTTCACCTCATAATTTGTGCTTCCTTCCACTCTTTGGTTATGCGCCTTCTTTAGAAACTTGCTAATCTTGCTACTCCAAATTTCCTCTTCTTCTCAACTCTTCCTCTTTCCTCATTCAAGTCTCCAAAATCTCTCTTCTTGGAATGTGTGCCACCCTAGGTATCGCTCAAGCTATTTTATTGTCATTTAATGAGTATCTTCCCTAACCCTTCATCTTCTACGATCAAGATCGAATCTTGGCCCACTAGATCGATGGATGTGATTTTTTCCCAAGTTGACATGACTTAAGTCACTTAAGTTATAAAACTATATAAAATCACATTCTCTCCAAAAAGGTTACTTTTGTCATTAAATAATAAAAAATACACAACTTGACTTTATAAAATATCTTTATAAAGTCACTTTATAAATACACATTATAAAGTCACTTAAGTGAGACATTTGCTTAGACTTATGTATCCTAGGAACAATAAATGCAGAAGTACCTCCGAGCTATGAAATATAACACTCTCTCTTAATGAGGGAGGTACTTCTAGAACCTCCACCTAGATTTGTCTCCAACCCCTTCACTCCATCTATTGTTGAAATTACTCCCTCTAAACCAGAAGGCATCTTTTCTACCTACACTGGATCGTATGTTGAAGTCCAGTTCTAGTCATGTCTACATTGGGAGTTCACCTCACCCTCATGCTCATCCTAAAGTGTCATCTCATACTATATTAGTTTCCCGACTAAAATGGATGAAAGGCTCACGCCGAGCCAACTCAGTCACCACCATTGAACCCAAGATCCAAATTAACTCACCATTTATAGGTTATCCCCACAACCTGTACATCTTTCCATCTCGAATGCCAAGCACTCATGCCACATCAAGACTCTCTCCCACCGGATAGATAATTATCTATCCATTACAAAGAAGGATGGCATATCCATCATCCTCGAGAGTTGAAAATGAGGGTAAGTTTAACTTCAAACCTAGTACTAGGTACACATTGGACACCTCCAGATGTCCTTCCAGCTATAGCTGGAATTTGACACATCCAACCTCCCCCAATCGCATGTGTGGTGTTGACCCCACTATCAACATGCATTTCTAATTCGACATATGAAATACTCATGAACATAGCTCATATCCCTATCATGTGGTGTGGTGCCCCGCTATCCAAAAACCATGCACCAATTCCTACACACTTTGCCACACTACTACTCACAAGAACTGATAGCAATGAGAACTCCTTCTCAATATTCTTAGAATACTCTTCTATCCTAGCTGATGCTATAGCTACTTCCTTTGCCTCTTTCTTGTTTCCTTTCTTCTTGTTTGGAAACTAGCCTGCATAGTGGCTAAAGTTCTAATATGAAAATCATTTCACTTTGCACATGTCCTTCTCAAAGGTGGATCCCCCACTCCCCTTCTTTATGCTTTTTCTATTTGCGGCAAGAGCCACATTTTCTTCATCGGTACCATCCTCCTTCTTATCACCTCTACTAGACCCCTCCTAGATTTGCTCCTATGTAAATTCATCCCATAATCTCTCCCAAAATGTAAATTTCTCCCTTTCCAACACACATTTCATGTACACATCCCAACCTTTGGTGAATCCCTTCAGGGCTATATGCACTAACTCAGGGTTTGCAATGATCTCACCAACAATACTCAGCTCATCCTTCACCTCCCTAAGTCAGATATATAAGAGGCCACATTTTCTCCCTTGTCCATCCTCATGCTATGGAGCTTGTCCTTCAAGGCCATCTTCCTATTCTCATTCTTCTTCCCGTACAATCTCTTCAATGCATTCGACATTTCCTTAGTTTTCTGCTTCTCAGCCATATGTGGACTCAAGTGGTACCTCACTCTATCTAGGAAAGACCTCTAATTTATAGCTTCCTTCACTTCATGGATGTCCAAAGCAATGGGATCTGATGATGTCAGTCCCACTGTTGTAGTAACGAACAACCACAACTTGTTCTCTCTTAGAACAACTACAATCCTTTCCTTCCATTATAGCTAGTTGGAGATCCCATCCAATTGATCCTCGTACATGATACTAGAATTCATTATTTCTCCTCCTCTTCCAAGCTAAATCCCCTTCTTTGCAAATCACTTCCAAATCAAGTGCCAAAATATGAACCAAGTTTTATCAACCAGCAAAACACTTGCCCAATAGCTCTTCTCTACTGTCCATTGAACCTCAGAGCCCTAGCTCTGATACCATGCTAAGATTTCACATAGAAAACTCAACTAGGCCTTTTGTCAAACACTTAGCAAACTCTGAATTCATCCTCAATAAACTTCAACAGTCATGCATTAAACTTAAACACATTCAATTGTACTTTTAAAAGCAGAAACATAAATGCTAAGCAAATCTGAAAGTTATAGCAGTGAAAAATAATACTGAACACTAGACATATTCACCACATTTGATATAAGAAATTTTGTTCAAAAGCTCCTAGAAAAACCCACAAGGGGAAACCAATGAATGAGGAATATTTCTATTGAGATCTCATCAATTCTAGAAATCACCAACAAGTACAATTAGCATTAAATAAACATTACTCTCCTTGAAAAACGTGCCGAAATGCACACAAAAAAAACAACAGAAGATATCGTCCATACAGTCACTGTATGGCCTGTTGTATGGTCACCAAACAACTGGACAACAACTTATCTCGAAATATGTGCATCCTTTCCTTGATTTCTATTTCCAAATTTTCAGTTGTACAACCTTCTCACAATTGCAAGATTACCTCGATTTATGTGCATCCTTCTTGCCTCTATAAATTCATGCTATAGTATAGTCCATACTGTACAACCCTCCTCAAAATCTATGCTGCGGTCTTTCACCTCAGAATTTGTGCCTCCTTCCACTCTTGACATATGCACCCTCTTTGGAAACTTGCTAATATTGCTTCTCCAAATATCCTCTTCTTCTCAACTCTTCCTCTTTCCTCATTCAAATCTCCAAAAGACAGCTCTCTTCTTGGTATGTGTGCCACCCTAGGTCTCACTCAAGCTCTTTTATTACCATTTAATGAGTAACTTCCCTAACCCTTCATCTTCTATGGTCAAGATCGAATCTTGGCCCACAAGATCGATGGATGTGATTTATTCCCAAGTTGACATGACTTAAGTCACTTCAGTCATAAAACTATATAAAATCACTTTCTCTCCAAAACGGTCACTTTTGTCATTAAATAATAAAAAATACCCAACTTGACTTTATAAAGTCACTTTATAAATACACTTTATAAAATAACTTATGTGAGGCATTTGCTCAGACTTCTACATCCTAGGCACAATAAATGTAGAAGTACCTCTGAGCTACAAAATATAAGATGCACTCCCCTTACCAACTAAAAATACCAATGTTGATTACCAATATAATTATAGTCAAACTTTATAACTACCTATCCCTTTGTTGTTTTACTCATATATGTATACTTTCTCATATGACAAAATAATGTACCATTTCACTTGCCATCGATTACATGGGTTTCTATTTATTGCTTATTAGTACTTGCACTAGAATTTTTCTTTAAATTTCATCAACTACTATACCCTACATAGATTCACTAGACTTGATTTCAACACATAATCTTATATCATCTACATACACACAACTTTCTCTCCTTTTGCAACATATCAAAATCTCTTGGGCATTTAATTTCCCCACTTTGGGGGTATGCTAGTTATTTTTATTATCTCTTTTTTAATATGAATTATTTGCGAATCCTATTGAATTCGAATTTGTATTTGAATTTAAACTTGGTAATTGTGGTTTCATGGTAAGGATAATGAATTGGTTCAATTTGTGGTGATGCAAGGCTTCTTGTTCAGAAACATTAGATGAGGTGTCAATTCGCACATGTGACAAGACGAATTGGCTATTAAGGGTGAATTAACTTCAGGAAGCTTGAGGGAATTTTTCCATGGTTGTGTTGGAGTGAGGGAACTAAGCACCTGGTGCCAACATCCATGAATCATCGATGCTAAAGCTGGGTGAGAATGACATCGTCGACACCAACACGCCCTATCATGAATGCTCGAAGAACCACATGGATAGCATTGATGGAATCAAGATCGAATTGTTGTTGTAGACCATTGGTACAACCTGCCATGATTGATTTGGAGTCCATATTGAACAGAGAATGATAGCTGTAATCGATGAAGAAGAGTCTTCATGAAAGTGATGACAGGATCTATCAGATATGATGTCTAAAGGTGTATATATGATGTGATTTGCTATCTGATTTGTTGTTGCGTGTGTAAGAGGAGAGATGTCAGGATCAAGAATTGATCCATGGTTCTTATCTGCATTGAATGATGCTTGGAGATCTCAATGAATTGAAAGACACCGGTTAAGTGATTAATAGATTATGACAGAGGAGCTTGTGAAAAAGAGAAAGAGACACTGATGGATTTTCAATGACCTGAAAGACACCGGTTAAGTGATTGCTAAATTATGACAGAGAAGCTTGTGAAAAAAAGAAAGAGACACTAACGGATTGAAGACTGTGACGGGAAAACCTAAGGATAAGGGTTTTCAGAAACACATGCTTGGTAATAAGCATGTGGAAGGATGTCTTCTGGTCATGGGGACATGGAGTATGCAGGCATGGAGAGACTCGTAATCACAGTGGAGTCTTATTCCAAGTTTTAATCAGTTATGATAGATGGTGACCATGAGACCATGGGAGTATCCTGAGCATTTGTTGGAGTTTTTTTATGAGAGGTGTTTGAAATTATGTATCTATCATGTTTATGACAATGCCTGGAGAGATTTGGACACTTCTAGTGGGATATTTGGCAATGATCATCTTCTGGTAGTGAAGAAGGGGTTTATTGTGCCATGGAGGAATTATATAGATTTGTTGATAAGAGATAGAGGATCTTCCTTTTTTTGTTTGGGAATGCAAATCATGGAGCCATGTGTATGTTCTTGAGTCTGTGGTTAATCGTAGTGGCTATGATTTGGAGGTGGTTTGTCGGTGGAGAGTACATTGATCAGTTTTCCTAGAGATTTTGGAGACTATCAGTGTTGTCGTTTGAATTTGGCATGGAATGATATGAAGTGTACACACATACTTAGCTGAGGTGGATGATCTCTAGTATTGAAGATCAATCGTTGGAAGTGATTTTAGTAGAAAGGCCGAGGAGCCTTCACCTAGAGTTGGATGTAACTTCAACTCTTTCGATGGAGAAGTGATCAGTTCACTGGAAGCATCTTCTATGGATTTGAAAATATTTATTATATATGTAAATGGGCATAGCACTATAAGACCTGGTTAGGAATGTGTACCCCTAGTAACTCACTAGAAAAGGCTAGACATAGGATGTAAAATTCTCAAATTCTTGGTTATAACTTTGTAGGGGGGTGGTGATTACCCCAATTCAAGCTTGAAGGTGGGATTGTTAGGTTGACCTTGACTTGGTAAATGAGTTATTGAGCTAATATTTTTTTAGGTCAAAGTGTGGTTTTAAGCGATGAATTGAAGATCACCAAGGAACCCTCTCGAGTTTCCTTGGATTCATCATTGCAAAACATCATTGAATCCATCAAAATTTCCCACAGTGAGATCACAAATCTGAGCCAATATAGGGCTCGAATGAGGGAACACTACTCCACTAGTATGTCCAAAGAACAGATTAAAGACCTCGACATCACCAAAGCCCAGTTGTACAACAAATTCATAGTTCCCTCGACAGGACAGCCTCTAGATATGAGGAAGAGATGGGTTTGCATGGACTAGTGTATTTACCAGCCATGGAGAGATAACTGGTAAAAGAGATGGTTTATGGTGTTTGACAGGCCCCCATGCAATAATTTAGAGGTCCCACAGTATTTCCTTTGGAAATTGTGGGTTGAGTTTGAGCTAGGATACCATGTGAACTATTTTGACATCACTAAGTTTCAAGGTGTTGGTCTTAGCTCTTCCCAAGATCGACCCCAGGCCTACCGCAACCCACTTAGAGGACCTCCTACACCCAAGAGAGAGCCAAACCCCCCTCCTCAACCACGCAGGTTTGGTATCAGCCTAGATGATATTGATGACTCAGTTAGACATGCCACACGTCATTTTCTTAGACATACCACATTTGTGTCTATGTCTTCACAGAGCCGGGAGGACATCGATGAGACACACACAGCTGCACGGTCTATGGGTGGTGGCCGGGACATTCCAGGTACATGTGGAACCCAGGCGAGGCCATCTATTTCTACTGGAACAACGGCACATCGTTGTTCTCACTGTGGTCATTCTTGACATGGTCCTACGCAGCAGCATGCCACAGAGAGCTACATGGAGCATGTTAGCTATTGTTTTATTTAATGTTCAAGTAATTGTTGTATTTTATTTGATATCGTATTGTTTAATATATTTAACTTTGAATTACACATTGTTGACTTTATTTGTTTTAATGTACAGTTATTCAGGGATGAGTCTCCATCCTCCAGGTGGGAGGACATCGGTTACTTTGACCTAGACTGAGCCATGGCAGCAATAGAGGAGATTGTGGCACCATACACACAGGTAACTTCTTTACTTTGAATAATTAGATCCAGTTACGATTAATTTGTCTTCAATAATTACAAATTAATTAGAACTGAGTAATTACCATGTTATCATTGGATTTTACAGTTGTGTTTATCATATTGTCTAAATTATTTGAGAGCTATAAATTCATATAATCCAACCAAACAAAAATGAAACCTTATAAAACATGAAAACCTAAGAAAACTAGAAACATGTGCTTTGAAATTCCTACAATAGGCCTTCCAAATGCCCACACATATTCCCTGTTCACCTCATCATCTTGTCTTTGTCCTCTAATCTTATGTTTTCCAATTCATCGTCCTCCATGTCCCCAAGTTATCAATCCTTCTTGTCATCAAGCATGTCCTCCTTGTCATGTTCCATGTCATCAAACACCATGCTTGACAAGTCATCAATCTTGCTTTCCTGTCACTTGTCTTTGTCTTGTCCTTAGCTTGCCATGTCCTTCTTCCATGCTTGTCATAAACACTTGTCATGCTTTCCATGTTTGATCCTTTCCATGTTTGATGCTTGCCATGTTTGTCATACTTGTCACCTTTGCCATTCCTCAAGCCATGTCACCATCTCCATTGTGCTTTCCATAATGTGCACGCTTCATGTTCTTAACTCTTCCATGTCTTTGTCATTAATGTCATTATCAAGTGCTTTTCATCAATCCTTTGTCATGTCTCCACTTTGTCAAATATTCTACACTTGTCATGATTGCTTACCACTTGTCAAGTCATCATAGCCTGTCATGTTTACTATTTGTCCAGTTAAGTCTTTGCCATGTCATCACTTTGACCTTTGTCATTAACGTGTTGTCATCAATGACAACTTTGGCCATCAAACACTTCAATCATAAATTGTTAACCTTCTTTGCCACATTATCTTCAATGAATGACCACAAAATGGGCCATTTGTTCCTATCATGGGCCCAATCCATTGTGGGTCAAAGGACATGATCCCCACCACTATGTTCTTTACCAAGTCTTGAACAAATGGACCGCACCAATACAATAAAAAACTTTATATAATATCCAAAGCCCATCAAACCACTATCATCTAACTTGAATATAAATTAATTGCAGTCATGTTTTTTAAGTACTATCATTGTCATTATCATTGGCATTGTGCTTAATATTGTTAATATTGTTTTTATAAATTCAATCTAAAAATTGTAGTGTTCGCACAGGTGTCCGCAGGCTCCAGCGACCAGCCATCACCCCCAGGGATCATCAAATCTCAACGTGTGTAGGTATCATGTGTATTAAAGCATAAATTTAATTTCAAATATGATGACTTGTCTGTGTATATTTATATTTTTCTATATTAAACTATGAGGTTATAAATGTGTATGCAGGTGCAAGCACCTCATCTAAGCAGTGTCATTTTTCCTCCCTCCCTGACCTTTTGGCCACCATATATGCTAGCTGTATCCCCTAGCGTACATGACCGATTCCATGCATCCCTCCCCACCCCCTTCCATCTAGCCCCCCCCCCCATCCAGCACCACAGTTCCATCCAGCTCCCCCTTCTGTTTCATATCCTGCTTCCCATCACCCCATCCCAACATTTCCACCACCTCCATATCAATTTCCCATGTTCCCACCCTCCCCCATCCGACCACGACACACCACCCATCCACAGTCACCAATCCCTCCACCGCAACACAGACCTCGCCCCCCCCCACATTCCCCACCACACTCGCTTCCCATTCCATGGTTCCCCATCCATACTACAGCCAGTTGGGGTTTATTGCCCTAGACATGCATCTCCACTTCGCCCACCCCAGTCCATGCCTCCTTCTTCCACTGTGCCCCCCAGTGGTTTAGCCACCGTCTATGTGGCTACATTCTCCCCTATACCATCCACCATAGCATCGGAGCAGGTTGTCCAGCTGACTACTCCATCCGCCTGCCCTGAAGACCAGCCGCTTGTGTTCACGGTGAGATTGACTAGTTTAAGAAAATCTCGTTTAATTTTAAAGAAAATTACTATATGCATCTAATTTCATCATTTAACTGATTGTTCTAAATATTGCAAGGTGGCATTGCTGAGAGACTAGAATCACGGAGGAGGGAGACCCCCTCACGACTTACAGTCTTGCATGCGGTGAGTTATCTAAGATTTGAAAACTATTTTTATTTTTAAATTATGTTTTATACTTGTATAATTGCCAAGAAAAGTTGACATATTATTGTTGTCATTTGAGGGCTCAGGGGGACGTGGTCCAAGTCTCCTGAAGGACCCAGCTTCCTCTAGCACAAATAATAGGAAGATCAATTTTGGAGATGCACCTAGGAGCTCCGAGGGTGGGCAGGAGGATTGAGAGACCCTCCTATGTACACTAGCCACGATGTGGCATTTTGGGCCCGAGTTGCCATATTTTGTATAGGGCACCATGGGCCATATTTTGTATAGGGCATTAGTTGCCATATTTTGTACAGGGCATGAGTTGCCATTATATAGATGTTGGGAACAATGTTCCATTTTTCCAAAAAGTGTACATGATTGGTGATGAGCCCCAAATTAGGTACCTTATAAGCCTTTTTATGCCACACAAGCACAATAATGGATATGGAAAATGCCTTTGTTTGTGGGGTTTAATGATTTTTTTATTATTATTTAGTAGAGTAGTTTAGATATTACTTGTTTATGCTTAAAAGCATTTTCTATGAGCTAATCGTATGGAAATAAGTGTGTATGAGCAGGCGCAGGTAATCTAAGAGACAACCATCAATTCCAGCTCGAGGACTGAAAGACTATAAGTGGCTCATTGCCTTTTTCATAATTTGTAGAAGAGAACTCCTGTTCAGCATAATCGGCATTTAAATTATAGATTTAGGTTATGTTTCAAGATAGATATATATATGGGCCTCTTGGTTAGCAAGAGGTTCCTGTTGGCATTTTTGTAGAACTTACATTTGGTATATGTTATTCGAGACAATTATGTGTTAAGACTTTTTTCTAAACATGAATTTATAATTTTAATGGAAGAATTGATGTTGATCCAAGCTTTGCGTTTATAAGACTTTTCCCACTCCTGAAATATGAATTGGAGAGGGCCCCTCCAACACGTAGGTCAAGAGCTTCGTTTTCATTTCAAGTATTTTTTATATGTGTTGTGAATTGATTTAAATCTTTATCGTATATGAAGTACTTTGGTAATGTTTGAATGACATGGTTTTATTTAAGTTCAGCAATCATTTTATTTCAGCACTTTCTATCTGTAGTTCGCCAACATTGGTTCTGTAGTTCTACAATACGCTTCCTGTTGTCCTGTACACACACTCTGTACAGGCACATCTGCCTCTTTTTTCCATCACGTTATATTAGTTTTTGATAATGATTTAGATCTGTGATTCCATGCATATTCCCTTTATCTAAATTCAGTTATATAGGAGTCAATTGATTTGAGTTCTTTGGATTTGAATAGAATAGATGACTATTGCTTTCAGTATTGGATTTGAATGAGATCAAGTTTGATTAATTTTGAGCATTGAATTTCTAGTTAAGCTTCCAGTTTTCAGCACTTTAATTCTAGATCAAGTTTCTCAAGCTTTCAGCATTTGATTTCTTATATTATATTTACAATCTTTCAGTATTTAATTCTTAGCATAAAAATATATTAGTTTCAGCATTTCTAGTTTACAAATTTACAATATTTTCATATTCCTTCATTCATTGTTTAGAAGCAGATCATTTCCATTTCCTTTTTGAGAAAACCTTCAAGATACACCCCATCATCCTAAAATGACAAATATTATCCGATAGAGCACATATAATGCTTAGCACCTCTTAAGTTTGTACGCTCCTTGGTCAATAATTAAAGTATGCTTCCAGTTTAGCTACCCTAATTAGGTATCCATTCCTGGAGTCCACCACTTTTTGGCGCTGTTGCCGGGGAGGTGCTTAATCCATAGCAGACATCTTTGAAAATAAACACAAAACAACCTAAAAACATAAAATTTTACCATGAATGCCTATATGACAGAGCGATAGATTTGTACGGTTTCTGCCAGCCCGCCCTATGAGCAACAACAGTTCTGATAACTCTCAATTTGACTTCCTTAACTCAGAAGAAGAGGTTGATTCTAGCTACGACCCACACAGAGATAACTTCTTTTCTAGCTCCAGCTCAAATACCACTATGGCAGAGGAAGAGGATGAACCTCAAGAACTGTTCACTTTTCCAATCAGTGTACCTCTTGGAGATGCCAGGATGAAAAACATCAACCCTAATAACCTACAAAACTTCCATGGCCTAACCTCTGAGGATCCTGACACATTCCTATTTGAGTTTGAGGTAGTCTATAGGTCATTTGGTTACACCACTGATGCACAAAAACTGAGACTTTTTCTTTCTACACTGAAAGATCTATCACTCAGATGGTTTATGAGCTTAGAAGGGAACAACATCTTTACATGGGACCAAATGAAACAAACTTTCCTAGAAAAATACAGGGACTACTGTAAGGCAAAAGTTACAAGAGATGAAATCTTTAGAATGCAATAAGGAGAAAGAGAATCCTTAGAAGATTATGCACAATGATTTCAACTCAGCTACAAATGAGCTAGTCACTGCACATTAGATCAAGAGTCACTGAAACTTGTCCTTCTTAGAGGGATAAAAGAGGAAAATCTAGAAGTTTTGAACCTTCTGGGAGATGGAGATATATTCCAGAAAACTTATGACCAAATCTTGCAAATTTTCAAAAACTATTCTAGATCTAGGAAAGGTAAAAGTGGAACAAGGGATTCACACCCATTTACTGGGGGATTAGCATATTCAGGACCAAATCTTACAAAATCTGATTTAGGAAACCTCCTTGATGATATGAAGAATGATATACTACAATCCCTATCCATGGAACTTGATGCACTTCAAATCAAGAAGAACCAGGATGAAATAAACCAAGCCTTGGCAAACGTTTGTCCACACTGCAAAAAGAAGCATGAGAAGGGGCAATGCACACTAAACACCATAGAAATATGTGTCCTCTATACTAATGATCACTCCACTGATAAATGTCCTATGGTGCCTTCATGCAAAGCTGTTATTCAAGATCCCACAATTGAAGTAGCAATAGAACAAATCTATTTCGTCAATCAAAGAAGAAATAATTTTGCTAGGCCTTACCAACCCAACAACCAAACCTACTATAACCAGGGAAGTAACCAGAAAAATTGGAACCCAGTACCAACCTCATGGCCATCTCATCCAAGTCCAAACCAGTGGCAACAAAACCAACCATATCAACAACCTTATTACCCACAATCTTACTCTCCATACCCCCCACTTTTTGCTCATCCAACCACGAACTATGGCAATCCATATCCTTATTCATCGAATTGGAGAGCTCCATTGTAGTAGCAACAACCACTCATCATGCTGCCACCACCAAATCAACCACCCCCCAGACCTCCATGAATTCATGCCAATCCAATTCCAAACCCTAACAACAACAGGCCAAGACAATAATAAGCCTCCAATACTAAAATGGTATAGTTTCCAACCTATGTTGTGGATATGATGGAGATAAACAAAATTAATCTAATTTCTAGGAAAACATTGCAAAACACACACACAAAGAATAACCAAGAAGCTGAGGCTCATGAACAAACGATGCAACCTGAAATTCAGTATTCAAACGACCCAAGCCCTCAAGAAGATGAAATTTGGCCACAAACACAAAATAGAAACCCTCTGTTCCCTGAAAAACTTGTGCGAAACACTAAAGAAGAAGAGGAAAATGCGATTCTGAACTAATTGAAGCACTTAAACATCCAAATTCCAATTCTACAGGCCATAAGGGATGTGCCAATATGTAACAAGTTTATCAAGGAGAATTGTTTGAAAATACCTAGCAGAAGAAGACGTGACTCACCCACGATAAACATAGTAGGTCAATTAGCAGATTTAATGCTAGGTGTGATTATAAACCCCAAATACCTTGATCCTAGAAGCCCAATAGTAAATGTGACCATCAACAACAGACATATTGCTGATAGCCTAATTGATTTGGGGGCTACAATAAATGTGATGACTAAGGATACCATGATAGCCCCAGAACTATAATTAATGGTCAGACCAACAACTACCGTCCTATAGCTAGCTGACACTTCGATATTAAAACCTGAAGGGATGCTCGAAGACATAATCATCAACATAGATTCCTAGGAATACCTAGCTGACTTTATAGTCATCGAAGTAAAGAGTAAACTTAGTGGATACCCACTAATACTAGGGAGACCCTGGATGGAAACTGCGGATGCTTACTTAGGGTGCAGATCAGGCAACATGACAATAACCAGTGGCCAAGCTAGGAATAAAATCACGATTTATCCTCCAGCAAAGAAGTCATCAGACCTAGAATATCAAAACTGGATAGACGATTATGATGACACATCCAAACAAAACATACGACATGTCCTTACAATTGAAGCTGCCCTATCACTAAAATCCATCGACGAAGATAGTCATGTAGATAGGTTTATTCAAAATGATTCTTCTAATCACAATATGTTTGAATATTTTCTTAGCACAAGTCAGCAGCAAGGAGAGGAAACATTAAACCACGATCCTGACAAAATGTGGGATAGAGGTACTCACACTAGAACATCAACCAATTCAGATAAAAAAAATCGAGATAATTCCTGGCAGGATGGTTAATATTAACTCCAATTTGGAGCCAGGACAAGAACAACAATTACTGAAAGTACTGAAAGACAACAGCAAATCCTTTGCATGGACATATACTGACATGAAGGGTATCCACCCAGACATCTATATGCACTATATCTATATAAAGGGAGGTGTTGTTCCTATTAGAAAACCACAGAGAAGAATGAACCCAGCATGAAAGGACATAGTAAAGCTGGAGTTACAAAAGCTACTAGACACAGGGTTCATATACCCAATATCAGATAGTGAGTGGGTATCACCACTGGTCATTGTTCCTAAAAAAGGAGGGAAATTGAGGATTTGTGTGGACTGTAGAGAGCTCAATAAGGAAACCAAGAAAGATCACTTCCCTCTCCCATTTATAGACCAAGTACTAGACACATTAGCTGGGAACAATTTTTTCTCATTCCTGGATGGGTTCAGTGGGTACAACCAAATCCTCATACACCCAGCTGATCAGGACAAAACAACATTCACATTCCCATGGGGCACTTATGCATACAGAGTGCTTCCCTTTGGGCTCTGTAATGCCCAAGCAACATTTCAGAGGGAAATATTAAGTATCTTCTCTAATTGTATTAATGAACAAATGGAGGTCTACATGGATGACTTCACACCCTATGGCCAAAATTTCGACCAAGCACTAAAACATCTAGAACTGGTTTTGAAAAAATGTATCGAGATGAGCTTATGCCTCAGCAACGATAAATGCAGAATGCTCATGGAAGAAGGCATCATGCTTGGGCACCATATTTCACATAGAGGAATAGAAGTTGATCAGGAAAAAGTCACAGTCATCAAAACACTGCCACCACCTATGAAACAGAGAGATGTGAGAAGTTTTCTTGGGCAAATAGGATACTATAGAAGATTCATTGAGAGTTATAGAAAAATGGTTGCACCAATGTTTGCCCTTCTCACAAAATACACAGAATTCATTTGGACAAAAAATTGTATGTTATCATTTGACAAACTTAAGGAGAAAACAATTACAGCCCCAGTACTCCAAGGACCGAATTGGGCACTTCCATTCCACATCCATTCTGATGCATCAGATAAGGAAATTATATCAGTCCTTGGACAAGAAAGAGAGAAGAAGCCATATGCCATCTACTATATCAACAAAAACTTGGCAGGAGCAGAATTAAATTATATAGTCATAGAGAAGGAGTTTTTGGCTATCATACATGCCATTAACACATCCAGGCACTACATAACTAGATAGCAAGTGTTTGTCCACACATAACATTCAACAATCAAGTATCTCATGAACAAACCTAACACAAGTGCTCGAATCATTAGATGGCTACTCCTCCTATAAGAGTTTGACATCACAATTATGGATAAGCTAGGCAAACACAATGTAGTGGCTGATTTTCTATCTAGGCTAACCCATGGAGAAGATAATGAAGTGGTAAATGACAATTTTCCTGATGAGAATCTTTTTGCAATATCCACAAGAAGCCCATGGTTCGCTGACATAGTGTAACATCCTGAAAATTCCAAAAAAAAAAAAATTAAAAATAGCAATAATTATCGAAGTTGTTAATGCGGAACATATAAAAATAATTAAATTTCTTAACTAGGATAATTAATAACGATGACACGTCATAATTCTCAAATGAAAATATGATGCAATTGTATTTGCTATTTCAGTTTTCGATGGATGCTAAACTCCTTAACGAAAGATCTGTTATGATTATGAACAAGAATACAATTTTTAGATCTACTTAAGTTCTAAATGCGATTACATACTATACAAGGTTTGTATTAATATGATCTTCTTGACGATGTGCTGACAGTTTGTTTTGTATGATGATGAAGGGGTCCTACGAGGTACCCTGGGGTTTACTTAGCTATGTTTAGCTAAGGTATTTGAATCCTTTTTCCATGTGCAGAACGCAGGTAAGAAATTCTACGACAACCATGTGTCTTTCAAATCATCGTCAATAATGTATGAAAATGCTAAGTACTTCCCTGCAAAATAAGTCACCAGAGGTAAGGATATTTTAGTTTCAAATCTAGTTTAAGTGTTGGCTTCCAAACTCTTCAGTGTTAAAATAATCACGTCATCTTTGTATTTTTATATTGCTATAATCATTATCTATGAAAAATCATCTTAAAATGTTCATTGTCATTATCATCAAATGTTAATACCAATGTCCAAAAGTAACTCTATTAGAAAGCTTGTGGAAATAGTATCTATGCTAAAACAAAAGAACTATCATTATAATTTTGCATCAATAGAGCTTTAGACTATCCTAAGTCTTGCATTCATCGTTTGATTAACATTACAATATATGGCTTAATACATGGATTTTATTGTAAGTATGGTACTCATGCTATGAATTAGCATTATCATCACAACTTAACTCTACCTACATGACTATGCATATATTATAGAAATGACATATAACATTCTATAGTGGCTATGCATATAATATGAAAATGAAATATAATTACTCTACCTTAACTATGCATTTTACACTTTACAATAGCATGTGATATTATCACGATGCCTAACCAATAAACCTTACGATCTAATAAATGATATGATCTACGAATCTAACATTGAAATAATTTCGATATTGAAAGGGTATTAAAATTGGCTTGCTTTCCAACTGGCGTTGACAGGCCTAGCATTAACATCGTTCAACATGTGAAGTGAGGTGGAAGCTCGGTTGTAAGGTCTTCATGTGAATTGAGTTTGCAATGAGTACCATGTGATGCACCTGCAA
Source organism: Larix kaempferi (assembly GCA_027924585.1). NCBI lineage: Eukaryota > Viridiplantae > Streptophyta > Pinopsida > Pinales > Pinaceae > Larix > Larix kaempferi. The sequence continues at coordinate 1,814,085 of BSBM01001167.1, forward strand.
CAGTCAATTAACAAGAATATGCGAAATAGCAGAAATGACAGAACTCAGAATCACTTTTATATTGATCACAGGCCACTTCGAGGGGGCAGCCTCCTTTGAGCAAGCTCAATACAATTAACTTCACGGTGCCTTCATAGGTCTAAACACACACTTATATACTAATTCTAGGCACCAATACTATGGGTCAAAACCATGGGCCGTTACAAACTATGGATCAACAATACTACGGGCGACTTACAATGCATATGCGCCAACAACAATAACATAAACTATTGATAAAAAAATACTACGGGACGACTTACAAAGCATATGCGTCCAACAACAACATACTAACAAAGTAAAGACATGGGTTCCTAACATCCCCTCCCCCTTAAAAAAAGCTTTGTCCTCAAAGATTTAGATGTGGAAATTGTTGTTGAATCTGAAGGAGTGGTTCCCATGTAGCATCCTCTGGTTGCATGCCGTGCCACTGAATTAATACCTCTGTGATAGAGAGAGAGCAAAGCTGACGCGTGCGCTGATTGAGGATGGCCTCTGGCTCCAAAAGGATGGATCCTTCATTATCCAGTTCGGGTAAAATTGTTTGTCCACTGATGTTGGTGCCAAGAACTTTCTTCAGACAAGAGACATGAAAGACTGGATGGATGCGGGAAGAAGGAGGAAGTTCCAATTTATAAGCAACGGACCCAATCTTCTAAAGAATCCGGTATGGCCCATAGAACTTTGGAGCGAGCTTATGACGCCCTTTGAGTTTCAAGGATGATTGTTTTTATGGATGAAGACGAAGAAAAACCATATCGCCAACTTGAAAAGTGCACTCAGAACGGTGCTGATCAGCTTGTTGCTTCATGCGATTTCTTTCCATGTGAAGATTGTTTCGCAAAATGCGAAGAATCTGATCGCAGTTTCGAAGAATCGTGTCAACTTCCTGAACTGGTGAACTGGTGGGGGTGTATGGAAGAAGAGCTGGAGGTGCCTGACCATAGACTGCTTCATATGGGGTCATTTTAGAGGCAGTGTGGTAAGAGGTATTGTACCACCATTCAGCGAGAGGGAGCCATTTTGCCCACTGATGTTGTTGTTCTGAGGTGAAGCAACGAAGATAAGTTTCCAAGCATTTATTGACAATTTCAGTCTGGCCATTTGTTTGTGGGTGATACCCTGAACTCATCTTCAGTTTGGTGCCAGTGTGGCGAAATAGTTATGTCCAAAAATGACTGGTGAAAGTCGCATCACGATCTGAGACAATGGAAGAAGGGATGCCATGAAGATGAAAGATCTGGTCCAGAAAAATTTGAGCGATGGAGGAGGCTGTATAGGGATGGCTAAGAGCACAAAAATGACTATATTTGGAGAGGCAATCAACCACAACGAGAATCACTATCTTCCCGCCAGATCTAGGGATCCCTTCAATGAAATCCATAGAAATATCTGTCCAAATCCGTGTAGGTATGGGCAAGGGTTCAAGCAATCCTGGAAGGAGTGTTGTTTCACCCTTATTGCGTTGGCAGGTATCACATTTGGCCACCATCTGTTGAATTGTCCTTTTCATTCCCTTCCAAAAGAAGTTACACCGTGCTTGTTCATACGTTTTGAGGAACCCAGAGTGCCCTGCCGATGGGGAAGCATGGAGTTCATAGAAGACAGCCTGTTGAAGATCTGTGCTCTGGGGAAGCACCAAACAACCCTTGTATCGCAGAGAAGCACCATCCCAAGAGTAATGTGGTACAGCAGAAGGGTTGTTGGTCAAGCGTTGGATGATTTGAGATAAGGAGGAGTCATTGACATAACCCTGTTGAACAGATTGCAACCAATTTGGAACAGGCATAGAAATAGTTGAAAGAGAACCTTGGGCCTCAAATGTGCGAGAAAGAGCATCTGCCACAATATTGTGTTTACCCTTCTTGTAAGTGATCTCATAGTCATAACCCATGTGTTTGCTAACCCATTTCTGTTGTGCCGGGGAGGAGACACGCTGGTCCAAGAAATATTTCAGACTCTGGTGATCAGTCTTGATGCAAAAATGATTCCCTAATAGGTATGGGCACCACTTTTGTACTGCATGCAAAATAGCCATCATTTCCTTCTCATAGGTAGAGGCAGCTAGATTCTTACCTGAAAGGGCTTTGCTGGTGAACGCAATGGGGTGTTCATCTTGAAGGAGAACAACACCAAGTCCATTGCCGCAAGCATCACTCTCAGTAGTGAAGGGCTTGGAAAAATCGGGCATAGCTAGCACAGGTGTAGTACACATAGCTTGTTTTAGTTTGTCAAATGCACACTGAGCAGTAGGTGTCCATGTGAAGGCATCCTTTTTCAATACAGTAGTTAATGGAGCTGCAATATTCCCATAATCCTTGACAAACTTGCGGTAGTAGCCAGTCAACCCCAAAAAACCACGAAGGCTCTTGAGTGTCTGAGGACACGGCCAATTGTTCATGGCATCGATTTTGGCAGGATCCACGCAAACCCCTTGTGCTGAGATAATGTGCCTGAGATACTCAACTTCCTTCTGTCCAAAAACACATTTAGACTGCTTGGCATGGAGATGATGGTCAGAGAAAAGTTGCATGACAAGATCCAAATGCTAAAGATGTTCATCCCATGTTTTACTGTAGATGAGGATATCATCAAAGAATACCAGAATGAATTTCCGCAAGTAGGGTTGAAATATTTTATTCATTAAGGGCTGGAATGTGGAAGGAGCATTAGTGAGGCCAAAGGGCATGACCAAAAACTCATAATGGCCATCATGTGTGTGGAAAGCTGTTTTAGGGATATCATCCTCATGAACCCGAATTTGATGATACCCAGAACGAAGATCCAACTTGGAGAAAAAGTGAGCCCCATGAAGCTCATCAAGAAGCTCATCAACAATAGGAATTGGAAACTTATCCTTGATGGTGAGGTGATTAAGTGCTCGGAAATCAATGCATAGGCGCCATGACCCATCTTTTTTGCGGACAAGAATAATTGGAGAAGAAAAGGAACTAGTGTTTGGACGAATAATACCTTGCTTCAATAAGTCCCGAACGAGCATTTCAATCTCCTCTTTTTGGTGAAATGGGTAGCGATAGGGCCTGATGTTGGGAGGAGCGCTGCCAAGAAGGAGCTGAATACGATGGTCTTCTGGCCTGGAAGGTGGCAATCCCACTGGTTCAGCAAAGACACCTGTATATCGATCCAGAATTTGTTGTAGATCCAAAGGAGTAGTGGAGATCACTGATGGTTGCATCTGGATGGAATGGATCTGAGTGATGACACCATGGGAATTCTTCTTGAGGAGTTTTTCCATGCGATGTGAACTGATGATGCTGAGAGAACTTGGTTGTAATCCTGTCAATGTGTGTTTGTGTCCATTGAGGGAAAACTGCATCCAAAGTTCAGCAAAATCCCATAAGATAGGGCCAAGTGTGCGTAGCCATTGAGCGCCCAAAACCACATCACATCCGCCTAAGGGCAAGGCAAACATGTCAGAGCGCAAGGTATAATCTCCCATAGAGATATGCACATTTAGACACTTCCCTTTGCAAGGTAAGGTGCCCCCATTGGCAATCATGACTTCAAAGTTGGAGCAAGGATGGATAAAACAATCAGCTTGTTTGGCGATCCGAGGGTCAATGAAATTATGAGTGCTACCAGAATCAATGAGTATTGTAAGAGGAAGCTTCTTGAAGTAACCCCTGACCCGCATTGTTTGGGGGGTGGTGATTCTAGCTAAAGCATGGAGAGATATCTCTGGCTGGTCATCCTGAGACGGAGGGTCAATAGGCGGTTCCTGAATGTCGACCGGAGCATCCAGTGTTTCTGGATCTTCGTCACCAATTTCAGAGGCAGGCGGAGACTCCACATCCAAGAGATAGAGCTTTTACTGAACACATCTATGTCCCTGAGTGAATTTCTCATCACAATTATAGCAAAGCCTCTTTTCTCTACGTGCTTGCATCTCTGTTTCAGACAAACGCTTGATAGGAGTCGGTCGAGGAGCCTGTGGTATAGGTGGTCGCTGAGAACCCATATTTTGGAAGGGAACAAAAGTGGGCTTGGAGCGTTGTTGGGCTACAATCTTGTCTTCTGCCAACTTAGCCAACCCTAGTGCTTCCATCATTGTGTTGGGACAAAAAATTTTGACCTCAGAGCGGATGGCATCCTTTAGACCACTGATAAAACAACTCCTGTAAAAGTCATCAGATAATCCTTCGGTGTGGTTGGCTAGATTCTCAAATTTGGTTTGATACTCTCTCACAGTGCCAGTTTGGTGAAGTTTAGTGAGGGCTCCTGTGAAGTCATCAAAAGCACTAGGACCAAATCGTTGCAAAAGGAGCTGGCAAAAGTCTGGCCATGTGGGCTCTGGATGAGCCTTGATGTACCAATGGTACCATTGAAGAGCTTCCTGTTCCAAATGAAAGGATGCCAACGGAACTTTGTTGACATCAAAAGTATTATGCAGACTGAAATACTGTTCTGCACGATAGATCCATCCAGTTGGGTCGGTACCATTGAAGCGAGGAAAATCAAGCTTCGAACCACGAAAATTGCTGGAAGAAGAGAACCCATTGTCTGCTGAAGACTCGGACTGTCGTTTGTTGTTCATAGCTAAATATTCAAGATGGAGACCGAGAAATTTTTCATCCAGATCCTGGAGTTTGGCTTGGATGGCTGCAAGTGCGTCCTCCATGGTTTTTGCTCCTGCACGGGTGACAACCATAACTAGGTTTTTTTTTTTTTTTCCTCGGTTGACTGGGTAGGAAAACAAAAACAGAAACTACTTCAGTAAAGGAAAATCTGGACTTGGGAAAAAATCAGAAGGGTAATTGGGGTTTGACTAGGTTTTGGACACTGTTGGAAGACAGGGAAGCAAAAATGAGTATTTCAGAAGCGGGGTGAGGGAATGGGAAAATTTGGCAGAGGGGAACAAAGAAACAGAATTCAGAAAGGAACTCTGTGGTAAAATTTGAAGGTGATTGGATGAAATTTGAGGAAGTTATGGTAAACCCTAAAAATAGACAAATGTGGGATTTCGGGCTTTGGGAAGGGGAATTGGGGATAGGGTCCTCAGGACTGAAATATGCAGAATGGGATGACAGGGGTTCCCCGAAAATTTCAAGGGAAACAGAGTGAAAATAAGGAAGATATGGAGAAAAAACTACTTTTTTTTTTTTTTCCAGACTGGAGCGGCTACGGCTCGAAAGGGATCTAGAACAGCGTCGAATGGATTGAAAATGGTTGAATCTGGAACGTCTTGCAAAATGGATCTGAAACGGCGCAGCAGTGATCAACAATAGTTCAGCATAAAGTAGATATGGACCCCAGGTATGTGCGGCTTCCTAACAGTTCAGGGGTTTCACTCGGCCACCAATGCTATCTGACGGCTTGCGTATTGGGGCAGTACCCCTCACTCCACAGCTCAAGTAAAACTGATAACCGCTTTTCCACAAACGACAGCTCTTGGTTTACCTCACAGGTGGGAACTAGTCAATCAGGTAGGGGTCGTTGCCCTTTTTGCTGGCAGGTCCTCTCAATGGGCCAGCTACTTTGGGGTTCCTATGGTACTCCTCACAATGAGTTTTAGGGCTTATGCCCAAGTACTTCCCACAGTTAAGCGGATAGGGATAATTCCCAAATCCGAACCTGCAATAGATGCGAAAAAAAAAAATTGGCAGAAATTTCACCCAGCGAGCCCAAGAAAGTGCTCTGATACTAGATGTGATGCACCTGCAACAGTTAATTAACAAGAATATGTGAAATAGAAGAAATGACAGAACTCAGAATCACTTTTATATTAATCACAGGCCACTTCGAGGGGGCAACCTTCTTTGAGCAAGCTCAATACAATTAACTTCACGGTGCCTTTGTAGGTCTCAACACACACTTATATACTAATTCTAGGCGCCAATACTATGGGTCAAAACCATGGGCCGTTACAAACTATGGATCAACAATACTACGGGTGACTTACAAAGCATATGTGCCAACAACAATAACATAAACTATTGATAAACAAATACTACGGGACGACTTACAAAGCATATGAGTCCAACAACAACATACTAACAAAGTAAAGACATGGGCTCCTAACATACCAAAATAAGTTGAGTTGTGCCATGCACAAGCTCTCGATCTGCTTACTTGGCGAATTGGTAGATGAGGTAATTCAATGCAATATTGATTCCAATCGTTGCTCGATTATCAACGTGCCCGACTGGCAGTTGATCCACTGTTGATCTTTATAAGATCTAGGGTTCAGAATGAAGCCCTAATCTCGTGTTGGTAAGTAATGAAATTTCATTTTTCTGGCATTCATTGTTGCGATTAGTGGTAAGGTGGACGAGCCGACCATTTGCTGCAATGTAGGGTTTAGTGGAGTTCTGTGATGAGGACTCCTTCCTCGGTTTCAAACCTTGGACCTGTGAGAGATAGTTTTAAAAGTTACATGCTTATGCTCTTTTCACCATAGCCACGATACGCCATTGTAGTGATTTGGATTCTTTTGTCAGTGTATTGAAAATAATTTGAACTGGGGTTCGATCCTCCAGTTTGTGAAAATGGTCTTCTTTCTTTTAGCTCGTGGTTGCTGTCAAATGCCATCATGCTTTGTCGTTTTGATGGAGTAGTGTGTCAATGTTCAGAAGCTTCGTTTCTAAGGGTAAGTGTTTTATGATAGTGAATGCAATGTTGTGATGATTAATTTTATATCCGTGTTTTCTTGTTTTAACCCTTCAAACTGTGTTTTGGCAGGTACCCACTTCGTAGGAGGTTGCTAAGCCAAATATTTGGAATGGAGATAGTGCATCTACTTCCAGTTAAGCCCTGGTGGTTCTTTAAACCTCGTAGGTGCCTTTGGCATGGTTTTGCTAGTGAATACTGTGTGTCGAGAGTTGGAAATATTCGACCTTAATCAAGTGACGGGCGAGTGTTAAGATTTAATGTTTATTTTACTCCATGTCGTTGAGAGGATAACCCTTAGTTGTTTGCGTTGTTATTCGGCTTTGTGATGCCTAGCTGCATCGGTTGAAAAGAACTTCGTTCTTGTATTTGTACTGCTATATGTTAAGGGTTAAAACCTGTGTAGTTTTGTGGAACCTTTAACTCGTTTTAGTTCTTTGGTTGATAAGGGATAGACCATGTGTAATGTTGGAATCATGAAAAGTCCGAAATGTAAACTGTGTTAAAGTTTTAATTACAGTTTTGAATGTGAATCAAGAGCCGAGGGTTCACCTTTTTCTGTAAAACAATGGCTCGTTTGAAAAGAAATATTTTGTTTAAAATACTGGTTGAGAAAACAATTGTATAACTGTTGTTGTGATGCCAAACAACGATAGTTTTCCTTGGTCGAGAGTTATGGTTTGCATAACTGTAGATAGTTGTTTCCTATACTTCGTTATCGTTGTTGATATTTATGTTTTGGAATTGTGATGAAATAAAGTTTGGTCTGTTTATACATTTTTGAAATGGCAATTTCCTCAAGGTTCTATTTTATTTCAAAGAATGAAACCCTACCTATAGTTTTAGTTGGCAACCTTACTTGTACAGAGAAGTTTGAACCCACGAACTGAACCTTAACTCGTACATGTGAATGTTTCGACACTATGTATGTTTTCTTTCTAGGGTTGTGAGCTATTGTTAGACATTGATACTGAATCGTGCTTTCAGGTAAGTTATGCTTAATGTCTTGTTAGTAGTCTCGATATGTTTAAAAGATGGTATGGATATATAAAATGTTAGTTAGGGTTTGGAAATTCATAACTGTTATAACCTCAGAAATAAATGTCTAATGTTGGTCATTAATGGCTTGATGAGAAGTTTATAAACTGTGTACTAAATAAACATTCAGATTCTAGGTTTTGTGATAACTTAGAGTTTTGGTTTTTACAATGACAGTACTTGTATCTGAGATTGAAATCTATATTAATCTAAAATAGATGAAGATGAAATGAAAAAGTATGGATCTGTGCAGAACAAAATGTGTTTATCTTTTATATAAGAAATAGATGAATGCTATGCATCTATTTATACTATACTGTAATATTTCCTGCGTTTTAAACATATGATTGAAATGACAGAATTTAACAAGAACACTACTGTATTCATCTTTTCATTCAAATGGCATTCTTCCCATCACTTATCTCTTTTAATTTTGCTTTTCTGTACTAGAGTACTATACAAATAAGAGTATGCGAAAAATACAGAAAAGAATTAAATCATTCATTTAATTTATGTGATCATTCTTAAAACAAAACATCTTTAAATCAGAAAATGAATTAGTTCTTTCTGTATAATTGTAATTAATAATTCTGCCATACAGAAAACATTTAATTGTAAACAAGAGTAAGAACAGTAGAACCTGGTTGACTATAGGAGAAACAAACAGCCCAAGGAACCTGTTCCACCCAACCTATTCCTAAAGATAGCCAAGTTACTTGCCTTAGGACCCCCAAGCCTATTCACTGAACCACCAGGAGGAAGATTCTGTAGAAGCCTTAGTAGATCAACTTGCAGTAGAATATAGATTATCCAGTCATAAAGACTCAGTAGTCAAGGAGACCTGCAACAGCACCTCTAGTTTTCTTCTTAGTATAACAAGCAGACTCACAGTTGCACTCTCACATATCCTCCCTATTCGAATCTCTCAGTGATCACCTAATGCACTTGAGGACTATTTCTGCAGAAAATATTGTAGGAGCTTCCTGCTCAGTTCGAATTGCCTTATCTAGGATGCCTGGGCCTTTTTGTGGTTAACTGGTCATTAATGAGCTTCCTTCTCTCTTCCCCCCACCTGGGGGATAATGCCACAAATTTAGGGGTAGTTGTCCCATAACCAATAGCTAGTGGTGGAGTGCAAATGCTGCCATCTATCCCATGCCTTCTAATAGCTTCCATTCCTCATAGTGGGTCAATGAACACTCATTTAATAGTTCCCTTGGGTGTTTGTCTCTTATTTTAATTTATTAAATAATAATAATCAGTAATTACAATCATCCTTGACCAAACTTGGTCATAATTACAAAACTTTGTAATTATAATTTAACATAAAGTATTTTTGCAAATAAAATAATATTCTCAGAATTTGGGTAGGTGACACATAGCAAACTACTTAGTGTCTGGAGAATTCCCACAACATTACAGCCACCAAGAGAAAAACAGATTCATAAGTAAAAGTGCCACCTACACATGGATATAAGGCATGCTTTCCAAAAAAGGACTAGACCAAGTATAGAGAAGATGCATTAGGGAAGATGAAGTCCATGACATACTACATGCCACCCAATGAACCATGTGGAGGACATTATGCTGCAAAGAGGATAGCCTGCAAGATATTGCAGACTGGATATTATTGGCCAACACTCCACAAGGACACCTATGAATATGTTTCACATTGTGATGACTGTCAACGAATGGGGAAGCCTACACAATGAGAAGAAATTCCTCTCCATCCACAAATCTCATTGGAACCATTCAAGAAATGGGGATTTGATTTCATTGGCCCATTCAACCCACAATCAAATTAGAAAAGCTACATCCTTGTATGCACTAACTACCTTACAAAGTGGGAAGAAGTAGCAACACTTGCAGGAGCAAATGAAACTAATGTGGCAAAGTTTTTTTATAGAGCAAATCTTCCACAGATTTGGAGTCCCATGAGAGCTAGTTTCTGACCAGGGCCCACAATTTACATCCAACCTTATAGAGTACCTTCTTAAAAGAAACAAGGTTAAACACAGAAAATCTACTCCCTACCACCCTCAGGCTAATGGTCAAGTTGAAGTGACAAACAAATAAATATAAAGGATCTTGACAAAAACTGTACAACTCCACAAAAGAGATTGGGAAGATCGACTAAGTGAGGCAATCTGGGATTATAATACTACATGGAAAACAACAACATGCTTCACCCCATATGATCTAGTCTATGAAAAGAAAATAATGCTGCCCACTGAGTTTGAGATCAAAACATTGAGGATTGCAGCTGAGTTGAACATGGAACTTTCAGACATCCAGCAAGAACGATACTACAATTAAATCAACTGGATGAGCAACGCCAACAAGCACTTGGCCACACTGAAATTATCCAATAACAAAGAAAGAAATGGCATGACAAGAACATTAAGAAGAAGAATTTCAAAGAAGGTGATTGGGCACTACTCTATGACTCCAGATTTTACACATTTAAAGGCAAACTGACAACCAGATGGCTCAGACCCTACATAATTGAACACATCTATGACAATGGAGCTATCAGAATTACAACAATAGATGAAGACAAATTCCCCATGATTGTCAATGGACACAGATTCAAACTTTATAAGACACCAAAATCCAGAGAAGAGTTCACACAGACATTCTATCAACAGAATCTAATGCTGATAGAGAGCCGAGAACATCACTGAAAATTTCTTGATTTGAAATATATATATATATCTAAAAAAATTGTGTATGATGAAAATGATAAAAATCAAAAAATGAAAAATGAAAAAAGAAGAAGAAAAAAATCAAAAGAGCAAAAAAAAATTGAAAAAGGTGGACAATACCAAAAGCCACTCAAGATATCAGAAATAAAATTGATGGACTAGATCCATCCCTATGCATGACCTGAGAATAATTTCAAAGCAAGCCAAAAAGCAATCAAGAGAGCCATCAATATAAATCAAGTGAGCCAAAGAATAAATTCAAGAGAGCCAACCAACATTTAGCAGCAAAATAGAAAGCTAACATCAAAAATAAATCCAAACAAAGATCATCTTTCAATCAAGCGAGCCAGCAGTCAATTCAAACGAGCCAAAACAACAACAAAGCTACAACTACAGAATTCAAATCACCGAATGGAGCATCAATACATTCACAATGCTGAACAAAATGACAAGTCATATCAGCAAGCTTACATGATAATCAAGCAAACAAAGGCAAAATTTCCAGCAAAAAGAAAAAAGGAAAAGACACGACTACTAACACGCCCAAAATCACTATAGACGTAGCTGATCTCAACTATAGAATTCCACGCCCATAAAATCAAGCACAAGTCACACACTCAGGTACGCTCAGCATGAAAGGTAATCACTTAACACTCTATTTTATTGTCAAATCAAATTGTAATCCCCCACAAAATAGTTATTTTCCAAAGTTGGGGATAGCTTTTAAGTTAATTCGGTGGCACAGTTCAGAAGTAACCACACAGAATCATGATTACCTACTTCATACATGCCAGAAGATGACAATATTTGCATCTAGCCGCTATATCCTCAAATCATTTCCCGAAATGATCAAAGCAGCAGTGCATGGTACAATGATGGAAGGAAACACTGGGCGAAATAATGAAAAAGAATGTATAAGGCAGCAAGTACGATGCAAAATGATCGGGATAAGTGCGTGAAAATAGATAAAAAAAGGCAGCATAGTATGCACGAGGACCCAGTTTTGCAATACAAGCTTTCCAGAAGTTTTCTAGAAGCAAGGGGACTAAAAGTTCATGTTGCCACTCAGCCAGCAAGCTACCCTCGAACCTGTGATCAATCCCGGCTAGTTGAGGTAAGTCAACCACACTCAAAGTTTCTGGTTTGTCGATTATAGTATAAATTCAAGATGACAAAAGGGTTCAAAAAGAGTGAACCAGAGGATCACAAGACCATTTATGAATCCCCACAGGTTTTATCAATCCTCCGTAATGCGGGTTGGATGCCCTTCATCTCAGGTTTGAGGGGTTCCAATACAGAGGTGGCTTTAGAATTCACAAGAAACTTGAAGCACATCAAAGATGAACAGTTCGTCACCTTGGTAAGGGGACTTCGGATCAGACTGGATGAGGAGGAAATTTCAAAATACACAGGGCTACCCATGGGTCTACACTGGATTAGGGATGACCGGGAAGCCAACCAGATTGCAAAGGAAGCCTTCTTCGGACCAAGAGAATTCTATGAAGAAGACAAAAATGGGGTCAAGAGAATCACTATGCCCGCACCTCGGGACAAAATAGCTGCTATCGTTCAGAAATATGTCATGTGTACAGGGAGGATGAGCTATGTTCCTCTCTTCCATTTTCAAATTCTAGAGATTCTGAGGTATAGGAGCTATATCCCACCGAATAACAACCTCAGCATCCCCTATTATCTCCTCCAATCTTTGGGAGAAATGAGTAAAAAGGTGGTTCAAGGAAAAGAAGATGTGCTAGCCCATCATGGGCTCATCAAATTGATAATTCTTGAAGAATTAATGGTACAGGTTCCAGAACTTTCATGGGAGTATTTTGTGGTAATCTCAGCAGATGATGTGCAGAGAATAAGGGGTACACCTAATGTAGGCATACCCCTAGCTTCAAGGTCAAATGAAAAATCCACTTCTGTATCAGGTCCGAAGAGAAAGATCGACCTGGATAGTGACATGAAGTTATGGCTGATACCCTGATTAAAATAAATCATTCAAAAGATGCCTCTCGCCAAAAAGAATCGAGGAATTCCACCAGCAAGCAAGGGGCACAACAACTAAGTAAGAGGATCCCACAGCATCCCGAGAATGAACAAGTAAAGAAGGAAGAGGAAAAGAAGGCAGAAAGAGTGCCCAACCCCATAATTCAAAACTTGTCTAATGATGATGCCGAGTGGGTGGACCAGGATGACGCAACTACACCAGAAGAACAGGATGACTACCAATGGGACACCGCTAATCAAAATGAAGACCTCACTGATCAAAATGTAAACCCTGACGCCACTGACCAGCTAGCTGAGGCACTGATAGAATTGGAAAAGTTTAGGGAAGACTTGGCAGCATTAAAAATTGAAGCAAGAATCCAGAGGAGCCAACCAGCTTCACCAGCAACCCCACTGTTTACACCTGAGAAGACCCAGATTTTGAAAATGCAGCATGCAGAGGAGTTAAAGCTAGCAAAGCAATGAAATCTAGCACTGAGGGAGAAATTGGGCCAAGCTTAGACAGAATTGGCTCAGAAGGATCATTAAAATCCAACAATTGGAGGACACATTGACTATCACTGTGAAGATTTATGATGGGATACTGCAGCTCAGGACACCGTCCAGAATTTATAAGATTTACTTAAAGGAAAAGTGGGGAAATTTTCAGCTACAGAGGTTGAAACAAGGCTTTCCTATGGAAGTAAACACTCCAAGGTAATTCATGGACAGTTCCCTGAGTTACACAGAGTTAGAGAAAGACCAATTGTGCGAGTTCTTCTTGCACAACTTTGTGGCTCCAAGCTCACCTAACTGGTCACCTAATCCCTACATAGGAGAATTCCAACTAAGAGCACTCTGTGTTAAATTTTCAGAATTTACTTCAATCTGATCTAGGATCTTAACTGAGAGAACAACATGTACAGCAAATCTACAGCATATCAATCATGGACACAACAATGCAAGCACACAAGAGACACAGAGTTTACTTGGGGAAAACCATAAAGGTGAAAAACCCCAATAACTTCCTCAGAGATAGATAGAGCAATGATACAACCAGAATACAAGAGATAGTCTTCTCCTAGCAGCAGAGCCTCCTCCTCCACAAGTGCGCCACTCTCCCAAGTGTGAGTGAGAGAATAGAATGTGTAAAATGAGAGAGACACACTCTCTATTTATACACTAACTTGACTTGACCTTTACTCAACTAGGTTGGCCTCAACTTAACCACTTAACATAATGCTGACTGGGCCGACCCCCACTAGGGTGGTCTAATAACCCTTTGACCCACATGGCCGACCCCCAATAGGGTGGTCTAATAACCCATCAAGTATAAGTTACGACACTTACAATATAAATGACGACACTTCCGTATAGAGGAATAATAACATCTCTATAGGAATACAATATACATATATGTGAGATACATTCCGAAGTTACATATACATCAACACTCCCTCTTAACTAGGAAGGTATTTCTCGACACAGGTCTTCTAGCACAAGTCTTCTTCTCTGGATCATCGTCACTGGATAATCATCATCGAGACATCATCATCGTCACTGCTGCTGCTATCTCAATCAATCTCTGAATCTACTCGTCATAGGAAGTTCTACAAAGCCAGTCCTTTTTCATACTGGATGTAGGCCCACCACCTGCAGGTCTTCGTCATCACTGGCCATACTGTGGAATCCTCAGGAATTATTACGTGCATCACAAAACCTTGAAAGAGCATCCCAGGATGTTACGAGCACACGGCTCTACCTATAGGATCTCGGGCCATATTATATGCGACCTCACCACAAAACCTCGCAAGAGCATCCGAGGCTGTTACGAGCACACAGCTCTACCTATAGGATCTCCCAGGGACAGATTATATGTGGTCACCAAAAAACCTCGCAAGATCATCCCAGGCTGTTACGAGCACACAGCTCTACCTATAGGATCTCCCAGGGACAGATTATATGTGGTCATGGCAAAACCTTGCAAGAGCATCCCAGGACTTATTACGGGCACACAGCCCAACCTATCAGATCTCCCAAGGACATATTATATGCCATAGGACAAAACCTTGAAAGAGCATCTACCAGATATCCCAGGGCCAGATTATATGCCATAGGAAAAACCTCGAAAGACTATCTGCAGATCTCCCATGGCCAAATTATATGTCCTCCTAGAGCAAAACCTTGAAAGAGCATTTTTCAGATATCCCAGGGCCAGATTACATGCCATAGTCAAAACCTCGAAAGACTATCTACAAATATCCCAGGGCCAAATTATATGCTCATCTGCACAACCTGATCCACGGCCATAGAGTATCAACCTGATACTCACCATACATCATCCTGATGTACACATGATCATCCTGATCATCATCACTGCAACATCCTGCTGCATGTCATCTAGAGCAACATCCTGAAGCTCGTCATCCATGATCATCCTGATCATACAATGCATCTACCTGATGCATACCAAGTATCTACCTAATACATATCATCATACATGATCCACCTGATCATACAGTGTATCCATCTGATACAAATACAAATACATGATACATATCACCATACATGATCCACCTGATCATACAATGTATCCACCTGATACATATACAGATACATGGTCCAAGCATCCAACATGATGCATACATACATATAAATGATCCAACTGATCATATCCATCATCCAACATGATGCGTACATACATATACATATAAATGATCCAACTGATCATATCCAGCATCCAACATGATGCGTACATACATATAAATGATCCAACTAATCATATCCAGCATCCAACATGATGCGTACATACATATAAATGATCCTACTGATCATACAAAGCAGAAACCAGAACATCATCCTGATGCTCATCATCCAGCGCTTACATCCACAGCCATGTGAAGGATCCTCCTTCCAACATGCTTGGAATGGCTTCAGCAAATGTGTCAATCACTTCTTCCTCGAAGTGTCATCAATCTGAAGAATTCCAAGCCTCTCCCTGAAGTACTCGAACTTCACCCTGGCTAGTGGCTTCGTTAGCACATATGCAATCTGCTCATCCGTCACAACGTACAGGAGCTTCACAGCTCCTCTCTGCACCATATCCCTGATATAGTGATATTTGATCTCTATGTGTTTCGACTTGTCATGAAACACTGGGTTCTCAGACAGCTTCACACAACTCTGGTTATCGCAAAAATACCAGTAGCATCCAATGGGAGATCAAATAACTCAGACAGTAGCTTCCGTAGCCATACTGCCTCACAACTAGCTGAACAGGATGCAACATACTCTGCCTCAGCTGTACTCAGTGCTACGTAGGACTAATTCCTACTAAACCAAGAGATCACACCTGATCCCATACTGAAGCAGCATCCAGATGTGCTCTTCCTATCTGTAGCACTGCCAGCCCAATCTGAATCAACATAACCCTGCAGGTGAAACTTTTGATTCACATCATATTTGAGCCCATAACCAACTGTACCCTTCAGGTACCTCAAAATATGCTTTACAACAACCAGGTGAACACTCCTTGGATCTGTCAGGAACTGGCTCAATGTGTTCACCGCAAAGCAAATATCTGGTCTCATGTTCGTTAGGTACATCAAGGACCCAATCATCTGACGATACATAGTGACATCAACCTGTTCAGATGAAGCATCACACATAAGCTTCAGGTTTGATGCCATAGCCTCGCAGTCCATCATCCCGAACCTCTTCAAGATCTCTACTACATACTTCCCTTGTCCAAGGAAGATTCCATCTACACTCTGCCACACCTCCATACCTAGAAAGTGGTGCATCATACCCAATTTCTGCACATATATGACTCACTGTCATGTGTCTCAGAACCAAGTGGCTGCTCCACATACACTTCTTCTTCAACGACACCATTCAAGAAAGCTGTCTTGAAATCCATCTTGTGTATCTTCTATTTCATCACTTTTATATTTCTCTATGCTACCATCTGTAACATGCTTGATCTTGATAGATCCATATGGAAGTCATAACAAACTTCCCTTCAGGTCTTGGGACTACATCCCAAACATCATTCTTCATGATCGATGGATCATGGCATTCTTCCCATATCCTTGGAACTTCAATATCTTCAATAGATAATTTTGTTGCTGAACAAATGTTGTAGTTCTTCTTTTGTAGGTGATGGCATATTATCTTTCCTACACAACAAGTTAAATTGCATGATTAGAAAACATCTCATAGTTTTCAGAACAAATTCTTACACATAAAGAAATATGTCATACAGTGATGCAATTATCTTAGCCAATGCTTCAATACAACATTTATCCATATCCCGTAACTTTCTAGATGCCTTCCAATCTCTACCAGAACATTGTTAAGAGTGTGCACAACTCCCAACATGTCAGCAAAGAGGTTTCATTCTAGATAAGTGGCAATGGAATGTTGTACAGTGCCATAGGCCACTTACCCATGCATATTAGTAGTATAATGTTCATCAATGCAACTATTCTAATATGCATAATACACAACCTAATTCTAGGAACATCAGTATATACATTATGGAACAGTATTATTTAAACAATAAAATATGCAAGTAATGACAATTCAAATACTTATCTTTGTTTGTTTGTTGGGTTGACTCCCTCTCAGTATTTGCTTCTTTTCTGCAACTCCATTCTTATGTGGATTGTGAGAAGTGGTCAACTCCCTCTGAATATCTGCATCCTTGCAGAAACTACTGAAGTGTGCTCCTTTGCTTTCTTGCAGGAACAACTGGAGTGTGCTCCCTCTTGATCTTTGCTTCCTGGATTACCTGTCCTTGAACTTACATCCATCCTTAATCACTATGAATGCTTATTAGTATCATCATTGTGTTATCCTTGAGGTCTCATAAATAATCATACATTTATTAGTATAATCTTAATACTATCAAAACAAAATAATCTTAAACGTGTATATTCATGATCATTCATAGATAATAAACATTAGTATTCAAGGTTTCAGGGAAGTCTTCTTTTACTCATACACATTCTTATTTGATCGTAGGACTCTTCAAGTTAGTTGAATCATCAATCAAGATAAGAGATATAATATGCATAAAACCCATGATTATTCAAACCTATAGCTTCATGATTCTTCTGGTTAGTCATATCATCAATTATGGTAAGAAATATAATATGCATACAACCATGATTATTCAAACCTACAACTTCATGAATAATCATTATCAACAACACAATAGTATAAGATCCTAACACAAGGTAGGATTCTAGCTTGATATAGGAAAAACATACCTGGATTAGCATGCTAGCTAGTTATGTCTAACATACCCGCATAATGTCTTCTGGTTCTCTTCAGTGACTTGTGCTAGTAACCTACATGTCTCATAAGTTAACCATTGTAGAAACAAGTTATACATACCTCAAAAGTAGATCTTCTATGTGATCCATGACAATGGATGAATCTTTGTCTTCATGTCACCATGAGCATATGTTCTTGAAGTAGAACATGATTTGACTTTCTTGGTGTACCTTTTGTGTTAGCAAACAACATAAACCTCATACAACATCACAATGCATTAGTACAATCATAAGTGTCAAAACCTTAATCCATGAATATCTTCTATTAAGGTGATACAACAAGTCCAGTAATTAATCAAGATTTTACTGTAATGATATGAAGACAAACATATGATAAACTTAACCATGAAACATACCTGTAAGCCATACCTGTCAAGATTGTTTGTAATCTTCTTATGGAAGGCCTTAGCCTCATCTCCCTTTGAGATAGGAACTTTTTCACTTATGCAAGTGACCAATCCATCTTCTTCTAGGATTAACCCAATCCACTTGATTTGCAAGAACTGGTCCTGGAGCTGGATTAGGGTTTGTCAAAGAAACCCCAAAAATTCAAACTTCAATTTCAAACTTCCAAAAGGATAGAAATATGCGCCTTGATGAGTTGATCAAGTTGGTATATTCAGAATTTGAAAACTGCAAAGTTTCACCCCTCGAAATTGCCTTTTAGATTTCAGGATTTACTAGGGAGGACCCTGAATTAGGGTTTGAATTTCCCAGAGCTTCACCCAACCAAAAGATTTGATTCAAAACTCTAAGCTTCAATTTTTCTGAGGAGCTTCCAGCCATGGTGACAGATTTCCAAAATTCCAATTTTTGCAGAAGCCCTAATTTTCCATCTTTCCGATCAAAGTCCCGAACTGGGGTTTGATCAAGCCTGGCCTTCTTCCCAACCAAAAAATCTGATCTTGGTTTCTAAATTTTTATTTTGATGAGTAGCATCCAGCCGTGGTCTTCGATTACAAAAATTCTAACTTTCTCCGAAGCCCTAAATTTTGGAAGCCATGAATGAAGGTACTAAAAAATAATTCTGTTTTGACAGAAATATGTACCTGATTGTTTCTGGTGTAACTCTGAACTTTTCAATCCACGGGGTCTGAAAATTTTTCCTTTCCATCTCGACAGGTCTGACCTCAATTGGATTCTCTGAGAGAGATTTATGCCAAGTGTCGCAACGTGACCTGTTTATGGGATAATACAGGAGAGCGAACTTGCACGGTGTGCCATGTGTCACTGGTTCAACTTTGGCCTCTAAACAATTTTCCTGAGATATCCTGACCTGTTATCTTTCCATCCCGATAGGTCTTACCTCAATTGGATTCTCTGAGAGGGATTTATGCCAAATGTCGCAACGTGACCTGTTTATGGGATAATACAGGAGAGCAAACTTGTACGGCGTGCCACGTGTCACTGGTTCCACTTCGGCCTCTGAAACATTTTCCTGAGATAGTAAAGTCTATGTACTACCTGTCACATTTTACGAAATTTCATTTGGATCTTCCTAGCCCAAGTTATGACCTTTTTCCCATGGTCACCTGATTTTGACTCAGATCTGGAAGAGGCAGAAACCCTATATTGTACAGATCATAAATCACAAAGTACAATGAATTAGAGGTTTTCCTTTGGAAACAAGGTACATGGTGATCTAATCTTAGACTTGTAAAAGTTTCAGATCCAAAAACTTCTCCAAAATGGATTTATAGCGAAAGTGCTAGGATGACTGGTTTTTGCTATATCAAGCCCTAACATCGTAAGTGCAACAAGTGTCATACATGCCATATCATGCCTTCTTTTAGGCTAGCTCTGACACCATGTTAAATTTTCAGAATTTACTTCAATTTGATCTAGGATCTTAACTGAGAGAACAACATGTATAGCAAATCTACAGCATATCAATCATGGAAACAACAATGCAAGCACATAAGAGACACAGAGTTTACTTGGGGAAAACCATAAAGGTGAAAAACCCCAATAACTTCCTCAGAGATAGATAGAGCAATGATACAACCAGAATACAAGAGATAGTCTTCTCCTAGCAGCAGAGCCTCCTCCTCCACAAGTGCGCCACTCTCCCAAGTGTGAGTGAGAGAATAGAATGTGTAAAATGAGAGAGACACACTCTCTATTTATACACTAACTTGACTTGACCTTTACTCAACTAGGTCGGCCTCAACTTAACCACTTAACATAATGCTGACTAGGCTGACTCCCACTAGATTGGTCTAATAACCCTTTGACCCACATGGCCGGCCCCCAATAGGGTGGTCTAATAACCCTTTGACCCACATGACTTATACAGGGCCGACCCCAACAAGGTGGTCTAATAACCCATCAAGTATAAGTTACGACACTTACAATATAAATGACGACACTTCCGTATAGAGGAATAATAACATCTCTATAGGAATACAATATACATATATGTGAGATACATTCCAAAGTTACATATGCATCAACACTCTGCTCCTGGATGAACCACGAGGTTAAGAGATCACAGGATGCTTATCTTTACATGGCCTAGGAGTGGCAAAACCCATTATGGATTAGGTCCGAGGCATCCCATCCTGAAAGGGTCATTCAAGACCACCAGACTATCACTATAGATGAAGAGTTAATCCCTATCCTTCTTGGAAAACAACAAGAGGCAATCACACATTTTGACCTCACCCTTCAAAGCACATACAAAGAAGTACAGGAAGCCATCAATGAGAGGTGGGTGAGAATTGTAGAAGATTTGAAGAAAAAGGAGCCACACTCCCCCCTCAGGTTAGAAACGACACTCACTAGGGCCAAGTTATACAGGGAATATTTAAACAAACGTCAACTCATATGGATAGGCATGAAGCTCAGTCCCCCATTCTTTCTCCCATTAAGCATCAAAGCACAGATTGACGAGGAGGAAGAGAAAAGAGCATGGGCCAGAGATGACCGAACCATGGGCTATCATAGGCAGGCAAGGGATCCCAGAATCGTTGCTTGGGACATCAGAGAATCTATCCAAGAACAAAGTGTGTCACCCAGGGATGGGTGAATCTCAGTCTAGGGGTGATGATGAGCCCCAAATTAGGTACCTTATAAGCCTTTTTATGCCACACAAGCACAATAATGGATATGGAAAATGCATTTGTTTGTGGGGTTTAATGATTTGTTTTGATTATTTAGTAGAGTAGTTTAGAGATTACTCGTTTATGATTAAAAGTGTTTTCTATGAGCTAATCTTATGGAAATAAGTGTGTATGAGCAGGCGCGGGTAATCTAAGAGACAACCATCAATTCCAGCTCGAGGACTGAAAGACTATAAGTGGATCAGCGCCTTTTTCCTGATTTGTAGAAGAGAACTCTTGTTCAGCATAATCGGAATTTAAAGTATAGATTTAGGTTATGTTTCAAAATAGATATATATATGGGCCTCTTGGTTAGCAAGAGGTTCCTGTTGGCATTTTTGTAGAACTTACATTCGGTATATGTTATTTGAGACAATTATGTGTTAAGACTTTTTCTGAACATCAAGTTATAATTTTAATGGAAGAATTGATGTTGATCCAAGCTTTGCATTTATAAGACTTTTCCCACTCCTGAAATACGAGTTGGAGAGGTCCCCTCCAACACGTAGGTCAAGAGTTTCTTTTTCATTTCAGGTATTTTTCATATGTGCTGTGAATTGATTTAAATCTTTATCATATATGAAGTACTTTGGTAATGTTTGAATGACATGGTTTTATTTCAGTTCAGTGATCATTTTATTTCAATACTTTCTATCTGTAGTTCGCCAACATTGGTTATGTAGTTCTACAATACGCTCCCTGTAGTCCTGTACACACATTCTGTACAGGCGCATCTACCTCTGTTTTCCAGCACGTTATATTAGTTTTTGATAATGATTTAGATCTGTGATTCCATGCATATTCCCTTTATTTGAATTCAGTTATATAGGAGTCGATTGATTTGAGTTCTTTGGATTTGAATAGAATAGATGATTATTTCTTTCAGTATTGGATTTGAATGAGATCAATTTTGATTAATTTTTAGCATTGAATTTCTAGTTAAGCTTCCAGTTTTCAGCACTTTAATTCTGGATCAAGTTTCCTGTTTTGATGGCATATTCTTGATCCTTGAGGGAGGGCGTTTTTGGTGAGCTATTGTACTCTTTGGGGGAGATTATAATGCCCCATTTCTTTTGTAATATGAAGTAAATACCATGTTATTCATCTACAAAAAGTTTCAGGTCGAAATTCCAAGTAGAAATGTATAAATCTCATTTTTAATGGAAGAACAATGCCATTTCCCCACTACCTTGTTGTGAGCCAATGTATTGATGATGATTTCGAATGAATGGATGATTCTATGATATATTTGTGATAAATATACTGCCATGGATGTATTATACAAGTTTCATGTACTATAATTGAGCATTTGAAGCATTTTTACTCAGTTTAATTGCATTGGGAGAAGAAATAGTGCCATTTCCCCAAGGGTCGAATTGGGGATTTTTGCAGTTGAATGGGAGAGGGTGAGAACAGTTGTAATAAACCATTAATGGTGAATATGAGACCTTAATAACATAATTAACACATTACATACCTCTGTTCATAAATTTGAGTGGGTTTGGAGGCATTTGGGAAGCCATTTTCAGTACTTACCTTAGGGGGATTTGAACCCCAAATTACTAGTAAAATTGCATACTTGGTACAGAATCTTAAGAGAGTTTGCAGAGGTCTTTTGGTGGCCATATGTTATCCCTGAACATCATATTCAATTCATAATATCATTCATAAACCTTCCTTGAAGATTTGAAGGCATTTGGAGTCAATTTGAGACCTAGAGACCAATACTAGTCAAAGGGAAATCACTAGTAAAGTTACCTACATTGACCAGAATTGAAAGAGTATTTGCAGAAGTGTTTTAAAGGTACAAAGGCATCCCTGAAACACACATTTATGTTCTAATATCATTCATATACCTTCTCAGAAGATTTGGGATCATTTGGGGCAAATTTGGGACCTAGAGATCGAAACTAGTCAAAGGTCGAACCAAGGAAAAAAGTGGAAAATTGCAATTTTAATAAAATTCCTAACAAGGGACATTACAGTGGTATCAGAGCATGGTCCTTGCACCTGTGTATTAGGTACATACATTCACGAATAATTGGCAGCCATGTCTTACTATTATGATGAATCCTATGAGTACAATTCTTATGAGGAATATGCAGATGCTTATGAGCAATATGAAGCAGAATGTGAATGGTATGAGGAAGAGGTGCCATCAGGCAACACTTCTTACAATTTCAAGAGAAATGAAGATTATTCTTATGACTTTAAATCTGATGAATATGAGTGTGTCACACCAACCAAGGATAATTCTATGAGTGAGTTCCAAAGATGGAGAGCAAAATATAAAACCTTGCCCCAACAATATCAAAAATATCAAGAATATCTTGCTTTTAGCAAAAATACACAAAATGCCATGTCTTTTGAGTACTATGTTGAACATGTTTTTGAAAATAGGCCCAAAAATGAAGATGTGGAGTTAGTGAAGAAAGGTTTATGCCCTTCTTGTAAAAACCCTTGGAGCAAGTATCATATATGTGTGCATGAAATGATGTCCTCCTTGAGGAGAGCTTTTGAGATTTATTCAAGAAGAGATTCCAAATATATTGATCCTAAGGAAAACAAGGGGCAAAATGCATCAGCTTGCTTTAAGGAGCAAAAGGAAGAGACATCACAAGAGCATGAAGAAGATTCTATTGAAAATATGGAAGATCATTTTGAGACACCTTCTAGCTTAGACATGAACCAAATAGCATCTACTGATGGATGCTTAAACTATGAAGGAGTACCTACTGATGGGTGCTCACACCTCTATGTTGGTGACATAGAGATCACTTTTGAAAGTGTTTCTACAAGTACAAGTTTCATTAAGCATGATAATGAAGACCTTGTAGCAGTTGAAAAAGAACCAAGATCAACTTCCCCATCACCACTTGAGCTTCATGAAGTTGGTCCAAGCAAAATTGAAGAAGATGAGGAGGTTCATTTGCAAGAGCCTCATTTTCTTGAAGGATCCTTAAAGATGAATGAAAATAAGATCCAAGAGTCCCTCAACATTCTCCATGACACTCAAGCATTGGTGTCAAATTCTTGTTGGAGAGCTACTTCATTGGAGGAAACATCCTTCCTTGAAGACATGGAGAAGATTCAAAGAGCAATGTGCCACATCAAAGGTAATTTCATGTCTTTGCTTTTTGATAGAAACCATTTGTTTGAGCTTAATGAATTGTTACATGATGCATACTTGAAGAATAATGAGGATATTCATAAGCTCACAATTCAAAATGAGCAACTTCTTGAAAAGTTGCAAGATACTTGTTTTTCCTCCTATGTTTCAGATTGTCAAATGGTAGATTGTTTGGAGGATTTTCATGACATGGTGGATCATGAGAAATGTGGGAATTTGAATGTGCTTAATGTGTTTGAAGATGAACTTGAAGAGATCCAAACACTTGATGTGGTGGAAGAGGAACTTGAATTGTCTCTTGATGAAGCTTATGCAATTTTTAAAGAAGAGCATGATTCCTCTACATGGGAACCAATCTATGACAAAGGTTTCCCACTTTTGAAGGAGCTGCATGATACTACCCCCATGGATCCTTCCCATGATGAAACTTCTGCACTTTTTGATCATTTGGGTGATTTGGTTCATTCTCCTACATCCTACAATTCCATGTTTTGCAACATTAGTCTCAATGAAGTATGGGTGAAAGGGTTCTTTTTGATGGTGCCACATGAGGAGTATGGAACTCCTAGATTTACTTTTTATGATGATATGGTTGGAGCACATTCTTATTCACATTTGCAGCAACATACTTTGTTACTTTATGACGATGCACATCTACATGGATGCACCTATGATATGCATTTGAGTCACTTGAAGACTCATGGTTTTTCTTGCTCAACACTTGATTCATTTGATGTTGGAGGAACTTCATCCAACACTTGGGTGAATAGATTTATGATTGGAGAACATTTTTGTTAGAAGCCACATACTATGTTATATCTTTATGATGATGACATTCAGGGATGTATGGGTGAGACTTCTTTGAGTCATTTGAAGTCTCCTTGTTTTTTCTGCTCATTATTTGGTTCAGATTTTAGTGGAGATTCTTCATTCACTTCTTGGATGAAAGAATACATGGTTGAATATTTTGATGCATATCACATCCTTTTGGAGCAGCATTATAGGACATGGGATCCTCACCTATGTCATTGGAGCAGATTTGATTGGTCACTTGAAGCTTGTATGCACTTGGAAAATCGTGGTCTACTTGCTTGGAGGTACAAGCACTTTCATGATTCTTTGATGAAGCACCTCCTTGATGTACATTTTCATTATGTAGTTATGTACTTTGATGATATATATTTTGTACTCATGATGTTTGGAAGAATGCATACAAGAAAATGGGATCCAGGAATCATCTTATCTAATGGTATGGGTTGGATAGCACTCTTCATTGTTGGGGTGCAATACAAGCAATGGGACCCTGGAATAATTTTTATCTCATTGGTTTCAATTTTTGGGGGGAAACAAGAAGTATGGGAGATGGATTTCCCACTTAATAAAGTGATTTTTATCAGATTAGTGCAGCAGCAAGCATGGTGGTTCCTCTCTAAAATCTTCATGGATACTCAAAGACTCAAGGTTGGAAAATTCAATGGCAACTTCAAAGAATTATACAGAAAGCAGGTTCTTCAACACCCACGTTTAAAATTGCTTGAGGACAAGCAATATTGGGAAGGGAGGATTTGTCATATCCCAAATTTGGTATTGGGTCACAATTGCCTAATCACATTGGCCCTATTCATTAGAGTTTGTCAAATTGATGCTAAAGGTCAAATAATTGCCAAGGAAGAAAATTACTAGTTTCCTAGGTTTGGGGTGGAAGCTTTGGGATTTGGAATAATGGGGATAATAAATGATGTTTGAACATTAGAATGGCATAAATATTTAATAAATGAGATAAATAAATATATACAAGTGAAAATCAAAGTGGCATTTCATCATGAAGACACATGGAGGAAGTGGGACCCACATATGGCTAGATTTCCCCACTACACTTGGCATCATTCTCTCACCAATTGGAATTTAAGGTGAATGGTAACATACTTGGGGGAGTCCAAAAGGTATTATTCATGGCATGAATCATCCAAGGTCGAAATATAGAGGAAGAGTAACTCCCATGGAAGAGGAAGAGTAACTCCCATGGAAGAGGAAGAGACAATTTGGAGCTAGTGAGACACTTGGGCTAGATTCCCTAGCTCTATGACAACAATGATGAAGATGCTATGACACCTATGACACAAATCAGACCTGAAGGCTGACATATGACATATATGACATGTCAGGGCTAAAAATAGACTCCAAGAGGGCGCTCAAGGGTGTTAGGGCAGCTAAGATGCTTCCACATGTGATTTGGTGGAAGTGGGAGACTAGGAATTGTTGTACAAGTGGCGTTCTTTGGAATCTCTTCCCAACTTGAGTTGGCATGAGTCTCTTGGAAGGAATTCGACCCATGGAGGAAATTAGAACTTTATAAATGTCAATAACAAAGAATGAAACCATCTTTTGATCATTTGTAGAATTTGCAATTGCATTTGTGAAGAGGGAGAGCTAGTGGATGACTAGTTTCTTGCCTTAGCCAATTTCGAGGGTGAAAGATTCCCATCCAAGTTGGCAATTGGAAAGGCCATTCAGACCTTTAATTTGGAGCTTTAATGGAGTATTTATTTGCAGGTGTAAGCTACAAGGCAGCTCATGGTTTCTTCTATTGCAGCTCGCTCCTTCAACCATTTCCAGTTTTGATGGCATATTCTTGATCCTTGAGGGAGGGCATTTTTGGTGAGCTATTGTACTCTTTGGGGGAGCTTCTAATGCCCCATTTATTTTGTAATATGAATTAAATACTCTGTTCTTCATCTCCAAAAAATTTCAGGTCGAAATTCCAAGTAGAAATGTATAAATCTCATTTTTAATGGAAGAACAATGCCATTTCCCCACTACCTTGTTGTGAGCCAATGTATTGATGATGATTTCGAATGAATGGATTATTCTATGATATATTTGTGATAAATATACTGCCATGGATGTATTATACAAGTTTCATGTACTGTACTTGAGCATTTGAAGCATTTTTACTCAGTTTAATTGCATTGGGAGAAGAAATAGTGCCATTTCCCCAAGGGTCGAATTGGGGATTTTTGCAGTTGAATGGGAGAGGGTGAGAACAGTTGTAATAAACCATTAATGGTGAATATGAGACCTTAATAACATAATTAACAAATTACATACCTCTGTTCATAAATTTGAGTGGGTTTGGAGGCATTTGGGAAGCCATTTTCAGTACTTACCTTAGGGGGATTTGAACCCCAAATTACTAGTAAAATTGCATACTTGGTCCAGAATCTTAAGAGAGTTTGCAGAGGTCTTTTGGTGGCCATATTTTATCCCTGAACATCATATTCAATTCATAATATCATTCATAAACCTTCCTTGAATATTTGAAGGCATTTGGAGTCAATTTGAGACCTAGAGACCAATACTAGTCAAAGGGAAATCACTAGTAAAGTTACCTACATTGAACAGAATTGAAAGAGTATTTACAGAAGTATTTTAAATGTACAAAGGCATCCCTGAAACACACATTTATGTTCTAATATCATTCATATACCTTCTCAGAATATTTGGGATCATTTGGGGCAAATTTGGGACCTAGAGATCGAAACTAGTCAAAGGTCGAACCAAGAAAAAAAGTGGGAAATTGCAATTTTAATAAAATTCCTAACAAGGGACATTACATATTGCTAATGCTGCGACACATCAGAAGAGGTCGCGAAAGGCAGAAAGCAGGATTATTTTATGAATTGTGGGTCAAGTGTACCGTAGTTGGCGGGTTTTGGATCATTTGGACCACATATTTTGTATTTTATGCATTTTTTAGTCAGTTGTACCGTGGTATGCGGGTTTTTGGGTCATTTGGACTGCGTCAGTTAGATTTTGGGTCAATTGTCCAAGTGTCAGTTATGAAGTTGTTAATAAGTGAGATCAAGAGATATTGTTGAGATCTGGGTTTTGAGGAGATGTTGTATCAGGGTTTTGTTGAAGTAATATGACATGACGAAACTGTTTGGTGAAATTTCCTGTGTAAAGCCTGTTGAGATTCACAAATGATGCTATGATTTTTGTTGCAGTAATACTTTAACGTTATATCTATTGCGATGAATGTTTTTGTTGATTGATGCCATGAATATGAATGATGTTAAACTTAATTGCATAGATATGTCTTCATTGTTGTGATAAGTTAATCAAGTCTTGCCACAATCGTCCTCCTTCATTCAGTGGAAACATGGTTCCATCCACTCTCCATTGATCGCCTCGGGTGAGACCTCATCTGCTCTGCAGGTGTTGCTGGACAGGGTAAAACTTGTCTGGGCCGATGCTCAGGGAGATCGTGGTGGGTTGGTGTCGACAGTGATGCGAACCCTGTCGACTGGGTTTGAGTCAACAAATGGTTTCGTTGTCGATGCTCCCTGCTGGGATGGAGTGCTCTGTTGATATTGGGTCAGCACTGATGCGTCTGCGATATGATGACCATGACATGGTGGCCTACCCAGAAATTGCATCGGCCTCATATGTGCCCGAGTCCCAACTGACCGCGATGAAGCTTACAACCAATACAGTACAGTTCTAGAGCCGAATTGTTCAGGATGAGCAGGTTGATCAGTTGATCAAGTATCGGCAGGACGCAGAACGACAGTTGGAGATGCTAAAAGAAGCAATGCGCACAATGCCCCCCATGGAACAGGTCACGAAGTCTCAGGATTTAAAAGAATTGCAGCAGTGGGTCGCTAAGGCTGATGAACGATAGAAAAAGCACGCAGTGCAGCTAGAGGAATTCCAAGATGTTGGTGCCAAGTTCATGACAAAAGTTGGCGAAGTTCTTCAGATCGTGCAGCAAGGTCATCAACAGGTGGCGGCAAAGCTCATTGTGCATCCATCTGTAGATGATGTGGTCGACAGTCAAGAGGTGGCCAGGGAAGCCAAGGAAATGGTGATGACAGTCGAGCAGCAGTATGATGACTTCAAGCTTAGAACAACGGAGTACACCATGTCCAGTTGACGTGGCTCGAGGACGAGCCACAAGATTGTGTTGGGCGCCTATTGGCAGGCGGTTTGGTAAGAAAGAGTCACGGTATTGCCGATGCTGTGACACATCAGAAGAGGTCGCGGAAGGCAGAAAGCAGGATAATTTTATGCATTGTGGGTCAAGTGTACCGCAGTTGGTGGGTTTTGGGTCATTTGGACCACATATTTGTATTTTATGCATTTTTTAGTCAGTTGTACCGCGGTATGCGGGTTTTTTGGTCATTTGGACTGCGTCAGTTAGATTTTGGGTCAATTGTCCAAGTGTCGGTTAGGAAGTTGTTAGTAAGGGGAAAAGCATTGTAAAGGCGAAAGCCTATATATAGACAAGAGTTGTAAGTGTTGAGGGATCAGAGGTTGTTGGATTTTGATCTTAGTACGGATCATTGGATGTTTTTTATGTGCATCTTTGCGTCTATATGTGAGATCAAGAGATATTGCTGAGATCTGGGTTACACAGGTAATAAAGTTCAAAACCACAGATGGTGAAATTTCCTGTGTAATACCTGTTGCGATTCACAAATGATGCTATGATTTCTGTTGCAGTAATACTTTAATGTTATATCTATTGCGATGAATGTTTCTGTTGATTGATGCTATGAATATGAATGATGTTAAACTTAATTGCATAGATCTGTCTTGAATGTTGCGATACGTTAATCAAGTCTTTCCACAATCATCCTCCTTCATTCGGTGGAAACATGGTTCCATCCACTCTCCCTTGATCGCCTTGGGTGAGACCTCATTTGCTCTGCAGGTGTTTTTGGACAAGGTAAAACCTGTCTGGACTGGTGCTTTGGGAGATTGTGGTGGGCTGGTGTCGACAGTGATGGGAACCCCTGTCGACTGGGTTTGAGTCAACAGTCTTCAATGTTTTGGTAATATTGATAATCACTCTTTGTAATTTAAGTATCTTGGATTTTGTTATGTTAAGACACATATTGAACATATTCAACTCAATGGTTCAAGACATCATTTTATCCCATGATCCATGGAAGATTCATTGCAGTCATATGAACCTCATTGTCATCACCTCAACCATGGTCAAGACACCAAGATCCATCCTTAGTAGACAAAACCTCATGCTGGCACCCATATCGCACTCAAAGATAAAAAAAATTCTTTGAAAGGGCATGTTTGTGGGTTGAGGGAATCTTGATGGATAATATCCTTAAAACATTTATATTCAATATGAGGCCTCATGTCCTCACCTTATCATTGTCAATACCTAAAGACCCATCTTTAGTGCACAAAACCTCCAAATGGAATCCATATCCAAAACAAAGGCCATGTATCCCATCTAGAGAGCTTGTGTAGTGATTCAAGGACTTGTTCATGGCTCATGAGCATGAAAATATTCATTTAGGTCCTAATAAACTTTATATTTTTTAATCACCATGCTCAACGTCTAGAGACCCATCCCTTGTGTTGAAAATCCTCTATTGGCATTGTTGTAGGATCTTTATTCAACTAGTCAACTAGGATAAAGAGTTGACTAGAGGTATACATGTAAGATTCATCTAAGTAGTCATGTTGGTTGACTAACTGATAAATATAGTTACAATAGCTATAGTTACCTCCGCTCTATGTAAAGAGCATAAAGATGCATCATCCTCTCATTATAAAAATAAATATTTGTTAGGGAATAATAAAAGGCTAATTATTGATGGCTCTAAAGTTACATTCTTCCCTTTCTCACTTTCCATTTATGTGTATGAATATGTAGATATATCTTAGATAATGACACATATCGGTAATACTAATTACGACACATATTGTATAATGGATGCATACATGCATATATGTTGTGTGAGAAGGAGACTATTTAGTGGTGGGAAAGTAAATTGGAAATTTACATGAGAAATTATGCAAGAAGGACTCAACTAACTATTGCACACGCTAGCGCATGATTTTTTATAATCACTCATGAGAGGTTCTTAGAGTCAAATACATTGGATATAAATAAATTCCTCGATATAAATAATACATGACCATATAATAAGATTGAAATTTGAGGTCAAAACTCATTAATGAAGGTAGAATGAACTTGGATAGATAGATTGGGAAAATTTTAGATGAATGCCTAGAGATCTACACATATGTTAAAGAAAAAAAAAAAAAAAAAACTCCTAACATTGGGAACAAATAGCCAAAACCAACAATGCAACTAGAACACAATGACCAAGGGAACTTCAAAATCCAACACCACTCCACAAAAGAAGTTGCTTTATACCTACCTCATTTGGTATGTGAGAATCTGCTTTAGAGACCTAGAGACCTACCTACCACTTCTCTCATTTGGTATGAGAGAAGTTGCTTTAGACCTACCTCACTCAAGTCAATGCTTGAGTTTTTGGAGGCCGACCTCCCACCCCACATGTCCTCTTCAACATTTTTTGTTCTCTTGGTTTTGTGCCCACCCAAAAAAATTTCATGCTTTGGGTACCTTGAGGTATATCCCCAACCCAAAAAAATCTTATATTATGTTGATTATGTTGGTTATTGGATTCAACCAACAAAATTATATTTAACAAAACAAATATTCATAGATTTGGTTCTCCATGCTCAATGCTCACTACATTTAACAATACACTTATCTTAAATTTAATTCATGCCTTGTTAAATATTTCATAATGAGATAGCTATTTGAGAGCACCACCTTAGACCAAGCCATACCATTAATATAAAATGTACATGAGATAAATTACCTAATTCAATTTCCTTCTATAACTCTAACCCTAACCCTCACCCAAACCCTAGCACTAAACCCTCTATACCCTTTTATAGATACTTCCTCCAATATGTCCTAATCTCCCTACAAGTAACACCACCTCTTCACCCTCTCCACAATGGTTCCAATATCATGAAACTCAAAATCTTGATAAATTTACTGAGAAAAACCCTTCATAATCATTGTCATATATAGGTTCATCATCAACATCTCCATCATCATCATCTTCTTCATCATCATCATCACCATCTTCATCACCATCACCATCATCATCAACATCTTCATCATCATCACCATCATCATCATCATCAACATCTTCATCATCATTGTCATCTCTAAGTTTCTCATCAACATCTCCATCATCATCATCTTCTTCATCATCATCATCTTCATCACCATCACCATCACCATCATCATCAACGTCTTCATCATCATCACCATCATCATCATCATCAACATCTTCATCATCATTGTCATCTCTAGGTTCCTCATCAACATATCCATCATAATCATCTTCTTCATCATCATCATCATCATCTTCATCACCATCACCATCACCATCACCATCACCATCAACATCTTCATCATCATCACCATCATCATCATCATCATCATCAACATCTTCATCATCATTGTCATCTCTAGGTTCTACATCAACATCTCCATCATCATCATCTTCATCACGATCACCATCACCATCACCATCAACATCTTCATCATCATCACCATCATCATCATCATCAACATCATCATCATCATTGTCATCTCCCAAGGCTACCACCTTCAAGCTTGAAGTGCAGCTGGCAATGGAAGACACAAGTGTAGTTATTACCACCGTGCGAATTTAATTTGACCTTATCAATCAATTCCCATCGCCATTTCCTCTCATACGACGTCCCACAGCAATTTCTCTCGCCACCCACTCTTAATTCATTCTGCATGCATTTCACTATGCAACCGTCTCTGATTCTCATTGCATTTCCCCTCAATTAGTTTCTCAAATCAGTATGACCCACGCCCACCATCTAAGGAGTGTTTCCAGCGATCTTGAGTTTCAGCCTGGAAATGGTGACAATTCATGGTATTACGTTTCCCTTCAGCTGCAATATGGAAAACTCATAGTTCACTATGAAGGTCTGTCTGACAAATGTGACGGCTTGGGTTCTGTGCCCCTGGAGAAATTCCTCAAAGTGTCCTCGAATGGACCCATTGTGACGGACCAAGATGCCCGCAGCACCCAAACCATGGCTCCGGTTGCGAATCCATTGATTCTGGTGGATCTAGGACATTGGGTTTCAGCTAAGGGACCCCCCATAACATGCCTCGAAGTCCCAGAAATGGTGCCAATGTGCCATCTCCAGAGCTAGGGTTTTGCTCAATGAGGGCCATTCCAATTTCGCTCAAGGGGGGCATTTGTCATCCTAAGGCTCCCAGATGTGCGTGGCCACCGTGGACACATCCACAATGGCCATACGCATGTGTGAGAGCTGATGGAACCCAAGTCCGCTTGCCGGTTTAGGTTTCGTTCCCACAGAGCAAATCCTCAAAGTGTCCCCGAATGGCCTCAGGTTGTCGGACCAAGATGCCCGCAGCACCCAAACCGTGGCTCCGATCATGAATCCGTATATTCTGGTGGATCCGGGACACTGGGTTTTAGCTAGGGGACCCCCCACAGCATGCCGCCAACCCCCAGCAATGGTGTTATTGTGCCATCTCCGGAGCTAGGTTTTTGCTCAATGAAGGAGTTAGGGTTCACTAAACAAAACCCTAGCTCTAGAGATGGCACAATAACAGCATTTTTGGGGGTTTTAGGCACACTATGGGGGGTCCCCTAGCTGAAAACTGGCGTCTCTGATCCACCAGAATTGAAGGATTCACGATCCGAGCCACAGTTTGGGTGTTGCTTGCATCTTGGTCCAGCACCTCGAGGCCATTCAGGGACACTTTAAGGATTTGCTCCAGGGGCACGAAACCAAAATTGGCAAGCAGAATTGGGTTTCGTCAGCTCCCATAGGTGAACATAGCCATTTTGGATGTGTCCACGGTGGCCACACATGCCCAGGAGCCTTCGGATGAGAAATGACCCCCTTAAACGAAATTGGAATGGCCCTCACTGAGCAAAACCCTAGCTCCGGAGATGGCACATTGGCACCATTTTCGGGACTTCGAAGCACACTATGGAGGGTCCCTTAGCTGAAACCCAGCATCTTGGATCCATCAGAATCGATGGATTCACGATCAGAGCCATGGTTTGGTTGCTGTGAGCATCTTGGTTTGGTTGCTGTGAACATCTTGGTCCGACACCCCGGGGTCATTCGGGGACACTTTTAGGATTTGCTCCGGGGGCACGGAACCCAAATCGAAAAGCGGACATGGGTTCCATTATCTTGTGCAGGTGCACATGGCCATGGTGGACGTGTCCATGGTGGCGACGCATGCCTCGGAGACTTCGGATGATAAATGGCCCCCTTGAGCAAGGTTGGCATGGCCTTCACTTAGCCAAAACCTAGCTCCGAAGATGACACATTTGCACCGTTTGTGGGACTTTGAGGCATGTTGTGGGGGGTCCCCTAGCTGAAATTCGGTGTCCTGGATCTTCCAGAATCAACGGATTCGTGATTCGAGCCATGGTTTTGGTGTTGTGGGCATCTTGGTCCGGCACCCCGGGGCCATTCAGGGACACTTTGAGGAATTACTCCAGGGGCACAGAACCCAAACCAGCGAGCGGACTTGGGTTCCATCGACTCCCACACATGCATATGGCCATTGTGGACATGTCCACAGTGACCACGTACACCCAGGAGCCTTCGGATGAGAAATGGCCCCCTTGAGCAAGATTGGCATGGCCTTCACTGAGCAAAACCCTATCTCCAGAGATGGCACAATAACACCATTTTGGGGGGTTGGTGGTACATTGTGGGGGGTCCCCTAAATGAAACCCAACGTCTTGGATCCACCAAAATTGACGGATTTGCTATCCGATCCATGGTTTGGGTGCTAGGGGCATATTGGTCGGGCACCCTAGGCCATTCGGGGACACTTCAAGGATTTGCTCCGGGGGCACGGAACCTAAAGCAGCGAGCCGACCTGGGTTCTGTCAGCTCCAACAGGTGCAAGTGGCCATTGCAGATGTGTCCATGGTGGCCATGCATGCCCAGGATCCTTCGGACAAGAAATTTCCCCCTTGAGGAAGATTGGCATGGCCTTCACTGAGCAAAACCCTAGCTCCAAAGATGGCACATTGCCACCATTTTTGGGACTTTGAGACACGCTTTGGGGGGGGGGCTAGCTAAAACCCAACATCCCAGATCCACTGGAATCGACGGATTTGCGATCTGAGCAACGATTTGGATGTTGCAGGAATCTTGGTCCGACACCCCGGGGACACTTTGAGGAATTGCTCTGGGGGAACGGAACCCAAACCGGCAAGCGGAATTGGGTTCCGTCGGCTCCCACACATGCGTATGGCCATTGTGGACGTGTCCATGGTGGCTACACATGCCCAGGAGCCTTCAGACGAGAAATGGCCCCCTTGAGCGAAATTGGATCACCTCTCTTTCACATTTGTGAAGACCTGTGATCACTAAGGTTACTAATATCTTGTTCTAACACCAACGCCATTTCCCTAGTAGAACGCATGGAGAGCGGAGCTAACACCTAACATGATTTTGGATGTAAACACTAGACGAGACCACCAATTGAAATGATATATAGAATAAGGAGTTATTCCTTCTCATACCATCAATATCACGCTCTTTTATTTGTAATTAGCTTCATGGAGGAATTAGCTATGGTTCATGAAAACACCCCTAGGAGGATTTATTAAATCTAGGGAGGACAACTTGGCTTGAGCTCGATCCTTCTGAGATTATAGGGTTACATCCCTTGGAGTTTTATGATTAGGGTTTTGTGATGAAACCCTAGGCGCATTTTCTAAGGGTTCTTTTACTATTGCTATAATTGTTGTAAGAGTGAGTTTTCATATTTGGTTTATGCATGATAAGTTTTAAATGCGACTAAATCTAATATAAGAACTAGGATATTTTTGTGAGGCTCCATGCAAATTCACTAAAGCACAAAAGTGATTGTGAAATAGGGTTGATTTACATTAAATGTGTGTGATATCCATCGATGGAGAGTAGAGTTGATATTTTTTGTGTTCCTATGGTTGAGGGTCTAAGAGTATGTGATATAATTGGGAGCCCCAAGTAAAAGGCCTCACAAAGGGAAATTCCAAGTAATTTTGAGAAAGTGACAAATTAGGTTAAAAGTTGAGCATCTTGTTCTAACACTTAGGTCATTTCCCTAATAGAAGACATGTAGAGTGGAGCTAATGCCTAACGTGATTTTGGGTGCTATCAATAGCGTTGTCTTGCCATGTACTTGTGTAATGTGACATGGCTATTGTTTGTAAACCCTAAGAAAGAGAATCATGCTAGTGGCAAGAGCTTGATTGACATAGGGTTAATGAGCTTGATTGACAAGGACTTCTTATTTATCATGGAGATTATAGGGTTAATGAGTAAACCCTAGGAGTTAGATTTTATGGATCACAAAGATATAACCAGTGGAGAAGATAAGGGAAATATAGACATGTTGGATGTTATCGTAGAGATTTCTCTTGTGTGATGCTAGAGTACTTGTGTGATGTGACATGGCTAGGGTTTGCATGAGATATCTCATATTAACGTGTCCATGTTCTCTTGCATGTACCCCAACGCTCCAAGAAAAATAAATATTTATATTTATATAATCACAAGCCATTGACATCATTGAAATATGAGATCATGGTAGTGGAAGAAGTTTCATATGTGTTAGAGGCCTAAATATTGAAATAATTCAATCCCAACATAAAGCATCTCATTCTTATCACCAACCAAATGCATATTAGGGTTTGATGCTAGAGTATAAGACCTAGGGTTTGAGGATTGAAATACCAAGATGGACATGTAGACTTGGATTCTATAAGTTGAGTTCTCTAGTGGTGTACTTGTGTGATGTGACATGGGTAGGGTTTTTAAACCCTAATAAAGATAATCATGCTAGTGGGGAGACATTGATTAACATAAGCTTGTTGTTGAAGCCAATGAGGGATTCCTAGAGATTAGTGTTTCTAGGGCTAGCTTGGGTTTATATTATTCTAGATTAGTTTTCTAGTGTTAAATTAGTGTTTCTAGGGTTAGTTTAGCTTTCTAGGATTTCTAGGGATAGATTAGGTTTGTAGGGTTATATTAGTGCTTCTAGGGCTAGACTAAGTTTCTAGGGATAGATTAGGTTTCTAAACATTAATGACAAAGGGTGAAATGATGACATGGGGGGTGGACAAGATGACATGAAGGACAAGCAATGGACAACACATTAATGACAAAGTGTTGATGACTCGACAAAGGAGCATGCCAAGGTAAGCAAGATTGATAGGATGACAAAGGAGTATGACAAGTGGCCAAGTATGACAAGGACAACAATATGATGATGCAAAGATCGCCAAGTATGACAAGGACAGCAATATGATGATGCAAAGATCAAGCAAGCATGAGATCATGTCAAACAAGCATGACAGATGTTGTTGACATGCATGATGAGGATGACTTGTTGACATGGAGGAAGCATGACAAATGTTTTTGACTTGTTGACAAATCTATGTATGTATGTATCTCTATGTATCTCTATGTATGTATGTATGTATGTATGTATGACAAAGACATGTATGTATGTATGTATCAACAAAAAATGCATGTACCAACAAAATAACATAAAACTAAACATACCTCGATGTAGAACATAGCATTCTTTGATGCAATTCTCTCTCTTATGTAAGGTTGACTGGCCTCATTCAATAAATCCATCTAGATCCTCTTTGTTGCTAATTGTCTCCATCAATCTCTCGTACTCTGAATGAGGCAGGTAGTAGCGTACCTTTGTTGAGATCTTGCTTGACATTGTCTGAAGATGGATGTTTGTGCCAACGATCAAGTTTGTGAAGTGATACACCACTGAAACTGGTCTGTAATCCATGAATACATGCCCACTAGTATTTCTTGACTTCCCATCTAGTGTAATATATTTCCCCTTAACCACCATCAAACCAATAGGAAATTCAATTCCTTCATCATCGATTAATGATCCATAGAGGGTTTTCTTACCTTGGATGCACAGTGCCAACCAATAATCCGTGCCCCATTCATTGTCTTTCAGGGCAACAACTACGTATATGTATCCTAGTTGTACAAGATCTGAGATATGGTCATAGTCTATTGAAATCACTGAATGACCCTCCTCTAACTGGGTTGTTTTAACAACTGCACATTGGTCTATTGCAAGTGACACATGATCCCATTCATCAACCCAATCCATGCATTCGCATTCATCCCATTCGCCACTGCTGGAAGGGCTGCAAAAGTATGCAAGCTTTCGCGTCCATATTTCAAATAAGGGGTTATTTGAGCTTCGAACTGAATGAAATCCATGTGTTCCTTGTATTGTTATGCAACTATAGGAATGTGATCGATCTATGTCAACCACTCGCCAAAACTTACCACATGTCCTGCCACTGATGATGTTTGTTGATCTCTTGCTCGGTCTGGCATTGTTGCAGAGCACCATTGAACTATGGATTTTGAATCTCGGATATGAGGTTCCCTGTCAAACCTCATCTCTTCCCTTCGTAGTGCGGTCTTGATGCATGCACCGGCCCCATCATGCTCTCCTTTGCCATGCCTGGTCTCAAAACAGTTCCAGATATGCGGCACATTATAAGTATTATGCAAAATACTCATCCATTGGAATACTTGGGCATTTTTGAACTGGCCCGCACAACCATCCCACCATATCCAATGTTGATCCATTTGTATATCCCTCTCCTTCAACTGATAATAGAAAATTCAAAAACAATGTTGCACATAATGCAGAGCATGGGTTCTATCATCACTTATGTAAAAGTTTGTCTCCTTCAGTATTATCCTCTTGTCATTGCTGCTCTCTAGATCATGCCTGCATACATAATATGTACCATGATGCTGACTTGGTCTGAATGGCAGTATTGACTCTAGATTTCATTTTGTGTATGAAGGGTGTAATCTGCAAAATCCACAATTGACACTATCGTTCCAACAGGAAATGTGTCCCTGCATTTTCTATAATGCTCATATTGCCATCACGCTACATGGACATGTTGAACATACTGCTTTGTTTTCTTGTAGAACTCCGTCAAGAAGTCACATACTGGTACCTGTTACCATGAAAACAAGGGAAATATTACAATGTGGCCTTTGGAAAAATGTATATGTCATAAATTGAACGTGTAATATGAAAAATATGCAATATTCATTTGTACATGTGACTTCACTAATGCAATATTTTTACTTTCCTTGGCATTGTTTAATTGATAAGTTACGTACTTGAAGCTCTGCATCTCCACGTCCATCCTACCAAATTCGTACTCCTTGCTTTCATGAATGCAACGGTTCAAAAGAGAAAACCCACTGCACCTAGAACATGTCCCATATAGACACGATTTTTCATAATATTTTTGTCCTTCAGGCCTTGGACACATGATGTTGTGGATAATGTCTCTTGATGCATTCAGTGGTAGTATGGATTCATTGTAGCCCTGCACAATGTTAGTATGCAAATCACAAAATATTTGTTTATATGTGTCATAATAATATTCATATTCTACATGGTATATACAACAACAGGTGTTCCGATCAATGCATTACGAATGTACCATGGTTTGCATTTCTCAAAGGACTTTTGGCTGAGGTTCAATTGTGTGTGCTCATTCCTGAATCTCTCATAGAGTTCAATCTGTATGGTGTCAAGTAAGTGTTTAACATGGGGTTCACGTTTAGTATAACCTTTTCTCATCTTTAGCACGTCTCTTTGGTTTGATGAAGGTCTAGTATGATCATGCCAAAAAAAAATTACTAACTCCTTAACAGCATCAATTAGCTTCCTATCTGCATGAGGAAACCTACCAACAAAATCCCAACAATCGTTTCCACCTGGAGTGTCAATATTTTCTCTTATAACCGAGTACTTTTTAATAGTTTTTCTATTTAATTTGAGAATTGTTAAGATTTAATATGCTAAGACAGAAAATATCAGCATTACATTTCATTTCACAACAATAGCATATACAAGATCACTGAAAGAACAACAAGCACAACATAAACACAAGAGACACAGATTTATCCTGGGAAACCCTTATGGGGTAGAAAACCCAGCAAAGCTTCCTCAATATAGATGATCAACAATTTAGAGATGTATATCCCAAACATGAGCTCCTTCTCCTCCATAGCAAATCTCTCTCTCTCACCTATGCGCCATTCACAAGTGAGTGAATAATGAGTGAGTGTAATAAATGAGGAACACACCTCCTCTATTTATACACTACTCTGACTTGTCTTTTACATTAACTAGGTCGGCCCCAACTTAACCAATTAATAGAATGTAACAAGGCCGACCCCACTAGGGTGGTCTAATAACCCTTTAACCCACATGGCTCATATAGGGCCGACCCCCACTAGGGAAGTCTAATAACCCAAGTTACCACATTATCCACAGAGGAATAAAACATCTCCGGATATACAATAAGGTCTTCACGGAGGAATGAAACATCTCCAGAATAATAAAGTACAAATATAATATTCTTAGAAGTTACAATATTTCAACACTCCCCCTTAACAAGAGGATATTATAACAACATCTACAGGAGCAAGGAGTCATCAACTACATGGTACATGATACATCTATAAATCATTGGAAGCTTTCTTCATACATCATCAGTAACTCAAGCAGTTACTGGAACATCAACATATTCAGTACTGAATCTTCATCTTCTGCAACACTTGAACAACTATAGCAACATCAACATTTGGATCCTCACGATCAACAACATCGTCATCTCACGATCAACAGCATCATCATCTAGATCATCACGATCAAAAACATCGTCATCTAGATCATCACGATCAACAACATCGTCATCTAGATCATCACTATCAGCGGCATCATCATCTAGATCATCATGATCAATAGCATCGTAGCAGCATACCCTGCAATACACATGATCCATTTATAGGATGATCAATCCCGCTCACTTTAGGACATAAGTCCAAGGATGATACAATCCTGTCACGTACATTTTGAACCAACTGTTCAGGGACGATGCAATCTTATCACGTACATTTTGAACCAAACGTTTAGGGATGATGCAGTCCCAATTTGCTTACAGGATGATCAATCCTTCTCACTTTAAAACACCTCAAAATTTCTAGGGATGATGCAATCCCGACCATAGTGCCAGTCCTTTTTCATAATGGATGTGACCTAGATTAAATCTAGGATTTTACCACCTATGAATGATCACCTGTTGTTGCACTGAGTAGTCCAGGAGCGAACATTACATCATTACAAGACCTGTGAATGACCACCTGCTTCTATATTGAGCATTCCAAGAGCGAACATTACATCATTTCAGTCAACCACAGAGCCAGTACTATTTCAACTAGGATGTGACCTAGATCAGATCTAGGATTTACAACCATAGAGCTAGTATTATTTCAACTGGGGTGTGACCTAGATCAAATCTAGGATCTATAACCTATGAATGATCACCTACTAATCCAAGAGCGAACATTACATCATTACAGGTTTTGTGAATGATCACCTACTGCTATGCTGAGCAGTCTAGGGACCACTTCTCGAAGACATCTGTCTATAGATCTATTCAGGGACTGAATTTCGACACTACAACATTTTGACCCAAAATCCGACGGCTGTGTTGTCAGATTTTTGACATTTCCCTATCGCATGTACGACACTATGTTTTTTTTTAGGCGTCGCTGGATTTGCATCGGTTAATCGACACCTCTCCAAGCCGTCAATTCAGCGACAGTTAATCATACCGTCGATTAACCGACGCCTTGGAGAGGTGTCGGTTAACCGACACAAATCCAGCGACGCCTAGAACAATTTTAAAAAAAAATCGACGGCTTCTTACCAACAATCTGTAGATGTTCTAGGTGTCAGTTAACCGACAGTATGTAGATGTTCTAGGTGTCGGTTAACCGACAGTATGTAGATGTTCTAGGTGTTGGTTAACTGACAGTGTTCTAGGTGTCGGTTAACCGACAGGCTGTAAACGTTTTTTTTTTTTAAATTAATAAATATATGCACAGCGACGGAGGTTAAGCGCCAGAACAGATCAAGGGCTGTAGATGCAGCGCTAATTTCCGCCAAGATCTGATGGCTCAGATCTCAGCGGATAATACATCTATCATGAAGGTTAAAGAAAGTTCATTTTCCGCTGAGATGTGACAGATGCTACGTGGCTGTCGCTGAGTGGAAGCGGAAAATGGATACCCGTACAGAAATGTACGATATCCTATTTTCTGTTGAGGTCTAGCCATTTTATGGTTATGTTACCGTCAAAGACCATTGAAAGACTGTTTCCACCATTTCTTCTCGGAGATCAAGGTTCGATTGGTTCGGCTGCTACAGATACCGGATATACTATAAACATTTCAACTGTGAGTAACTACAGTCAGCCTTTACCCTCAGGTACACAATTTCTGAGTATTCCTCTGTTGAATTACCTACTTTCACCATGTTTACCACTGTAAAAACCTTAGATTCCTCCGAAGACCGTATTTCTAACCGTTTCTGGGATGTATATGACCCAATTTAAAAACCCTTTGATATCATTACCAGTCACAATGACCTCAGTACTGCTTCCCTTGACAATTCTGAGTTCCATACCAAATTGTACAGTACTTTGATCCCTTCTACATTGTATCCTTTACCTAGTTGCTTGGAATTTGTATCCTTATGTGCTGAACATTTTTCAACCTCAGAGGGAGTAATTATGAATTACCAGGGTGACTGAATTATCTGCAAAGTAGACCCTCAAACCCTTAGGGAAACCCTAAAATATTCTGCTGATTTCGTTTCAACTTCTATCTCTTTTAATGAAGCTGAAATATCCTAGATTTACAAGAAAGTTTCTAGTGAGGATAAAGAACGAATGTATCAAAAGGTTTTGTTGAAACCAGTGGAGAACCTGTTTGTTCCTTTTTCATCTAAACTTTGTTTACCAGTTATTGCTACTGCTGTAACCCTATTAAGTCAAATTTTAGGGTCAGACACTAGTTCGGAGGTAACTGAAGCAATGTTAGGAATTTTCCTATACCTAGATAGACCTGGAACAACACCCCTTAGGTTTGATGAATATTTTTCCAAAGAAATGTGTTTTCAGTTGTCCAATTTCTCCAAAATCTATCATTTCAGGTATCAGGCATACTTATATGCTTTGATAATTCATGCTGAGTTAGGAGCACTAGCCATTACAGACTCAGAAACCTTCAAGAAATGGCCTCCTTCTTCACCATTTTACCATGCCTGGTCTTATGCCAAATTCATGGATTTGATCGTACTTAATCTCTTCAGAGTGTTTAATCCAAAGATCAGCAGAATTTCAAATGACTTGAAAGAAATGCTAAACCCTGATTTGATTGGAGATTGGTTCCTGGCAAAAAACTTATCCCTTGTCAGAGTCTTTGGATTCACTGGATCACCATATGTGTTGCCTATATTTTTAACTACCAGTATATTTGCTTTAGAGGTAATGAGGCAAAGGATCTCTGCAGATAAAGAACATTTCACTACCCCATCATTGAAAAGGAGTTCATGGATAAAATATCCTATGACTGTGGGAAATTTCATTTTAAAGAAGGAAGCAACATTGCCCATTATTGAAGAAGTTCTGAAGCAGCTTGATTTCCCTCAAGTACCACCTATAAAATATGACCCTAAACATGTTATTTCACAAAGGAGACAGGAGTATAGCAGAGGTATATTTCAGCATAGTCAGGCTGAAACTTGGATGGGAGAGGCCAATTCTCTTATATATGATCAGATCTGGATCAGTGAGCCTTTAAAGGAGATTGTAGAGGCTAGAGATCATATAGATTTTTCACAGTCAAATACTGCATAGGGAAAAGTGGAGCAGACCTCTACCAAGAAAAGGTCAGAACCAGAGGCCACAAAGATGGATACAAAGGAACCTGAGACATCTAAAAAGAAGAAAACTGCCATGGATACAGAGATCATTGATGTTGATATGATAAGGGAGCTAGTTATCACCCCTACTATTATTCAAGAAGAAGTATCATAGACCAAGTTGAAAATACTACTGCAAACCCTGAAGAAAGCAGTAAACTACCCCTTGTACCGGTCCTGCAATACAAGAAATATAGCTATGCTGCAGTTGCTGAAGGTCAATTTCAAAACAAGCAGAGTCTCCTCAAACATTACATTGATCAGAGAAATAAGTCTGTGATGCAAGAGCAAAAACAATTCAATGAACTCAAAGAAAAATCTAATATGAAGACAACATTGATGATAGTGAGGGATTCAGCAACTGGATCTTTAAGTTTGGCCATCACTAATGATGAAAAGGCTTCTGAGATTCGTATAGAAATGGATCAATTACCAGCTCCTGACAAGATTTGGT
This sequence comes from Larix kaempferi, assembly GCA_027924585.1. Taxonomy (NCBI): domain Eukaryota; kingdom Viridiplantae; phylum Streptophyta; class Pinopsida; order Pinales; family Pinaceae; genus Larix; species Larix kaempferi. The sequence goes on from BSBM01001167.1 coordinate 1,858,257, forward strand.
TCCACAAACAAGCCAGTGAAGTCCTTTATGCTAACTTGACTAGGGAGACCTTGGCACATAAGAATGCAGTGCAGAAAATAGAAAAATTGGAAGCTCACCTGAAGCAGGAGAAAGCTGCAAACAAAGCATGGTCTACACAGGCGGCTTATTTACAAACTGAGCTAGCTTCATATAAAGAATTGCCACATGCACAAGGGGTAGAAACCCAGCCAACAGTCAAAGTCAAAACTGTTAAGACAGTTAGAAGGAGGGGTAAAGCTGTAAATGTTAATGTTGATACTACACCTTCACCTAATTTGGTTAAGTTGCATGAAGAGATAGTTGCTTTGAATGCAAAGGTTGTGGAAGATAATACCAAAATTCTAGTCCTTCAGGAGCAGAAAGAGGCATTGGAGAAAGAGAAAGGTAAATTGCTTCAAGAAATTGAACAATTGAAATAAAACAGGGGAACTAGTCCTTTGTCACCAATGGACCAGATCATACATGACATTGTAGATATGTCTGTACATGAATCTGAAATTGAGAATTTCAAGGAGAATGTTTCAGACTTAGAGGACACAATTTCTGAACTTAAACTGCAGATTGAAGAGATTAAAGCTCAGGATCCTAGAGAGCAGGAAATCTTCAAGCTCAAAGAAGAAAATGATAAACTGAAAGATAAGATTTATAAGTTGAAAGAGAAAACCAAGGGAGTTCTGCCACTGGAAGGTGCAAAGCATTTGCTTTGGGATGAATTGATAGCAGATTTCAATGCTTTCAGGCCTCAATTGATGATTGTGGAGGAGCATGAGAAGGCATTGGGAGTGGCATCCAACAAATGTAAATTAGCTGAGGAAAAGTTAATTAACAGAACTCAAGAGGTAGCTCAAAACGCAATTATTTTCCTCAGTAAAGCTCCTGCTTCTGAGTTACAGGTTTTAAAGGTGAGTAACAGAACTGTTCTGTTAGTAGATGCTAGGAGGGTGTTGCAGAAATATACTCTGTTGAATTCAGTCAAAGGAAAGATGTCCCAGATTAAAAAGCAAGTGCAGGAGTTCAAGCAAGCCTTTTTACCATTGATTGGTTATGGTTTACCATCCTTTTGGGATGATGAGAATATGCTAATAACATGGCCTGAATATAAAGAAATGTTGATTAAAGCCAGATCAGACCATAGCAAATTTAATGATATGGTAAAAGGACTTAAAGGCATGGTGGTAGTAAGCAAAATGAGGCAGGACTTCAAACTTCCATTACTTTTCAGGGAGGTTAAATCTAAATTGCCTGTCTTTACAGAAGGTCTTTTAATAGAGCTTGATGTGCTGATGGAAGAATTATCTGATGCTTCTGTTCCAAAGGATGATTCTTGGAATGAAGTATTCAGGGTGGGAGCACGAGTTCTTATACCAAGTTCAGGTCCAGGAAGTGCCAGTTAGATGTCCATGAAGCATAAGTAAGTCAAGGTTGTCATATATTTGATACTGTTGCTAAGAACTATAAATTTTAGATCCTGCAGAAGAAGTTTTAGGGAGTCCATGATGCTAGCTTGCTGTCTGCAGTTACTACAGTAAGCAATAGTCACACAGATACTTTATTTACAGTTGTTTTGGAAATATTCAGAGGAAGATGACAAGTTAATCAAGTGAGCCTGTTCAGACAGTATGCGCCTTTGAAGGCTAAAATTATCAGAAAACATCAATGATATCTCTTTCCATCCTGGAAATGAATAGGATATTGTTGATCCTAAAAGGATTATCGACCTCATAAATATTCATACAGCTGTCATTTCTATTTTTAGAGTTGGTTATGTAATAGATGGTCACTATGCCATCTGTTTTAGAAGATAGGATTTAAGCTATTTTGCTGGGACATGATCCCCACGTATGTAACTGTTTCCTAGTTTTTTGCATCTCTCCTTTGAATAGATTAACTACAAATAGACCCTACTTCGATAGGGAGAGGGTTGGTCTTTGGTCGAAGAAATTCATATTGTAAAGAAGAAAAGACTCGTGTATCTGGTATTTTGTGAACTTCAATGAAAGAACAGACATACAGGTTTTCTCATGTTTAAGATTCCTTCCATGTTTTGTTGCAGAATGTCTTCTATGTGAAATTCATTCATCTGTGTTATTTCCTCTTCTTTACTGTTAATTTAAATATTTGGAATTCATGTTTCCATGATCCACATTATTTACAGTAAATACCATTGAAAGATAAACTGTAATAGAATTCATCGTTGGTGTTCTGGTGCTCTATTATAATTTACTTTTCCCTGTCTTTCATAAGTCTTTCCTGTTTATTTAAGGAATTCATAGTCACATGCTCCTGAAAATAAACAATCACTTCTCTACCTTCTGCTATCACCTTTAAAGTTTAATGATCTGTGCCAAATGCATGCAAAAGGCCTTAAACCTCTGTGACCTGATTTACTCTTTCATTTGATTTAAGCCTCAATCCTTGACTCCATTGCCCAATGTTCTTTACTCTTGAACTTTACCAACACCTTGATCACCATTTAAAACACTTGTTACCTTGATAATCTGGCCTTGTTTCTCCTATTCCTTGATACATTTATCATACAGTGACAAAGAGAGAGCCCTCTCTGGTTGGCTGAGTCAGACAGTCATCCTAAAGATTGGTTGTAGGTTACCTTTGGGTTTCTTGAACACGGCCTCAAGAAATTACAGAGTGATAACAACACCCATGAATTTGAGAAGAGGAAGGGGGGGGCATCTCATTTCAATCCCTTTAAACTTTGTGGGACAAATGAAGAATGATGTTCAAACAAACATGAAGAATAAGAAATTCTTACTTTGATCCCATTCGAATTGGATGTCCAGATGGTATAATCCCAATTGCAAACATGAGAAGCTATTGGAACTTCCCTCAAATACCTTGAAAATACACTTTTGTTACAGCTATAAATAGGAGAATATCAACAGCAGAGGTCAGGAACAACAGAGTTCTACACGCATAGCAATTGCAAGAGGAAGCATACTACACATATAGTACACATGTCATCCATTCATACCAAGCCCTTACATACATAACTACATATGATAGAATATTCAAAAGCAGGTCTCAGCTATGCATAAGTCAGTGTTATGGGCAATTTCAATCAAATCCACCACATATATTAAATTATTAATTTAAAAATAGGACAAAAATACAAGACTTATCGTATTGTATTTCTCGATCATCACAAGTCCTCACTGGGTTTGTTGACAACATGACCTTGTGCTGGTTAACAGGATATTCTAGGGTCTTCTATACCCTGGGACAGATGAAATGGTTTAAAGAATGACAAATCACCATTATTGAGATTTGCAAGCTCCACCTTATGAACGTCTAATGACAACCCACTAATCATATTAGCAAACCAATTCTAGATTATCAATGTGAGAACTACCATGAAATTTACCTTAGGAACTTCGTTAGTTGCAACACACTAAGACTATATAAAACCTCAATACCTCTGCTATAGGCCTGCTGTTCATCCACTGGCTTTCATCTATTTCTTGGGAATGATTTATTGAACCCTTGTTTTCTACTTCACATTGAAAAATCAATAGAAAACCTAAATTAAATTGAAGGATGGGTACCTCTTCATATTTGTGGATTTGGAGCCGGATGTAGAGTTTGCCAAAGATGTTGAGGTATTGATGCACATAATGGATTCCAATGATCCTCATCCTGAGACTTTGAAGATCTTCCAAACCAGAAAGCTCCATCCCATCAAGATTCTCACTCTGCAGTATAAAGAAAATGCATGTCTATAGTTAGCTAGAAGAAACAAACAACGTATCTGGTCATAAGAAAGAAACATTGTAATAATGCATGCATTTTACCTTATTGAGCTCCTCTCTGTTTCAAGAATAGTTTAATATTCTATACTAAACAGGGCCAACCACGTGAAGGTGGAAGCTCATATGGCCCCTCCCTCCCCTCACATCACTCTCAATTCCCCATACCCAATGCACGTGCTTGGAAATAAATGATCTTTTGTGCGAACATCGTGAGTTTCTTGTCTTAAAGGAATTACGTGCATTCGATCATTAATTAGTTTATAGCATTCATTAATTAACTCATTCATTCATTCATACATAGAAAAAAAAAATAGTTGAAGACATTACTCCATAATATCAAAAATAATATCCGAGGACAATGCATAAAAAAATAATGTAATAGTGTACTTATTACAATCACTACTTTTTTTGACGCTTTTTTCTCTCCATAAATTCTCTAATTGTGACATCCTCTTCTACCAATTGTTTTTTGTTTCCTATGTCCTCTGTAGCTATCTGTGATCGTGTTTGTCGACGGGTCATGTGCTCACAATGTGTATGCAGCTGCTGTAAGGTGCCAGGATGTACTGGAAAAATGAAGAAATATTAATTACTTGACGTGTTTTTACTATTATAATCATTGTAAGTCCTTCATTAAGAAAAAAACATTAGAGCGGTGCTTTGTACCTGGCAACTCATGGGTGACATGAATTTCCTACGTTTGATCTTCTGTTGCTGCCTCAAGTTGCACATGAAGACCCTCTGCATTAAAACATCAACACTTACAACAATATAGTATTTGCAATTTATTATTTGAGACTTTAATCCATGCTAGTTTTTTTTAACACAAGAATATTTATTACCTGGATTTCGATCAACATGAACTTCAGTATCTCTTTCTCCTCCATCCTCTGCATTTTCTCTACTTTCGTTGTGCGGCTTAACACAAAGAGACTCAATATTTTATGTACTAGTTTATTAATGAATATAGAACACAATGAATCAATATTAAACAGAATTTGTTTATTCTAGTTACCTGTTCGCAGGATGGATCACTGGAAGAATTTGCTTGGCTACCACGGCTGCTTGTTCGATGTTCAACAACACCTGAAAACCCGCGTTGGTAGCCGATCCTCATGTCTTCCTCTGTTGGCAAATTGTGGAATCTTTGAGCCTGTAATTTTCAATTAGATCATCATTGTTGTTTTTATATCATCATGAAAATAATTTCAAATGCAATCTATAATTTATATACAATAAAATAATTATTGATCATACTTACGATTCGTGCTTGCAGGTTGGAATATCCACTAGGGCCAAGCTTGTGTTGCCCATGTTTTTCTATTCTTTCCTGGGTGGCCTTCGACGTATCTGGTAGCCTATAAAAGTATTTTTAAATACATTAGACATTGCAAAAAAATGGAAAATAAAGTGTAATAAACATATAATTGCATTGCTAAAAGTATTGCATACCTTCTAGCTGACTCGGGTACTGGCTTGCCCGCTATTTTCGCAGCTTTCTCCCTTGCATCATCCAGCAAGCCTTTCCACTCCGTTGTTGGAATCATCAGAGGGAGCTGATACTTTGGATTATCTGCTAAGTTGTTCCGATATTGCTCCCGTACATAATGTAAATGTTGGCCAGCTTTTTCGAGAACCTTTTTTTGGTTGAAGGTTTCGGCACCAAAAAACCAAACCAAGCGAGCAATAAGCTCATCTTTCAAAACTTTACTCTATCGGTTCCACCATGTGCGGATAGTGGGCCCAAACAGCTCTAAAGACCAATCATTAAGATGTTTATAAAGACATCATTTCCTACAAAAACGAGTATGTGTTAAGAAGTGTAAAAAGAATGATGCATAATTACATTCCAATAAAAATATAATATATAGTTAAAACATTTTGTAAATAGTACCTGGAATCTTCTCCATCTTGTAGGGAATGAGATCTTCGTCCACCAAAAAAGTAGTCTCAAATGTTCCCGTGCTAGTGACACGGAAAGATCCAGGAAATGCTAGGACAACAGCATCAAAGTCATGCTCTTCTCCATGTACTGGCCCCTGATCCTCATCGGCACTCTCATGTTCCGTCTGGGGTGTCTCATTTTGTGTTTTCGACTGGCCAGACGACAACGATACATGATCAGTGGCGAAGGGAGTGTCATGCTCAATGGTACCAGCATGCCTCTCACCGGGGAAAAAATATTCCTGTAGAAACAAATAATATTTTAGTTACTCATATACGAATAGGAAAAAAAATTGCATTTGGAATAGACTTATAATGAAAGAGTTTGCAACTTACATCCAAGCGCTTTACTTTAAGCAACACACGATCTATCTTTGCTTGAGTCTTATCCTGCGTCATTTGCATATTCGATATAAGCAGATTGACGACCTCCTGATTTAATTTTGTTTTTGCTTTTTGAACTGCATCCTGGATATTCTTTGAATTCTTGAGGTCAACATCATCAAGAATGTGCCCCAAATCCATATCCTTTGGATCCATCTATAGATAAGTATCATCCGACATAAAAATAGAAAACATTAATATCAATTTGAAATCACTAATATAATTAGATAACATAAATATGTATAAATACAGTTTCTGAAATTCACAACGTGCTATATACCTGCTGATGACCCGATGAGCGTGGCGTGCTAACATCTGTCGACATATCATCTGTCATGGGGCTCCTACGTCGACCCTCAGCCTACAAACAAAATATTGGCCACGTTGATATCATAATTAAACAAATGTACTTTCTAAAGAAGTAGGTAAGTAAAAATGTGGTATATATACCTATTGCTTGTAGGGGGGTGTCGGCCTCCCAGGCTCCATTGGGGACTTGCCCTGATCAGCTGACTGCAACAAAGTAATTAAAAACATTAATTTCGCACTGAAACCAATACATGGGGAAAATCTTATTTAAAAACATATTTAAATATTGACCACGTTGATATCATAATTAAACAAATGTACTTTCTAAAGAAGCAGGTAAGTAAAAATGTGGTATATATACCTGTTGCCTATAGGGGGGTGTCGGCCTCTTAGGCTCCATTAGGGACTTGCCCCGATTAGCTGACTGCAAAAAAAAGTAATTAAAAACATTAATTTCGAATTGAAACCAATACACGGGGAAAATCAGGGGTGGGGGGTGTTGAGATATCTTGGCTAATATTCACTTGTGGCCATGTGCCAAACCACTAGGTGGGTAATTGATGCCCTTAATGGGTGGACCTGTGGGTGGTTGTGGATTGTAATCATCTCATTCAATTGAATTATTCATCAGCCCAAGGGCATCCTATCTATTGCACACTCTCTTGAAGTCTTTATATGTGTTTATGGTATGCGATACATCTATCTTGTGTTTATCTTATTGGGATAGGGTATTTATTGAATTAATCACAGATCCTCTATCTCATGATTTCTAACACAACTTTGCTGCACTAGTCACAAAGTCCTTAGAGATCATTTTGGAAGGATGTGATGGCATCGATATAGGGTGACATAAGTGATGCAGGAGCATAGGCTGATGAAAAAGAAGTCACCCATGACTTCATCAAGGTCAAGAGAATTCAAAGAGACCTAGGGTCTCACATTTGTGTAAATTGTTATTTTTGTGAAAAATTTGAATAATGGTCAAGGATTCTAGATCCTTTCCACTTGTAAAAGATAAGATAGGGTTTGTTAATTGTTAGTGAGTCAATGATGACTCGTAGGGGTCAGTTGAGGTTATTAAGGACTTTGTTCCTTAATCATAGGATCTGGAAATAGAAATCCATTGTAAATAAATGCAGTCTTTAGTATTTTGAATAGGTAGCTTAGCCTAGATGAAGGTTAGCTCACAGATCTCGAGAAGAGAGACTAGGGTGTAGAGTGTGATTGATTACATACAGTGAAATGTAATAAAATGATGGAGAATCATTAAATTTCCTCTCTACTGTGTAAAATCTCAGTATATATGATTCATCTCATCTGTATATGTTGTGATATTTCTGTTATCATTGGTTGGATACATATGATTCATCAATTTCATCTGAAAGCATCAAGTTTAAGGAATAGTGAAATGAAGTGTGAATTATTGGAAACGTTACAGTGTATATCCTAGGGTAAAATACAGTCTATATATATGTTAACATTCTTTTCAGCCGTGTGGGATTTGATTAGCCTTCTATTTCGAGTATACATCTTATTCGTTAAGGGAAACAGTGATTCCATGGAATATTGTAATGGTTTGTGAGTCATCATAATTGTCACAGTGCAGAAGCCCTAGCTCACATGTACAGTCTATAAGTGGTGCTCATATGTATAACATTTGGGGATCAACGATCGAGAACAGAGCAGAGATTGATGAGCTAAGTAATGGATGGTTCTAATCACATAGGAGATTAAGGATCAGGATGAGAGCGGAGTTGTGAAGTCAGAAATCAACGATCACGATCACAGCGGAAAGTGACGGTTCAAAGCTCGAGGCAAAGTGGAGTTTTCCGCTGAGAGATATGTGTCGTGCATTGGGTGGAAGCGGAAAATGAAAAGAAGGTACAATTGGTACGATAAGTGATTTTCCGTTGGGGCTTAGGTCATGACGAATGGTCATGTGGCGTTTAACCTTTGAGTGTAAAGTAAATTCCGTTGAGGGATAAGCAAAAGGTAAAGTGTTTAATTCGCTAATAGAGAAGTCTTGCTCAATTTTGATAGAATTTCCAAGTATAGTGACAGTTATCTATTTTTAGTTCTGTCACAAAGTTAATTGGAAACTAAGAAAAACTAAGAGAAGAATGGTAAAGGACTGTATTAAGTGAAGATTCCAGTATAGAAAATTTGGGAATCAAGGGTCTTCTTAGGTATTGCAGGTGGTGCTTGCATCAATAAGCCAAGTTTCTAGTTGGAGGACTTGGACCGACTACAGAATGAACACTTATAGATGTAATGTCCCACACAGTGTGCATATCAGGCAAATGAAGCTATGGATGAGAATGTCACTTACTGAAGACATTTGGAATGGAATGGTAGCTCCAAATCAAAATGGCTGAATGGACTGAGCTTCAAATCGAAATGGCTGAATCGACTGAGCTTCAAATCGAAATGGCGGGGCTGAATGGACTGAGCTTCAAATCGAAATGGCGGGACTGAATGGACTGAGCTTCAAATCGAAATGGCAAACTGAATCTTCTCCAAATCAAAATGGCGGACTGCTTCAAATCGAAACGGCGGACTGCTCCTACTACCTACTTTGCTTCTTAAACCCCTACCCAAGCTCTAGCCACCTCTATTCTACCTATTAAAGCTCAACATATTGCATCACATCTAGTACTGCTTATGCGTAAACAAGGGAGGAAAAGGAACGAATGCTGTGTGGGTTTAAAACCTATAGCTCTGTTACTGTTCGCACGGGACTGTTTAAACCCTATAGCTCTGCTACTGTTGGCGTGGGTTTAAAAACTTTTATGTTTTAAAATATGTAAAAGAGTAGAATTTTGGCGGGTAGCATATGGTTGTAGCCATAATTTAAAAACAACATTTTTTATGCCAAAATGAATAAGGCAGATGAGTCGAACCCGCGACCTATCCTCCCACTAAGTCTTATATTTAAGCAAACTAGTAAAAGCATTACTCTACAATATTATACTTTACCTGCCTTCCAGCTCTTAGATCATGTCTAATAACAAACGACCGACCCTGTCTACTAGGAACTTCTGAGTAAAATACCTTAACGAGCTTCTCTTTGTTTCAAGAATATCTTAATATTCTCTACTCAACAGGGACAACTACGTGAAGGTGGAAGCTCATCTGCACCCCCCCCCTCACATCACTTGGAATGATGTTCAATGCACTTCATGATCATCTTCTCCATCCAAGTCTGCATCTGTATCATCTGATCCAGATTCAACATTATAAGGATTAGAGGTAGCTATATCATCATCGTCGTCGTTGTAATTAGTTTCAATAAATTGATCATGATCGTCAATATCATCTTCATCATGATCATTGTCTCTAACATCATCTTCTTCAACTAACTCTTCAACATCTTCATGCGTAACATTATGATCATCAACATCCAACTCATGTTGATCCTCTACATGATCACCTTCTTCTTCAACACCCTCGTCAGCTTCCTCTACAATATTATACTTTACCGGCCTTCCTATTGGATCATGTCTAATAACAAATGACCAACCCTGTCTATCAGGAACTTCTAAGTAAAATACCTAATCACATTGACTTGGAAGAACATAGGGCTCTGACGTTCGTGACTCAAGCGACCTTGTATTGACCATGGTAAATCCATTAGCATGTTCAATAACAGTTCTATTGGGATCAAATCGATTCAATCGTAGCCTGTACCATTTCACAACAAAAAGAATTATTTTGAATGATTTAAAGTCACAGTCAATGATATCTTCCAACTATCCATAATATCGATTTTCTGACAATTCTGGATGTCTGTCGCTTCTAGATGAAACATTAGTGACCTCGAAGACTGCACTTATCCCAGAATCACATGTTTTCCTTGTGTCATCCAACTTTTTAATGCGATATTTATGACCATTGCACCACATAGCCTTGTGGTGTTTTACCTGCAATTGATAATGAACTAGTAAGTATTTTATGTTCTTAAAGTATGCAAATAAAATGAAACTAATCAAGATGAACATGAATATCGACGTAATTGAAAATATTATGGCTTATATATTTATAATATCATGCTTACCTGTTTATCTTTTAAACCATATGCTAAATCGATTTCCCTTTCTGTTAGATTGACATCTCCATTGTGATGTGCTTCTTTAACCAATGAAGCCACACCTTCCCATGATAGTCCTCGACCAGATTGATTACATCGTTCAATCCATACCTTCATCCAATCAAGATTGTTTGCGACGTACAAATGTAGTGCATCCCACTCGCGACCAACTGCATGAAAATAAAATTACATAAATCAACTCAAAAATTTATAATTACTTAACGCAGTGTAACATTATAAATATTAATGATGCATATCATTAATGAATATTAAAAATGAAATAATTATGTACAATACTATTAAAATGTATTAACATTATTAATCTATAACACCATTTAATAATTACCTTTGACCTTCCTCGATTTACCTTTCCCCATCAGGTACTCTCCTTCTAATTTCTTAGTGGACTTTGGATCACCAATGCATCGATCTAATTCGGTCTTAATACACCCCAACCCTAGAAGATATTCAACAATATACACCATGGCCTGAAATACCATATATCCCTCCACCATAGAACCCTCTAGACGTGCTCTTTGTCTAACTAAAGCCTTCATAAATTTCAAGTGCCTCTCAACCATCCACATGGACCTTGCATGTATAGGTCCACAAAATTCAATCTCCTCAACTTCGTGTATGAGGTAGTGTTCTTTTGCATTGAAAAATTTCGAAGGTAGAAATCTCTGCATTTGACACATTAAACGAGGAATTTCTCTCTTCCAATACTTTATATCTTCTTTGTGGATTTCTTTCGATGACAACCATCTACATGTAAAGCAAGAAAATAATGATATCATTTAACGACGAAAATTTAAGATTGTAGTACAAATCTACATGATTGACTAAAACAAATGTCAATTCATATAAGTTATACAACGAATTAAACAAATTACATGATGATGTGTGAAAAATATTGTTTCTAATTACCTTATGTATTTTCCAAGATCATATATGACCTGTTTGACATTATTGTCAAAGTTGTCTGGGAGAGATAAAGGTAGAACATACTGTAAGAATGAACACGTCTCATCAATATATTTTTCAAAATTAAGAAAAGAAGTAAACAAAAAACATGCAGTATTGTAATATACCAATATATATACCAAAAATATAATTACCTTAATGAAGATATGCCAATCATGCATTTTTACCCCGCCAAAATCACCTTTCCTTGTTAAGATATTCTTTATGTTCGAACAAAATCCTGTGGGAAATTTCATTTTTTGTATCACTTCTTTTACTGCATTGCTTTGTTGCTCAGTCAATAACCATGGAAGTGACCTTATATTAATTTGGTCTCCATCGTTGTTTAAATGTTCAATGATATCTTTCATTGCATGATTGGATTCATGAATGTCACTGCAAATTTTGACAATTTTTTCTTTGTCACTCCTTCCATCTAATATTCGCCATAGTGTTTCAGTTACATTCTTTCCGATATGCATTGTATCAAACAAATGAACAACTAGTAAGTGCTCATAGTAAGGCAGCCTACTAAATTGTTTCGGATAACTTTTCATTCCTCGTGGAAGCCCATTTACACCTTCATGATGTTCATGCAAACCATTAGTAATCAATATATAAGTTAAAGAGATTAAAATGTAGTATATTACAGTAAAAAAAATTAATACAATCCAAAATAAAACATTAAAAACATATAAGAGATGATCAATACGAATATATAAGATAGACAAATTGAATCATACCTTGACGATTTCTATTATATTGCAACTTCCATATGTGAGGTGTCATTCTCTGTGGTTTTAATGCGGTCTCCTCTTTCCCATTAAAAAGATGTTTTTCGGTAGTTCGATACCTATGATTCTTAGAGAGGAAGTGCCTATACTCATCAAACACTACCTTTGACAAACTCTTTGAATAACGAGATTTCATCTTGGGACCACAAACTGGACATGCAAATTTTCCCTTTGTTTGAAGACCACAAAAATGTGTTAGCCCTGGAGCATCGTGAATTGTCCAGGCAAGCATTGCATGGAATTGAAATTCCCTTTGCCCTACTGGTCTAGAGACATCATACATAGTGACACCATTCCATAGCTTAAGTAGTTCATCAACAAGAGGCTCGATATATACATTCATATCTTTAACTTGGAACTTACCTAAAAGAAAACAACAAATACAATACATATAAGTAAATGAAAAATATATATGACATGAATATGCAACAATATTTATCTTCATGACAAATTAAATACTAATGCATTAAAAAAACACTGTTCTAAAGTACAAATTATACCTGGAACAATCATTGCCAACATTATATGCTCCCTCTTTATTGACATCCATGGAGGAATGTTATTGTTGATAACAAAAACAGGCCAGATCGAGTTAGTACATCTCATCTCTGCAAATGGATTGACACCATCCGATGCCAAAGAAAGTCTAGCATTACGATGTTCTTCTTTAAAGTGTGGCCATTTTTCCTCCATGTCTATAAATGCAGAACCATCTGCAGGCATTTGAAGAATATCATCTCCACTTCTATTCCGTGCATGGTAATCCATAAATTGTGCTATGTTTTTGCACCTAAACAGTCGTTGCAAGCATGGAATAATGGAATATAACGAAGAACCTTACGAGACACCTTTTTGGTTAGTTGATCTGTTCGGTATCTACTGCTATGACATATCGGGCATTCTGTTGCAAGCTCATACTGATTATAATATAAAATATGATCATTAGGACATGCTTCAATTGCTTGATACTCCATTCCAACATATTTCATGATGGAAGTTAAATCTCGATATGTGCGAGGTAATTTATTTGATGCCGGTAACAAATATTCACCTATCAATTTGTTACAACAAATTTAAAAGAAATGGTTAGTATAAATATTTGAAGAGCATAATATTAACGACAACAAATACATCCTTATTTTTTGGAGTATATTATAAGAACAAAGTGGTTTTGATTGAAAGGTGTGACATAGTTTTGGAGTACATGCACTAAAGTTGAGATCCGACGGATCACATATAATCACATGCGTACCTTAACACCAGCGTGATGTATGTGCTTGAAAAACCATTCATAACCTTCAAGTTCATTATCAGCAACACATCAGAGAGAACACTTATGCGGGAGCCTTCAAAAAGCGGTTCCGTCGCCTTCTCAAGTGTAGGTAAATCATTAATATCTTCAAAGTCATCAATTGGCGGTGCATGATGTTGATCATCGTCCATTCTAACATTAAATGCATCATTGATTAATGTATTTGCACCATCATCCTCAATTATTTTATTGTCATGATCATCGTTTAATTCCATATGATCATCATTAACTTGATCATGATCAGTATTCGAAGGACCTGCATATTGTTCTTCCTGCGCTAGTTGTTCCGCAATTACCACATTCTCCATGTTCGGAACAACCCTAGGAGGCCCTTGCTTTATAATTACAATTAAAACATCAAACAAAGAACGTTAGTCATGTTGATTAATAAGTAACAAAAATAAAAATGATACAATATACAATTACAAAAACTCTCAATATAAAGACCGTGTGAAGTCATGAACTTGTTTCCTTCGATTTTATATTTTGATTGTGATTTTGATTTTAATTTTGCTCGTTTGCTAAATTTTTCTCATTTTGCTTCCTTTAGGAAATTTTTGATTTTCAAATGAAAATTTTAATTTTTTTCTTGCTTTTAGATTTCTTATTATTTTCTTTTAGGATTTGAAGGGATAAATAGGATTTATATTAAGTAAGGATGTCACAAACATACTCAAAGAGTGTGGTTTATCATTTAAACTGGGAAAATAGTTGAAATTGGGCCAAAATTTGAATGCAGATTATTCTTGTAGCGCAATCATGAAAAGTTAATACAGTGGCGCTACAAGAATATCGTGCCAGCCGAAATCATTATTTTTTAATCTAAATTTTCGCATGGATTCATTGCTAAGTGACTAATCGCATGAATGAAGGTTGTTCATACGTGTTGCTCCAGTAGTAATTATGAAAACAGGTGCTGCTGGATTGTGGAAGAGATCGTGGAGATTATTAGCTGGAATAGTGCATATCATGACAGGAGGAGGTGTTAGACGAATTTGATGTGAAAGGAGTTATTTCACAGATACATTACGAAGCTGGAAAATAGGTGGAGAGAGGACAGGTGCCTGAAAGCCAGAAGTTGCAGTTACAGAGAAATTAGGGCTTGCTCGTTCTGTCAGCTGGTAGCGAATTAAAGACCTGAAGACACTTTCACAGAGGAATTGAACAACCAAGTACCTAAAAAATTGATTTAAACATCCACAGCAAAGCGAGAATAGGGTATTCCACATTAAACCGATAGCGGCTGCTAAATTGGGGTTTTTTCTCAGAAAAGCTTGTTTTCTTAAAATTCATTAGGGAAAACATGAATATAGGTTCTAAACAAAGCTCCTGTCAAAAATAGATCAGTTTAAGAGTTCTTTGAGACGCTGTGACAAGTGGAAATTTGAAATTTAGCAATACATTAAGCTACTACTTCAAAATCTGAAAGCAGCCTGTTAGCTCATCAATAGAACTCCAAAAGTACATAGGTTTCAGTTGTTGAAAGCAGATGGGTAAAAGTGGCAAAACAAATAGAATCGAACCCACTGAGCTAAATTGGATTGACAAATTTCCAGATTGTGCAAAGATTTTTCAAAATGCTGGTTGGTTGGATTTCTTCAGGAAAATCAATGGCTATAACACTGAGGTTTCTTATAAATTTGCCCAAAGCTATAAGGAGGACATGATAGTATTTGATACTTTAAAGTTTAAACTGACTATGGATTTAGTTGCTGAAGCTATAGGAGTCAAGAATGAAGGTGAAATGTGGTTCAAAAAATTGCCTTTCACTTTTGATGATCAAAGGTACCTTTTACCTGGTATTACTCCAGACTAGTGCAAAGGGGTGTTAATCCAGGAGGTCAGGGATGAATGGGTGCAGCCCATTAAAATTCTACAAAGCTATATCACTTGTGAAGGCAGATATGCTTCTGTTTTCAAATACCATTTTAGATTTTTACAGCAACCGATTGGTGAATCCAAAATGAACCTTCCTTTCTTCTTATTCAGAAGTCTGCAAAAGATGTCAAGCAGGATTAAGGGGCATCATGATCATACTACACAATCCATCTTCCATCATGGTCTGATTAAGCTTATTATCAGCACAGTTCTACAACGAGAAGGGAAGACATGGGAGCATTTCTTGTTTTGGTCTGGTTTTCAGACCAAGCAAAAAGAGCAGCAAGCTAAAAAGTGTGTAGACAAAGGTCAATCTCTAGTCAGAAAACTAGGTCAGGAGAGCAAGTCTGAAGACAAAAAAGAGATTAAATTTGAAGAAGAACTAGAACCTTTGAAGGGTAACAATGAACCTCAAAGGGTTGTAGCTGACAGTAAAGGTAAATATTCATTGTTTCCACAACAAGAAGATCATTCTGAGAAACACATGGCGCCAGCAGAAACTCTCAGTGAAGAGAAAATTGTTGTCACAAAAAAGGGTGCTCTAGAACAAGAGGACATTTAGGTTCAACGAAGAAGCCCCATCACTGTCCTATCTAAGGATGAGGGATATTTACTAGAAGAGGATGAATTCACTCTCAAAACTGAAGTTGGGATGGAATACACAGAAAAGTATAGTCAAGAAGATAAAACAAAGAAGCCAAAGAAAAAGAAAACCAAAATCGAAGGTATAGAGCTAGCCGCAATTAAGCATCAAGGAAAAACTTTGAAGATGGTAAAAGAACTTGTTTCAGAATGGAGACCAAAAACCAAATCTAAAAACAAGTTAAGGCTGAATATGAAAAAGTTGCTAAACCCTAGAATGAAGACAGAAGAGATAAATGTACTTGATGATGAATCTTCAGATGAAGAACTCAAGATCAAGAAGGAAGCAGTTATAAACAGTCCAGTTTCTGAGCATACAAAAGAAAAAAGGTCATTTAAGTCAGCAAAAGATTGCAGTCTCACTCAAACAAAATTATCTGTTGTGTTTCTGGAATTAAAAGATGAAATAATAAAGGAACAACAAAAGAAGGAAATTGAGGTTTCTTATTCTGAAAATCAGAACTTGATAGATGAAACTACACCCATTGAAACAACAAGTCAGGAGAACCCTATTTTTCATGGTGTATCTTCAGAGTTGTTACAGGAAGATGAGGATATTTTCAGAAGACTGAATGTCCCTTGGCTGCCCAATGAGATGCAAAATACCATAACAGGGAAGGTTTTTGACTTAAACATGGAGAACCTGCAAAGAACCATCAAACAATATAGGCATCAAATGGAATGCATGCAAGAGACTAATGATGCCCTAGTCTTAGCAAATAGAAGGCTAAGAGAAGACTTACAGGAAGTGAATGAAAATTATCAAGAGCTAATAACAGTGTCTAAAGAAGCCTTGAAGAGAAAGAGAAGCACAGATTTGCATTATGCAGAATTGAAGTAGAATGTCAAAGACTTGCAGCAGAAGAATGAAAAGCTTACAAGGAAGTTAGTAGAGACGGAAGCTGAGCAGAAGAGAGATAGAAAAAAGGCTCAAATCTCGGATGGAATAGCCTTACTAGTCGAAGTTGCCAAAGACCTTTGAGTTGGCAGTTAGTCAGTTACTTATGGAGCTTTTAATAGATGCTTTAATTAGTTAGTTTTTTAGTTATGTTCTAGAGGAAAGACATTATTTCACTTTAACCCATCAAGGATTTGGTTGAAAGTAGTTACGAATTTTGTAAAAAATAGTATTTAGAGTGAGAAGAAAGACAGAAACAGAGTTCGATTTTTGGTTGGCTTAAGGAGGTCTGTGACTTGTTTATGAGCTAAGTAATGTAACTCTCATGTGTATTTGCTGAACAGAATTATGAAATATATATGATCCTTTTTACCCTTCAGTCTGTATTTTGGCTTCATTTTTAACTTGTTTAGTTACATAATTGATAAATTCATTGTTGGTTTATGGTTTGTATGCTGGTAGTGCTTGTATTTTATGAATGAACTTCAAAATCATATTCTGTTGGATACTGGCAATTATATTATGCATCTTTGTTCTCTTTTGCTTGTGATTCAGTTCCTGTTTGGCTCATGAATGTATTACTTATTAACTTATTTTATTGCTAATTACTAATTACTAATACACTATACAGTAATGTAATACTGTAAATTTGAAACTTTAGATTATACAACTTAAAAGTTATACACCCATTAGCATGCTTGCCAAACTAAAGATTCAGGTTGCTCATGTCAAAGGCTAGCCCAATATACATGGTGTTAATGAATGGACATGACTCAGAAAAACAACTACTACAACAGCTTTGTCTCATAATTTTTGCTATTTGCATGGCTGTAATTAGAGAACATGCATGAGAACTGCCTATTAGAGTGCTTTTACCTCATTCATTTAGCTGTCCTTCAGTATAATAACTAATATGTTTACAAGTATCATCACATCACACTTTTTCCAAGGTTATGCTATGTCTAATCAGCACACCAGGCTTAGTATTGTTTCCAGGATAGCAATATTTGACAAACTGCCATCTCACTGTCATATATTCAGTCCTGCTGTAATCTAATCACTTTAACAATTTCCCCCGAGAATAAAGTTCCAAGGTCAACACAGCTTGTCAGTTATGAAATCCACTCATGGAGTAACATTGACAATTTCAGGAATCCTACCCCACATGAAAAGGAGATCGATTTCTAGGTTGGAATGGCCAATTTCACTTAAGGTTTCAGAATAGCATTTTTTTTATGACTTTAGCTTGGTCAAATCAGCATGCTTTCCAACCACAGTTAACCAACCAAGCAAGATAAATTGCAGCTTTTATTCAAGGCCTGTTTGTAGATTTGGTAGGATTAGCATAAATGCTAATTATAATAAGACAGTCAACTTGCTTTCCAGTTTGTCAAACCTAGCAACAAAAAATAGGATTAACTTGGCTTTTTGACAAAATGGTAAAACGAATTAGGGTCCTTAAAAATCCAATTATCAAGGATGCCACATTGCCAACTACAAATCAAGGCGAGTTTAATGTTTAGGAAAATCAACCTAATGTTTTTAGCATGATGACCTTTTGCAACCTCATACTAATAGTTAAAACACGTCTACATGAGACATTTCAAAAGGACAAGTAGGCTTTTACAGCTTTCATAAAATGGAGCGCACTAACAAAAAGGAAAAAAGCATTTGAATGGAATCAAACATGGATGGGTATAAATCAAAAGGTAAACAACAACTAGTGGCCGAGTTCCTTGATATGGCTACAGACAGATTATCATAAAAGAAAATGTTCCTGCAATAATTTTAAAGTTTTTCAATTTTAAATTTTTTCGTATTAATAATTATTAATTTTAATTTAGCTTAATTTTCAGTTTTATTAATTATATTTATATTTAATTATAAATATATTAATATAATTATTAATTATAAAATTATAAAATTATATCTATATCTATATATATATATATATATGTCTACAGTACCCCGACGTATCCAAGTACCCTATTTCAAAAAGTGGCGTACCCGTACCCGTACCCGTCCCAGTACCCAAGTACCCTGGCAACTTAGCCTAAAACCTACTTTTACTTTATCGTATTTTTGAGATGGTGTTGGCTTGCTTCTTTGTGGCCTGGAAACAATTTCTGGCACAAACAAACCGCATGATATATAATGAATTATGACTTACCAATGGATGATATTCATGCCCCCCCTCAACATGTCCATGTTCCCTACAATGTTTTTTAGCTGTTGAGATCAGTAACCTTCTCTTATTAAAGTCCCTACATCGATTGCAAGGACAATAACATTTTCCATCACCCCTTCTTTCCACTCCATCCCACAACCTAGCAAGCAATTCTCGATTTCGTTCTAGATGATCTTGATGACCTGTAACATTATTGTTACATGGCATTTTATTACTCAAACCCTAAGAACAAAGTACAAGCAAACCCAAGTATATGATGAGTCTTCTTTTCCACAAGGGTTAGAACCAAATCCACAATATATGAGTCAACCCTAACTCAAGACAAGACCAAGTATATAATGAGTCTTCTTTTCCACAATGGTTAAAACCAAATCCACGTGAGTAAACCCTAACTCAAGACAAGACCAAGTATATGATGAGTCCTCTTTTCCACAATGGTTAAAACCAAATCCACATGAGTAAACCCTATAAAGTACTCAAGACAAGACCAAGTATATGATGAATCTTCTTTTCCACAAGAGTCAAAGCCAAATCCACAAGAGCAAACCCTAAGTGAGGGTAAACCCTAACTCAAAACAAAACCAAGTATATGATGAATCTTCTTTTCCACAAGAGTCAAAGCCAAATCCACAAGAGAAAACCCTAACTAGTGAGGGTAAACCCTAACACAAGAGGACAAACTTTCTCCAAGAAAGATTTACCAATGATAAACCAATTAGAAATTAACCAAGAGATACATCAAGAGAGAAGTCACCAAAGAGCGAGACCAAAATCCGAGACCAAGTGGGAAGATCCCCACAAAGGCACAAGGCCAAAAACCAAACCCTAAACCAAGAAATTAACCAAGAGAGACTTCAAGAGAGAAGTCACAAAAAGAGCAAGACCAAATTCCAAGACCAAGTGGGAAGATCCCCACAAAGGCACAAGGCCAAAAACCAAACCCTAAACCAAGAAATTAACCAAGAGATACTTCAAGAAAGAAGTCACCAAAGAGCAAGACCAAATTCCAAGACCAAGTGGGAAGATCCCCACAAAAGCACAAGGCCAAAAACCAAACCCTAATACTCCTTAGGAATTTCGTATTTCTTGCCCAAGATATTTGTGCGAGAGTGAGTGTGTGAGATTATGAACCTAGGCCTACATCTCTATTTATATGAGTGTTTGCAAATAATGGCCACAAGTGTCGAATATGCGATGGCGCGTTTAGGACACGTGGATTTAAAAGGCGTCTCTTTTAGTACATGTCGGCTATGCGACGGCTATACATATTTCATATATCTGACCTATTAAACGTGCTCTCTTAATCGTCGCTTAACCGACGTGTACTAAAAGAGACGTCGCGTAACCGACGTTTACTAAACACGCCGTCACATATCCGACGCTTGTTGACACATTTAAAAAAAAAATTTGTACACTTGTGTTTTTTGGTAAGTCTATAAAGATAAATCCACGCGCCGTCGGATTTTGGGTCAAAATGTAGTAGTGCGAGGATGATACAATCCTCTCTCGTCCACTAGGGACCACTTCTCGGAGACATTTGTCTACGGATCAATTCAACGATCGAAGTCCGAAGATGATACAATCCCCTCTCGTCCACTAAGGACACTTCTCAAAGACATCTATCTACGGATCAATTTAGGGATCGCAGCTCGGGGATGATAAAATCCCCTCTCGTCCACTAGGGACCACTTCTTGAAGACAACTGTCTACGGATCTATTCAAGGACCTAAGTCCAGGGATGAGACAATCCCTCCTCGTCCACTTAGACAAAGTCTAAGGACCATGCATCGACCTCATTGTCATAACCGACAACCTCATCATCGATACATGTATCCTCACGATCAATACAAGTATCCACATCATCAATACAAGTATCCTCATCATCAATACAGTATCCATATCATCATCGATACAGTATCCACATCATCGATACAGTATCCATATCATCGACCTTACCATCTATATAGACAATCTCATCATCGATATAGGTATCCACATCGATACTAGTATCCAAATATCATCATCAACCATATCACTCCCCCTTTCAAGGAGGGTCCTTCTGAACGACACCAAGCTTGTCTCAAAAATACTCAAACTTTACTCGAGACAGAGGTTTGGTCAATACATTAGCAACTTGTTCATCCGTTCTCACATACTCGAGCTTGATAGCTCCTTTCTGCACCCTATCCCGTATATAAAAATATTGAATCTCTATGTGCTTTGACTTAACATGGAACACTAGCTTCTCTGACATCTTCATACAACCCTGGTCGTCATACAGGATCATAGTGGGATCCATCTCTAAGTCAAACAGTCCTAATAACAACTTCCGAATCCATATCGCCTCACAACTAGCAGAGCAAGCAGCTATATATTCCACTTTAGTTGTTCTGAGAGCCACACTAGACTGCTTCCTGCTAAACTACGAGATCATGGCAAATCCCAGACAATAACATCCGCCCGATGTGCTCTTCCTGTCTGATACACTTCCATCCCAATCAACATCTGTGTAGCCATACAATCTAAAATCATGATCTCCAATATAATATAGACCAAAGTCTATCGTACCCTTCAGGTACCTCATCACATGCTTTGTAGCTATTAAGTGAACACATCTAGGTTCCACTAGATACTGACTCAAGGTGTTCACAACAAAGCATATATCTAGCCTAGTGTTTGTCAGATACATCAATGACCCAATAATCTATCTGTACATAGTTACATTAACTCTAATGAGTCATCAGCCAACAGCTTCAAGTTGGAATCCATGGGAGTGGCCATGGCTTTGCATTTCAACATATCAAATACTTTCCTTGTTGAGAAAGATTCCTTCTGGGTCTTGCAATACTTCCAGACCTAGGAAGTAATGCATCAATCTGAGATCCTTCATCTCAAATTCTGTTGCCATCTTCTTCTTGCTTGCCATGATTTGTTTCTCATTTCATGTCATAAAGAGATCATCCACATACAACAATAGTATGACAAGTTCATCATCCATAATCTTTACTTTTGGTAAATCCCAAGCTTGTCAAGAAGCTATCAATTATGTGACTAAACATCATTCACACTCTGCATTGAGTGATCTTCTGCGTATCTATCTGTGTCATCTCCCGTCAGATGGGTCTATTGATATGAGCCTCAAGATAATTCGAAATTTGTGGTGAGTTCCTTCTTGCATCCATCTAAGAGAATAATGTCATATGTATATAGACACCATCTTCAACCTTATAGCAAAGGTTGAAATCCACATCACCCATGGTGATCATTAAGCGCATCAAATGACTATCAATCCTGGGTACCCATACAAAACTTTCTTCAATTGAATCCTGGGAGTTTTCTCAATTCGTACTTCTTCTTCTATTACACCATTAAGAGAATGGTTTTATCTAGCCACTTGGAGCAAACATCTCATCATGATCCTCTTCCTCTTTCTAAGAGAATCTTCTATCCATGAGCTTTCTATAGTATGTTTGATTTGTAAGTCTTCTTGTTGAACATCCATCACTTGTTCGGTGTTCATCATTCTTCATGATCTTTCCTACAAATCAAAATTAATTACATGATTAGTACTACTTCATAATCATCAAATCATGTTGACATGATAACCTATTATGCATATAGATATGATTCACATAGTTATGCAACTATATTGACCAATACTTTGGCACAACACTTTTCCATATCCTATATGCATACAATGGTTATCTAGATGCCTTCCATCTCTACCAGAACATACTATCGAGAGCATGCACATCTCTTAGTATGTCAGCAAAGAGGTTTCATTCTAGGCAAGCAACAATGGAATGTTTGTCCAACTTACCAATCATATGCATATTAGTAGTATATTGTTCAATGCTATATGAATGTTTACACTCAGTATGATATATTATAGGAATGCATACAACTACTATGAGCAATATCATTTACTATTCAGAGATTCAAGAAGCAATTCAAATGACAACTTAAATACTTATCTTTTATGTTTGTGTGGTTGCCTCCCGCTTGATCTCTATTTTGAACTTCTATCCATCCTGGACCACTATGCATGCTTAAGTGTGCACTAGTGTCATCATCATGATCTCATACATAATCATACATTCATTAGTATAGTCTTAATACTATCAAAACATTTATGATTCTAAACAATCTTAAGTATGTATGGTTATGATCATTTCATACACAGGTATACTTACCTAAGATCCTAACAAAAAGTACGATACTATCTTGATATAGGAAAACATACCTGAATTATCATGCTTAGTCATACCCAAACAATATCTTCTTTGTTCTCTTCAATGATTTAGAGACCTTGTGCCAGAACCTGCATATCTCATAAGTTAAGCATAGTAGAACAAAGTCATACATACGTCGTAAGTAGAGCTTCTATGTGATCAAAGACTATGGATGAGTCTTTGTCTCCATGTCATCATGGTCATAGAACTTGATTTGTCTTTCTTGATGTACCTGTATCTTGTTAGCAAACAACATCATCCTCATACAACACCACAAGTGCATTAGTACAATCCTAATCAATGAATGTCTTCTATCAGTCACATGCATTCATTATCAAACAATCATAATTGTACTAAACTCAATAACATGAAGACAAATATATGTTATGAACTTAATCAAGAATCAGATTTCAAAACATACTTGTGTGTTCTCAAGTCATACATGACAAGTAGTATTCTCCATATAAGGCCTTAGCCTCATCTCCCTTTGGAACTGGATTAAGGTTCGTTAGAGAAACCCTAAAAATTCAAGTATGAATTTCAAACTTCTAATTGGATGAAAGGATGCGCCTTGAGGAGCTGATCAGGCTAGTATTGTTAAATTTTCAGAATTTACTTCAATTTGATCTAGGATCTTAACTGAGAGAACAACATGTACAACAAAGCTACAGCATATCAATCATGGACACAATAATGCAAGCACGTAGGAGACACAGAGTTTACTTGGGGAAAACCATAAAGGTGAAAAACCCCAATAACTTCCTCAGAGATAGATAGAGCAATGATACAACCAGAATACAAGAGATAGTCTTCTCCTAGCAGCAAAGCCTCCTCCTCCACAAGTGCGCCACTATCCAAAGTGTGAGTGAGAGAATAGAATGTGTAAAATGAGAGAGACACACTCTCTATTTATACACTAACTTGACTTGACCTTTACTCAACTAGGTCGGCCTCAACTTAACCACTTAACATATGTTGACTGGGCCGACCCCCACTAGGGTGGTCTAATAACCCTTTGACCCACATGGCCGACCCCCAATAGGGTGTTCTAATAACCCTTTGACCCACATGACTTATACAGGGTCAACCCCAACAAGGTGGTCTAATAACCCATCAAGTATAAGTTATGACACTTACAATATAAATGACGACACTTCCGTATAGAGGAATAATAACATCTCTATAGGAATACAACCACTTCCATATAGAGGAATAATAACATATCTATAGGAATACAATATACATATATGTGAAACACATTCCGAAGTTACATATACATCAACACTCCCTCTTAACTAGGAAGGTATTTCTCAACACAGGTCTTCTAGCACAAGTCTTCTTCTCTGGATCATCGTCACTGGATAATCATCATCGAGTCATCATCATCGTCACTGCTGCTGCCATCTCAATCAATATCTAAATCTACTCGTCATAGGAAGTTCTACAGAGCCAGTCCTTTTTCATACTGGATGTAGGCCCACCACCTATAGGTCTTCATCATCTGTGTGAACGGTCTGATAGAGGTGGCCTCTCAGGACTAATTTTATGTACGGATGCAATACCGGAAAGAGTATCCCAGGAATATTTATGTGCCTAAGCACGACCGGCAAGATCTCCTAGGACTGATTACATGCATCTCCTCAACAATACCTTTAAAGAGAATCCCAAGAACATTTATGTGATGCAGCACGAACGGCAAGATCTCTAAAGAGCATCCCAGGACTTATTACGAGCACACAGCTCAACCTCTCAGATCTCCAAGACTGATTACAAGTGGATAGACAAAACCTTTAAAGAGCATCCCAGGAACATTCATGTGCTACAGCACGACCGGCAAGATCTCTAAAGAGCATCCCAGGACTAATTACGAGCACACAGCTCAACCTCTCAGATCTCTAGGACTGATTACATGTCTCCATAGTAATACCTCATCCCAGGACTAATTACGAGCACACAGATCAACCTATCGGATATCTGAGGACTAATTACATACTACATAGCAATACCGGAAAGAGTATCCTAGGAACATTTATGTGCCACAGCACGACCGGAAAGATCTCCTAGGACTGATTACATGCTATTTGCACAACCTGCCACATATCATCTCTGACCTCCAAGTATCAACCTGATACTCATGATCCAACGGATCATCATCGCACAAAGCATCATCCTGATGCTCATGATCACACTGATCATCACCATTGTACCATCCTAATACATATCATCTGGAGCAACATCCTGAAGCTCATCATCATAATCATCCTAATCATACAATGCATCCACCTAATGCATGCCAAGTATCTACCTGATACATATCATCATATATGATCCACCTGATCATACAGTGTATCCACCTGATACAAATACAAATACATGATCCACCTGATCATACAGTGTATCCACCTGATACAAATACAAATACATGATCCACCTGATCATACCTGATACATATCAACATACATGATCTACCTGATCATACAATGTATCCACCTAATACATATACAGATACATGGTCCAAGCATCCAACATGATGCATATACAAAATACATACAAATGATCCAACTGATCATATCCAACATCAAACATGATGCGTAGATACACACAAATATGAATGATCCAACTAATCATATCCAGCATCAACATGATGCATACACAGAGTGGTAACTGGAGCATCGTCCTAATGCTCATCATCCATGTTCCTCCTGATCATCATAGCATCGTCTTCTTCAGATCATCTCATTGTCCACGAAGCACAGCCCAGATGCACATCATCCAGTACTTACACCACCGACATGGGAGAACACATCTACCACCATTCAGGGAAGGCTCCAGCACTTACTTTTTCACCATGGGAGAACACATCTACCACCATGTGAGAATGGCTACAGCCCTTACATCTACACCATGGGAGAACACATCTACCACCATGTGAGAATGGCTCATCAATTACATCACGACCATGGGAGAACACATCAACCATGTCAGAAAAGCTCATGTGCATCTGCATCTTTAGGACTCATCACTTC
Source organism: Larix kaempferi (assembly GCA_027924585.1). NCBI lineage: Eukaryota > Viridiplantae > Streptophyta > Pinopsida > Pinales > Pinaceae > Larix > Larix kaempferi. Next base: position 1,884,699 of record BSBM01001167.1, read on the forward strand.
CCTTTGGAATGAACCTCGATCTGAAATGCACCAAGCCTATCTTTGAAGTACTCAAACTGCACTCTGGCCAATGGCTTGGTCAATACATCTGCAACCTGCTCATCCATCGCAACATACTCTACTTTGGTTGTACTCAGTGCTACGTAGGACTACTTCCTACTAAACCAAGAGATCACACCTGATCCCATACTGAGGCAGCACCCAGAAGTGCTCTTCCTATTTGCAGCACTGCCTGCCCAATCTCAGAATATGCTTTACAGCAACCAAGTTAACATCTCTCGGATCAGTCAAGAACTGGCTCAATGTGTTCACCACAAAGTAAATATCTGGTCTCGTGTTCGTCAAGTACATCAAGGACCCAATCATCTGACGATACACAATGACATCAACTAGATCAGATGAAGCATCACAAAGAAGCTTCAGGTTCGATGCCATAGGTGTGGCCATAGCCTTGCAGTCCATCATCACGAACCTCTTCAGAATATCTACTGCATACTTCCCTTTGTCCAAGGAAGATTCCATCTATACTCTGCCACACCTCCATACCAAGAAAATAGTGCATCATCCCCAAGTCCTTCATCTCGAACTCGGCTGCAAGCTTCCGCTACGTGTCAGCAATCAATCTATCATCTCTTGTTACAAATAGGTCATCCACATACAATAAGAGTATCCCTGGATTTCCTACCTCAACCTTGTAGTAAAGGTTGGAACCCGCTTTACTCTTGGTAAAGACCAAACTAGATAGAAAGATGCCTATCCTACCATACCAAGTTCTGCACATATATGATTTCATGTCACGTGTCTCAGAACCAAGTGGCTGCTCCACATACACTTCTTCTTCAACTACACCATTCAAGAAAGCTATCTTGAAATCCATCTGGTGTATCTTCTATTTCATCACTTTTATATTTCTCTATGCTGCCATCTGCAGCATGCTTGATCTTGATAGATCCATGTGGAAGTCATAACAAACTTCCCTTCAGGTCTTGGGACTACATCCCAAACATCATTCTTCATGATCAACGGATCATGGCATTCTTCCCATATCCTGGGAACTTCAATATCTTCAATAGATAATTTTGTTACTGAACAAATGTTGTAGTTCTTCTTTTGTAGGTGATGGCATACAATCTTTCCTACACAACAAGTTAAATTGCATGATTAGAAAACATCTCATAGTTTTCAGAACAAATTCTTACACATAAAGAAATATGTCATACAGTCATGCAATTATCTTAGCCAATTCTTCAATACAGCATTTATCCATATCCCGTAACTTTCTAGATGCCTTCCAATCTCTACCAGAACATTGTTAAGAGTGTGCACAACTCCCAACATGTCAGCAAAGAGGTTTCATTCTAGATAAGTAGCAATGGAATTTTGTACAGTGCCATAGGCCACTTACCCATTCATGTTAGTAGTATACTGTTCATCAATGCAACTATTCTAATATGCATAATACACAACCTAATTCTAGGAACATCAGTATATACATTATTGAACAGTATTATTTAAACAATAAAATATGCAAGTAATGACAATTCAAATACTTATCTTTGTTTGTTTGTTGGGTTGAATCCCTCTCAGTCTTTGCTTCTTTTCTGCAACTCCATTCTTATGTGGATTGTGAGAAGTGGTCAACTCCCTCTGAATATCTGCATCCTTGCAGAAACTACTGAAGTGTGCTCCTTTGCTTTCTTGCAGGAGCAACTGGAATGTGCTTCCTCTTGATCTTTGCTTCCTGGATTACCTGTCCTTGAACTTACATCCATCCTTAATCACTATGCATGCTTATTAGTATCATCATTGTGTTATCCTTGAGGTCTCATACATAATCACGCATTTATTAGTATAATCTTAATACTATCAAAACACAATAATCTTAAACATGTATATTCATGATCCTTCACAAATAATAAACATTAGTATTCAAGGTTTCAGGGAAGTCTTCTTTTACTCATACACATTCTTATTTGATCATAGGACTCTTCTACTTAGTTGAATCATCAATCAAGATAAGAGATATAATATGCATAAAACCCGTGATTATTCAACCCTATACCTTCATGATTCTTCCGGTTAGTCATATCATCAATTATGGTAAGAAACATAATATGCATACAACCATGATTATTCAAACCTATGACTTCATGAATAATCATTATCAACAACACAACAGTATAAGATCCTAACACAAGGTAGGATTCTAGCTTGATATAGGAAAAACATACCTGGATTAGCATGCTAGCTAGTTATGTCTAACATACCCGCATAATGTCTTATGGTTCTCTTCAGTGACTTGTGCTAGTAACCTGCATGTCTCATAAGTTAACCATTGTAGAACCAAGTTATACAAACCTCGAAAGTAGATCTTCTATGTGATCCATGACAATGGATGAATCTTTGTCTTCATGTCACCATGAGCATATGTTCTTGAAGTAGAACATGATTTGACTTTCTTGGTGTACCTTTTGTGTTAGCAAACAACATAAACCTCATACAATATCACAATGCATTAGTGCAATCATAAGTGTCAAAACCTTAATCAATGAATATCTTCTATTAAGGTGATACGACAAGTCTAGTAATTAATCAAGATTGTACTATAATGATATGAAGACAAACATATGATAAACTTAACCATGAAACATACCTGTAAGCCAGACCTGTCAAGATTGCTTGTAATCTTCTTATGGAAGGCCTTAGCCTCATCTCCCTCTGAGACAGGAACTTCTTCACTTATGCAGGTGACGAATCCATCTTCTTATAGGATTAACCCAATCCACTTGATTTGCAAGAACTGGACCTTGATGAGCTGATCAAGTTGGTATATTTAGAATTTGAACACTGCAAAGTTTCACCCCTCGAAATTGCCTTTTAGATTTTCGGATTCACTAGGGAGGACCCTGAATTAGGGTTTGAGTTTCCCGGAGCTTCACCCAACCAAAAGATTTGATTCAAAACTCTAAGCTTCGATTTTTTTGAGGAGCTTCCATCCGTGGTCACAGATTTCAAAAATTCCAACTTTTGCAGAAGCCCTAATTTTCCATCTTTCCGATCAAAGTCCCGAACTGGGGTTTGATCAAGCCCGGCCTTCTGCCCAACCAAAAAATATGATCTTGGTCTCTAAATTTCTATTTTTATGAGTAGCATCCAGCCGTGGTCTACGATTACAAAATTCCAACTTTCTCCAAAGCCCTAAATTCCAGAAGCCATGAATGAAGGTACTAAAAAATAATTCTGTTTTGACAGAAATATGTACCTGATTGTTTCTGGTGTAACTCCGAACTTTTCGATCCACATGGTTTGAAAAATTTTCCTGAGATAGCCCGACCTGTTATCTTTCCATCCCGATAGGTCTGACCTCAATTGGATTCTCTGAGAGAGATTTATTCCAAGTGTCGCAACGTGACCTGTTTATGGGATAATACAGGAGAGCAAACTTGTACGGCGTGCCACGTGTCACTGGTTCAAATTCGGCCTCTGAAAACATTTTCTGAGATATCCTGACCTATTATCTTTCCATCTCGATAGATATGACCTCAATTGGATTCTTTGAGAGAGATTTATTCCAATTGTTGCAACGTGACCTGTTTATGGGATAATACAGGAGAGAGAACTTGTACAACGTGCCACATGTCATTGGTTCAATTTCGGCATCTGAACAATTTTCCTGAGATAGCACAGTCTATTTACTACCTGTCACGTTTTACGAAATTTCATTTGGAGCTTCCTAGCCCAAGTTATGACCTTTTTTCCAAGGTCACCTGATTTTGACTCAATTCTGGAAGAGGCAGAAATCCTATATTCTACAGATCATAAATCACAAAGTACAACGAATTAGAGTCTTTCCTTTGGACACAAGGTACATGGGGATATGATCTTCGACCTGTAAACGTTTCAGATCCGAAAACTTTACCAAAACAGATTTATAGCGAAAGTGCTATGATGACTGGTTTTTGCTACATCAAGCCCTAGCATCGTAAGTGCAACAAGTGTCACAAGTGACACAAGTGTTGTAAGTGCCATACATTGCCTTCCTTCAGGATAACTCTCAAACAATGTTAAGATTTAATATGCTAAGACAGAAAATATCAGCATTACATTTCACAACAATAGCATATACAGGATCACTGAAAGAACAACAAGCACAGCATAAGCACAAGAGACATAGATTTATCCTGGGAAACCCTCATGGGGAAGAAAAACCAACAAAGCTTCCTCAATATAGATGATCAACAATACAGAGATGTATATCCCAAACATGAGCTCCTTCTCCTCCATAGCAGATCTCTCTTTCTCACCTATGCGCCATTCACAAGTGAGTGAATAATGAGTGAGTGTAATAAATGAGGAACACACCTCCTTTATTTATACACTACTCCGACTTGTCTTTTACATTAACTAGGTCGGCCCTAACTTAACGAATTAATAGAATGTAATAGGGTCGACCCCACTAGGGTGGTCTAATAACCCTTTAACCCACATGACTCATACAGGGCCAACCCCCACTAGGGAAGTCTAATAACCCAAGTTACCACATTATCCACGGAGGAATAAAACATCTCCGTATATACAATAAGGTCTTCACAGAGGACTGAAAAATATCTGGAATAATAAAGTACAAATATAATATTCTTAGAAGTTACAATATTTCAACAAGAATGTGAGAAGTGTGTGATAGCAGGCGACGTTTCCTTGTGGACTTGCTTACAACTGATTCTGCTAAAACACGACGAGCCGCACTAAGATATTTTGTACGAGACGTCTTCCCAATCGCATTAAATGTAGATTGGAGATTTCTAACAATATGACTACTAGCCTCTGAACTTTTAACTATCTTTATGCCCAAAATTCTCCTAACAACATCTAAACAATGTGACTTTAACAAACATAGCAATAATTGGCATTTACATGCATCACCTTTGGATTCAAAATATTCCTCGACAATTTTGTTGCATTGCCATTCGATAGTGCATTTTGGAAACTTACCTTCAAGCGCCGACATAACACTTCCATCCACATGAATACGTCTAGGAGTTCTTCTTCTTGCATGAATACCAGAGCTTGTTTGTTGTGGTGCTTCATTCACAGATTGGGCCATAATGGGAGTGTGGTTGACATGGTTGTGGTCTTCTTGGGGAGATTGCAAATTAAGAAAGGCTTGTATGTCCATCTCTACACATGCAACATCTCCTAAAATTCCGGTGTCGTGAGGAACTTTAGCATGACTCGTTGATGGATTGTTGGTTGGAGATTGTGTTGATGTTGGAATTTGAGTTGGGTTTATTGGACGAGACCGCTTTACCTGTGGTTTTGAACAAGAGGTTTTCATGTCAACAACTGTGTTAGGATTAGTGGCAGGATCCGGGGCAATGATAGGACCATGTCTCAGTATTTCCATTCCCAACCTGGCCTTTTCTCTTAAGTCATTGACCTTTTCAATGGGCAGATTCCTTCTATATATTTTTGTTCTGTTGCATGAGTTTCCCATCTCCAAAAGTCTCTTTAACAAAACTATCAGGCCTACCCCTGCAAAAGAAACAACAAATAAGATATTAGTTCCATTATGCAATGAACTTGACACATTCCAACATAACTTACCACTTTACAAATTAACACATACAACTACAGACTATGTTGGTTTATTTGTGTTCAAATAAACATCACTATCCATTACAATTCCAATCAATATAGATGATGTTTGGTCAAGTGTAGAGTGGAGAAATTAGTGTCTTTCCTAGCCATGAATTCATAAAAATTATGGTAGTAACACCCTACAACAGAGATGGGTAGAGATGCCTTGGGAATAGTTTGATAGTTTTTCTACATCAAATAAGGTAAAGAGAATAATTTTACCAATTACACAACGAGGAGGTTGCAAATTCCCCTAAGGAAGGAGAATTCAATGAGGTAGAGGCAAGTAGTCAATCTCAAAGGCACGATATTAAAGAAACATTATGATAAACATAGCATGAAGATGAGAGCATGGACAAAATTTCATGAACTAATCAATATGGACCCTCTCCCATGATTGCTTCTTAGGATTTTATTCAAATTGAAGAGGCTCAAGAGAGAACCTCATCATATATGGTAATGTGTGGGGGAGGAATAGTTTGATAGTTTATGCTGTAGGTTTTGCTATGGTGTACACAATGTGTAAAAGATGGAGGTTTATTAAACCATTTATTTGTATTTTTTTCAAATGAAAAGTATTTTATGCTAGAGATGACTTGGGAATAGTTTGATAGCTTTTCTACATCAAATAAACATAGCATGAAGATGAGAGCATGGAAAATATTTCATGAACTAATCAATATGGACCCTCTCCCATGATTGCTTCTTAGGATTTTATTCAAATTGAAGAGGCTCAAGAGAGAACCTCATCATAGATGGGAATGTGTGGGGGAGGAATAGTTTGATAGTTTATGCTATAGGTTTTGCTATGGTGTACAATGTGTAAAAGATGGAGCTTTATTAAACCATTTATTTGTATTTTTTTCAAATGAAAAAGAGTTTATGCTAGAGATGCCTTGGGAATATTTTTATAGTTTTTCTACAACAAATAAACATAGCATGAAGATGAGAGTATGGGAAAAATTTCATGAACTAATCAATATGGACCCTCTCTCATGATTGCTTCTTAGGATTTTATTCAAATTGAAGAGGCTCAAGAGAGAACCTCATCCATACCATACTTGTGTGAAATCAAAATATATTCATGGTAATAATTATTGGTTTACATTGCATACTTCATCTTGTTTAGTGTTCATATGAGTTTTTTTAGATGTGAACTTGGGAATTCTTCTTGTCAAATTCATTGTTGTCTATGCATGGATATTGCTGTAGGAATATGATAAAAACAAAAAGGCATGGGAGAATCTCAAATCTTGTGAATGAAAAAAATTATTTACAATTCACCATACCTACATAAATGATCTCCACTTGCAATGGAAACTGGTAGCTTGAATGTATCCACTAGATTCCAAGACCACTGAAGATGTTTGTTAGATTCCAAGGGTGATTTTGTGTCCGATAGATCAATGAGTGTGAGCCAATAAGAAACCTGTAAGAGCTTGAAACCCGAGAAAGAAAGAAAACCCGTGTTTTTTGGTAGAATTCTTAGGAACAGAGAACTCTTTTTTTAACTAGTAGCAGGCACGCGCACACATGCTTAAACACGCACATGCATGTTGTAGTGTGTACACATCACTAGCACGCACACACTAAAACACGTGCATGCGCCCCAACATAACGTTTACACCATTTAATGCCAAACCTTCCCCCACTTCGAAAATATTTGCATAAATTGGACTCAGTGATGAAATTTGAAGGGTGGATCTTAAATTTTATTGGAAGGGCATTTGTTCTTGGAGTCCTTCAAAGATGAAAGGAAATTTAAATAATTGTACTTCAATTGACAAGTATAAATTAACTAAATCCTTCCCCCCAGAAAATGCAAAAAACAAATATTGCCCATCCAAATTTTTACAATCTTAAATAATTGAGCACTCCTTAATATCTACATCATAAAATGGTATCTTTTCAATAAAACCGAATTTGAACACATTAATTTGGCATATATGTAACATTAATTTTACAGTTCATCAAATTAACAATTGTTTTGTTGTATTTTTTTGGGTTAGACCACACTTCATTGTACAAAAAACTACTTAGACTACGCAATAACCATATTGCATCATCTACATGATCTTATGCATAGTGCAAGACATTGTAACTAGATATAGTCTTAAAATAAAACTAGAACCATGAGAAAATTACTTATTGTTAACTATGTACAAAAACAAGCCACTAAGCAAAACGAGGCTATAATAAACCTACAACCAAAATATACATATCAAAACCAACCAAAACCTTAATTCAAACCAGAGAGAGGGCAATCATCCAAGCTTGAGAGATGTAAGAATGATGGACATTAAGCGCCTAAGAAAAAATAATACATAGCTCAAAAAACCATTAAAAAAAAATCCTACATACCAAGCAAGTTAGCAATGCTAGCATCATAGGGGCATCAGCATCAAATTTTGTTGTTCAAGACTTGTCACAACAACATACAGGTATGGGATGGAGGGGAAATGGAATCAAGCCTAACCTAAGTCAACTTGAGCCTTGCAACTCTCTACATGTTTGAGTCTCGACAATCTACCTTTTAAATTGAACCAAAATAACAAAAGAAGTTTGTTAATGGCTCGATTTGCAAAAATTCTAGATATATGAGTAATTAAGAGCTTGAGGCTCTAAAATCTGATGTGTTTTTTACCAATCCACGATTCCGTGAATTCATAGTCATTGGCATGAAATTTAAGTTATTTAATGAAATAATTAATGTATCTACCTATATTTTGAAACTGTTTCCATGCTGATGCGAGCCACTGCCCTCCTTTTTGTCTTACCAAAAGGCATGAGAATGAGGAATAAGACTTAAAATTATGGACTTCACCATCAAAGAAGCCTTACAATCACATTGGTAAGGAGTGATAAGAAGATCACAACAATCGAACATGTCAAATCTTAGATGATAGTGTCAATTAAAGACTTATATGGTAAATTTAATATAAGACTAAACTTATAGTTGTCTCGGGAGCTTTCTATTTGTGTCTTGACACATTTGATAATTTATGGTTGTCTATGCGCCTTGACCCAATTGATATTGTAAGGTGAGGATGTGCATGCATAATAATCCTTATTTATGACTATGTGATGAGGATTTAAATGGAAAAGGATGTAAAGACATGTTATTTTTATACGTATTTTGGTGGCGAGTCTCGAAGAGAAACGTGGTGATAAACCACATATGTTTGGAAGGATGGAGGGAGATTGCATGATCATGATCATGCCACCCATCAAATGGAAGACAATTCCTATGCCAAAAATTGTGTTTTTTTAATTTTATTAATAACCATTGTGGTACTTTGGTCCAAATGTTTTTTCTAACTCATTGTTTCTCCATATTGTGTCCCTACTTTCACCTCTCTATATCAATGCATAAATCAAGCTCTGCTTAATTTATGGTTATAGTTGCATGCCATTATTTGTATTTGCATGCCATTGAGTGTTGTTTAGAGTTTTCGTGAGTCTGTGACATTCATGCAATAAATGAAGTCTTATAGAGGAGGACTCATCAAAGAGGCAATTTGAATTTCATTTTTACAAAAAACATATTTTGTAAAGATCAAATGCCATTAATGCATCCTCGAACTACCATGCAAGACCATGGATATGTTGCAAAGCAATTAACATCATCGAAGAATGAAAACAGGTTCCTCGAGATCTTATTGAAGCATATTGAGCTCAATTGAATTCCACTTAAGCCTTAATTGAAAAGTCTAGACCTAAAGCATCATCAATCGCAAATAGAATCCATGACACTATCCCTCTACAAGGAGTCTTTTGCATATGAATTGAATATTGCTTCCATTATAATGTCTTGGGAATCAAGGATTTATCTTGGCTCCTTAACCATGGCTAGTGGAGGGAACAAGAGCCTCCAACACTAAGTTTTGCTTCTTAAGCACAAACACCATGAATGAGTCTTTGTACCACCACATATGAAATCTATAGGGTATTAGTCAACTTCAAGTGTGTTATGTGTGCCATGACTAGGTTAGTTGTGAACCAAAAATGGGTCTCGAGGTCTGACCAAGGTATATGGACAACAAGAAGCTCCTCATGCCTTAAATGAAGCTTCTCAGGCTCAAGCACCATGAACAAGGCCTACAACTCTAGAAGCTTCTTAGGATACGATGTTGAATGCATCTTCAAACCACCACACATAACCCTTGTGGGGTATCTCTAGCAAATGTAGAGGGATATATATACCATGATTAGGCTACATTGCATGCCTTAAACAAGATGATGATGATGATGATGATGATGATGATGATGACTAATATCATCATCATCATCAACATCATCACCATCATCATCATCGTAATCATCATCACCATCATCACTATCATCATCATCATCATCATCTTCATCCTCATCATCATCCTCATCCTCATTATCATCATCATCTTCATCATCATCATCATCATCATCAACATATTCGTCATCATATTCATCATCAACATCATCATCATCATCATCATCATCATCATCTTCATCATCATTGTCATCATCTTCATCATCATCATTTATCATCATCATTGATGATGATGATGATGACGAATATGATGAAGAAAATGATGATAATGAGGATGAGGATGATGACGAATATGATGAAGAAAATGATGATAATGAGAATGAGGATGATCATTCATCATCATCATCATCGTCAATGATGATGATGAATGATGATGATGAAGATGATGATGATGATGATGAATATGGTGGATGATGATGAAGATGAGTACAAAGATGAAGATGATGATGATGACGATGACGAATATCATCATCATCATCATCATCATCCTCATCATCATCATCATCATCATCATCCTCATCATCATCATCCTCGTCATCATCATCCTCGTCATCATCGTCATCTCCCTCTTCCTCCTCCTCCTCATCATCATCATCATCTTGGTCATCATATTCATCATCATCATCATCATATTCATCATCATCAACATGATTTTTCATCATCGTCGTCATCATCATCATCGTCATCATCATCATCATCATCATCCTCATCCTCATCCTCCTCATCATCATCCTCATCATCGTCATCACCGTCTTCCTCATCATCATCATCATCACCATCATCATCATCGTCATCATCGTCATCATCCTCATCCTCATCATCATCGTCATCGTCGTCATCATCATCGTCATCACCCTCTTCCTCCTCCTCCTCCTCATCATCATCATCAACAACATCATCGTCATCCTCATCATCATCGTCACCATCATCATCATCTTCATCATCATCATCATATTTGTCATCATCATCATCCTTATCATCATCATCTTCTTCATCATCGTCATCATCATCAACATCTTCGTCATCATCTTCATCATCAACATCATCATCATCTTCATCATCATCATTGATAATGATGATGATGACGATGATGATGATGATGATGATGATGATTACGAAGATGAATATAATGATGATGATGACTAATATGATTATCATCATCATCCTCCTCCTCCTCATCATCATCATCATCATAATCATCTTCATCATCATCAGCATCATCATCATCGTCCTCATCATCATCATCAGCATCAGCATCCTCATCATCATCGTCATCATCATCCTCGTCATCATCGTTATCATCCACTTCCTCATCATCATCCTCATCCTCATCATCATCTTAGTCATCATCTTCATCATCATCTTCATCATCATCTTAATCATCAACATCATCATCATCATCAAGAAGGGGGAATCAAGGTTTGACCTAGAGTGACCCCTTTTAATCATTCCTAGAGTTATGTTGTTGATGAACCAAAATCACAAGGTTGGATACCAAGACAAAACCTAGTAAGTAGGAGGGTTCCCCAAAGGGTCTAGTAGAGTCAAACTAATGATTAAAGTTATAATATTGAAGAGGAGGCAATATCAAACCCTACTTAAGCACTAGACATCACAAGGAATTCATGCATATAGGGTAAGGTAAAGTGACTCAATAGATATTTATCTAGCACATAACAATCTTTGTATGAAGAGAGAAAAATATCAATGTTAATAATGGGTAGGTCATGTATATCAAGGAAATGGAAGTAGGAAACACCCTAGTACCTCTAAGTAGGTAGGTGTATATGAATACTAATAAATGCATACACTACAATCACTCATATGCCTATGTTTTCATTCATTCAGTAGGATTTTTATATGGATGCATATGTGCTTGAGCTATGGTTTGGTCTGATTTTACTAAATAGTGTATACGCACTAAATAGCGCATATGCTATGTTAGTGCGTATGCACTATTTATGCGTACGCGCATTTAAAATAACGCGCATGCGCCATTTAAATTTTTAAGTTTTAGTGGGAAACTCCTTTCCCACCAACATCGTGGATGACTTGGCCGCTATGGTTTTAGGTTCGGGTTGCCAAACCAAGTGGCTTGGATTGTGTTATAACAAAATACATCTTATTATATAACTTCTTCTGTTTCAAGCATGATTATGCATATGCTACACTAGTCCACTGCTAATGAAGTTGCACACACTTGTAGAACTATGTGTGCAGATTCTGAATATGTAATTTTTTATTAAATCTATTATTTGTTTCTATCTTTTAATTAATTTTAATTGCACTAACGTCAATTTTACACAAAAAGTAGGTTATTTCTTTCATCTATAACTTTTGGTTGGCTCACCTATTTTGAAAACGGAAAAGAACTCGCACAAGTACACACAAAGACCTACATTATAAAAAACAAAAGTTCATTGATTATGTTAAAACCATGATGTCGGGGACTAACGCTCGACCTAGTCATTTTAGGGCTTAGCTGACTTCCTTAATTATAAATAAATAAAATTAACATAAATAAATATGAAAAAATAGCGCTGCACTAGAATGGCCTTGTTGATGTATATGTAACTTTGGAATGTATTTCATATATGTGTGTTGTATGTACGCTTATAGAGATGGTATTATTCCTCTATACGGAAGTGTCGTCATTTATATTGTAAATGTCGTAACTTATACTTGATGGGTTATTAGACCACCTTGTTGGGGTCGGCCCTGTATAAGTCATGTGGGTCAAAGGGTTATTAGACCACCCTATTGGGGGTCGGCCTAGTCAGCATTATGTTATGTGGTTAAGTTCGAGCCTACATGATTTATGTAAAAGGCAAGTCAAGTCAAGTATAAATAGAGTGCGGGAGGCACTCTATTCACTCATTCACTTCTCACTCATGCACTCAAGGAGGAGTGCCACACTTATGGAGGAGGAGGATTAGCTGCTAGGATTTGTCTATCTCTTATGTTTGGTTTCTATCATTGCTCTATCTGTCTCTGAGGAAGTTATTGGGGTTTTTCACCTTTATGGTTTTCCCCAAGTAAATCTTTGTGTTTCTTGTGTGCTTGCATTATTGTCTCCATGAATGATATGCTGTAGATTTGTTGTAAATGTTGTTCTCTCAGTTAAGATCCTAGATTAGATTGAAGTAAATTCTGAAAATTTAACATGGTATCAAAGCTAGCCTGAAAGAAGGCATGATATGGCATGTATAACACTTGTTGCACTTACGATGCTAGGGCTTGATATAGCAAAAACCAGTCATCGTAGAACTTTCGCTATAAATCCGTTTTGGCAAAGTTTTCGGATCTGAAATCTTTACAGGTCAAATATTAAATCCCCATATACCTTTTATCCAAAGGAAAACCTCTAATTCGTTGTACTTTGTGATTTATGATCTGTACAATATAGGGTTTCTGCCTCTTCCAGATCTGATTCAAAATCAAGTGACCATGGGAAAAAGGTCATAACCTGGGATAGGAATATCCAAATGAAATTTAGTAAAGAGTGGCATGTATTACACAGACTGTACTATCTCAGGAAAAATTTTCAGAGGCCGAAGTTGAACCAGTGACACGTGGCATGCCGTACAAGTTCACTCTCCTGTATTATCCCATAAAAAGGTCATGTTGCGACACTTGGCATAACTCTCTATCCGAGAGTCCAATTGAGGTCATACCTATCATGATGGAAAGAAAACAGGGCGAGCTATCTCAGGAAAAAATTTCATAGGCCGAAGTTCAAACAGTGACACGTGGCACGCCGTACAAGTTCGCTCTCCTGTATTATCCCAAAACAGGTCACGTTGCGACACTTGGCATAACTCTCTCTCAAAGAATCCAATTGAGGTCAGACCTGTCAGGATGGAAAGATAAGAGGTCGAGCTATCTCAGGAAACATTTTCAGACCCTGTGGATTGAAAAGTTCGGAGGTACACCAGAAACAATCAGGTACATATTTCTGTCAAAACAGAATTATTTTTTAGTACCTTCATTCATGGCTTCCAGAATTTAGGGCTTCGGAGAAAGTTGGAATTTTTGTAATCAGAGACCACGGCTGGATTCTACTCATCAAAATCAAAATTTAGAGACCAAGATCAGAATTTTTGGTTGGGCAGAAGACCGAGCTTGATCAGACCCTAGTTCGAACTTTGATCAGAAAAGTGGAAAATTAAGGCTTCTGTAAAAATGGGAATTTTTTAAATCTGTGACCACGACTGGAAGCTCCTCAGAAAAATAGAAGCTTAGAGCTTTGGATCAAACCTTTTGATTGGGTAGAAGAGTGGGCTTCATCAAACCCCAGTTCAAGGTCACGTCCAGTGAATCCGGAGGTTTCAAAGGCAAAATTGAGGAGTGAAACTTTGCAGTTTTCAAATTCTGAATATACCAGCTTGATCATCTCATCAAGGCGCATATTTCTATCCTTTCGGAAGTTTGAAATTCAAAGTTTGAATTTTTGGGGTTTCTCTGACAAACCCATATCCAGCTCCAGGTCCAGTTCTTGCAAATCAAGTGGATTTGGTTAATCCTAGAAGAAGATGGATTGGTCACCTGCATAAGTGAAGAAGTTCTTGTTTCAGAGGGAGATGAGGCTAAGGCCTTACATAAGAATATTACAAGCGATCTCGACAGGTATGACTCATCGAGGTATGTTTCAATATTTGTTCATGATTAAGTTTATGGTATGTTTGTCTTCATGTTATTACGGTTAGTATAATCTTGATTTTAGATTTGTCGTATCACCTTAACAAAATTATGAATGCATGATAGAAGATATTCATTGGTTAGGGTGTTGACACTTATGATTGTACTAATGCATTATGATGTTGTATGATGTTTATGTTGTCTGCTAACATAAAAGGTACACCAAGAAAGACAAATCATATGATCATGGTGACATGAAGACAAGGATTCATCCATTGTCATGGATCACATAGAAGATCTACTTTCGAGGTATGTATAACTTGTTTCTACAATGGTTAACTTATGAGACATGCAGGTTACTAGCACAAGTCACTGAAGAGAACCAAAAGACATTATACGAGTATGTTAGACATAACTAGCTAGCATGCTAATTCAGGTATGTTTTTACTATATCAAGCTAGAATCCTACCTTGGGTTAGGATCTTATACTGTTGTGTTGTTGATAATGATTATTCATGAAGTCATAGGTTTGAATAATCATGGGTATATGCATATTATGTGTCTTACCTTAATTAATAATATGACTAACCCGAAGAGTCATAGGTTTAGACATGTTATGTTTCTTATGATTTGACTAACCATAAGAATCCTACATAAACCTTGAATGCTAATGCTTATTATTTCTGTTTGAAATGATCATAACTATACATGCTTGAGATTATTGTGTTTTTTAATAGTATACTAATGAATGTATGATTTTATATGAGATCACAAGGATAACACAATCATGATACTAATAAGCATAGGGACCAAGGATGAAAATGAGTTCAAGAACAGGTAATCCAGGAAGCAAAGATCAAGAGGGAGTACACTCCAGTGGTTTATGCAAGGACGCAGATATTCAGAGGGAGTTGACCATCTCTCTACATTCCACAACAGAAAGACGTAGAAGAAGCTACTTTAGATTAGGACTCCAGCAGCTCCTGCAAGGAAGCGAAGACTCAGAGGGAGTCCACCCAACGAACAAACAAAGATAAGTATTTTAATTATCATTTCTTGCATATTTGTTTGTTTAAATAAAATTGTTCAATAATGTATATGCTCATGTTCCTAGACTTAGGATATGTATTATGCATATTAGAATAGTTGCATTGATGAATAGTATACTACTAATATACATGGGTAAGTAGCCTATGGCACTGTACAACATTCCATTGCTACTTATCTAGAATGAAACCTCTTTGCTGACATGTTGGGAGTTGTGCACACTCTTAACAATGTTCTGGTAGAGATTGGAAGGCATCTAGAAAGTTACGGGATATGGATAAATGTTGTATTGAAGCATTGGCTAAGATAATTGCATGACTGTATGACATATTTCTTTATGTGTAAGAATTTGTTCTGAAAACTATGAGATGTTTTCTAATCATGCAATTTAACTTGTTGTGTAGGAAAAATCGTATGCCATCACCTACAAAAGAAGAACTACAACATTTGTTCAGCAACAAAATTATCTATTGAAGATATTGAAGTTCCCAGGATACGGGAAGAATTCCATGATCCGTCGATCATGAAGAACGATGTTTGGGATGCGATCCCAAGAGCTGAAGGGAAGTCTGTTGTGACTTCCAAATGGAACTATTAGATCAAGCATGTTGCAAATGGCAGCATTGAGAAATATAAAAGTGATGAAATAGAAGATGCACCAAATGGATTTCAAGACAGCATGGTGTAGTCATATATGTGTGCAGAACTTGGTATGGTAGGATAGGCAGCTTCCTATCCAGTTTGGCCTTTACTAAGAGTAAAGCGGGTTCCAACCTTTTCTACAAGGTTGAGGAAGGCAATCTAGTGATACTACTTTTGTATGCGGATAACCTGTTTGTTACAGGTGAAGATAGATTGATTGCCGACACGTAGCGGAAGCTTGCTGCCAAGTTCGAGATGAAGAACTTGGGGATGCACTATTTGTTTTTGGCATGGAGGTGTGGCAGAGTGCAGATGGAATCTTCCTTGGACAAGGGAAGTATGCAGTAAGATATCCTGAAGAGGTTCGGGATGATGGATTGCAAGGCCATGGCCACACCTATGACATCGAATCTAAATCTTCTTTGTCATGCTTCATCTAAGCTGGTTGATGTCTCTATGCATCGTCAGATGATTGGGTCCTTGATGTACCTGACGAACGCGAGACCAGATATTTGCTTTGCGGTGAACACATTGAGCCGTTCCTGACGGATCCAAGGAGTGTTCACCTGGTTGCTGTAAAGCATGTTCTGAGGTACCTGAAGGATACAGTGGATTATGGGCTCAAGTATGAAGCGAATCAAAAGTTTAACCTGCAGGGTTATGTTGATTCAGATTGGGCAGGCAGTGTTGCAGATAGGAAGAGCACATATGGGTGCTGCTTCAATATGGGATCAGGTGTGATCTCTTGGTTCAGCAGGAAGCAGTCTTGCGTAGCACTGAGTACAGCTGAGGTAGAGTGTGTTGCAGCCTGTTCAACTAGTTGTGAGGCAGTATGGCTACGGAAGCTACTATCTGAGTTATTTGATCTCCCGTTGGATGCTACTGGTATCTTCTGTGATAACTAGAGTTGTGTGAAGCTTTCTGAGAACCCAATGTTTCATGACAAGTCGAAACACATAGAGATCAAATATCACTATATCAAGGATATGGTGCAGAGAGGAGTTGTGAAGCTCCTGTATGTTGCGACGGACGAGCAGATTGCAAATGTGCTGACGAAGCCACTAGCCAGAGTGAAGTTTGAGTACTTCAGAGAGAGGCTTGGCGTTCTTCAGATCGAGGACACTTTGAGGAAGAAGTGATGGACACATTTGCTGAAGCCATTCCAAGCACGTTGGAAGGAGGATCCTTCACATGGCTGTGGATGTAAGCGCTGGATGATGAACATCATGATGATGTTCTGGTTTCTACTAGATATGATCAGTTGGATCATTTTTATGTATGTATGTATGCATCATGTTGGATGATGGATATGATCAGTTGGATCATTTATATGTATATACGCATCATGTTGGATGCTAGATATGATCAGTTGGATCATTTATATGTATGTACGCATCATGTTGGATGCTGGATATGATCGGTTGGATCATGTGTATGTATTTTGTATATGCATCATGTTGGATGCTTGGACCATGTATCTGTATATGTATCAGGTGGATACATTGTATGATCAGGTAGATCATGTATATTGATATGTATCATAAATGATCAGGTAGATCATGTATGTTGATGGATACATTGCGTGGATCATGTATCTATGTATCAGGTGGATACACTATGTATGATGATATGTATTAGGTAGATACATGGTGTGCATCAGATGGATGCATTGTATGATCAGGATGATCGTGGATGACGAGATTCTCTAGATGACATGCAGCAGGATGTTGCAGTGATGATGATCAGGATGATCATGTGTACATCAGGATGATGTATGGTGAGTATCAGATGATACTTTGTGGCCATGGATCAGGTTGTGCAGATAAGCATGTAATTTGTGCCTTGGGAGAATTGCAGATGGCCTTTCGAGGTTTTTCCTATGGCATGTAATTCGGTGCCCTGGGACATCTGGCAAATGCTCTTTCGAGGTTTTGCTTGGGAGGACATATAATTTGTGCCCTGGGAGATCTGCAGATAGTCTTTCGAGGTTTTGCCTATGGCATGTAATTTGTTTC
Source organism: Larix kaempferi (assembly GCA_027924585.1). Taxonomy (NCBI): domain Eukaryota; kingdom Viridiplantae; phylum Streptophyta; class Pinopsida; order Pinales; family Pinaceae; genus Larix; species Larix kaempferi. The sequence goes on from BSBM01001167.1 coordinate 1,902,987, forward strand.
CCTGGGATATCTGGAAGATTCTCTTCCGAGGTTTTGTCCTATGGCATGTAATTTGCTCCTGGGAGATCTGGACAGGATAAAAAAGGCCTCAGATGCTTCAGCCAGGTTTTTCCATGACCACATGTAATTTGCTCCTGGGAGATCTGGACAGGATGAAAAAGGCCTCAGATGCTTCAGCCAGGTTTTGTGGTGGACCACATGTAATGTGCTCCTAGGAGATCCGACAGGTAGAGCCGTGTGCTTGTAACAGCTTGGGATGCTTCAGCCAGGTTTTGTGGTGAGATCACATGTAATGTGCTCCTGGGAGATCCGACAGGTAGAGCCATGTGCTCGTAACAGCCTGGGATGTTTCAGCCAGGTTTTGTGATGGGTCACATGTAATGTGCTCCTGGGAGATCCTACAGGTAGAGCTGTGTGCTCGTAATAGCCTGCGATGCTACAGCCAGGTTTTGTGACACACGTAATAAGTCTTGAGGATTCCACAGTATGGCTAGTGATGACGAAGACCTGCAGGTGGTGGGCCTACATCCAATATGAAAAAGGACTAGCTCTGTAGAACTTCCTATGACGAGTAGATTCAGAGATTGATTGAGATAGCAGCAGCAGTGACGATGATCCAGAGAAGATGACTTGTGCTAGAAGACCTGTGCTGAGAAATACCTTCCTAGTTAAGAGGGAGTGTTGATGTATATGTAACTTCGGAATGTATTTCATATATGTATGTTGTATATACTCCTATAGAGATGGTATTATTCCTCTATACTGAAGTGTCATCATTTATATTGTAAATGTCGTAACTTATACTTGATGGGTTATTAGACCACCTTGTTGGGGTCGGCCCTGTATAAGTCATGTGGGTCAAAGGGTTATTAGACCACCCTATTGGGGGTCAGCCTAGTCAGCATTATGTTATGTGGTTAAGTTCGAGCCTACATGATTTATGTAAAAGGCAAGTCAAGTCAAGTATAAATAGAGTGCGGGAGGCACTCTATTCACTCACTCACTTCTCACTCATGCACTCAAGGAGGAGTGCCATACTTATGGAGGAGGAGGATCTGCTGCTAGGATATGTCTATCTCTTATGTTTGGGTGGTATCATTGCTCTATCTATCTCTGAGGAAGTTATTGGGGTTTTCTACCTTTATGGTTTTCCCCAGGTAAATCTTTGTGTCTCTTGTGTGCTTGCATTATTGTCTCCATGAATGATATGTTGTAGATTTGTTGTACATGTTGTTCTCTCAGTTAAGATCCTAGATCAGATTGAAGTAAATTCTGAAAATTTAACAGGCCTGTTATCTACGACTATATATAATTGTTTTCACAAAATTCCACCATTTGCATACCAAACCAAGGGACTAACGCAGACATATCCATTATGTTTTCTTAAAAAAATAACATACCAACCTTAGGAGAACCCCATTTTTGGGGAGTTATACTTAATTTCCATAAATAATATTTATATATTCAGGAAGGTAATCCGATTGTCTATGTTTCATCTTCTTGCTCCATATTCCAAAAAGTTGTGTAGGTAGCTCTAATATTACTTTTTGACGTTCAGATTTCTGTTTTTCCAGGAGTCCATTGCAACTAACACGTCATGAGTGGCTAGAATTAGCTCGCACCAGCCCTAAGGTATTTCACTATATTATGTTGAAATAATAAATTATTTGTTATATAAAGGTTGCAAATGCGATGTCTTCTATAACTGTTATGTTATAAATTCTATAACTGTTATGTTACAAATTTTTAATATCTAGCTAATTCTTAAATATTTTGGATTCGATTACAAGAGACCTTAAGGTCGTGTAAACCAAATGTTTTAATGAAGGTTGTGATGAATGGTAAGTGGGATTCCTTGCTTGAATATTTTATTATGTATGGCATAGTGGTAAAAAATCAAATTACTTAGATAATTGAGGATTTGGAAAGAATAATTGATGGAATATTTATCATCTCTCTAATGACTTTATAAGTGTCTCTTAGACTTCACTTTTCATGAAAGCTAACCATTCACTTGTAAAGGATTGTCCCAAAATCTATGTAGCCATTAATGCTTATATTTATATCTAATAGCCTAGTATTTGATACTGGATCTTTGTATGGCCTGAGAACTTATAAACAATGTAGTTTTATTATGCCATTTTTTCCCAAGGGAAAAAAGGAACACACTCATCGTTTTTGTGATATGAGTTATCAGAACACAATCTGTCAAATGTCTCCTACGAGATTTCTACCTCAAACTGGAGGAGAATTTTTCGACACCAAAAACTTTATGTTCCAAGAAATAGTTGTTGGCGGCGACTCGTAAACCCATTAACACACTTTTTGAAAAGCCTGTAGACCCATAAGCAGAGATAAGGGTGACGAATATTTATTGGAAAGATGGTGAATAGGCTATGTGGCGTCTTTAAGTTAGTTTCTCTGACTTTGTTTCTATGGCTTGCTTTCAACAGATACAAAAATTGATAATTCCAATTCTGGATCCGATAAGCCCTGTGTTTTATTGCTTCAAATTCAAAAGGCCATTTCGAGTCCATAACAAATATTGTGTGTTGAATACGACCTCATCAAACTGAATGAAACGAAATCAAAGCAAGGATTGCGCTGATAACCTAAGTCCTTCACATGTGTTAGAATTACCATCTACAAATTCATCAAAGGATGGGTTGAATCGCTTATAAATACACCTCTATTTCTCGTTTCTGATCATTCACCTCTCTATTATTTTCGCATCCAATCTCTCTTTACATTTAAGTCGATAAACATATTTGTTCAGTTTATTGTTCTTCCGAGGATAGACAGTATTTCGTCTATATTGTCCCTCAATCCAAGCGGAGCCATTTATTTAAATTCTAACATGGCGGCCACGGGGGTGTATCGCATCGTGATATGCATTTTACTAATCTTCGCGCTCTTTCCAACAGCGATCTCCAGGCTTAGTTTCCTCCACGAAGCCACCGCTGACTCCAATTATATCAATAACATCTCTAAAGCTTATATCCAAGAGACCAATAAAGCGCCCGCCATTGATCTTAGTCTACTAGATGATAAGCTTCCAAAGACTGGTTCTACTCCCTCGACTCCTTCAACCTGCCATAACATGGTGATAGACACCGTCGGCGTTGCACGCTATAGTTGTTGATGTAGATTAAGTTGATAAGTTTTCACTTCAGATCTCCTTAACTATGACATCATATTGGAAGAAGAGATAATCAACTCCCTCTAAAGTCTGTTCACAATATAAAATTATATAGTTGCAATCTTACCTTGGGAAAATCAAGTAGTAATTCAACGATTACTCTACAAACCCGCTACTCACTCAAGGGAAAATGGGGGGCAACCTACGCAGTCAAAAAGAATTGACCTGCTGAGTAAATAAATACTTTCTTTTTCTTTAGGACCTGTGTTATTTTTGCATAACTTCTTTTAACAAACTTAAACCAACTTTTGTATAAATGCATTTTATGCTAAAACATAAGAACCGAAACTTATGTAGAAGTTACTGTGCAGTTAAACTAGATCTTTTACCACCGTGAAATACTTGGAATCTTGATTTGATTTAGTAAATGTAAACAACATTTACACAACATTTACGCAGGTCAATATGAAATAGATGTGCAGGATGCATAGACCAACATTCTTGAGAATGAATACATAAAACTAAATACTTCAATCTTTCACTTCTTACACAGAGCTTGGGCTTTTGAAACAATTTGCGGTTTTTCACTTATTCTCTTCTTCTCTATTCTTTCATCTCTACATCTCAAACCTAATCTTCTGTGATTGATTTTCATTTATAGAGTTTCATTATCACCAACTCAAGACTGCTTCTCTTGGAAGCTACAGGGTTACATTAAAGACTGTAATAAATTTCTACCTAAGAAGTTATGGACCTGCGGCTACTTAAATATTAATTTGAGTGTCTGCAGAGCCGACTCATATCAAATACACTATCAACTTATTAATTACAATATTTCCAACACTCACTAATACCATTATTTTGTGTTGTTTGGTTTGCAATAATCCATAAATAAAATATGAACTTTCCATGAAAGAGTGTTGTTTTTCACGCGAAGTACATTGCATAACTTAAGACGCACGTTAAATGTGAGAAACAATTTTGTGTATTTAGCTATGTTTTTTATTAACAACCTCGCTATCCGCTCAGGGATTTCTTATGGGCCATTTCTCAGAGGACATGTTTTAGACGAGATTAAGTTGAATGAAAATAAATTCTTAAAATTACCTCTCCAAAGTTCATTAAGAAAGCATCTGTGGAGGAAATTAGTTGAACAATTGTAAATCTCTCTATATTGTTAACACATGACAACGTTGTGTATTTTGTGGGCAATTTACAGATTGTTATCTGTTGCCTAATTGCCAGTGTAGATGCATTTTCTCTTTCACTATCAACTGTCAACTTTTCGGATAACCCTTCATCGATTAATCAGGGCTTTTCATACATAGAGAGAGTGCCGCTGCCATTTAACTTAGCACATTCTCTCATAAGAATCGTTTCAATACATCACACAGCGGACATCTAAATATAAAAAATAATGAAGGATACTAACTGCGGACATCTAAATATAAAAGTTAATGAAGGATACTAAAAAGTATTCATGGTTTGTATAGAATAATCCCATATATTTTGGGTACAAACCAACCAATTTATTTTGGGTGTTCTAATATTGTTGAATAAATACCATGATATGCTAACCTTGGGTGTTCTAATATAGCAAACACATAAAAAACTACGTTGAAGTGTTGTGTTTATACTTAAAGTGAATTCATCTATTTAATCACAATTTTTTACAAAATTATAATTTAGTATTTGCCATTCTTCATTCAATAGTTCTATAGTCCAGTGTGATAGAGATGGTGTGAAGTTTACATGTACTAGTTAAAATAATATTACAAGTTACACTTTACACTTTAAAATATTACATAATACAATTTACACTTTAAAATGTTTGATTTTTTATTTACAAATATTAGAATATTCTAAATAACTCCATTGAAAATAAAATATTACATCTCTACATTTTATGATTTGTTAAATAGTAATTATTAATTATTTCAAAGTGTATGTGCTAATCCTAGTAATTAAGAATCATAGTGTATGGAGCATGTTCCAAGCCTAGTTATTAAGAATCATAGTTTATGTATAGTTTGGGCACAAACAACAATAACTTAACTTTCTTAGTTTATGTATAGTTTGGGCACAAACAATAATAACTTAACTTTAGGAAAAGAGTGATTACATGCTCTCATTGATTTTAGGAAAAGAGTGATTTCATGGTCTAAAGTAAATAAACAATGTCTCTTTTAATGTTTATGTAATACACCAAATTTCCATGTAATTACTCTAGCATTTGCTTGATCCTTTTTTATGGGTGTGATGCAGGAGCATGGGGACCTAGGTAAATCAGTCGAAGTTGATCGACAGAAGGGAGCCGACCAGCGGGGGTGCCGATGACCATTAGTGCGGAGAGCAGGTTGACTTGTTGAAGTCAACAAGTCGAGCAGAACCAGTCGAGGTGCGGCTGACTGAAGAGACAGCAGATGTCGCAAGAGGTCGAGGATCGACAGGAGATAGTTGACATATGACGAGCAATGTAAGAGGTTGGGTAGTCAACAAGTGGTCGAACTACAACACAACAGGGTTGGCGAAGCCAAGTGTAATAGGGAAAGAAATGAACCGACAAGACAGTCGAAATGTGACTGACTGCTGTAGCAGGGTCGGAAAGACAAAAAATTCAAGGGACTGTACCAGTAGCCGTTTGAGGTTGCTGAGGAAGTTATTATAATTATTGCGAGTTGGTGAAGGATGTGACAGAGGACGTCATGAACAGAGGCTGTGCAATACGGCTAGAAGCTAACAGTGCAGGTTCGTAGGATTTGGCAAGATCTGCGAACGAAAGGTAACGCGTATCTCGGGATTGTAATAGTCTTGGGAACAGCACCCGCAGAGTAGAAGAGGAGGAAAAGACCTTCATTCTAAGAAGGAGAAGGACGAAAAATAGAGAGCCGAAAGCAGAGCGCAGAGCCGAGAGAGTTGTGAAGAGTCACACCGGCTGAGTGCAAAGTGTTGAGATTGAACCTTAGCTCAGAGTTTCATGGAGAACCAGGAGAGGGTGAAGGTCAACACACAGGGAGAACACACCACAGTTACTTCTAAGTTGTAACGGCTGAGGCCGATTCTAGTTAGTTATTTACTTACAGTTATTTTATATTGTAACTGATTTCAGAGAAGTAATATAAGCCAATCCAGGCATCTTGTTCTACACCTTGTTTGTGTGAGCATTGTGGTTTGCATCGTGTGTATTGTTAAGCAAGAAAGTATCATGTAGGGTGACTTGCGTCAGTTTGGTATCAGAGCCCGGAAGCGAGTCCGGTTGGAGGAGAAGACTATACCAACCTAACTTGCGTCAATTTGGTATCAGAGCCCGGAAGTGAGTCCGGTTGGAGGAGAAGACTATACCAACCTAACTTGCGTCAGTTTGGTATCAGAGCCCAAAAGTGAGTTTGGTTGGAGGAGAAGACTATACCAACCTGACTTGCATCAGTTGGTATCAGATCCAGAGGTGTGAGAATTTTCAGCGGAGGTTGAAAATGGCTCATAGAGGCGTTAATGTCTGAGGACGGAGAGTGCATGACATAGTAGCCGTCACAGTAGATCGTGAGATGTTCGATGAATGCGTCTGAACGATGTAGACTTTGACAAATGAAGTCGTAGCGATCAAAGAAAACTAGAGGTGTGGTTGCATTCTTGAAGCGCTAGACCACAGCGATGAGGAAGTCGAGGAAGTGGAAGCTCGGGAAGCCGCAACAGAAGAACTAGAGGAAAAACTCATCAAACTTCTGATAGAAATTCGAGGTCGGGCAAAGATAGATTGGTGTACGTACTCGGGAAGCCTGTACCTAGAAGACTTGATCGACTGGTTCAAAGAGATGGAGAAATATTTCGATGTAGAGTAGATTGAGGATCCTAAACGGGTTAAGACTCCATGTCTAAGGTTGAAGGGTCATGCCTCGTTGTGGTGGGACAATGTACAGGCTGATAGACTCAAGATAGGCAAGGAGAAAATCAAATCTTGGGATAGGATGGTTGCCAAGTTGAAGGGGAAGTTCTTGCCAAACAACTATGCAATTTCCTTGTTCCAAAAGCTACAGAACTTTCAACAAAAAGAGATGACCGTGAAAGAGTACATGGAGGAGTTCTACTGATTGTCGATTCGGTCAAGACAAACTGATGAAGGAGAAGAAGCTATCGCCAGATATGTAAATGGCTTGAAATACACTGTTCAGGATGAACTCAGCATGTCAAGATTCAGAGCAGTCGATGAAGCCTATTAGTTAGCTCTGAAGCGGAAGAGAAACTATCAAGAAAGTCCGCAGCGACTAGAGGCAGGATGACTGGTCAGGGTGGAAAGACTGTATCCGTGAAAAGTCAAGGTAGCAGCTACAGGAAATAAGGTGTCGAAGATAGTCAAAGCACAGAAGGGACATCAACGAAAGAAAGAGCGCAAGAGAACCGACGCGATGGTCATGAGAACCGTGGTCGAGGCGCGTATGGTCGAAGTGGTCCATCCGATAAGAAGGGAGCTAACAGACTAGCCATAATCTATTACAAATGCCGAGAAACGGGTCACAAGGCATATGAATGCCCAGAAAACCTACATGCTGCAGAAGAGTCGAAACCCAGATGTCGAAAGGATGAGCAAGTCGATGAGAGGGAAGAGTCGGCATCAGATAGCACTGGAGGTGAGAAAAAGAAGAACTGGAATCTGACGGTTCAGAGAGCCTTGATCCAGGAAGATCAACGCAACCCAATGCAACCAGCACAATGGAAGGCGATCTTTTGAACGAAGGTGCGGATCAGAGAATGGCTTTGCAAGACCATAGTTGATGGTGGAAGTACAGAGAATCTTGTGTCGACAGAAGTCATCGACAAGGTCGGGTTGAAGTGTCGAGAACACCCACACCCCTACAAGATCTCGTGGCTGCAAAAAGGACACCATGTTAAGGTGACCAAACAGTGCATGATCAACTTCAGAGTTGAAGGATTGAAGGACAGCGTGATTTGTGATGTAGTTCCCATGGATGCATGCCATCTGTTGTTAGGGAGACCATGGCAATATCATCGTAAGATGATCTATGATGGTCGGGCTAACATAGTCACAGTGTGGAAGAATGGCGTGAAAATGACTCTTAAGCCGAGGCGAGGAGAGCCAGCCGATGGTAAGGACGACGAGAGCAACCTTTGGGAAAAGCGAGTGTTGATGAGCACCGCTAAGGAATTCCTCGTGGAGGAGGAAAAGCAGTCGGGATGTTTTGCAATCATTCCAAAGGGACCATAAGTCGATGGAACAACCAATCAGGAGAGCATTTCGGTCAAAGTCGAGGAGTTGCTCGAAGAGTTTAGGGACATAATGGCTGATGAGAAACCGACGGGATTGCCGTCGATAAGGAGCATATCCCATCAGATCGACTTGATTCTAGGGTCAAGTTTGCCAAACAAAGCACCATATAAGATGAGTCCAGCAAAGGGACAGGAGCTCAACCGACAAGTCCAAGAGTTGTTGGACAGGGGATTGATCCGAGAAAGTTTGAGCCCATGTGCAATACTAGCAGTATTGACACCAAAAAAAGGCGAGGAATGGATGATGTGTACCGACTCCAGAGCCATCAACAGGATCACGATCAAGTATCGATTTCCATTGCCAAGGATGGATGACTTGATGGATTTCCTCAGTGGAGCGACATATTTCACAAAAATAGACCTGAAGAGTGGATATCACCAAATTAGGGTCAGAGAAGGAGATGAATGGAAGACAGCATTCAAAATAAGAGAAGGGTTATATGAGTGGTTAGTCATGCCATTCGGATTGACTAACTCACCCAGTACATTCAAGAGGTTGATGAATGAAGTGTTGAAACCATTCTTGGGAAAGTTTGTTGTAGTCTATTTAGACAACATTCTGATTTTCAGTCGAACCAAGTCAGAACATTTGGAGCACGTTCAACAAGTATTGCGGAAGTTGCAGGAAGAGAAGTTGATGATTAACCTACAAAAGTGTTTCTTCATGAAGAAGGAATTGGTGTACTTGGGATTTGTAATTTCAGGTAAAGGGTTGGAAATGGACCCCAAGAAGGTGAAGGCAATAGTAGATTGGCCGGAACTGACAAGTACGACTGCAGTGATGAGTTTCCATGGACTTGCTAGTTTCTACCGGAAGTTCATTCGGGGATTCAGTCGGATTTGTGCACCATTGAGAGAATGCATGAAAAAGGGCGAGTTCAAATGGATGGATAAGGCCCAGGAAGCTTTCCATGTATTGAAGGAAAAGGTCACTGAGAGCCCAGTGTTGGAGCTCCCCGACTTTGACAAAGTTTTCCAGGTCGATTGTGATGCGAGTGGAACAGCAATTGGAGTAGTGTTAAGCCAGGAAGGCCGACCAATTGCATTCTTCAGTGAAAAACTGAATGGAGCGAAGCGGAAGTATTTGGTCTATGACTAAGAATTTTATGCGATCATCCAAGCATTGAAGAAATGGAGGCATTATTTGTTGCTGTAGGAATTTGTGCTATACACGGATCACCAAGCACTGAGGTATCTGAATACTCAGTCAAAGTTGGATTAGAGACACATGAAGTGGGTGGAGCTGCTCCATAGATATACCTTCGTGTTGCGACATAGGTCGGGCAAGTCGAACAAAGTTGCCGACGCATTGAGCAGGAGAGTTGTGCTGTTGAGCACAACGACTGTTCAGGAAACAGGGATAGAGTTGATAAAGGCGGAGTATGAGACCGATGAAGATTTTGTGAAGGCGTGGAAGGCTTGTCGTGAGCCTTAGAGCATCGATAGAACTCCATATTTGAGTTATTTCATTCAGGAAGGTTACCTGTTCAGGGGAAGTCAATTGTGTATTCCCAGAGGATCAGTGAGAGAGAACCTAATCCAAGAATTTCATAATGGCAGGTTAGCAGGACACTTTGGGATCGACAAGACCAAAGCACTGGTTGACGAGAAGTATTTTTGGCCAAGAATGTCGACAGATGTCGAAAGATGGGTTCGACAATGTCATGTTTTCCAGTTGGAAAAAGGAAGGAGTCAGAACATGGGGTTGTATACACCATTTCTAGTACCAAAGAACCCGTGGGATCATCTTAGCATGGATTTTGTGTTAGGACTACCAAGGACTCAGCAAGGGAACGACTCAATATTTGTTATAGTCGACATATTTTGTAAGATGGCACATTTCATACCATGTAAGAAGATTAGTGATGCCACAGGAATTGCTGTGTTATTCTTTAAGGAAATAGTCAAGCTGAATGGGTTTCCAAAGAGTATCACGTCGGATCGAGATACGAAATTCATGGGGCATTTCTGGAGAACCCTATGGAAGAAACTCGACATGAAGTTAGATTTTAGCTCGACACATCATCCGCAGATGAACGGACAAACCGAGGTTGTAAACAGAAGTTTGGGAAACCTTCTGAGATGTCTAGCAGTCGACAAACCCAAGAAATGAGAAAATGTGTTGGCACAGGCGAAGTTTGCACATAACAATTCTGTGAATCGATCGACAGGATTGAACCCATTCCAGATTGTTCAAGGGAGGATTCCACATGTTGTGGCAGATTTGGTCGAATTGCCGACAGAAACCAGGAAGAGCGCGGATGCAGAATCATTCGCAGAGCATATGCATGAAGTTCATGAAAATGTGTGAAAGTGAATCGAGAAGAGTAACGCGGCCTACAAGTTGAGAGCCGATCGGAGGAAGAGGCTACTTTCATTCCAAGAAGGGGACTTAGTCTATGCATACTTGCGGAAGGAGCGATTTCTGACAGGAACCTATAACAAGCTGAGGCTGAAGAAGATAAGACCATGCAGGATTCTGAAGAAGATTTCAGACAATGTCTATGTGTTGGAATTGCCAAAAGACTTGAACATTTCAGCAATGTTCAACATCTCAGACCTGTACAAGTTTGAAGAAGGGTCAAGCAGCAGTAAAGGGGAAGGAACCAGTATCGACTGGACAGAACAGATTCGAGACCAACACAAAGAAGGGATCGTAGAAGTAATCGATGAACGCAAAGTGGGTCGTACCTGTAGATCGCGCATGAAAGAATACTTGGTGCGATGGACAAATGATGAGTTGCAGGAAGCGACATGGATTTTCGAAGAAGAGTTCAGGAGACTGACAAAGCAGTCGAATTCTTTTTCACCTGGGGAGTCTGATGCAGGAGCATCGGGACCTAGAAAAATCAGTCAAAGTTGATCGACCGAAGGGAGCCGACCAGCGAGGGTCCCAACGACCACTGGTGCGGAGAGCAGGTTGACTTGTTGAAGTTAACAAGTCGAGCAGAAGCAGTCAGGGTGTTGTCGACTGAAGAGACAGTAGATGTCGCAAGAATTCGAGGATCAACAGGAGATAGTCGACATATGACGAGCAATGTAAGAGGTCGGGTAGTCAACAAGTGGTCGAACTACGACACGACAGGGTTGGAGAAGCCAAGTGTAATAGGGAAAGGAATGAATCGACAAGACAGTCGAGATGTGACTGACTACTGTAGCAGGGTCAGAAGGACAAAAAAGTCAAGGGACTGTACCAGTAGCCGTTCGGGGTTGCTAAGGAAGTTATTACAGTTATTGCAAGTTGGCGAAGGACGTAACAGAGTACATCATGAACAGAGGTTGTGCAGTACGGCTAGAAGCTAACAGTGCAGGTTCGTAGGATTTGGCAGGATCTGTGAACAGAAGGGAACGCCTATCTCAGGATTGTAATAGTCTTGGGAACAGCACCCGCAAAGTAGAAGAGGAGGAAAAGACCTTCATTCTAAGAAGGAGAAGGACGACAAACAGAGAGCCGAGAGCAGAGCACAGAGCTGAGAGAGTTGTGAAGAGTCACACAGGCTGAGTGCAAAGTGTTGAGATCGAACCATAGCTCAGAGTTCCATGGCGAACTAGGAGAGGGTGAAGGTCGACACATAGGGAGAACACACCACAGTTACTTCTAAGTTGTAACGGCTGAGGCCGATTCTAGTTAGTTATTTGCTTATAGTTATTTTATATTGTAACCGATTTCAGAGAAGTAATATAAGCCAATCCAGGCATCTTGTTCTACACCTTGTTTGTGTGAGCATTGTGGTTTGTGTCGTGTGTATTGTTAAGCAAGAAAGTATCCCGTAGGGTGACTTGCGTCAGGGTGTTAGCCAACAACTCTTTGTAATGTGTAGTTAAGCTTATTTTTTGTAATATGTAGTTAAGTTTATTGAATACAATAAAATCACTCAAACATTTTTTATTACACTAAAAACATGTGTAATGTATAGCTAGGCTCATTAAATACCATAAAATCACTAAAACATTTTAATTTTTCATTACATTGAAATGTATGTGAAGAAGCTAACATAACAATAGAGACTATGTCCTATAAAGGGCACAAACACTCAACATATCTTTTTTTTACAAAGTCTCAATGCTTACCCAAGAAAATATCAATCTTTACTTCAAATCACTAATTATATAATCGATCAATCTGTAAACATTGTTCATGTGTACAATAAACATATTGTTGAACATGTGACCATATTTTTACAACAAAGTTCTAAAAACATAACTCAATGATCCTGTAACAAAATGGTCTCTTATAAAATTCAATAAAATAGAAAAAAAAGTCAACAACATCAACGTATGAAGAAAGACCAGTAATATTAACCATAATTAGTTAAGACATATTTATTTAAATTTGGAATAATTCTTTTGTATTTAATACTTTGGTCTTACTTACCCAAAAACTTGACAACTTTCCCATCAAGATGATGCTCTTTAAGAAGTTTTTCAAACTAAAGTTATGTTTCCACAAGCAATCCATTCACATCAAAACACGCATCGTCTTCTTTAAAGGCGCAATCGTTATCATATCTATGCCCACAACAATTTAGCACAATCCTCCTTTGTTTACTCGTATTACCAAATCAACAACCTCAAACTTTATTTTTTGCTTGCATCTCTTAAAATGATGCCTCCACTTATTCTTCCATAAACTTTATGGTGGGAAGCAATAAAAGATGTATGTGATCTCCATGATAGATTATTACTGTACAAAGACATGATGGACTACAGTATGTATTGAGTTTACAAAAACTATCAAAGATAATTCCATGGTTTTGTCAAGAAAAATCAATCCTCTTTAAAAATACTCATTATTAGAGGAAATTTGGGGTCTAAAATGGACCTCCTAACGGAAAAAATTAAAAAAAATCCATGTCACACTACAAATATGGCATGCCACACTAAGTTAAAGGTGTTATCTAGTGAAGGTCAACCTATAGTATCTCATTAATGGTAGTTGACAAGTCCATTGAGTTAGTGTAGAGTTAAGAGATGAAGGTTGAAAATAATAATGAAAGATTCAGATTATTATGAACACAAAATATATGATACAGTGGTAAATTTTTAAAATTTATTTAACTTTTTATAAATATATCACTATTTCTTTCTATATATTTCATAAAATCTAAAACTTAAAAAAATAAATATTTAAAACTATAATGAAAAATATAATTACAATAATACTAAAAATAAACCATCACTATTTTTAGTTTATTTTATATTACCACTACTTCCAAGTCCTTTAAAATATAAATCTCACATTAATTAAGATGATATTGGAATAATTTTGAAATAATAAAAATGTTTATATAATTAATCTTTTAAAAATAAAAATAAATGATATTTTTTAAAAATATCCTAAATAAGAAAATATGAAAGAGAGAAAAGAATCTTTCATTATTTTTGTGATAATGTTCTCTGCCAAACTTAATTGAGAATTCTTGGTACCATTGGAAATGTTTCGACGAGATCTATAACTTTCGTGTTTTGGGTTTTTTAATATTCTGCACTATTGTTTTGTGGTGGGCTTTCAGTATCATGGTACTAAAATGCATGCCCCAGAAAATTGGTGTGAAATATCACAAAAAACAAAATACAAGAGTTGTATCCCTCATCAAGACCTTTCCAATGGTATCAATATTGTCAAATTCCGAGTTTGGGAAAGAAAATTATCACAAAAATAACGAAATATTCTTTTATCTCTCCTATTTTTTTAATTTATGATAGTTTTTTAAATATTATTTATTTTTATTTTTAAAATATTAATTATATAGATGTTTTTATTATTTAAAAAAATTATTATCATCTTAATTAATGTGAGATTTATATTTTAAAGGACTTGGAAGTAGTGATAAAATAAAATACTCTATATTTAATATTTCAAGTATATTTATCATATTTCGAGATAAACTTTTCAAGATCTTAACCAATGAGAGGTTTATATGAAGTTAGCTATATTCAAATAAGAATATGCCACATAATCATCATATGTTTAACTAAACCATAATGGTTAACCAAAATTATTGAAATTCTATTGGTTTTAAAAATTCAATTCAAATCAACTCATCCATGGCACATTTTTTTTATAAAGCCCATTTTAGACTCTAAATTTCCTTTGATTTTTTAGTAACTTTACTGTTATTTTATTTTGCAAACTTCAAAACAATTAAAACAAAATGAAAAAAAAAAATCAATAAATAGGTAGCATTAAAAAACATTATTGCATCTGACACAATTTCCATAAATATTAGGCAACTCTTCCCATGAAAATATCTATTTTGATATATTTAGCACCACTATCCAACTCTTCCCAATAAAGTATCGCACAAGTAAGCACTTATCTCACTCAAATGTCTTTTATGGGCTTTCAACAAAAGAACTCTATTTCATTCTATTTCCTTTAATTATATTGCCTTTAAACCCTTGCTTATATTGAAGTTTTTGAATTCTCCATTTAAATTGGTTATTTTTGCTACATGTCCATCATCTAAAATTCTTCCCCTTCAGTGAATAAAACTCATTGCTAAAAAAATTCAATAAAACAATCTTCCAAAACCGTAAGTATACTAAAAAATATTTTTTTTTATTTTTATTTTTCTTAAAAATAACATTACATTTATGAAATCCCTTCAACTAAAGGCGAACAACTCTAAACAATGAAAATCTCCTCAGGTAAATGCTCCTTATAGATTTAGTATCTAAGTTACCCCTTTGGGGTAGTCAAGATAGATTATATTTTTTTCTTGGAAAGATTGTCTTGATAAGAAAGGTCTTTGGTGAATTACAACTTCAAAATAAAAAATATTTCAATTATTCGAAGGCTTGTTGCAAATAGATGTAGAAGTTCTTGAAACCTAGCAACCAAGTTAGGTATGGATCTCTCAAAGCATATGGAAAATCCAATGTAATAATAAACAACGGTCCCCGTTGGAGAAATAACATTCAGAATAGGGTTGGAATTTCAAATCCAACTCGTTGGTCAAAGAAATATTTTTCCATAAGACATTTTACTCAAACAAGTAGCCTTGATTTCTCATCGTATAAGATTGTTTATACTTTTCCTTACCTATTAATAGGAGTTTCTTACCTTGTGTGGAGGCAAAAGAAAGTTCCTTTCCTTTTCCTCAATCATGTGCTCCACACCTCTGCACTCAACTTTTCAAGTATTAGCTAAGTGTAGGAGAAAGGAAAATTGGGAAATCAACTAAGTGTTGGAGAAATGAAAATTGGGAAATCAACTAAGTGTTGGGTCGGGTGTGAGTTCATTTCTCTGTAGTGAGGGATGCCAATACTTGTTCCCACTCATTGTCCAACCTTCTTCTCCATACCTCTGTACTCACCTTTCCTCCACATTTATTCATGCACTATCTCTCAAGACTTTCTCCCATCATCAATGCCCAGCCTAATGCGGAAGTGGTGGAAATGATACCACATGGATGCATTCCCACCTTCCCCAAGATTGTCTTTTCACTACCCTTTGCGATCACCAAGACATTTAATGAACGTACTCTAACATGATCTAGAGGGAGATTCAAAATGATGTTCTTAGATTTCAAAAGGCTTGGCTACATGTGAGGGTGGTGGACTACTGAATTTGTGCACGATTGGACTTAATGGAGATGATTTTATAATCATGATAAATTGAGCATTATGCTTATTTTGAGAACGTATTAGATGAACAAATAAATAACTAGAACATGGAGCTCAAGAAAAATCTAGAGTGGTATTGTGGCAAAAAAACAAACTCCTTGGACCAAACAAACAAGGAGTACAATTGGGCTATGGTTTACCATTGGTATTCAATTTTTCCAAAGAAGACAAACATAGTAACTATATTTGGACGTCTATCTTAGCAAGAGAAGCTTGCATGCCCGAGGTGTTTGACTGTATGGAAATAGTCCACTGGAGTTCGAGGCACTTTGATCCAATTCATTGTATTATTAGGGTAGAGGAAGAGAGGAGAAACCCAGTCCACCTTACTCCTCTCACATTCTAGAAAATGATGAAACTCCCCAAGCTGAACAAGAGATTCATGTTGTAGAGGTGGGAATTTTCCTATAAACTCATATTTGGTCTTTGCTTTGATTTTATGTAATCTCTTCAATTTATTATAGCCTAAGAAGGAAAGTTGATTTTAGATTCGAACTCACTAAGTGTTGGTATCCATTCATGCATTGACATAAAGCTCATTTTCACTTATATAGAATTTAGGATGCATACATAGGGCCCTTTAGTTGTATGTTGATAGGTATAGAACCTGAGAAATTGACAGCCACATGTCGGTTGTTCCTCAAAGGAAAAGGGGGTATGTTTTGGAAGATTATTGCACCTATATCAAGCTTTATGAATTTGAAAGGAGACCCTATCTATTGTTGTGTTTTGTCTATGAGATATTTTTCATTATGAGTTCTATCATCAATGCGAGAATTGGGACACACTTTTGACCAGAAGAAAAGAAGGAAAACCATCTCTATTCCTTCAAAAATTGTTGGTTTTAGTGTTAAAAGCATCAACCATTAAATACAACTTGATAGAGGTATGGAGGGATGGAGGTTGAAAGATGTAGAATAAATCCATGGGTTTGACCCTCAAGGTTGTTTTGTGGCACATTTGTTGGCTGACAAGATTGGTTTGTCATCTCAAATGTAGGATAAATCAGCTAAAGGTGCAGCTGACAATGAGAATCTAAGTAATAGGGAAGCACATTGTAACCCTAGGAAGAATTTGAAAAGGTTGGAATCCTCCGACTTGGGTGATTTCTCTGCACATAATAGCTTGAGCTCTAAAACAAATAAAAAATGGGAAAAAGAAGAAATATTTTGCAGGAGTAGCAATTCCTAATTGTCAGCACGTTAGTACAACCAACGATGGTAGAGGAGGCATAGTTACTCAAGTTGGAAGAACCACCTCGAAAGGAGGCATGGTTACTCAAGTTGTAAAAACCACCTCGAATTCTGGGAGAGATCCCTCCGCCACCATCCCAAATGGAGTATTTAAGGAGGCCATTACTAATCCTAAAGGGGGTGATGACAGTGAGGGTCCCCATAGGGAAAATTTATCATTAGGGCACGTTTATTCCCTAGTCTTAAAAAGGAAGAGATTCCCCTATCTCAAAAAGGGGAATTCATTCATTAAAATTAATGCTAATCCTAGAGGGGGTGATGACAGTGAGGATCCCCATAGGGAAAATTTATCATTAGGGCACGTTTATTCCCTAGTCTTAAAAAGGAAGAGATTCCCCTATCTCAAAAAGGGGAATTCATTCATTAAAATTAATGCTAATCCTAGAGGGGGTGATGACAGTGAGGGTCCCCATAGGGAAAATTTATCATTAGGGCACGTTTATTCCCTAGTCCTAAAAAGGAAGAGATTCCCCTATCTCAAAAAGGGGAATTCATTCATTAAAATTAATGGTGCTCTATCACATTTGCCCAATTGGGCATTCACGCAATTAGAGAATAACATGGTGATTGCTAAGGAAGTAACACAGACAAATTTACCTACCTTTGAAGATAAATTCGATCTCATTCGAGTGAACCATTTTAAGTTTAGATACCAAAAAATTGCATATCAAGCGATTCGATGTAAAAGGAAAAAGGGTCATGGAAGAGGAAAACGTAGAATTTGACACAAATGATATAGGGATTGGTGGGGCCTAGAACACAATTTTAGTTAACAAAAATACAATTCTTATCGTCTACGTAATATGGAGTCATAAGAACACATTTTTGCTTAATACTTTTTAATCAAATGGTAATTTTAGTTAACATCAACACATTTCTTATCTTCTACGTAATATGGAGTAATATGCCTCTTACAGTATTTGTACCTCAAAGTGAAGTAGTTATCAAGATAAATAAAACTTTAAATATGCACCCCTTAATGTTGTTTTTATGAGATTCAGCCATTGATTCAGATCCAAATCCAATGACTCATAAATCCACAGCAACATTAAACACGCTAGTGCTAGATGATTATTGAGCACGAAAAACTTTATGTTCCAAGAAATAGTTGTTGGCGGCGACCCGTAAACCCATTAACACACCTTTCGAAAATCCTGTAGACCCATAAGCGGGTGATGAATATTGGTCGGAATATGTATTGGACAGATGCAGAAGAGGCTATGTGGCATCTTAAGTTCGTTTGTCTGACTTTGTTTCTATGGCTTGCCTTCATCCTATACAAAAATTGATACTTCCAATTGCGGATCCGATAAACCCGCGTTTGATTTCTTCAAAGTCAAAAGGACGTTCCGAGTGCATAACAAATATTGTTTGTTGAATACGACCTCATCAAACTGAATGAAACGAAATCAAAGCAAATTAGGAATACGCTGATAGCCTAATTCCTTTTCACATGTGTTAGACTTAACATCTGCAAATTGGTCAAAGGTTGAGTTTGAATCGCCTATAAATACAACTTTATTTCTCGTTTCTGATCATTCACCTTGCCTTTCACCTCTCTATTATTTTCGCAGCCAATCGCTCGTTACATTTAACTCGATAAACATATTCGTTCACCAGTTTATTGTTCTTCCGAGGATAGACTGTATTTCGTCTATATTGTCCCTCAATCCAAGCGGAGGCGTTTATTTAAATTCTAACATGGCGGCCACGGAGCTGTATCGCATCATGATATGCATTTTGCTAATCTCTGCACTCTTTCCAACAGCGTTCTCCAGGCTTAGCTTCCTCCACGAGGCCACCGCTGACTCCAAAATTAAGGACACCTCCAATATCAATAACATCTCTGACATCAATAAAGCGCCCACCATTGATCTTAGTCTACTGGATCATAAGCTTCCAAAGACTGGTTATACTCCCTCGGCTCCTTCGGCCTGCCATAACATGGTGATAGACACCATCGGCGCTGCGCGTTATAGTTGCTGATGCAGATTAAGTTGATAAGTTATTCCATCATTATTCGCTTCAGATCTCCTTAACTATGACATTAGATTGGAATTAGTTAATCTTCATCATATTATTGAACTTTCTGTTTTATTATTGTACTTTGAAGTAAAGTACTATCAAGATCCTCATAAGTTATATATCATATCACAAAATAAGATTTGCATCATTCTTCTTGACCCCCTGAGATACACTATTTTGCAAAAACTAAAACGTACATTAAATTTGAAAAACAACTTTGTATATTTGATTGTTTCAACCTCGTTATCCGCTTCAAGGATGGGATTTTTTATGGGCCATTTTGCAGAGGACATGTTTTAGACGAGATTAAGTTGAATGAAAATAAATTCTTAAAATTACCACGCAAAAGTTCATTAAGAAAGCATCCGTGAAGGAAATTTCTCTTGAACGAATTGGAAATCTCTGTATATCGTTAAAACATGAAAACGTTGTGGATTTTGTGGGCAATTTACAGATTGTTATCTGTTGCCTAATTGCCGGTGTAGATGCATTTTCTCTTTCACTGTCAACTTTTCGGATAACCCTTGATCGATCCATCTTGTGCAGCAAGGCTTTTCATACATAGAAAGAGTGCCGCTGCCATTTATCTTAGCACATTCTCTCATAAGAATTGTTTCAATACATTAAAAATCTTATGCTATACAGCGGTCATCTAAATATAAAAAATAATGAAGATACTAACTGCAGATATCTAAATATAAAAGTTAATGAAGGATACTAAAAATGTATTCATGGTTTATATGGAATAATCCCATATATTTTGGGTACAAACCCACCATTTGTAGGAAGAACTATATTAAAAGTTTTGATCAAAGATCCCATATAATTATATTTACTAGTCAAACAAATATTACAAGTTAGTCATTCATACATATGAAAGTTATAGAATAAATAAAAGATTGTAATTTATACAAAATATATAAAATTACTCTAAATATGATATTCACATAGAAATGTTGTTACACATATAGTGTTGATATCTTAGAATTTGGGGTGGATTACTATCTATGCTTTTTTTAGATTCAAGGAGGATGAGATTGATTTTATGATCATTGTTCAAAATTCAAAATAAATAATTATAAAAAAAAGAAGATGCATGGATAACTCGCATAGATAACAAGTATCTCATACATAGGTAAGAGGTAGTGACAAACAATCCATTTAACTAAAGAATGTGATTACAACTATGCATAGAAAACAAATAAGTTGTTCATTATAACATTATAATATTCTAAATAACTCCATTGAAAATACAATATTACATCTCTACATTTCATGATTTGCTCATTAGAAATTATTAATTATTAGGAAAAGCATGTGTAATTAAGAGTCATAGTGTATGGAGCATGTGCCAAGCCTAGTAATTAAGAATCATAATGTATGTATAGTTCAAGAACAAACAACAATAAGTTAACTTTAGAAAAAGAGTGACTTCATGGTCTCATTTTAGCCAAGTAAATAAACAATGTCTCTTTTAATGTCTATATGTAATACACCACCTTTCCATGTAAGTAATGTAGCATTTGCTTGACCCTCTTCGTGGGTGTTAGCCAAGAACTCCTTGTAATGTTTAGTTAAGCTTACTAAATACCATAAAATCATTCAAACATTTTTTATTACACTAAAAACTTGTGTAGTGTATAACTAGGCTCACTAAATACCATAAAATCGCTTAAACTTTTTTTATTACATTGAAATGTATGTGAAGAAGTTAACATAACAATATAGACTTTGCATTTTAGAAAGGGCACATATATTAAACATATATTTTGTACAACCTGAGTGGGCCTAATGCTTAAGAATATGTGTTCTCTCCTAGGAGGTCACAAGTTCAAATCCATAGGGGGTGGGGTATGTACACCTCTGTAGAATTTAGCAGTTAAATTACTATGCAAAGGGGAGTCCCTTGTCCCACAAACAAGGGGGTTTCATACACCAAATTGATATCTTGCTTAATAGTGACTTTAAAAATAGAATATTATTATTATTATAAAGTCAATGCTTATCCAAAAAAAATCATTTTTTTTTTTAAATCACTAAGTATATAATTAATCAACCTTTAAACATTGTTCCTTTGTACAAGAAACACATTATTGAACATATGACCATATTTCTACAACAAATTTCTCAAAACTTAACTCAAAGATCTCAAAACTTAACTCAAAGATCTCATAACAAAATGGTCTCCCATAAACTTCAATAAAATAGAGAAAACCAACATCAACGTATGCAAGAAGACAAGTAATATGAATCATAATTAGTTTAGACATATTTCTTTAAATTTGATATAGTTTTTTGTAATAATTAGTTCAGATATATTTCTTTAAAATTTGAAATAGTTTTTTGTATTTAATACTTTGGTCTTGTTTACCGAAAAACCTGACAACCTTTCCATCAAGACATTGTTCTTTAGGAAGTTTATCAAAGTGAAAGTATGTTTCCACAAACAAGGCATTCATATCAAGAACACATATCTTCTTCTTTAAAGGCACAATCATTATCATGTCTATGCCCACAACAATTTAGCAAACTTCAAACCTTATTTTATCATGTCTATGCCCACAACAATTTAGCAAACTTCAAACCTTATTTTCTTCTTGCATATCTTAAAATGGTGCCTCCACTTATTGTTACATAAAATTTATGGTAGGAAGCAATAGAAGTTGTATGGGATTTCCATGCTTGATTACTAGTGTACAAAGACACAATAGACTACACTATGTACTAAGCTTACAAAAAGTGTGTCATAGATAATTCCATATTCTACCAAAGTGGTTGTGGTTTCTTATTTTCTTGAACTCTTCAAAACAATGCCACCTATTAAGCCGAGGATTTATTCCCCTCTTTTATTGGATGACCACAACATTTATGGGTTCTTTGATGGCGCAACTCGGGATGGTTGTTGTGGGGCAGGTATGATTTTGTAGATTAAACCACATCATATCATTCAGTTAAAGATGGGGTAGGAAAGGGAACAAACACCAAGGCGGAGTTAATAGTGCTTTGGGGTTTTCTTTGGACAACGTTACATAGAGAGGTCCTTTGTATCAAAATATTTGGTGATTCAAGGGTCATGATTGATTGGGCTACGGGCGTGGAAGATCTCCAGGTTCTGCTGTTAGAACAACGGTCCTCTTGGATTCGGGCCCTCATCAACTCTTTCACTTCCATCAATTTTGCTCATATCTATAGAGAGCTTAATCAACAAGATGACACTTTATCTAAAGTTTCCTTAGGGCCTATGGATGGATTTATCTATTTTGAGGAGGTTGTTGATGGCTCTCTTTTTGATGTGGGATCTTTCTATGCCTTTTTATTTTTGTTGGCGTTTGTTGATCCGGTCGTTGGTTGGGGGTTTTTTCCCTTTGTTTTGGGTTTCCTGACAGTGGATTTGTTTTCTTGATCATCTAATCCTGTGGATATGTGATAGCTATGATCTGTTTTTCAGCAAAGGTTTTTGTAACTTTGATTATATCCAAATAATAACAAGTTACAGTTTTTTCTGTTGTGAAAAAAAATAGATAATTCCATATTCTCGTCAAGAAAAATCAAACCCCTTTGAAAATACCTGTGCTTTTTATGTAACTTTACTGGGATTTTATTTTACAAGTTTCAAAACAATTAAAACAAAAATAAAAAGAGATTTCTATAAATATGTGGCATTAAAAAACACTATTGCGTTTGACACAATTTCTGTAGATACTAGGCAACTTGTTGCATGAAAATATATATTTTGGTATATTTAGCACCATTATTAAAAGAAATAAAGGAAATAAACACTATTGCATCAAAACGCAATTTCCCTAGATACTAGGAACTCTTCCCAAGAAAGTATCTCACAAGTAAGCACTTATAGATACTCAGAAGTCTTTTATGGGATTTCAACAAAAGAACTCCAATATTTCATTCTATTGCCCAAATTTAAACCCCTCCTTGAAATAATAGAACCTAAAATTGAAGTTTTGAATTCTCCATATAAACTAATTATTTTTGGTACATGTCCATCATCTAAAATCCCCCCCCTTAAACAAATAAAACTCAGTGCTAAAAAAAAAAGCAATCTTCCAAAACCCTAAGTGTCCTAAACAATAAAAAAAATTTTTGTTTTCTTAAAAATAACATTACATGTATGAAATCCCTTCAACTAAAGGAAAATAACTTCAAACAATGAAACTCTCATAAGGTAAATGCTCCTTGTAAATTTAGTATCCAAGTTACCTCATTGGTGTAGTCAAGATAGATTATAATTTTTCTTGGAAAGATTGTCTCTATAAGAAAGGTCTTTCGTGAATTAAAACCTCAAAAAAAAAATTTAACTATTCGAAGGATTGCTACAAATAGACGTAGAAGAGCTTGAAACTTAGCAACCAAGTCAAGTATGTATCTCTCAAAGGGCATGAAAAATCCATTCTAATGATAAACAATGGTCCCCGTTGGACAAATAATGTTTCGAACATGGTTGTCCAATTTTAAATCCAACTCGTTGGCCAAAGAACAATTTTTCCATAATACATTTTGCTCTTGCAGGTAGCCTTGATTTCTCATCGTATAAGATTGTTGATATTTTTCCTTACCTATTGATACAAGTTTCTTTCATTGTGTGGAGGTAGAAGAAATTTTCTTTGCTTCTCAATCCTACGCTCCATACGTCTGCACTCACCTTTTCAAGAATTAGATAAGTGTTGGAGAAACAGAAATAAGGAAATCAACTAAGTGTTGGGTTGGGTGTGAGTTCATTTCTCTGTAACGAGGGATGCGAAGAATTGTTCCCACTCATTTTCTAACCTTCTTCTCCACGCCTCTCCACTCACCTTTCCTCCACATTTTGTTCTTACACCATCTCTCAATCCTTTCTCCCATCACCAATGCCTGACCTAATGCGGAAGTGGTGGCAATGATACCATGTGGATGCATTCCCACCTTCCCCAAGATTGTCTTTTCACTACCCTTTTCGGTCACCAAGAAATTTAATGAACGTACTCTAACATGATCTAGAGGGGGATTCAAAATTATATTCTTAGATTTTGAAGGGATTGGCTATGTGTAAGGATGGTGGAATATTGAATTCGAGCACGATTGGACTTAATGGAGATGATTTTATAATCATGATTAAACTGGGCATTATGCTTATTTTGAGAATGTATCAGATGAACAAATAGATGACTAGAACATAGAGCTCAAGAAAAATCCAGAGTAGTATGGTGGTGACTTGGAAAAATCCTTGGCACAAACAAACAAGGAGTACCATTGGGATATGGTTGACCATTGGTCTATTTTAATTTTTCCAAAGAAGACAAACATAGTAACCATATTTGGATGCCCATGTTAGCAAGAGAATATTTCATGCCTGACATGTTTGACTGTAGGGAAATAGTCCACTCGTGTTTGAGGCACTTTGATTTATTTCATTGTATGATTAGGGTAGAGGAAAAGAGAAGAAACCCAGCCCCCCTTACTCCTCTCACCTTCTATAAAATGTTGAAACACCCTAAGTCGAACAAGTCAATTCAATGTTGCAAGGGTGGGAAATTTCATAGATGCTCGTGTTGAAGGACAAACCCTTCTTGACCAGTGGTGGTCTCACCCAAAAGACAAGGGAAAATCCAAGGAAAGTGGAATCACTAAGTTGTTTGACCCATATTAGGAGGTTGCTTGGATATTTGGGAGGTTGGTGGGCGAAGACACCACTAAAATGACTAGGTATGCTATATACATTTGTTTCTACACCAGTAATTGAGGAGCCAAATTTATCTGGGAAAATATAATCTCTAGCACGATATCTGATTAGTTGGACACATACCATGCGACCATGAGGTTCTTTATGTCTTCATATTTGGAATTTTCTCTAGTTTTCTATAATCTCTTCAGTGTATTACAACCCAAGAAAGAAGGTTGAATTGAGAGTCGAACCCACTAAATGTCGGTATCCATTCATGCACCGACATAAAGCTACTTTTCACTTATATAGAATTTAGGATGCATTCATAGGTCCCTTAGTCATATGCATACATGTACAAAACGTGAGAGATTGACAGCCACAT
Organism: Larix kaempferi; assembly: GCA_027924585.1. Classification (NCBI taxonomy): domain Eukaryota; kingdom Viridiplantae; phylum Streptophyta; class Pinopsida; order Pinales; family Pinaceae; genus Larix; species Larix kaempferi. The sequence goes on from BSBM01001167.1 coordinate 1,928,357, forward strand.
GTCGATCATTCCTCAAAGGAAAAGGGGAGTATGTTTTGGATGATTAGTATAACACCTATATCAAGGTTTATGGATTTGAAAGGATATCCTATCTACTATTGTGTTTTGTCTCTGAGATATCTTTCATAATTTGTGAGTTCTACTGACAATGCGAGAATTGGGAACACACTTTTGACAAGAAGAAAAGAAGGAAAATCATCTCTATTCCTTTCAAATGTGTTGGTTTTAGTATTTAAAGCATCAACCATTTAATACAACTTCATAGAGACCTATGGAGGGATGGGGGTATAAATATGTAGAAGAAATCCATGGGTTTGACCCTCATGGTCTTTTTGCGACACGTATATTAGCCAACAAGATTTGTTTTTCATTTCAAATGCAGGATAAACTAGTCGAAGGTGCGGGTGGAAATGAGAGTTTGAGTAATAGGGAAGCACATTGTAACCCTGGGAATGATTTGAATAGGTTGGAATCCTATGAATTGGGTGACTTCTCTGCACATAATAGCTTGAGCTCTAAAAAAATTAAAAAATAGGGGAAAAAATAAATATTTTGAAGGAGTAGCAGTTCCTAATTGTCAGCACCTTAGTACAACTAGCGGTGGTAGTGGAGGCACAACTACTCAAGCTAGACGAACTACCTCGAATTATGGGAGAGATCCCTCTGCCACCATCTGAGATATTTGAGATGTAGTAATTAAGGATGCCATTGCTAATCCTGGAGGGGGTGATGACAATGAGGATCCCCATAGAGAAAATTTATCATTACGACATGTTTCTTCCCTAGTCCCAAAAAGGAAGAAATTCCCCAATCTCAGAAAGGGGAATTCATTCATGGAAATTAATGATGCTCTAGAATAATTTCCTGGCCTAGAATTCATGCAATTAGAGAATAAATTGGTGATTTTTACGGAAGTGACATAACCACATTTACCTACCTTTGAAGATAATTCAATCTCACTCCAGTGGGGCATTCATAGTTTGGATACTAAAAAATCGTATATCAAGCGAGTCAAGGTGAAAGGGAAAAGGGTCATGGAAGAGGAAAACATAGACTTTCATGCAAAGGATATAGGGATTGATGGGAACTAGAAGATACACCAAGCAATTGCAGATATGCTATTTAATATTTGATAGAAAAGCAATGAGAGGATAATAGCATACTAAAGAAGAGGGTTTTGGAACTGGAGGTTTTCTTGGATCCAATACCCTTATTTACCAAGAATTTGGCTATTTCAGAGCCTGAAAATTAGTAGGAGGATGTGATTAAAAAGGATCCCAATACTAAGTGCACCCAAAGCTTAATAATGGGCGTAAGGAATACTATATCCATTAATATTGAGAACAAGTTAGAGATTATGTTTGATCTGTGGGAGCCATTGCACAAGTCATCTATGCTGAAGAACAAGATACATAACCTAAATGTATTCCTCAAAATTGAGTTGCAGAAGGATTGGGAGTTCATCATAGGACTATTGGATTCCTTCGTTAGAATGTTGTGAAACATGACCTTGCAAAGAAGGAAGGTAGAGAACCTTCCCTCCAACTCTCGATTGAGGAAAATAAGGTAGGGTTGGGACTATTATATTGGCATCCTTCAACAATCCTTGATGACTTGTGATATACTGGATGGGAGAGGATCCAATGTATTCATGAAAGCAGCCTAATCTCTCCATAGATTGGGAGCCTCGTTAGTGATCTGAGATAGAAATTTGATCCCTAAGGTGGAGTTTAAGGAAGAGGTATAACTTATCAAGACTTCCTTTGGGAATTAATTTGATATCCTTACCTCTTTCCCTAAGAAGGTCATTTGAAATTGGATGACTGAGATGGCATCTGACAATGATAAACAACTAGCAAGATTACAAGATCACTAGGTGGAAGTGAGCATAATCGAGAGTGAGGTTTTCTCACTAAGGGTAAAAGAGGAATTCATGATGGGCCCCCATAGAGAGTTTATCAAGATTTGGGTAATCAAGACCATTACAGTGGTTGTCAATGACCCAAGAGATGGTTGTGAGAGTTAGGTTTTGCAAAATATAGTTCACCCACAACTATCTTATGCACAAAAGAAAAAGAAGCAGAGAGGGAACCATCCCTAGCATGTTTTCGTAATTCAAAATCCCACTCTTGCCATTCAAAATTTCCTTCCTTAATTCTTTGTCAATGGTCTTATTTAGCTACTTGCGTTAACATTGAGTCATTCCCCTTCTTTTTTTCTTTTCAGGTGTCGATTATTTATTTTATGGTCCGTTGGAGCCACATCCCAACTCATGAGAGTGAATGAATTTTAAATTTCTATTTTAAGTATTTAATCATAGGTATTTTCAACAAAGGCAAAGTGTCAAATTGATAATTGACAATCTTAAAATGGTTATTTTTTCGATTCATTTTTGTTCCAACCAAAGAGTTATTTATATGTTTCATGCAACAAACATATTCTATAGTGATGTTCCATTTTCCTCATAATGTGGGCATATGAATATTTTTGAACTCAGTTGATATGAATGAATTAATCTATTAAATCTCTTCATCACTACCATTGTATCTTTTGTTTTCTGTGTCCTTTCATGAAGCTATGGTTGTTAATGATATGTGAGAAAAGTATAAGGGGATGGTTGTGAGTGTGATTTATCTTCTCTTTCATTTGTAAACAAATGTTTTATTTAGATCTTTATCCTGGTTATCAACCTATCTACCTGGTCTTATCTCATGCATTGAAATGAACTTGATACATGAATGTATAAAACTATAAAAGAGTGAATTGCTCCAAAAACATTTTAATTACATTGTCTAACCATTCTCAAAGGAGCATTCAAAGAGGAGTACCACCTCTATAAAAATTTAGAGGATATCTTTAGGACCACTTAAGATCATTCTATGAGGTTGATTCCCCCATAAAGGGAAAAAATATCAGCGAAGACATAATTTATTAGGGACCCATAAAATTTTCTTCTTAAATTCCTTAAAAAAATAGGTGTTTTTGGTTACATTTTTAATGAGACCCAAATTTTATAGCTATTTTTACTCAGTAAAAAGTTAATTCAAACTACTAAACAAAAGAGGATAGAAAGACATTAGGATTTCAATGTTAAAATTTAGTCCATATGATTTAGATGTTGATTTTATTGATATGATATAAATGTTGTTTTATGATTATTGATTAGCCAAATGAAAACTAAGGGTACAAAAGAATCATATACAACAAGTTTTATCATGTACCCTTTAACATTTTCTCGTTGTACCTTAATTTCATCTCTAATGTTGTTGGAATCATTCTTAATTTTTCTATAAATTTTATGAGCAAAAGCTTGTTACAATAATCTTACTTATTTAATTACAATTCCAAACATGAATATATCATGTTGTTTGGATATACCATGCATACATTCATAACTATGATAATTTAATTATCCCAAACAACAAATGCTCTTCCCCTTTAGCCTACATAATACAAGGAATGGGATCCCCTTCTATGCATGCAGACCCTCAAGCTACTCCAATCCCCTTCAAGTGCTCTAGCACATGTTGATCAGGGAATCTCACTTTTCGGACTCTGAGGATTCTCAACTATATGTTGGGTTTTCTCTCTTTTCCCCTTTGTAAGGTACCAACAAGAATATCCTTGGAATGATGGGAAGAATGATAAATGAATGATGCTCTAATTCAATTTCCCACATTTTATATCGATGTTCCCAACTTGCCATGTGGCTTCTCATGAATTTCACTTTGCACCCTTTAATCCTAGTTTAGGATAGATAAGTAATGGTTAAACAAATAAACCCCCATAAACATGGGGACTTTAGGGTATAATTCTAACTATTTTTTACTAGGAAGGCTAGGGGCTTAAGCTATATAACTCACTCAGGTCCTCTCCCTTAACTCCCTTTCACTTCCCCCACTTGTGGTATCATAGCCCACCTTCTCTTCTTTGTCCTTCTTAATTTACAATATTTATGGATTTTTATACTATATACAATCTACATCATTACAATATCTTTGATCAACCTAGACCATGTTAATCTAGCTTCTAGTCACTTCATCTATAAAAATTATCCTTCATTTTTATCGTAAAACTTCTAGAGTTAGTGATAACATTGGTTTTTGGTCTTCATTATAAACCATTACATTTTAGGGACGAACTAGCTACTATATAACTTGTCTTGCTTATATTAGAGCATAAAACTAGCATAGCCACTTAACTTGTGGTATGTGAAGACCGATAGGTAACAAGTTAAGTGTTATGAACAAGTTATCTGTTAATTGTTCTCCATGCTTAGTTGTAATCACTACGTGTTATCCATGCATGAGTTACGAGTTATCCATGCATAAGCTACTAGTTATTTTTTATAATTGTTTATTTTGAATTTTGAGAGACACCCATAAATTAAGTCTAGACAATACAGTTGTCCCTTCATCTTTTAATCTAGAAAAAATATAAATGATAATCCACCCTAAATTCTAAAATATAAACACATCCATATAATAAACATGATTTATAAAATTGTAAAATTCACTTATAAATTTATAACCAAGAAACAATCTTCAATAAAATGTTACAAGAATACATCGATTGCTTAATATATTTAAAACCCTATCCGACTTTTGTGCATTCAAAGAATGTATAATATCATGTTGATTCTATGGAAAACGAGGCAACTTCATTGGGAAAAGTAGCTTTGGTAAAAAAAAATGAGGAAACGAGATACCATAACTTCTAACTTTATGGATTTAAACCACATCAAACAAATTTTAGCGTAAAACTCATCCTCAAAAGCATGCAACGGAGCACAAGAAAGCTCACAAGTGTACGCGTGATACAAGGGTGGAGGTGGAGGTTTCACTCCCTCTCGTACCTCCCATTGCCTCACGCACTTGACATGTTAAATGGTATTGTCTGGAATATGAAGCAGCTCGACTCTGGCGTTGTTGTTGGCCCAAGTGTTTTCTGTGAGAGGAACTCATAGTTCAACAATAGCAACTGTCAACTTTAAGACAGTGGTAATCCCTTCATATCGAAAATAGTGCGTTTGATTTCTTCAAAGTCAAAACACAGCGTTTTATTTCTTCAAAGTCAAAAGACAGCGTCGAGTACTCCATAGCCATGTAAATATTGTGCTTGTGTTGAATACAGCAAAGTCAAACTCAACAAAATCATAGCAAGAATTGCGCTGATAGCCTTTCGTCACCTTACATGTGTTACGACTTAAGATTAGACGACTCCCTTACCTCCTCCAAATTCGTCAAAATATGGGTTTGAACTTTGAAGCTCCTATAAATTCAGCTTTACTTCCCGTCTCACAAATCATTCACCTTTACTTTCATCTCTCATTTCCTTTTCCCCCTTCCCGCAAGGCCAATATCCCGTTACATTTAACTCGATAGACATATTCGTTCATCAGTTTATTGTCCTTCTCAGGGTACACTGGAATTTGTTTGTATTATCCACTCCATTAAAGCTGAGGCATTATTGAATAACATGGCGGCCAGAGTGGTAAATACCATCATCATATGCGTTTTGCTAATCTCTGCCCTCTTTCCAAGTGCAAGCTGCAGGCCTAATTTCCTCCACGAAGCCACTGCTGACTCCGAAATTAAGGACAGCTCCAATACGAATAACATCTCTGAAACTTATTTCGAAGAAGCTAATAGAGCACCCGCCATTGACATTAGTTTACTGGATGATAAGCTTCCAAAGAGCGGTTATACTCCCTCAGCTCCTTCGGCCTGCCATAACATGGTGATAGACACCGTAGGCGCTGCGCGTTATAGTTGTTGATGCAGATTAAGTTGATAAATTAGTCAATAAGCTCCAAAGTTGGTTTTCAAGACGAGGTTATATAGTTGCAAGCTTATCTAGGAATAATTCAAGGATTACTCTACATACCCGCTGGTTCCATTACTTTCTGCGTTGATCGGTTTACATTAATCCATAATGATGAACTTTACATGAAAGATCGACATTTTCACGAAAAGTAGTTTCAAGAAGGTTAAGCCTTGTACTAAATTTGTGAAATAAAAACTGCTTATTTACCTCTGTTTTTATAAATAACCTCGTTATCCGCTTCAAGGATTATGGGGAATTTTTTTTATGAGCCATTTCGCAGAGTTCATGTTTTTAAGTTAAAATCGGCATAAATTCTCAAAGCGCCAAGCAAAAGTACTTGAAAGTTGAAACCACTGGTGGTGGAAGTATTATTGAATTAATTGGAATTCTCTGTATGTTGTTAAAAGTTAAAACACATCAACGTTGGAATTCTCTTCCATTGTCAACGTCTCTAATCAACTCTTCATAGTCTTTGTTGACTGAGTGTTTTGATATATACAGCGACAGCCCCGCTACCGTTTTTCTACCACATTTTCTCCAATGATAAATATTTCAACCCATAAAGAGGATAGAATATAAAACATAACGAAGAAATAACCATTTCGATAATTAATACAATTACAACATAATATTCACCGTGGAAAAGTTCCAAACACTATCATAATCGAATTCCAAACCATGTATATGTATTAGATTTTAGGGTAAATTGTCATCTATGTTTTTTCTTAGATTAAAGGATGATGATACAAGTGTACATTCACATTGATTTTATGAGTGCAGTTCAAAATTCAAAATAAACAAATAGAGAACTCATAGCTCATACATGGATAACAGTTGATGCATGGATAACTCATAGATCATACATGGATAACAGGTAGTGATAGACAACTCATTTAACTAAAGAAGGTAATTGGTAGGTAAGACATAGACAACATGTGATTACAACTAAGTATATTGGAGAACAAGTAACACATAATTTGTTCATAACACTTAACTTGTAACCTATCACTGTTCACCAATTACAAGTTAAGTGAGTGTGCTAATTTATCTTTTAAAAAATTACTTTATATTTTAGGTTAATTGTAAATTCCTTCATACTCATCATACAAACCATTAAAATATTTAATTATTTATTTTAAAATATTTTATCAAAATTATTTTCAAATTATAAAAATAATATTTAAACCTTTTTAGAAATGTGATATTTATAGAAACATGTTTATATTTATAATTAAATTAAAGATATTATAAAAATTTAAAATTTATAAAAATAATTTATTTATTTTTTAAATTTGATAGAAACATGTTTATATTTATATTTATAATTATATTAATGATATTATAAAATGTCTCATTTAAATGAGACATAAATGATTTATTTAAATGAAACATGGTTGATTTATATGTCACTTATTTAAATACTCAAAGAGAAAGAGAAACATTAACATTAAATTCCTTATGGTTTAGGTATGCTATATTTTCAAGTTGGTTTAGTTTGAGCTTAAGTGCAAAGAAGATACATAAACGGAAAAAGTATTTGGAAATAGAAGTGCATTATTATGAAATTAAAATATATCACAGGGTTATAATTTCAATTCAATTTACTAAAGTAATTTATTTTTTATATTTGTTTTTTTTGTTTAATAACTTGGAAATGCTATACTACTTACATGTGATATTTAATTTTCATAAAATGTTATGTATTGCTGATACGACTATAGTTTTATACTAATTTCTTTTTTTTATTATTCTATTATTAATATTAATTACAAAATCTTGAAAATAATAGCCAAATGATAACATCTATTATTATAGGAAATCTAAACTAGGAATGTATAATCTTTATTATGGGCAACCATATCCCAATTGAAGGCCAAATATTACATAGAGAGGTTATGTGTGGTGTCAAGAGGCTTCAATCACCAGTGAGACATGAAAGGTACCTTTAGTAATTATGGTCAAGTTTCATTTCCAAACCACGATTAAAGCCCCAAGACTTATACCTAGAGTTCAATACTTCCTAATGGTGTCCATATCCCCATTGTGTGGTGATAGATCCTCTCAATAGTAGTAGTGGTTGATGTAAATAGTGTCCAAACACTCCTAATGATGCCAGTATCCCTAGTAACATAACCTCAAAAGGTCATGTGTGGTGATTTGAGGCATCGTTCTTAGTCCTAGATGCCTAAAAAAATTTGTAGGGCCTATGCGCAAATTTTCCATCCCTGACCATGTCTATAGCCCTTAGAATCATACTCGGTGCTCAAAATATTCTATTTGCATCCACATCCCCATTAGAAGGTAAAGGCTTCCCTTGGGAGGTCATGCATGGTGGTTTAAGGTGCCATTATTTTCCTTGGATGCCTCACAGCTTGATTTGGAACCTAAGTCTTAGGTTACCCCCTTAACTATGTCTAGGAACACACATATTATGCCCAAAAACTCCTCATGGATCCCTTATCCCCACTTAGACTTGTAGGATCCCATCAAAACATCATGTGTGGTTGTTTGAGGCACCATCATTGTATCTAAATTCATAATAGCTTACTTTAGGGCTTGATGCCCAAGTTTACTCTCCTAATCATATCCACAGCCCCATAACCCATCCATTATGCCAAAACCCTAATAGCACCCATATCGCAACTCAAATGCCAAATATTACATAGAGTGGTATTTTTTGGTTGCATGATGCCTCTTCCATGCCCTTAAACCATAGAAGCTACTGTTAGGGTCTACAACTCAATGTTTCTCCCTTGGCCATGTCTAGGGCCCTAAGACCCATTCCTAGTGCTCAAAAACCTATTGTGTCACCCATATGCCCACTCATTTACTTAATGTCCCCTCAAAAGGTCATATGTGATGGGTCGACATTTTGTTGATGCCTCTTAATCCCTAAAAGACACATTTAAGGCCCGAGGCCTAAATATCCTTCCATGATCATGATCATATCATGATCAAGGCTCTATGATCTATAGGTCTATTACTCAAAAATTCCTAATGGCACTCATATCTTGACTTGGAAATGAAGGACCCCCCACCCTAAGAGTTCATGTGTGGTGGTTTGATGCATTATTCTTGTCTCCATATTCCTAAAAGATTCCTTGATGGCTTAAGGCCCTAGGTTCCCCCTTCCACCATGTCTAGGCCTCATAACACACCCACGTTGAGCTCAAAATGTTCTATAGTAACCATATCCCCTCTCAAGATCTAAATATCTTGTAGAAAGGTTTTATGTGACTTTTTGTCTCCCTCATTTTCCTTGAGTTGTAAAATATACCTTTTGTGCTTAAGGTTAAAATTTCCTCCCCCTATAATAGTCAAGGCATAGATTCCCATACTTGGTGCTCAAAACATTATAACACCACCCATAAACATGCTCAAGGGAAAAGTATAGCATTGAGAGTTCATCTATGGTGGTTCAAGTTACTATTCTTGGCACTACATGCCTATAATATTCCTATAGGGATCAAGGTCCAACTATCCTCCCCCAACCATGTCCAAAAACAATATGCCCACTTAGAGGTTAAAGATCCCCATAGGAGGTGATGTGTGGTAGTTCAAGGTATTTTTATTGAAAGCAATGCTTAGAATTTTCTTTTAGGACCTAAGGACTGCGTTTCCTCCCTAGACCATATCCAAGAACCTAGGACCAATCATATGTTTGCATGCTAAAAAAATCTCAATGACACACATATCCACACTTACAAGCCAAAGCTATCCTACTATGTTCACATCTAGTGGTCCAAGGTGTTATTTCTTTCCCAAGATGCCTAGAATCTCTCTTTAAGCGTTGAGGTCCAAGTTTCCTACCTCGACCATGTACAAGGACCCAACATCCATACCTAGCACTCAAAACATCTTAATGACACCCATATTACTATTACATGTTGAAGATCCTCTCTTAAGGTCATATGTTTCAAGTGATGACGAATGGTTAATAACGAAACAAAGTATTTTGAATAATGCAATTTGGGGCACTTTCTACAATTAACGTCAGTTTTTACAATCCTTGCTAGGTTGATCTCCACGTAGAGTTCATCACACGGTAATCCCACTCATTATTTGCACATGGTGTTTCAAGAGGTCATCCTTCCATACAAAAGAAACCGCTTGACTTTAAATTGGAGGAATCAGTATAGGGCCAGAATCTGCATACATTTTGTGGAGGAAACTATTGCTTATATGGATACAGACAATTGTTGGTAAGCATTTAAAGACCGGAATTGCAAATAAAAACTCACACCTATTGAGGATGGTTTCTGGAATTTCCAAAGGTGCAATCAACATGTTTGTGAATGTGAGTATAGGTACATTTTCCAATTCAACATTGAATACCAAACACGCAAAATCAGTGTAACTACATTCTAGGATGTTGCATAACAACTTATCAACTTCCTGCAAAGAAGTTGTTTGACTATGGCTATGAAGGGAATATTAAAGACACCACAAACATCTTTTCCAAATTGTTCTTCAATAGTTACTTGTTCAAACTAGTAGTAAATGAATAAACATTTGCCAATCAATAAACAAATCAAAAACATTGTAATTGCATGTGATAAAATGGATTGCATGAAAAATCCAAAAGAAAACATGCACATCCTTAAAACGTTGCCTAAATAGTGAAGGCATGTGTTATGTTTTTTCTAATTCGAAGCAAGAAGTTGTATTTTGGCTTACTTTGTACAATTAGATATTAAAAAAAATGTGGATATTACAAAGTTAGCTTATTTATTTCACAACCTATGCATCCATATCCAACATATCATAAAATTAAATTTTCATCTTCTTGAAATATTACTCTCATGTGTGTCAAATTAGATGTTATCAAACAAATTATATGCAATATATAATTTAATAAGATATATTTACAAATCGTTCACTGCTTTCCTTGCGGGAAAATTTACATATTGAAATATAAAGCATGGTCAATGATTTTCATCCCGAGGTTCATAGTAAGAATCAATACAATAATCATCGACATAAATTCCAAGCTTCAGAAATAAATAAGAGAAGAAGAGATAAATGGAACAAAGAAATTGTCACAATCAAAGATGTTGACCCAATTGCTACAAAACCGTCTACATCTAGGTTCCAACAAAAATGAACAACACGGGAAAATATATTCTTAAAATAAATATGGAATAAAGAGACTTTGAGATACTGCATTGCATACTAAACGACAACCTATTTTACGTTCTCCAATAAGTACTCTTCAACAACATGGTCATCCACATGTTACCTAGTCTTTCTGCAAACTGATTGATGCCTTGTCTATCATGCATACATGTACTACTTGTATGGAATCATATCCTAGCATTCTGACTTATCCATCTCTTAATGGATACATTTTCAATCGATGCTATAGAGAAATTGATGGTCATGGAGTCTCAAAATGGAATAATATGGACCTCGGTCACCAACCCATTGTACTATCCATACTCAAATTGAAGAAACACTCATTGCTCATGTTATCCCAATTTTGCAGGTCAAGAACGCTTGTGGTGGAAAATACAAGTACATTGGACACACTATTAGTTTACCCCAACAAATTGTTCAAATTGCAAATTTCCTTCCATGCCACCTTTTAGCTATTGATATCTTGGTTGTAAGGAGGCATGGAATGGAAGGTAAATGTTATGAGTGTTATGTGACTAAATCACATGTTGTCAATGCATTTCTCTATAAGATACAAAATGACAAATACTATAGTGATGTCCAACTTGACCACAATACAATTTCATCACTTCAAGAATCATGCACTGATGTATCATCTCAACTCCATTCTATTTCTACAAACATTAACATGCCCTCCTGTATAGATTCAAATATACCCAATTTGGATAACTGTTTATGTATATGTAACTTCGGAATGTATTTCATATATGTATATTGTACTTATATAGAGATGGTACTATTCCTCTATACGGAAGTATCGTCATTTATATTGTAAGTGTCATAACTTATACTTGATGGGTTATTAGACCACCTTGTTAGGGTCAGCCCTGTATAAGTCATGTGGGTCGAAGGGTTATTAGACCACCCTATTGGGGGTCGTCGGGTTATTAGACCACCCTATTGGGTGTCGGACCAGTCAGCATTATGTTCTGTGGTTAAGTTAAGGCCGACCTAGTAAAGGTTATTAGGCAAGTCAAGTCAAGTATAAATAGAGTGCGGGAGGCACTCTATTTCATCATTCTATTCTCTCTCACACTCTCGGTAGAGTGGTGCACTTGTGGAGGAGGAGAAGTTGCTGCTAAGAGATGTCTATCTCTTATGCTTGGGTTGTATCATTGCTCTATCTATCTCTGAGGAAGTTATTAGGGTTTTTCACCTTTATGGTTTTCCCCAAGTAAACTCTGTGTCTCTTATGTGCTTGCATTATTGTGTCCATGATCGATATGCTGTAGATATGCTGTACATGTTGTTCTCTCAGTTAAGATCCTAGATCATATTGAAGTAAATTCTGAAAAATTAACATGGTATCAGAGCTAGCCTGAAAGAAGGCATGGTATCGCATGTATGACACTTGTTGCAATTGCGAAGCTAGGGCTTGATATAGAAAAAACCAGTCATCGTAGCACTTTCGCTATAAATAAATTTTGGAGAGGTTTCAAGGTCTGAAATATGTACAAGGAGAAGCCAAGATCCCCATGTACCTTGTGTCCAAAGGAAAACCTCTAATTCATTGTACTTTGTGATTTATGATCTATACAATATAGGGTTTCTGCCTCATCCAGATCTCAGTCATAAACAGGTGACCTTGGAAAAAAGGTCATAACCTGGGATAGGAAGCTCCAAATGAAATTTCGTAAAAAGTGATAGGTAGTGCACGGACTTTAATTTCTCATGTAACTTTTTCAGAGGCCGAAACTTAACCAATAACACGTGGTATGCCGTACAAGTTCACTCTCCTATTTTATCCCATAAACAGGTCACATTGCGACACTTGGCATAACTCTCTCTCAGAGAATCCATTTGAGGTCAGACCTATGGGGTTGGAAAGATGACAGTTCCGGCTATCACAGTAAACGTTTTTAGACCCTGTGGATCAAAAATTTTGGAGTTACACCAGAAACAATCAGGTACATATTTCTGTCAAAACAGAATTATTTTTTAGCACCTTCATTCATGGCTTCTGGAATTTAGGGATTCGAAGAAAGTTGGAATTTTTGTAATCAAAGAACACGCATGGATGCTACTCATCAAAATAGAAATTTAGAGACCAAGATCATATTTTTTGGTTGGGCAGAAGGTCAGGCTTAATCAAACCCCAGTTCGGGACTTTGATCGGAAAGATGGAAAATTGGGGCTTCTGCAAAAATTGGAATTTTGAAAATATGTGACCACAGCTGAAAGCTCCTCAGAAAAATAGAAGCTTAGAGCTTTGAATCAAATTTTTTGGTTGGGTGAAGTTCTGGGAAACTCAAACCCTAATTCAGGGTCCTCCCTAGTGAATCCGAAAATCTAAAACGCAATTTCGAGGGGTGAAACTTTGCAGTTTTCAAATTCTGAGTATACCAACTTGACCAGCTCAGAAAGGTGCATATTTCTATCCTTTCAGAAGTTTGAAATTCAAAGTTTGAATTTTTAGGGTTTCTCTAACAAACCCTAATCTAGCTCTAGATCTAGTTCCTGCAAATCAAGTGGATTGGGTTAATCCTAGAAGAGAATGGATTGGTCACCTGCATAAGTGAAGAAGTTCCTATTTCATAGGGAGATGACGCTAAGGCCTTACATAAGAATATTACAAGCAATATCAATAGGTTACTAGCACAAGTCATTGAAGGAAGCAAGGAAGCAAAGATCAAGAGGGAACACACTCCAGTTGTTCCTGCAAGGAAGCAAAGAGCAAGAGGGAGCACACTCCAATTGTTCCTGCAAGGAAGCAAGGAAGCAAAGATCAAGAGGGATCACACTCCAGTTTTTCTTGCAAGAAAGCAAGGAAGCAAAGATCAAGAGGGAGCACACTCCAGTTGTTCCTGTAAGGAAGCAAAGATCAAGAAGGAGCACACTTCAATAATTTCTGCAAGGATGCAAATATTCAGAGGGAGTTGACCACTTCTCACAATCCACATTAGAATGGAGTTACAGAAAAGAAGCAAAGACTGAGAGGGAGTCAACCCAACAAACAAACAAAGATAAGTATTTGAATTATCAGTCCTTGCATATTTTATTGTTTAAATAATACTGTTCAATAATGTATATACTCATGTTCCTAGAATTAGATTGTGTATTATGCATATTAGAATAGTTGCATTAATGAACAGTATAGTACTAATATACATGGGTAAGTGGCCTATGGCACTGTACAACATTCCATTGCTACTTATCTAGAATGAAACCTCTTTGCTGACATGTTGGGAGTTGTGCACACTCTTAACAATGTTCTGGTAGAGATTGGAAGGCATCTAGAAAGTTACGTGATATGGATAAATGTTGTATTGAAGCATTGGCTAAGATAATTGCATGACTGTATGACATGTTTATTTATGTGTAAGAATTTGTTTTGAAAACTATCAGATGTTTTCTAATCATGCAATTTAACGTGTTGTGTAGGAAAGATCGTATACCATCACCTACAAAAGAAGGACTACAACATTTGTTCAGCAACAAAGTTATCTATTGAAGATATTGAAGTTCCCAGGATCTGGGAAGAATGCCATGATCAAGGAGTACTAGTCGATCATGAAGATGTTTGGGATGCAGTCCCAAGACCTGAAGGGGAGTCTGTAGTGACTTCCAAGAGGATCTACAAGATCAAGCATGTTGAAGGTGGTAGCATAGAGACTTTTGCTCCTGTAGCCAAATACACTTCCATTAGATCCGTACTTGCTCTGGCTGCAGTGATGAAATGGAAGATACACCAAATGGATTTCAAGATAGCTTTCTTGAATGTTGTAGTTGAAGAAGAAGTGTATGTGGAGCAGCCACTTGGTTCTGAGACACATGACAGGGAGTCATATATGTGCAGAACTTGTTATGGTAGGATAGACAGCTTTCTATCCAGTTTGGGCTTTACCAAGAGTAAAGCGGATTCCAACCTTTACTACAAGGTTGAGGAAGGAAATCCAGTGATACTACTTTTGTATATGGATGACCTGTTTATTACAGGTGAAGATAAATTGATTTCCGACACGTAACGGAAGCTTGCTACCAAGTTTGAGATGAAGAACTTGGGGATGATGCACTATTTTTTTTTGGCATGGAGGTGTGGCAGAGTACAGATGGAATCTTCCTTGGAAAAGGGAAGTATGCAGTAGAGATCCTGAAGAGGTTTGGGATGATGGACTGCAAGGCCATGGCCAAACCTATGGCATCAAACCTGAAGCTTCTATCTGATGCTTCATCTAATCTGGTTGATGTCACTGTGTATCGTCAGATGATTGGGTCCTTGATGTACCTGACAAACACGAGACCAAATGTTTGCTTTGCGGTGAACACATTGAGCCAGTTCCGGACAGATTTGAGTGGTGTTCACCTGGTTGCTGTAAAGCATATTCTGAGGTACCTGAAAGGTACAGTTGATTATGGGCTCAAGTATGATGCGAATCAAAAGTTTAACCTACAAGGTTATGTTGATTCAGATTGGGTAGGCAGTGCTGAAGATAGGAAGAGCACTTCTGGGTACTGCTTCAGTATGGGATCAAGTGTGATCTCTTGGTTTAGCAGGAAGCAGTCCTATGTAGCACTGAGTACAGCCGAAGAAGAGTATGTTGCAATGGATTAGTAGGTTGCAGATGTATTCACCAAGTCATTGGCCAGAGTGTAGTTTGAGTACTTCAGAGAGAGGCTTGGTGCACTTCAGATCGAGGTTCCTTCCAAAGGGAAGTGATGAGTCTGGAAGATGCAGATGCACATGAGCTTTTCTGACATGGTTGATGTGTTCTCCCATAGTCGTGATGTAATTGTTGAGCCATTCGCACATGGTGGTAGATGTGTTCTCCCATGGTGTAGATTTAAGGGCTGAAGCCATTTTTCACATGGTGGTAGATGTGTTCTCCCATGGTGAAAAAGTAAGGGATGGAGCCTTCCCCAAATGGTGGCAAATGTGTTCTCCCATGTCGGTGGTGTAAGTGTTGGATGATGTGCATCTGGGCTGTGCTTCGTGGACGTTGAGATGATCTGAAGAGGACGATGCTATGATGATCAGGAGGATCATGGATGATGAGCGTCAGGACGATGCTCCAGTTACTGCTCTGTATATGTATATGCATCATGTTGGATTCTTGTTATGATCAGTTGGATCATTTATGTATGTATGCATCATGTTGGATGTTGGATATGATCAGTTGGATCATTTATGTATGTATGCATCATGTTGGATGCTGGATGTGATTAGTTGGATCATTTATGTATGTATGCATCATTTTGGATGCTGGATATGATCAGTTGGATCATTTGTATGTATTTGTATATGCATCATGTTAGATGCTTGGACCATGTATCTATGTATGTATCAGGTGGATACGTTGTATGATCAGGTAGATCATGTATGATGATATGTATCAGGTATGATCAGGTGGATCATGTATTTGTAGATGTATCAGGTGGATACATTGTATGATCAAGTAGATCATCGTGGATAATGATATGTATCAGGCAGATACTGTGTATGCATCAGGTGGATGCATTGTATGATCAAGATGATCATGGATGACGAGATTCAGGATGTTGCTCTAGATGACATGCATCAGGACGATGCCGTGTTGATGATCAGGATGATCATGTGTACATCAAGATGATGTATGGTGAGTATCAGGATGATACTCTGTGGCCGTGGAACAGGTTGTGCAGATGAGCATGTCTGAGAGATCCTATAGGTCGGAGTTGTGTACCCGTAACAGCCTGGGATGCTCTTTAGAGACATTGCTCTGGGAGGACATATAATAGCACCCTGGGAGATCCTTTAGGTCGGAGTTGTGTAACCGTAACATCCTGGGATGCTCTTTCGAGGTTTTGTCCTATGGCATATAATAGCACCCTGGGAGATCCTTCAGGTTGGAGTTGTGTACCCGTAACATCCTGGGATGCTCTTTCAAGTTTTTTCCATGACCACATGTAATTTGTGCCCTGGGAGATCCTACAGGTCGGAGTTGTGTACCCGTAACATCCTGGGATGCTCTTGCGAGGTTTTGTGGTGACCACATGTAATTTGTGCCCTGGGAGATCCTACAAGTCGGAGTTGTGTACCCGTAACATCCTGGGATGCTCTTTCGAGGTTTTGTGGTGGGGTCACATGTAATAGCGCCCTGGGAGATCCTACAGGTCAGAGTTGTGTACCCGTAACATCCTGGGATGCTCTTTCGAGGTTTTGTGATGCACGTAATAAGTCCTGAGGATTCCACAGTATGGCCAGTGATGATGAAGACCTACAGGTGGTGGGCCTACATCTAGTATGAAAAAGTATTGGCTCTGTAGAACTTCCTATGACGAGTAGATTTAGGGATTGATTGAGATAGCAGCACCAATGACGATGACGATTATCCAGTGACGATGATCCAGAGAAGAAGACTTGTGCTAGAAGACCTGTGTCGAGAAATACCTTCCTAGTTAAGAGGGAGTGTTGATGTATATGTAACTTTGGAATGTATTTCATATATGTATATTGTACTCCTATAGAGATGGTATTATTCCTCTATACAGAAGTATCGTCATTTATATTGTAAGTGTCGTAATTTATACTTGATGAGTTATTAGACCACCTTGTTAGGGTCGGCCCTGTATAAGTCATGTGGGTCGAAGGGTTATTAGACCACCCTATTGGGGGTCGGCCGTGTGGGTCAAAGGGTTATTAGACCACCCTATTGGGTGTCATCCCAGTCAGCATTATGTTATGTGGTTAAGTTAAGGCCGACCTAGTAAAGGTTATTAGGCAAGTCAAGTCAAGTATAAATAGAGTGCGGGAGGCACTCTATTTCATCATTCTATTCTATCTCACACTCTCGGGAGAGTGGCGCACTTGTGAAGGAGGAGAAGCTGCTGCTAGGAGATGTCTATCTCTTATGCTTGGGTTGTATCATTGCTCTATCTATCTCTGAGGAAGTTATTGGGGTTTTTCACCTTTATGGTTTTCCCCAAGTAAACTCTGTGTCTCTTGTGTGCTTGCATTATTGTGTCCATGATTGATATGCTGTAGATATGTTGTACATGTTGTTCTCTCAGTTAAGATCCTAGATCAGATTGAAGTAAATTCTGAAAAATTAACAATAACCAAAATGTTACATAGCCAGCACAAGTAGTATCTTCTTTTTCCTTCAAATTGCTTAATGCAGAACACGAAATGGAAAAGATCAAATAATTTGTTCAAGTTTCATCCAATGCTCCATCTACTATACCTGGTTGGGTAGATATTCGCTCATCACCAGTCAGCAAGTACAACACAGAGGGTCTATTCGATATGGAATTCCCAACTCTTTTCCCAATTGGGGATGTACTACCTCACCAACCACATATCAGGAATATTCCACTTGATAGCTATGTAGTAAATTTAATGAGATACCATGACAACAGATTTGGTAGTCATCCCTACTTTAGATACTACTTGTACAATTTGATTATGTGCCATAGGAGTCAAGCTACAACTAATTTATTTGTGAAGCATATCCAAGAGCATAACACCCCAACCAAAATTGAGTATTTGTGCACACATCTACATTAAATTCCTAAAGACAACCTCCTGGAACATTTTTATGCACTTTGGAGCGCACCTACATGTGACCAGATCATTCTATAAACTGCGTAGGAGTGAGCTGACAAATATGATCACACAATTTCAATGCCCTACATTGTTCTTCACTCTCAATCCAGCAGACACAAAATGGCCAGACCTGTAAGTAATTATGCAAGTGGATAGTTGTTTTGACCTAGAATTCCATCAACAATGGTGTAATCGTAACATCGTTGATAGGCCCCACACTGTGGATGCATACATGCATAAAATATTTTCAATCTTCTATGAGTATATGCTTAATAAAACATGCACACAATAGATTACTGGTATAGGTACACATTATATCCTACTTGCACATGTCTCTGCAAAACCTTTACATATTTGTCACTTGTTCTAATCCTCTAACATTCCTTTTCTAGATACGATGGAAAACATTGTGGCACTGCAAATATACATGGTTTCCTATGTCTTAATGTAGCTCCTAACATGGAAACATTAAATTGGCAAGACCCAGATCAAATTAATGTTGCAAAGGGTTTCTTCAATAAATATGTTACAGCATGGAATCCAAGTGAAAATCACATCATGCAAATTCATATGCATCTATCATTGAGGATGACCCTTTCTTGCTAGATACAAAAGATACACTTTCATCCAACCCACTTGAGGACTATGAACAACTCTTAAACCGAATACAAATACATACAAAGTGCACTGAAAATTCATGTCTACACAGAAAAGGGAATACACTTAAACACATATATAAATTCCCTTGGAATGTATAACATGAATCATCACTCTACATTGATGAAAAGGGTCAAAAAATATATCACCTAGCACATAATGATGCTCATCTGAACATCCATAATTATAGCACACTTCAAACATGGAGAGAAAATGTGGATTGTCAACCAATGCTCTCTCATTATGTTGTCATCAAATACATAGCCAAATATGCTTCCAAAGAAAAGGGAAAATCAAAGACCTATCATCATATGCTGACTAGAATCACAACTACATCATGTCCACAAGACTCAACCTAATGTACCTACCATTGTTTGCACTCAGAAGCAATTGTTGATCGAGACATCAGTACTCAATAAAATTGCCACATGTTGCAAAAATTACCCCTTATCACATGCAATCAGTCCTTCACCAAACTAAATGTTGGTTTCTAAATATTCCATCATGTATCTCTCGACTCAATTGAAATTTTCTTATTTGGCTCCAATTTGATAGATTCCTACTTGCAACTCCCTCCAACTTTGGACCCTTTCTGGCTTATATACCTTGCACAACAATTGTCATATAACCAGGGACACAAAACTAAAAAAATGGAAGAAGAGAACTATCCCTGCAATCATCCATGTATGGTCATGATTTACTTCAATTCTAGCCAAATATTCCAATGCATTTCTTGAATTCTGCTGGAGTGAGCTACTTTTATATAATCCCTTTCATTCCTTCACTAAAGACATAAGCCTTACAAAACATGGCATTCTTTCAAACTGGGAGCACATATGAAATACCTACTATGCATGGCATGTTGATCACATCCTTACACCCATTATTGATGAGATAACATTTGGATATGGAGATACCAATCATAACATACATCCTGACATGGAGATGAATGAATGGAAATTTTTGTCAAGATTAGTCCGTGTAGGAAATATCCACATTAATGATCTTGACATGCTTGGCTCTGATAATTTGACACCAACCATACATGGAATCATCCAGAAGTATCAACATAACATTGGAGACTACACCAAACTACATTGACTACAACCGAAGGAGTAGGGAAGTAATACAAGATAACACTCCCCTGCCTACTTCCACAAATACATTATCTCACAATCAACAACTTGAATTTGACATAGTCCTACAAGATTCACAAGTAAAAGGAACTGAAGAGCCATTGAGGATGATCATCTGAGGAACTATAGGAACAGTTAAATCCTACCTTGTAATCACCATAAAAAAAACAGTGTCTTCTCAAGCAAGCCCACTATTACTCCTCACCCCTACTAAAGTTGTGTATTTTGACATACATGCAACCACTATACATGCAAGGCTTTATATTCCTATAAAGGACATGAATCCTTTACAAGGATAAGCCCCATCAATGTTCCAAGAAGAGATTAAACATATCCAATACATTCTCATTAATGAGATGAGCTTCAGTGGGCCTAAATCGTTTGTGCAGATTGAGAGTCACTTGCGTGAATGTTTTGCAGAAAAAAATAATTACTCATTTGGAAACCGTTCAATAATTCTTGTTAGTGATTTGGGCCAATTCCCACCCATGATGGAAAAACCTCTATATGCAAGGGCAATTCTTGGGAAATTTTTATGGACATACTTCACCATTGTAATAATTTTGGAAATAATACTCTGTCAAAGGGGCACTAATGCCACGTAACTTATTTTTTTGGTAGCTATTGAAAACATCTAGAATGCTCCACCAACCTTGGAAGACTACAACCTCCTCTGATATAGGACTAATAGATTCTTGTCAACATATGTGCATTCAAATTTTGACACAACAATCCATCTCCTTGTAATGAACATTCTTGCAAAAAAACATAACAAATACATGCGCCAAGCATTGGATATTCTTATTGCATGATCTACTTTAGATTTCACCAATGGTCTAGATGCAAAACAAGATGATGACCATCAACTAGAAAAAGAGATATTGCTATGTGTGGGGCAACGAGTAATGCTAACTTTCAATTCATGGGTCCAATTAAGACTAGTAAAGGGTGCACTTAGAATGGTCATGCAAATTGTATACACACTTGGATCTGACCCTCCTAAGTTGCCAACCTATGTTGTCGTGGCATTTGATAAATACATTGGCCCTCCATGGGACCAATCTCAACCAAATAAAATACCAATTCCACCCATAAATCAAAATAATAAGAAACAAATGCCCCTCAAAATGGCTTGGGAATTGACTATCCATAAATCCCAAGGATTAACGTTAACAAGGCCAACCATTGACATTGGTAACATTGAGCATCAAGACTTGACCTTCACTGCAATGTCATGCACTACAACATTAGAAGGAATGTGAATTGCACCATCATTCTCCTTCGACTACTATGCAAAGATGAAAGACACTTCATATGTCACACTTTGAAAAAAGGAAGAGGAACACCTTCATTCTTTGTCCTTTTCACACTTAAAATTGCAACCCTCAATCCCTGCACTGTTAAGATTTCACCTATCAAGCTTAGTTGGGCCTTTTGTCAAACACTTAACAAACTCTAATTTCAACCTCAATAAACTTCAACAGTCATGCATTAAACTCAAACACATTCAATTGTACTTTTAAGAGCAAAAACACAAATACTAAGCAAATCTAAAAGTTATACCAATGGAAAATAATAATGAACAACAGACATTTTCACCACTTTTGACACAAGAAATTTTGGTCAAAAGACCTTGGAAAAACCAACAAGGGGAAAACTAGACAAAGAGGAATATTTCTATTGAGCTCTTTGAAATTTTGGAAATCACCAGCAAGTACAATAAGCATTAAATGCACATTACTCTCGTTGAAAAACGTCCCAAAATGCACGCAAAAAAAACAATAGAAAGTACAGTTTGTATAGTCATTAAATGCACATTACTCTCCTTGAAAAGTGTGTCAGAATGCACACACAAAAATCAATTGAAGGTACAGTCTATACAGTCACGGTACTGCCTATTGTATAGTCACCAAACAACTAGAAAACAAAACTTATCTAAAAATTTGTGCATCATTGCCTTGATTTTTGTGCAAACTTTCAACTGTACGACCTTCTCACAGTAGCAACATTACCTCGATTTCTATGCATACTTATTGCATCTATAAATTATTGCTATAGTGCAGTTCATATTGTATGGCCCTCTTCAAAATCTATGCAGTAGTCTTTCAGCTCAGAATTTGTGCCTCCTTCCACTCTTGGGATATGCGCCCTCTTCGGAAACTTGCTAATCTTGCTGCTCCAAATCTCTCTTCTTCTCAGTTCTTCCTCTTTCCTCATTCAACTCTCCAAAATATCTCTTCTTGGAATGCTCACCACCCTAGGTCTCAATCAAGCTCTGTATTACCATTTAATGAATAACTTCCCTAACCCTTCATCTTCTACAGTCAAGATTGAATCTTGACCCATAGGATCGATGGATGTGATTTATTCCCAAGTTGACATGACTTAAGTCATAAAACTATATAAAATCACTTTCTCTCCAAAAAGGTCACTTTTGTCATTAAATAATAAAAAAGACCCAACTTGACTTTATAAAGTCACTTTATAAACACACTTTATAAAGTCACTTAAGTGAGACATTTGCTCGGACGTTTGCATCCTAGAATAATAAATGTAGAAGTACCTACAAGCTACGAAATCTAACACACACTCTTAGTGATGGAGGTACTTTTGGCACCTCCACATGGATCTATCTCCACCCCCCTCATTCCATCCATTGTAGAAGTTGCTCCCTCTGATCCAGAAGGCCTCTCCGGTACCTACACTAGATCTTGTGTTGAATACCGGTGCTAGTCATGTTTGCTCTAATATTTCACCTCACCCTCGTGCTTATCCTCAAGTGTCATGTCATACCAGCTTGGTTTCCTTACTAAACTGGATGAAGTCTCATGCCCAACTAACTCAGTCACCGCCATTGAACCTGAGATCCAACTTGAATCACCATCTATAGGTTGTCCCCACAACCTTTACATCTTTCCATTTTGAGTGCCAAGCATTCTAACTGCATCAAGATTCTCTCCCATCGGATAGATAATTACATGTCCATTACAAAATAGGATCACATATCCATCATCCTCCATATCTGGACAACTAGAGTAATTTTAACTTCAACTCTAGTACTAGGTACACATTGGTCACCTCTAGATGTCATCCTAACTCCATCTAGAATTTGACACATCCAAACCCCCCCCATTGCATGTGTGGGTGTCGGCCCCACTATCAACATGCATTTCTGAGTCGACATCTAAAATACTCAAGAACATAACTTGTATCCCTATCATGTGGTGCAATGCCCTGCTATCCAAAAACCATGCACGAGTGTCTGCACACTCTGCCTCACTTCTACTTGTAAGAACTAAGACCAATAAGAACTCCTTCTCAAAATTCTTAGAAAAATCTTCTATAGAAGTTGAGGCTACATCTCCTTCCTTTGTCTCTTTCTTGTTTCCTTTCTTCTTGTTTGGGCACTATCCTACATAATGGCCAAATTTATGACATACAAAGCATTTCACTTTTCTCATGTCATTCTTGAAGTTGGATCCCCCACTCCCCTTCTTTCTGATTTAGCTCTTCACAGAAAGAGCCACATTTTCTTTGTTAGCACCATCCTCCTTCTTCTCATCTCTACTTTGATAAACCTCCCAAATTTCCTCCTATGTAAATTCGTCCCATAATCTCTCCCAAGATGGAAATTTCTCCCTTCCCACCACACATTTTGCATACACATCCCAACCTTTGGTGAATCCCTTAAGGTCTATAAACACCATCTCTGGGTCTGCAATGATCTCACCCATAGCACTCAACTCATCCTTCACCTTCCTAAGTCGGGTGAGATAAGAGGCCACATTTTCTCCCTTTTCAATCCTCGTGTTGTGGAGCTTGTCCTTCAAATCCATCTTCCTGTTCTCATTTTTGTTCTCATACAATCTCTTCAGTGTATCCCACAATTCCTTGGTTGTCTGCTACTCAGGCATATGTGGAATTAGGTGGTCCCTCACTCTATCTAGGAGAATCCTCTAATTTCAAGCTTCCTTCACTTCATGGATGTCCAAAGCAATGGGATCTAACAATGGCGATACCACTTCAGTCCTAACAAATAACCACAACTTGTCCTCTCTCAGAAAACCTGCAATCATTTCCTTCCACTACAGGTAGTTCGAGATCCCCTCCAACTAATCCTCATACATGATATTGGAAGTCATTATTTCCCTCTTCTTCCAAGATAAATCCCCTTCTTTGCAAATCGCGTGCAACTCAAGTGCAAAAATATGAACCAAGTTGTACCAACTAGCAAAACACTTTCCCAACAACTCTTCTCTACCATCCACTGAACCTTAGAACCCTAGCTTTGATACCATGTTAAGATTTCACATAGCAAACTCAGTTAGGCCTTTTGTCAAACACTTAGCAAACTCTGATTTCAACCTCAATAAACTTCAACAACCATGCATTAAAATCAAACGCATTCAATTTTACTTTTAAGAGTAGAAACACAAACGCTAAGAAAATATGAAAGTTATAGCAGCGAAAAATAATACTGAACAACAAACATATTCACCACATTTCAAGAAATTTTGGTCAAAAGAACCTGGAAAAACCCACAAGGGGAAAACCAGTGAATGAGGAATATTTCTATTGAGCTCTCAAAAATTTTGGAAATCACCAGCAAGTACAATCAGCATTAAATGCACATTAATCTCCTTGAAAAATGTGCCAAAATGCACATAGAAAAAATCAACAAAAGATATAGTTCATGCAGTCATTGTACGACCTGTTGTATGGTCACCAAACAACTGAAAAACAACTTATCTAAAAATATGTGCATCCTTGGCTCGATTTATGTTCAAACTTTCAATTGTATGACCTTCTCAAAACAACAACATTACCTCGATTTATGTGCATCCTTCTTGCCTCTATAAATTTGTGCTACAGTAGAGTATGTACTATACCACTCTCCTCAAAATCTATGCAGCAGTATTTCACCTCATAATTTGTGCTTCCTTCCACTCTTGGGTTATGCGCCCTCTTTGGAAACTTGCTAATCTTGCTGCTCCAAATTTCCTCTTCTTCTCAACTCTTCCTCTTTCCTCATTCAAGTCTCCAAAATATCTCTTCTTGGAATGTGTGCCACCCTAGGTATCACTCAAGCTCTTTTATTATCATTTAATGAGTAACTTCCCTAACCCTTCATCTTCTACGGTCAAGATTGAATCTTGGCCCACAACATCGATGGATGTGACTTATTCCCAAGTTGACATGACTTAAGTCACTTAAGTTATAAAACTATATAAAATCACTTTCTCTAAAAAAAGAGGTCACTTTTGTCATTAAATAATAAAAAATACACAACTTGTCTTTATAAAATATATTTATAAAGTCACTTTATAAATACACTTTATAAAATCACTTAAGTGAGACATTTGCTCAGACTTTTTTATTCTAGGAACATAAATGCAAAAGTACCTCCGAGCTATGAAATATAACACTCTCTCTTAGTGAGGGAGGTACTTCTGGTACCTCCACCTAGATCTATCTCCAACCCCCTCACTCCATCCATTGTTGAAGATACTCCCTCAAAACCAGAAGGCCTCTCTGCTACCTACACTGGATCCTATGTTGAAGGTCAATGCTATTCATGTCTACACTAAGATTTCACCTCACCCTCATGTTCATCCTCAAGTGTCATCTCATACTATATTGGTTTCCTGACTGAACTGGATGAAGTCTCACGCTGAGCTAACTTAGTCACCACCATTGAACCCAAGATCCAACTTGAATCACCATTGACAGGTAACTTGTCCCCACAACATGTACATCCTTCCATCTCGAGTGCCAAGCACTCTTGCCTCATCAAGACTCTCTCCTACCCGATAGATAATTACCTATCCATTACAAAGCAGGATGGCATATACATCATCCTCCAGAGATAACAACGAGAGTAAGTTTGACTTCAACTCTAGTACTAGGTACACATTGGAAACCTCCATATGTCCTTCCGACTCCTTCTAACTGCACCTGGAATTTGACACATCCAACCTCCCCCAATTACATGTGTGGTTTCGACCCCACTATCAACATCCATGTCTGAGTCGACACCTAAAATAATCAGGAACATAGATCATATCCCTATCATATGGCGTGATGCCTCGCTATCCTAAAACCATACACTAGTGTTTGCACACTTTGCCACACTACTACTCGGAATAACTGAGACCATTGAAAACTCCTTCTCAATCTTCTTAGAATACTCTTTTATCTCAGCTGATGTTATAGCTCCTTCCTTTGCCTCTTTATTTTTGCTTTTCTTCTTGTTTGGACATTGGCCTACATATTGGCCAAAGTTCTGAAATGCAAATCATTTCACTTTTCTCATGTCCTTCTTAGAGGTGGATCCCCCACTCCCCTTCTTTCTACTTTTTCTCTTCACGGCAAGAGCCACATTTTCTTCATCAACACCATCCTACTTCTTCTCATCTCTACTCTGAGACCCCTCACGAATTTCCTCCTATGTATAGTCATCCTATAATCTCTCCCAAAATGTAAATTTCTCCCTTTCCAGCACACATTTCACGTACACATCCCATCCTTTGGTGAATCCCTTCAGGGATATATGCACCAACTCAAGTTCTGCATTGATCTCATCAACGATACTCATCTCATGCTTCACCTTCCTAAGTCGGGTAAGATAAGAGGCCACATTTTCTCCCTTGGCCATCCTCGTGCTATGGAGCTTGTCATTCAAGGCCATCTTCATGTTCTCATTTTTGTTCTTGTACAAGCTCTTTAGTGCATCCGACATTTTCTTGGTTGTTTGCTTCTCAGTCATATGTGGACTCAAGTGGTCCCCTCACTCTATCTAAGAGAGTCCTCTAATTTCTAGATTCCTTCACTTCATGGATGTCCAAAGCAATGGGATCTGATGATGTGGGTACCACTGTGGTACTAACGAACAGCCGCAGCTTGTTCTCTCTTAGAACAACTACAATCCTTGCCTTCCATTGTAGGTAGTTGGGGATCCCCTCCAACTGATTCTTGTGCATGATACTAGAAGTCATTATTTCCCCTCTTCTTCCAAGCTAAAGCCCCTTCTTTTCAAATCACTTCCAACTCAAGTGCCAAAATATGAACCAAGTTGTATCAACCAGCAAAACACTTGCCCAATAGCTCTTCTCTACTGTCCACTAAACCTCAAAGACCTAGCTCTGATACCATGTTAATATTTCACATAGCAAACTTAGCTAGGCCTTTTGTCAAACACTTAGAAAACTCTGATTTCATCCTCAATAAACTTCAATAGTCATGCATTAAACTTTAACAAATTCAACTGTACTTTTAAAAGCATAAACATAAATGCTAAGCAAATTTGAAAGTTATACCAGTGAAAAATAATACTGAACACCAGACATATTCACCACATTTGATACAAGAAATTTTGGTCAAAAGACCCTAGAAAAACACACAAGGGGAAAACCAGTGAATGAGGAAGATTTCTATTGAGATCTCAGAAATTATGGAAATCACCAGCAAGTACAATTAGCATTAAATACACATTACTCTCCTTGAAAAACGTGCCAAAATGCACACAAAAAAAATCAGCAGAAGATATAGTCCAAATAGTCACGGTATGGCCTGTTGTACGGTCTCCAAACAACTGAACAACAACTTATATCGAAATATGTGCATCATTGCCTCGATTTCTATGCAAACTTTCAATTGTACGACCTTCTCACAATAGCAACATTACCTCAATTGATCCGAATTTTAGTGCGCATATGCTCTAAATTTGGATGTATATGCCGTAAAAAGCATTAAATGGAGAGGCCACCCTCTCCCATTTATCATAAAAGCATTAAATGGAGAGGCCACCCTCTCATATCCATGGTATTTGGTAGCACATGGTTTTGGCCCATGGTATGGCCTCAAGACACATTGTAATAATTCTATATAAAGGCCTAGCAAGCCTTCTCATGATAACAAGTTACTCATTTGGTTTTTATCCTACATTTCTCTTATTTTATTGAGTTATTATTAGGGTATTGGTTCTGAGTGTCTTTCTTAATATAGTTTGAGAGGTGAGGCTCAAAGAACCCTCTTTGAGCCTCACCCCTCCATGTGGCATATTTATTCTATGTTTGTCCATCTATGCTATTCATAGCCCAGATCTCACTACTTTGTCTTTCTCACGGCTGGTTCATTGTTCGCTTCAGTTTTGAAGCTATCTCTTCTCCTCCTCTCTCGGCATTCAAGTCTTCTGGGTCTTATCCCCCAAGATCTGGATCAATGGTATCAGAGCGGGTACGCTATCCATTGGGACAATATTTTGAAGCATGATGCGGGTTCAACAGAGGTACCACAACCTCTACAACAACCCATGCTTCTCTACAAACCCTTGGCATCTCTATACTCAACACTCTCACATTCAGCTAACTTTGAACAGGTTCCATGGACTTCACAGGATGTTTCAGAGGCTCTACCATATCTCATTGGAAATGTATTTCCGTCAGCTCAAATGGGTATTTCACGGAATTTCATTTAGTTTCTTGGTTTGTGAGATATGCTTGTTTGAAGTAGCATATGTTTGTGCATAATGCAACCGGACGTACAACAATTTTAAACAAGTGCTATAGACTCCACAGAATGTCTCCAAGTCACTTAAGTCATAAAACTATATAAAATCACTTTCTCTCCAAAAAATTCACTTTTGTCATTAAATAATAAAAAGGACCCAACTTGACTTTATAAAATCACTTTATATAGTCACTTTATAAATACACTTTTTAAAGTCACTTAAGTGAGGCATTTGCTCGGGCTTCTACATCCTAAGCACAATAAATGTAGAAGTACCTCCGAACTTAAAAATCTAAGGTGCACTCCCCCTACCAACTGAAAATACCAATGTTGATTACCAATATAATTAGAGTCAAACTTTATAACTACCTAGCCCTTTGTTGTTTTACTCATATATGTATACTTTCTCGTATGACAAAATAATGTACCATTTCACTTGCAATCGATTATATGGGTTTATATTTATTGCTTATTAGTACTTGCACTAGAGTTTTTCTTTAAATTTCATCAACTACTATACCCTACATAGATTCACTAGACTTGCTTTCAACACATAATCTTATATTATCTACATACACACAACTTTCTCTCCATTTGCAACATATCGAAGTCTCTTCAGCATTTCATTTCCCCCACTTCAAGGGTTATTTTTATTATCTCTTTTTTAATACAAATTATTTGCGAATCCTATTGAATTCGAATTTGTATTTGAATTTAAACTTGGTAATTGTGGTTTCATGGTATGCATAATGAATTGGTTCAATTTGTGGTGATGCAAGGCTTCTTGTTCAGAAACATTACATGAGGGGTCAATTCGCACATGTGAAAAGACGAATTGGCTATTAAGGCTGATTTAGCTTCAGGAAGGTTGAGGGTCAATGCGCATGGAATAATACATAGTACCACACCATGGTGTTTCTAGTCCTCACCAATACCAGGGAAAATTTTAATGATCCATAATTTTCTTAAGGTGTAGAAATTTTGGCGAATATTACTAATTCTAAATTTCCAACTATAAAATGTTTGGCCATATTTTTGTAATAGTATTCAAATTTCTAAGGATTGTATTTAGTTTATGGACAATTTTGGCAATGTTTGTAGTAATATATATTTATTCGATGGAATTTGGACAAATCATTTTAGAAAAAAATGGAAATTGGTGAATATGTTTTTGGAAAAAACATTGAAAAATTATCCCATAAGCTAAATTTCATCCCTAAAACTTTCCCTGATTAATAAATCATAAACATTTGGCACAAACAAAATACCTGATAAAGTGGAATAGTTTCATTAATGATGATGCACTACATCATCCCCAGATACACCACAATTACATGCCAATATTGCAATATTGTCTTGCATTTAGTGATGCACTAAATACATAATCTATAACATCAAATAATATTGCTACTATTCAATGTCATTGCATTGCATATTGTTAGCACAAACAAATTTGGCTAGTTGATGCACCAACATGATATGATACCACTTAAAAGAGTACATTGAGTTATACACATAGGCACCACCATAATGTGATAATGTTGTCTTGTGTTTTTCATTGTGCTTTACATAATCCATAACAAATAAAGTTGCTACTATAATATACCCGTTACCGTGAGTTATTCAATAATTGGGGGATGGGGTATAAATTTTTCTCTTTAAATTCTAAACGAGAAAGGATATCATTAAAAAAAAATACAAAAACCCCTAACTTTTATAATTGTATAGTACAAATTCACATAAATATGTAACAAAGCCTTAGTAACAATAATAGTCATTTATTGTTTAATAACATAATTACTTTATAACATACGACAGTTACATTGCAATTCACCATACTTATTTATGCATGAAGATTTATCATTATATTTGAACACTTTCTAATGGTTCACATGCTACAAGTATGATGGTTAAACTATATTCAGAGCCAAATTGGCAAATTAATAACTATAATAGATCACAACAGCATTATCAAGGCTATGCAACGATCTTAATCATAATGGTTATAATTTATACATTTTGCATGTTAATCGATCATCTAAGGACATCAAAGGATAATAAACTCTTAAACTATAGCTCATTATACCCATCTCCATGATAAGCATGCAATATTGATGACTGAATAATAACCACATAAAGTAATATAATCTCATCTATAATTTGTGGATACTAAATCTAACGATCTCTACTTAAGGAAGGCAAACATCATGGTCAGGGATATACTAACCGTTGGTTAGTCAAAGCTTATTGACTTATATTAATTTGTTTTTTTACATTAAAGTGTTTCTAAGTTTTACAAAATTTATTTATTAAATATAATATTTTGAAAATTAAAAATAAATATTATAATTTTTAAAATGTAATATTCTAAATTTTTAATTGGTGCAAGACACTTTTGATGGGACATAAATCCTTGCAGGAGTATTCTTAATTATCAGAAATTATAAATAAATATAATTAATTTATAAAACTAAATTCTATAAAAATGCCACATCATGTACTGCTATTGCTGCTTCACTGCTTCATATCATGTCAAACAACTAAAAGCTGATCTCATCTGACGTACAACCAAGCATTTGACGGCTCTATTTGGGCTGTAGCTGACGTTAAGATTTTGTTGGGACGTAAACTAGAGTGGGACGGGTGCAGGTTGCAGCGCCTTGAACACGCAATGCTTTGAACATAGTACATACAAATTAATTTACAGAGCATCCATTGTCCCGTCCAGTGATGGAATTTGATGGGCAAAATGCTCGTCATGGGGCATTTTGACCATCAAATATGGTTTGAAATTTTGGTTAACCGTTTTTTTTAAGGGTAGTAAAATTTCTAAAACGTATTTTTGAAGGGCGATACAAATTTTTAAACCGTCATTATATTGTACTACTATTTTTGAAAGACAACAAAATTCCTAAACTATCATTATATTACTAATTTACTCGTAGTATTAATATATTTATGTTATATAAAACTATACTTTCTAAATTCCAACTTCCAAAGCATATATTCACTAAATAAATAGAAACTATTTTTGAAAAGGACAACAAAATTCCTTAAATGTCATTATATTACTAATTTATGTTATATATTTATGTTATATAAAACTATCCTTTCTAAATTCCAACTTCCAAAGCATATAATCACTAAATAAATAGAAACATCTATTAAATTAAAATTATTTCCATGCTTTTCCATTTGCAAATTGCATTGATTTGTTAAACTATATTTTCTAAATTCCAACTTCCAAAGCATACATTCACTAAATAAATAGAAACATATATTAAATTAAAATTATTTCTATGCTTTTCCATTTGCATTGTTTTTTCCTAAAAACAAAAAAACTCATTTAACCCAATGATTTCTCCATTATTTTTTTATTTTTTTATTAATTCAATGAGCATCTAGAATCTACAAATTTGAGTGCTCAATGCTCATTGATTGTATTAGAATGCTACAACAACTTTGGGAGTTGCAGGGCCTTGGAGACAGACACTTATTTGCATTATGAGAGGTAATGCTTGCACTATTTTTTTGGGTATGTCTGTGCCATTTTTTAATAATGTTAAATAACATCAGTGTATGCAGTGATTTATCCCATAAGGGGTTGAGAGACATGAAATCTGTGTGCAACATTTGGAATAAAAATAGTCTATGCAATTTGTAGAATAAACGATACTCAAACATAATATACAGACAAAAAAAAAAGGGCATATAGAACTATAATCCAAGCCAAAAGATGTCTCAACGAAATTGAACTTGGGTGGATGGAATGAAATCCATCTAACCCCACCAACGGGCCACCATATCCTTGACAAATTTAAGGGTAAAATTATAAACAAAACGTTTCATGACGGGTAATATAAAAACCCAAAACGTCAAAAAAAAATCTGATGAGTAGAATGAAAACCAAATTCCAACACTGGTCCCATCTCAAACATTTATTTCCACCATCTTAGAGGTTTGAGAATTCAAAACTATACTCGTTTACACGTTCTTCAGTGCATACACTACTCGACATTGTGGCCATTTGATAAGAAGCCAGACAAAGGAGGACGATGGACTGTAACTGCAAAAGGTAATGTGTGATTTTAAATTTTTTTTTAATGATTATCCTGTAGCTTGAGCTTCCCTAACGGTCCCTCTATAACCTCTGTGTTATTTCGGGGGCATGGGATAATTGGCACTCAAATCACCCCGCTTTTCCAGTGATTTCTTCCTTAGATCCGGTTATAAAAACTGGCGGAATCGTAGTTCCACCCCATTTACTGTGGAACTATGCCATGGAACTGTACCCCTAAGGGTTTTGGCCCATTTTAAGACGACCCAGATCGTCGAAATTCCAAAAAAATAACCAGAAGAAGTGGAATTGTGCCTCGCCGAAAAAGTTTCCATTGCCGATCCCCGAAATACCGAGGCGATTTGAGTGCCAGTGATCACAGGCCTATTTCGGGCGTTATCTCTGTCCAAAAATTGCATAAACCTTTTTTTTTTAATTATTCTCTACTTACTAGACCTGCGTTCTCCCCTGGCGAGTCTTCCCTCTGGGACTGCAAGCGTTTTTTAATATCGATTGCATGCCCTCTGTCTGCATTTCCATCGTTTCTGTGTCGTGTTTGCTCGTTGACTCTGGCCTGCCATCTCATGATTCCTTGCATTGAATTATCCTTTTGCCAAGGCTAAGTATGTGTGCTCCACGTGATGCTGCCATTCTCCACATCATCACAAATGTATGAACGATTTTCAAAAGTTGTGCCGGTTGCCACAACACGTGACTTTTGAGCCAAACGCAGTGAATAAATAATGATTTTCGAACTGTTTTTCTTTGGAATGGTAGGCCGAGGCCCTTCCCGGGTGTTCATAATGCATTGAGAGCATCCAATTTATTTAATTGATTGGGCAACGTCCCCTTTTATTTGTAAAATATAAGGCGGGCATTAAAAGGCTTTCCCCTTTATTAGTGGAATCCACACTTCACAAAATGAGCCCGTTTTATGTTATAATTTATTTTGGGTAAAATGTGAAATGCTTATCGAACTTAGGATAGGGACACGAATTGGTAAAAGCAACCATTTGGCATGAAAGGTTAAAAAAAAAAGGAAATGCGGGGCTTTATTAATTTCCACCATGCCTTCATGGTATACTTCAAAAGGGACTTCCTATTTTAAATTCGCTTTGGAATATGTGAAGGGAACGGAAGGATTGGGAAAGGTTTGTTTTTTAAAATTTAATGTTTTTTTAGTTTGGTAGAATGAAAAAGGGACATAGGAAGGTAAGGGGGTTTAGGATAAGGTGGGAGAAAATGATAGGAAGGGGATAACTTTGGGATGTAAAGTTAGAGAATTAAAAGGGTATAGGTATAGGTATAAAGGTAATCATAGAAATATATATATAGGGAAAGAGGGGAATTAATAAAGGGGAAGGAATAAATAAAAGGTATAAAAGTGGATGGTAGGATAATAAAGGGATATGCATAGAATGTTAGGAAGAGGAGGAGTTTTTTAGTTTTTTGAAAAATAGAGGTCATTGGCGCTTTAGTGCAAAGGGGTCGTGGGAGAGATTTTCGGCTTTCTGGACATGGATTTGATGAGAATACTGGTGGATCGCAGAAACTGTCGTTGCTCATGGCTGTGGTCGTGGCCTTCCTCTGCCTCTTCCATGGCTCATCATCTGCCACGAAGAGATCGTCTCCAAATATGTCAAAGAAAATGGACTTGAAGCCAGGGCCTCTAGGGAAATTGGTGAAATCATCTTTGGGAATGTACTCTAGATTTGGCGGGATGGATGTGATGATTTCAAAAAAGTGCTTGCTCCCAAATGGTTCCTTGAATCTGAAGGTCCCGCCATTGAGAATGACTAATCCAGCTGCCCAATAGTATACGTTGGTCAGATTCCATAGCAACAAAGGGACCATACCCACAACTGGCCAATTCACAACATCACCATTGTTTTTTCTGAATTTGGTAAAGTAACATATAATAGCGCCACTCACAGTGACGAAACTGCTAAAGTGGTTTTCCATCTTTTAAGAGTAATAATAAAAATAAAAATGCCTCTGATGCCAACTATCATCGGAGGAACAACTGATGAGAAGGGGAGCACTATTCAAAAGGCCTTCGACAAAGTGATAAGACCAGTTGCAATTAGAGAAACCATTGATAAGACATGGCTGCAAACAAATTAACAACAAAGTTACACTCTCCAGCAGTCAGTATATCATTTCTGGTTTAGTGGTGTCAGTTGTACACTTAATTCTATTTTCCAACTAAATGCTACAAAATATTTAGATAAGTGTTGGCTGCTTTCTTGGGCAGACCCGGGTTTTAATGAAGCGCAGCAACAAAACCCCTTGGCGCACTGGCCCTCTCGGCAACGAGCTTCGCAGCAGCTCGAGGTCTCACCCGAAGTGGCTATGGGGGGGTTAGGGAATCAAGTTTCCTTAACCGTGGTGACGCGGAGATTGCTCTTCCTCTTCTGGTTCCTCAGATATCGGCGGTCGGACTTTCCCGCAGGCCGCTCGGCGCAGCTGCGCGGATTCCTTCCTTGGCAGGCCCACTGCACAGTTTCTCCTCTCTAGCGCAGAAGGCAACTATTCCTTGCGTCGACGCGCTAAGTACTTCCTCGCCCTTCACATCCAGCGCAGTAGCGCAGTCCTCTCTCGTTGCAGCGACAGCGCGTTACTACTTCTTCGGTACTTAACACTTATAGCTATCAAGGGACCTTTCCAACTCACTTAAACAGTCGCAAAGATAATACAAGAGTCTCGCATACACAGATAATGAAC
Organism: Larix kaempferi; assembly: GCA_027924585.1. Lineage (NCBI taxonomy): Eukaryota > Viridiplantae > Streptophyta > Pinopsida > Pinales > Pinaceae > Larix > Larix kaempferi. The sequence goes on from BSBM01001167.1 coordinate 1,963,962, forward strand.
TCTAAACAGTTATCATTCACGCAAACATTATAACAAGAAGATATATGTGAAGCTCATCTCCTCGAAGAAAACCACGTCCACGGGAGTTTATATTAACCAGAAAACCATAGAGTTATACAATATGCTGCGCACACAGCTGCAGCCTTAGATCTTTACAGGAAACTCCACGCACACAGCTGGGAGCCCTTCTCTTAACTAGTCTCTTCTCTATAGAGATTACAAAGGCGCAGACGTCACACAGACTGTCTGGCAACTCAGGGATTAGCTCCTTGGCTATCCGATTCTACTCTAGTTCTACACACAGTAGAAACATACCAAAGGATAATCAACACATGATCTATCCTCGAGACTGTCTCTCTAACAGTCTAACCATCTAACTATCCCAAAGTATCTAACTTTTACTCGCTAACTCTCTAACGTCTACCCATTACAATTATTCATATATATAGGTGGCCATGGCGGTCGCACCTTTACAAGACTGTGGGCCTTTCCCAACAGTGATTCCCAAAAACCCTAACCACGCACATGGCTAGGTGTACTGTAGGCGCCGCTTGCAGTCACGTCGCCGCTTCCTGCAGGCTCCATGAATTCCGGCGCATATTGTGGGTATGGGCGATTGTCCTTCGCCTTCAATGCTCTGGTCCGTTGCTCCTCCTTGATCCGAGCAACCATAACTTCTGTACTAAGCCTTTAAATGAGGGTAGCTGAGCCCTCTACTCCATCGCCTTATTTATTATGGTAGCTGAGCCACCTTCATTCTTCGATGACGTGCGCGCGAGCTCCGCGATTTCCGGTCCATGATCTTTGCTGAGCTTGTCCATCTGGCACCGTACTGCGCACCGTCTCCTTCTTGCCCAAAACTTAGTGCTTGTCCCAAAATTAGCACTTTCCTTTCATACTTGTCTTTTCCCCAAAATTCGCAGCTTTACCGCAGCTACGACCTAGGCTCCAACAGGCCCCTAACACTCACTTGTGGCTCGCCCTCGAGCCACTCGCACTAGCGCGTGGTCGCTTGATTTGCGCATCTGCTTTTGCTTGAGTCTCCGCGAATGTTTTCTTCCACTTCGCAATAGCGGAGTCCAATTCCTCAATACACTCGTCAGCTGTTTGCACCGTTTCTGCGGTTGCTTCGTCTTTAGTGAGAGTATCAATGATCTCCTGAGATTCAGCAATCTCTTTGATTTTTGTCTCAACCTGGGAAACGATTTCAGCATACTCATCCATGAATGGCTGAATGCTGTTGGTGAGCTTCTCATCTTCAGTTCTGAGCTTGTGCAGTTGCTGCTGCATTTTGCGCACTTCGCCCATTTTCTTCATTTTTGGTAAGCCTGTTAAGGCCTTAGCTTCTTCATTCAGAACAGTGAGAGATTGTTCTGCAGCTTGCACCTGTTCTGACAGTCCCACTTTAAAAGGGAGCTTCACAAGCTCCGTCCAAGCTTCCATAGCCTGGTTCATCAGGTTCTCGGCTTCCTGTACTCGATCTTTCATCTGTGTGGAAGCTCTGCTCAATGCTTCAAATTGTACCTGCGCATCATCCGTAAGATGCGCAGCAACGCGAGCTTCTAGCTCAGCGATCTGGGTTCTATGGCCTTCTGCCATAGCAACTATTTCTTGCTCCAGGGTTTTCGCTCTTTCTCCAATAATTTGAACTTTTGCAACCAGAGGGAGATCTGGTTGAATCTCGCAAGTCGGCAATAACTGGGCAATCTCATCCACTGCGTTTCTGATACCGATGTCTTGCGCCTCATAAAGTGCAAGCTTCTCAGAGGTATTCTGATGGATTGCCTTCAATTCTAACTCCTGTGATTGCAGTCTTTGATTTTCCTGGAATGTAGAGAGCTCTCTAGCTCTCAACTCAAGAGAAACTTTCTCATGCACTAGCTGTAGAGTCTCTATAGGAATTAGAGACAAATTAATTTCAACGGGCCCAACGGCGCTTACCTGTAGTGCAGTTAGCGGATCTGGAAGTGTCATGCTGGTAGGCGGAATATGCACGACAGTATGCCTTTCAATGAGTTCTTCAACTCGCTCGGCACTTGGAATTTCTTGTGGCGCCTGCGAAGTAGATGCTGGCGCATGGGTCTGCGCAACTCTTCCTGCGAGACCTTTCAGTTCTACGAACTGCAAATCTAAAGCACTTCTGATGTGAGCATGCGCATTGCGCAGCTCGGGAAATTGCTCATGTATGTACTGGTCGATCCCCGAGGGAATAGCCTCAGCGGGATGTGACACTTTTTGCTTTTTGGTGGCCGGTTCTGTGGATCCTTCATCACTTCTCTGCTCACGGGCTTCCTTGCCCTTATCCTTCTCTTTCGTAGCGGCGGTTGGCAACGCGGATGCGAGATCGGCGGCCTCCCTCCACTCATCCGACCAAGACTTGATGGTTTCTTCAACATCCTCTGTAGTCATCCTGTAAAGGCCTAGCGCCCATTCATCTGGAATGCCGCAAGGGCGGAGGTAAAGTTGATGTAGGTCGGCAGTAAAAGCCAACTTCCCATCATATAATGTGGCTGTCTCCTCGCTCAGCCTTGGCATCTCTTGAATAGTATCTCGGAGGAGATAGTAGTACTCACAAAAGACAGCGCGATTCATCTTGCGCTTTGCGGGATTAGGGGAATCCCAGAGGTTGATGTAGCGCATGCCGGCAACCTCTCCTGCGCGGCGCGGAAGGAACTGAGTATTCGGGGGCTCCTTCCACCCAACGAGAGCGCATAAGATTAAAAGCCAAGAAAAATGGAATGATTGGGCTGCATTGTCCTGCACATTCAGGCAATCAGCCAAGAAAGAATTCAGCAGGAAGAGAGACCAGTTGTACTGCTCTCCCTCCGCAGCTGCGATGGCGAGCTCCACGACAGCTCCAGTAACTTCCTTCGGTCGGCACTTTGTGAGAAGTCTTCCTGCAAGCAGACTTCCTGTAAATCGAAGTGCCTCATCTTCTACTGCAGTGAGGTCATAAGCCCGACCTCCTCTTGTTAAGTTATACTTCTGCACCACCTGTGCAGTCAATTTTCTGTCCTTGTCCTTTCCCACAAAATGAATATTGGGATCCTTACCAGCCTTAGATAGACCAGTAATGCGGTGAATTAAATCAACATTTAGATCAATTGGCCTCCCGAGCCAAAGGTAACCTCCATGAACGCAGGATAGCAGTGTTTTAACGACTGCGTTCGCTTCATTGCTACGCCCAAAGTGCGGTAGCTTCAACAAATTCAGGAGTCCAGGGCGCTCAAGATTTGCTGCAAATCCCTTCGGGATGAACTCGTCAACCTTTCTGGTGGGATTATGCACTATATCCAGATATCGGTCTAGCTGGAACTGAGGATATGTCTTATAGTCTCCGAGGTTGAAGTCAGAGAACTTGACCAGTGGAATGTTTCCTAACAGTTGCCCTTCTACCCGCACACTAGCCGGTAGTGGTGGTAGCGGAATAGGATACTTTGCATTCTTTGGGATCTGTACTTCTGGCGCATCATCTGGACGCGGCGGAATATAGTTTGCCATGGTCGCCAACGGCTCTGGAACAGGTTCTTCTGGTTGTGATGGCGACGCTCTTGTAGCCGGAGATTGTCTGGGATCCTGATAACCAGGATGTACATAAGTCGAAGCCGTGACTGGAGTAGTCATGCCGAAATCTAATCCTCGGCGCAGGAATTGACGAACAACTTCTTCAGTTGACAGGTTCTCCGTCGTGAATCGATGTAGGGAAAAAAATTTGGACAGCAAATGGCGGACCTTCGTAGGATATGGACGCTGAAAACAAGGGAAAATACTCTGCACAACTCGGCTCTGAAAACAATAACTTGGATTCGTAAACAAGATAGCAACTCGAGGAAAGTAACCCAAAAATTATACAAGTGTGAGGTATTTATAGCCAGAGGTGAGTAAATGCGAGCAAGTGGGGTAACGTAGCTATAGGCAGCTATAGATGAGTTGACAACACGCTATCCTCCTTGCCGTAGGGGTGCATTTAGTGTGATTGACGGGTTCTGACAGGCTTCCGGGAGAAGCTAATGCTTTCGGCGCCAGAGTTAAATGCAAATCTTTCGGAGATTAAGCCGAATCCGTCAGAACGGCTAGACTTAAATAGCGGACTTATCCTTCATTTATTCAGACGCGGCTACATAACTGCTGTAATTCAAAATTTCCGGTGGGTCATTTCAACTTAGGGAACTGTGCCTTTAGGGGTCCACAACAAAACTTTTTCAAGCGGTAAATTATCAAAGGGAACTCCGCAAGAGCGATAGTTCAATGGTCCGGGGAGAAGCTTCACAAGAGCGCAACTATGTTCGCTCCAGCCAAAATTTAGACATGCGCGGATGTTTCTAGGAACTGCGCAGGAAGCCGGAGACTGAGTGTCTCGCAACTTCCGTGTAGACTGAATGCGGTGCCTCTTTCAACTACACTGGGCATCTGCATCTCTTTTAGCAAAATATTAGATCGACAGAGCGGAGTGGCCGTCGCGATAAAGCTTGAGCCGACTCCCGTTGATCATTGTAGGTAGTAATTCTCCATCCAGCTTTGCAAGCTGAACTGCACCTCCATCTGTTATTTTTATTACCTGAAAAGGGCCTAACCAGTGTACACGAAACTTGCCTGGGAACTTGGTAAATTTACTGTCATAGAGGAGTACCAAGTCTCGTTCCTGAAAGACTTTATTCTTAATATGCCTGTCATGCCAAGCTTTCTGTCTTGCCTTCTGTACCTGTTGATGGAATCCGGCTAAGAGTCTGTCTTCTTCTAAGGCAAGCAGTTGCGAAAGTCTTTCATTCATAGTATCAGGATCTGCCATTTCTGTAATTTGCGCAATTCTAAGACTAGGAATAATGTATTCCATGGGCATAACTGCTTCTTGTCCATACACCAAGCTGAAAGGTGTGTGACCTGTTAGTTTCTTGCAAGTGGTTCTGTAAGCCCATAATACAGCTGTGACTCTAAGGTCCCAATCATCTCTTTGTTGATTACAGATCTTCGTCAGGGCATTCTCAAGAATCTTATTGAATGCTTCCACCGTACCATTAGCTTGAGGATGGTAGGGTGTACTCTTATGGTGATTAATTTGAAATTCTTCAGTAAGGGCCTCTATAGTCTCGTTGAGGAAATGTGTACCCTGATCGCTCATGAGAATCACTGGACATCCAAATCTAGTGATAATATTCTCAAAAATGAACTGTGCGGCCGTAGCAGCGTCGCAGTTCTTAACTGGCTTCGCCTCAGCCCATCTGGTGAGGTATTCAGTAGCTGTAATGATGTATCTTGCGCCAGTTCTTTTTCCTGGTGGGTTAATAGGTCCTACAAAGTCAATGGCCCATTTATCAAAAGCGCGCAGTGTAATCTGGGGTCTTACCGGCATTTCATCTCTCCTTGAGGGTTTTCCTGTGCGCTGGCACACATCGCAACATTTACAGAATTCCTTAGTATCCTTGTGCAATGTCGGCCACCAAAGACCTGCGGCTAATATCTTTTGCGCAGTCGGCTTTCCTGCGAAATGGCCTCCTGCGGTACCTGAATGCGCTTCTGTGATGATAGAGTTCTGTTCATGTGGTAAGATACTTCGTCAGGGCCCAACTTATAAAGCTGGTCTGCTATCAAAGTGAAGTCTGCGGCTCTAACAACAAGTTGTTTTTTCTGCTGGATTGTAAACTCAGCCGGTGCTTGCCCGGTAGTGAGAAACTTAAGAATATCAGAATAATATTCGTCTGCTGCTTGAATGGAAAACAACTGTGCGTCAGGCAGATTGTCCTCCAGACTTGTAGGTTCCTCTCCTGACTCTATCCTGGATAGATGGTCAGGCCCTGCATTCAATCTGCCTGGATTTACAATAACCTCGAAATCATATTCTTGAAAGAGCAGTAGCCATCTGCAAATTCTTCCTCCTAACACTGGTTTATTGACTAAATATTTCAAAGCAGAATGGTCAGTATACATTTTAAAATGAGCTCCTAACAGGTAGTGTCTGAATTTCTGTAGGGCATACACCATAGCTAATCCTTCCCTTTCTGTAGTGGTGTAGTTCTTCTCAGCTGTAGATAGCTTTCTGCTGGAGTAAGCAATCGGGTGGTCAATACTTCCTTCTCCAGACTGTGTAAGCACAACCCCCAATGTTATAGAAGAAGCATCAACATGAACATGAAAAGGTTTTCTCCAGTCCGGGAAAACTAGAATAGGCGCTGTGATCATCTTTTCTTTAAGTGTGTCCAAGCTCTGTTGGCATTCCTCTGTCCATTGGAACTTCGAATCCTTTTTCAGCAATCTTTCCATAGGCGCTGTGATCTTTGCATAGCCCTTGATGAATTTTCTGTAGTATCCTGTATGTCCCAATGTAGTGCGCAATTGTTTAACTGAGTTGGGCGCAGGTAAATTAGCAATGATGGCAACCTTCGCAGGATCCATCAGGAGTCCTTGTCTGCATACAATATGTCCCAACAAAATACCAAAGGGCGCACAGAATATACATTTTTTCAAGTTAAGGGAAATCTGATGCTGTCTACATTTTTCTAACATCATGCGCAGATTTGCAATATGGTTCTTTAATAGGCCAAATACAGTCCAGTCATCAAAATAGACTTCTAGAAACTTGTGAATGAATTCTTTAAAAACAGCAACAACAACTCTAGAGAAGATAGCAGGTGCATTTTTAAGACCAAAGGGCATTACCGTATACTGGAATGAGCCCCATTCAGTTGCAAAAGTAGTCTTGTGGCGGTCGTCCGGATGGATTCTGATCTGATGATATCCCGAGAAACCATCAGTGAAAGAGTAAGCCTCTTGTCCTCCAACATTATCAAGTACTTCATCTGTGAAAGGAGTGGGAAATGGATCGTGCGCTGATGCATCATTGAGTTTGCGCAAGTCGACACAGATTCTTATTTCACCTTTCGTTTTCTTTTCTTGGACCACCATAGGACTAATCCAATTGCTTTCCTCTACTGGCTCAATAATACCTGCTGCAAGCATCTTATCAATTTCTTCTTTGACTTTTTCTTTATAGCGCGGGTTCAACCTGTATGGGCGCTGCTTTACTGGCTTGGCGTCTGCTTTCAGAGGTATGCACATCACTCCTAAGTCTCCTAGGATGCCTTTCATTTCTGTGAACTTGGTGGGAAAGATATCCTGGTAGTCATGTAATAATTCTGAAACATGTCCAACAGTTTCATCATCCCAATAATCTCCTATAGAAGCAAACTTTGGTTCAGCTTCTGTACCAATGTTAATCTTTTTGAGCTTGATGTGTTCTGTGATGGCAGGAATATCAAGCTCAGGACCTTTAATATTGCGCGTCCCTTCTGATTCTGGGATATTGATGTTGCGAGGATCGTCCTCCTCCTCTTCAGTGGTGAAGTTATAGCATTCCAGGGCATGTTCTATCTGGACAGCCCAATCTGGTTGGGAATATTCTGATAACGGGCATTCTTCAAATATCTTCTTTTTAATACACTGCAAAGCTTGATCAATAGTCGGATGTTCTGACTCAAAACTGAAGGTAAGTTGAAAGCTTTCTATCATAAGAGGCCAAGTGAGAGTTCCTTTGCGCAATTCTGTGTCAGTATACCAATTCCTTGGAACTGTATCCAATGTGTGGATGAATAGGTGAACCCATTCATCTTGCGGAATATCTGACCATTGCTGAATGCATGCTTCAATGTGTGACCGGGGGTCACTCTGTCCCTCATATTTGCGCGACACTTCTGTTGTAGTGTCCTGGAATCTGCGCAGTATCAATCTGCGACAGTCTTGCCATGTGTGAATATTCTCCTTATGCGCAGCCCACCATCTTGCGGGTGTAGCGCGCATTGCTATATCTTGTGCCTGTATGCGCTGTGGTTCTGGAAGCTTTTGTTCATATTCCTGTATGAATTTAGTTACTTCAGTTAGACCATCAAAAATTGGAGTGTCAGTTAGTTCTGTGCCAATCCATCGAATGGATTTAGTCATCATGGCGCAACGTCTTGCAGAAACCTCATGTAGACGATTCTGCCAGTTTTCCAATCCTGCATCTGAGTCTGATGTGCACGAGCTATCGCATCGCCAGCTGATATGGCCATCTGCTGTGGGGTTGACATAGTCACTGTGGTTAGTGGTCATTTGGTACAAACTTTCCATGTGGCGCGCTTCCTCTTCTGCGCGAATGGGTTCTATATACCTTGGTCCTTGAATAGGATCAAGTGGTGCGATGACCCTAATCTGGTCATCCTCAAAGGTCATCTGTCTTTTCTTCAAATTAATGACAGCCAAATTATCAAATGCCCAGTCTATTCCTAAAAGTGCTGGGTATGGTCTACTATCATCCATGATTTTGATTACTTCAAAATCTGCAGAGCTTCTGACTCCTTCAATATCAATAGGTACATTGGGTAATCTGCCCAATGGAGAGACTCGTTGCTGATTTGCGAGTCTTAGCTGGATAGGGGATCTTGTAAGCTGAGGGCTTCCCATCTGTTCCCATGTCTGCATAGTGAGAACATTGGCTTCGGAGCCCAAATCTAACATGACTTCGTCCATTTCAAATGCTCCAATCTGCGCTGTAAGCCTCATCTCTTTTCAAGTTCTAATGTGACTCCTAATCTGGTGAACAGCACACTGCGGTGTGTTCGTCGAAGCAGACTGTTGGCACTGATCCAACAGGTGTTGGAGTTCTAGAGTTGCCTTTTCATTGCGCAACAATTTTAAACATTGTCGCAGGAACGCATGAACACTGCCTAGTGCATGCTCGTCGTCAGGCCTTCCAGCTGTAGTGGCCTGTTCTTGTACCAGGTTGTCTTGGCTTAGCACTTGCGATCTAATATTGTTCTGCGGAATTGCGGCAGAACTTGAAGCTCTCGGATCTGAGAAATACTCTTGGGCTTGCTTAAATGCTTCTTTTTGCTTTTGCAGGTTAAGTGGGGCTGGTTTAATATTAGCGCGGCGCACCCATTGCGTCGCTTGCTTTCCCGTTCCCATCTCTTGCGCACCAGTGGTTGCTCCACTGCGTGTCACTATATTAACTGTAGGGTCTGGTTCTCTTTTTTCTGCTGCAATCAACTGAATATTTTGATTGACCTGTGGGGTCTTTGGTTGCATCTTAGCCTGTAGCTGAGGGCATTCTTCAATGATATGGTCAGAAGATTTACAATACCTGCAGAGAGTTGTAGGATTTTGGCAATCCCTGGCAAAATGACCTTGTGTTCCGCAATTATAACAAGTGATCTGTCCTCTTCCGCGACCAAAATTTGTTGTGCGTCCGCGTCCCCTGTAATTTCCTGCTCGGGCGTCCCAAGTTTGGTCATAAGGTGGACCTGTTGTGGGTCCTTGTGTCTCTGCTTGTACCCTATAAACATCATGCTTTCTTTCTATCATAAGATCATATGCTCTACAATTGTTCTCATCATGACCTACTGATTTACAGAAATTACAATATAGATTCTTTGGAGTTTGTACATATTTCTGAAGTAAGTGACATTCTTGTGGTCTATGACCTCTAGTTCTGCAGATTTCACACCAAGGCCCCTGTGCCTGTGGTAAAGGGTTAGGTGCTCCAGTTGCAATATAGTCTATGAAAACGGGACAATGGTCCTTTGAATGACCTTGGGCTTTACATTTTGTACACCAAATTTCTTCCTTAATCTCCTTGCCTTTCTTAATATCATGCACTTGCAAGGTTAAGTTTGCTAATTGGTTCTGTAAATGCGCAACATCGTTGCTTGTTCCCGCAATAGGCGAAGCTTCTAGTTTCATAGCCATCTCTAGAGCTTGTTCCTGAGTATTGAGATTCTGTTGCATAAGAGGAAGTCTAATGTGTGGGAGCAGCGCATCAATGAACCATTCTTTATGCTGCTGTGGTGCAAACTCGAAGCTTACTTGATCTATCAAAGCTTTGAACTTCTGGTCAAAGTCCCATACTGATTCTGTAGGTAACTGTTTGATGTCTTTGAGCTCTGTTATACACTGTGATTCTGATTTAGGTTTCTTAAATTCTCTAATCATGGCATTTCTTACCTCAGCAAGCGTTCTATTCTGTGCTGCTGAGTATTTCATGAACCAAGTCAAGGCTCTTTCTCTTAGTGTGGTTGCTAACTGAACCAGTTTAACAGCATCATCATTAATTTGCTTAATTGTCCAAATGGCTTCACATAAGAACCAGTGCTGCTCAGGGTCTTCTATCCCTGTTCCTCTAAAAGTTGGTAGCTTCATGTCATCACCCATCCTCCTTGTGCTAGGTTGAGGTGAGGCTGCTGTAGCAGTGCTTCTGGGCTGGTTAAATAAAGGTGGTACAGAGGTACTAGAAGTACCGTGTGGGCTACTAGAAGGTGTTACTGCGGGGTTATACTGAGCTTTGTCTGGCTTTTGCGGTGTAAAGGGGTGATAAGGGATATGAGCACTCCCTTGTCTTTCTATATGGCTTGGTCCAGGGACTTGGCTATTGTCTGGGCTAGATTCAAAAGAATATTGGTCAAGGCCTACTTTATATCGTTTTCCACTACGAGTGCAACCAATAAGTTCAGGATCGCTATCAGAGTCTACGGACATTACTTGTCTATGCTATTCATCAGAAGCAATACATAGTTTTCCTTTTTCATACAGAAGCATTTTAATCCATAAGTTCAGAGAATTTAAGAACTTACCTCTGTGTACTTGGAAGAAATTCCTCTCAGCTTCACTGTAACTTTGTCTTGTGTCTACTGCAAACTCGGTGATGAAACCTTTCAGTAGACTATTCAACCAAAAGTCTACTGCGCGGGACACAGGATTGTCTATCCGCTTCACAATACTGACTAGCTCAGGCGTCCAAGCGACTGGTCGATCAATATGCACAGTAGGTCTAGAATCTGCTAACTTGGCTATCCAAGCGTGTAACTCCAGTGCAAAGGTAACAAAGAAAATTTCGTGAAGGTCAGTATAAATATACTTCTGTAACCAGTCTTCTGTTTGGAGCATAGAACTTCTATTTTCTTGTTCAGCGAACTCTTTAGCTTTTAAATCAAACCAGTCTCCAATTTCTTTAGCTGTAGGATTCCAGTAACACATTTGTTAACTGAGCAAGTCTCAGTGTAACGGAACCATTTGTTGGCTTCAGCAACAATCTCAGATGTCTTGGAAATAATAAGTCTCACAACAGCAAGTCGCAAGGTAACGGAATCCTTTGTTGGCTCAACAACCTTCTACGTCGCAAAAAATAGCAAGTTTTAGTCACGCGGCAACGGAATCATTTGTTGGATGAGCAACAAGGTTCAGAGCAACGGAAGTGACGTGATCAAATAGTCATAAGGCGACAGAACCATTTGTTGGCTCCTATCTCGCGCGTCTCTGAAATAACAAGTCTCACAATAACAAGGTCACTAGGCAACGGAACCATTTGTTGGCTCCTATCTCGCGCGTCTCTGAAATAACAAGTCTCACAATAACAAGGTCACTAGGCAACGAAACCATTTGTTGGCTGCTTTCTTGGGCAGACCCAGGTTTTAATGAAGCGCAGCAACAAAACCCCTTGGCGCACTGGCCCTCTCGGCAACGAGCTTTGCAGCAGCTCGAGGTCTCACCCGAAGTGGCTATGGGGGGGTTAGGGAATCAAGTTTCCTTAACCGTGGTGACGCGTAGATTGCTCTTCCTCTTCTGGTTCCTCATATATCGGCGGTCGGACTTTCCCGCAGGCCGCTCGGCGCAGCTGCGCGGATTCCTTCCTTGGCAGGCCCACTGCGCAGTTTCTCCTCTCTAGCGCAGAAGGCAACTATTCCTTGCGTCGACGCGCTAAGTACTTCCTCGCCCTTCGCATCCAGTGCAGTAGCGCAGTCCTCTCTCGCTGCAGCGACAGCGCGTTACTACTTCTTCGGTACTTAACACTTATAGCTATCAAGGGACCTTTCCAACTCACTTAAACAGTCGCAAAGATAATACAAGAGTCTCGCATACACAGATAATGAACTCTAAACAGTTATCATTCACGCAAACATTATAACAAGAAGACATATGTGAAGCTCATCTCCTCGAAGAAAACCACGTCCACGGGAGTTTATATTAACCAGAAAACCATAGAGTTATACAATATGCTGCGCACACAGCTGCAGCCTTAGATCTTTACAGGAAACTCCACGCACACAGCTGGGAGCCCTTCTCTTAACTAGTCTCTTCTCTATAGAGATTACAAAGGCGCAGACGTCACACAGACTGTCTGGCAACTCAGGGATTAGCTCCTCGGCTATCCGATTCTACTCTAGTTCTACACACAGTAGAAACATACCAAAGGATAATCAACACATGATCTATCCTCGAGACTGTCTCTCTAACAGTCTAACCATCTAACTATCCCAAAGTATCTAACTTTTACTCGCTAACTCTCTAACGTCTACCCATTACAATTATTCATATATATAGGTGGCCATGGCGGTCGCACCTTTACAAGACTGTGGGCCTTTCCCAACAGTGATTCCCAAAAACCCTAACCACGCACATGGCTAGGTGTACTGTAGGCGCCGCTTGCAGTCACGTCGCCGCTTCCTGCAGGCTCCATGAATTTCGGCGCAGATTGTGAGTATGGGCGATTGTCCTTCGCCTTAAATGCTCTGGTCCGTTGCTCCTCCTTGATCCGAGCAACCATAACTTCTGTACTAAGCCTTTAAATGAGGGTAGCTGAGCCCTCTACTCCGTCGCCTTATTTATTATGGTAGCTGAGCCACCTTCATTCTTCGATGACGTGCGCGCGAGCTCCGCGATTTCCGGTCCATGATCTTTGCTGAGCTTTTCCATCTGGCACCGTACTGCGCACCGTCTCCTTCTTGCCCAAAACTTAGTGCTTGTCCCAAAATTAGCACTTTCCTTTCATACTTGTCTTTTCCCCAAAATTCGCAGCTTTACCGCAGCTACGACCTAGGCTCCAACAATAAGATACTCATTCTTTCCATTATTTATAATTTCTAGCAAGAATAAGTGCATGGTGCAAAAGATTCAGATCAAATATTCATTCTTACCATTATTCTTGATCATGATGCATGCATGCAGTTCTCTTTTATATGCAACATCCAGAGCAGCACTTGACTCGTGTTTGGACAATTCTCTGCTATTTCTTTGGTACGCAGCAACGATATCTTCAGTAAGCTTACTATCTTCTCCTCTTCTGGTTTGGATGCATTCTACAATAGAAGAGGATCAACCACAGTAATTAATCAACTACATATTCTCTGTAGAGAATAACCTGCATGCTCCTGCTAACATTGTAATCAATCTCTTCCTTGTACCGTTTAAAATTGTTCCCTATTATAATAATCTTAGTCAAATTGGCAGGAATCCATTTTACCTCCAATACATCCACAAACAAATGAAACGGACAATGAGGCATGAAAAATAGCGTGGGTCTATCTATTGTCATTCACATTCTTCGTTAAGATAAAGAAAAGTATCGTCGAGGGCATTTATAACCCTTCCCTCCATTAAAGAGAGGAATGGATCGGACACCACAATATCATTCACCAATTGAAATCTCTCTCTCAATGAAATTGTAAAAGCTAACTGCATGTGATTATGTTCCAAACACACAATCTTTCTATTAGAATCAATATTTCCAAGGCCACAGAGAACCACTTGTAATTGTGAAATATGTGGCTCTGTACCTATCATGCTTTTTAATCGCGCAACCATTTCTGGGTCTCATATTTTATCCATAAAACAAAGACCTCTCTAACTTTTTTCGAGCAAACTGTATTTTTTCCATGATGTCATGAACTTCTCCATTATTTTCCATACGAATTTCTCTACTCATTGAGACACACCCCATTTGGTCGAAAATTTCTCCAGAAATATTACTGGGGAGGGGCGTTAGCCCATAGCCCCCTCGTCGTTACCTTAAGCAGCAAGAGAGGGGAAACATGGGGTGCGGAATGGGGAACGAGGACTCTAAGTAGGGCGAGAATCATCTAAACAACCAACCCCCCAATTTATGTACTTTGTTTATAATTTTTTTTTATGAAATTGCTTTAAAAAAATAATTTGTTTAGAAGTTCTTTATTTCAATTTGGTGTTATCTCAGTGTTTGTTTGTAGTGTGAAAATCAATGTACTATTCATATTTCCACGATTTTAGGAAATTTATTCCACTAATCAATTCTTATGAAATATTTATGGTGTGTCGCAGTCTCCCAGTTAAAAGGTGCATGGCATGCCTTCCATTCTTTTTTTTTTAATTTAAAATTTCATAGGTTGAATCACTTATTGGTGCACCTTGGAACAAACTGATGATGGTGTTTATCATCATGAAGGGCTATCATACTATCAATTCCAAACCAACTTCAAACGTTAAGCATATGTTTTTCCGAGCAAAATGTATTTTTTCCATGATGTCATGAACTTTTCCATTATTTTCCATACGAATTTCTCTGCTCATTGAGCCACGCCCCATTTGGTCGAAAATTTCTCTAGAAATCTTACTAGGGAGAGGGGTTATCCCATAGCCCCCTCGTCGTTACCATAAGTAGCAAGCGGGGGGGGAAATGGGGTGCAAGATGGGGAACGAGGATTATGAGTAGGGCGAGAATCATATGAATAGCCAACCCCCCAATTTATGTACTTTGTTTATATTTTTTTTTTTAAATTGCTTTAAAAAATCAATTTGTTTAGAAGTTCTTTATTTCAATTTGGTGTTATCTCAGTGTTTGTTCTAGTGTGAAAATCAACGCACTATTCATATTTCCATGATTTTAGGAAATTAATTCCACTGATCAATTCTTATGAAAGATTTATGGTGTGTCGCAGTCTTCGAGTTAAAAGGTGCATGGCATGCCTTCCATTATTTTTTTTTAATTTAAAATTCTAGAGGTTGAATCACTTATTGGTGCGACTTGGAACAAACTGATGATGGCGTTTATCATCATGAAGGGCTATCATACTATCAATCACAAACCAGCTTCAAACTTTAAGCATATGGATAATTCTAACATGAGAAATGTAATTCAGATAAATAAGAATTTGATTTAATGGCTACAATGGCATGGGTACATAGATTCCTCACAGCTTAGATGTCCAATAACATAGATAAATGATTGAAATAACTGAGTTAAATGCAATACAATTCCCATGTTCACATGATAAGCATGACGGTTTTAGGACGGGGATCCGCGTAGCCTTGGACTTGTATGCCCAAATACTTGTACATCCCAATAACTACCTTCATATTAAATTCTTGCACAACCATTCTCTGTGTAGGCTTTGATCTAATCGTTCAGGATCAGGAAAAACCCATCATCATATCGCCATATGCATCTCGGATTCTTGTTCCCAATGAATTTGCAACCCATTGAATAAATTTGAGCCTTAGCCCAGGTACGACCTTCATATTCCAAACTAGTGAAACGCCCCTACAAAAAGAGTGAAAAATAAACACCAACTAGTGATTTTGAAGAATCTCATAATGCTGAAAAGGAAATGAAAAATTTGAAAGAAAATTTATACCCAAGAAAAAAATAAGAGCACTATCATTAAAACCAAAATAAGATCTTAGCATCAATGAAACATGACACTAAATCTAAATTGGTTAAAATTGTAATGTATAATCCCAAAGATGTCAAATGACATCATTGGCTTGCAAAATAAGTTGGGAGACAGATCTTAGATAAAGTCTTCCAAACATTTTCATAATGAATATGTTGGCTATACAATGTTGACCAGAGGTTTTATGAAGACCCAGGTTCTGCGCGATTACCTTAAACCAACAAAACCCCTTCGCACCGGCCCTTTCGACAACAGCCTGCGAGCAGGCTGAGGTCTCACCCGAGGTGTTTCTAATGGGGCACTATGGACTCAGATGTCCACAGTGAGTGATGAGTTGATGATTGTGAAAAAGTTCGTGGCAGCGCACCAGCTGTGTGCTGCGAAGGTTGTACTGCGCAGCGATGGTCAACACCGCAGTCCACACCACTACCTTCTTCCTTACTGCGAGACTTAATACTACACTGTGAACACTACCACTTGACTTTCTACACTTGGACTGAGTGCAAAATGCTTAAGGCAGTGAGCTGAATACCACTTATCCACTCAATCATACACGTAACTAACTTACTACTTAATGCACATAACACACACTTAGAATGTTACTATTTTAAGCATAACCCTCAGGTGCGAAATAACTGTTATACATTCATCGACTGCATTCCTTCAAACACGTAAACAACTTTCTCCATGCTCAAGTAGATGATAGATTCACTATTCCTAGAAGCAAAGCTAATATTGACCATACATCCATTCATGCAAACCTAACATATCATTCCATACTCTCTTGATGGCGAATGCATATAAAAGCCTTCTCATAACAGACTGCAAGCCAATATTCAGACATCCAACTACAAAAACAGATAAATATAAACATTCAGTCACTCAACACACTATTTAACGTGGTACACTCCCCCGGATGGGAAGCTACGTCCACAAGAACTGTGTTTGATATTTCTTTTAAGGAAGGGTTCACAGTTCTTATCCGTGCACTTAGTTGCAGCTCCCTTCTTGCTCAGATAGGTCTCTGCGCACTCAACTACAGAGCCTTTACAATGTTTTCTTGACTCTAAAGATACTACAATAAAATGTGGTCACAATGACCAGCCTCTCTCGTCTTGAGCAACTAACCAACCTTAACCCAACCTTTCCTATACAAAATTGTCTTCTTAATATAGATCACGCCCGAAAGTCGTGTCTTTACAACATTGAAGACCGAAACCCTTAGGGTTTCCAAACCACTACGGTCCCTATGAACCGTCATGCAGGCTTCTGGTAGCGATTCTGTTGTCGTGGCAGTCCTCCACGCCTTAGATCCATCACTTTCAGCCTTCCTATTGTGCGCACACCAACAGGTCATCCACTTTGAGCCACCCTTCCACTAATGGACTCATGCGATTAGCTCAGCTCCCAGTTGCTTTCCCTACAGGCCGTCCGTCCTCTAACAGCCGCATACAACTGGCTCAGCTCCAGTCATTTTCCATCCACCGTTTTCCTCCTAACAGTCACGTACTCTGCTGCACACCGAACTGTCACTTTCCTGACTCGTCCTCTGCTTAACAGACTCGTACAGTCGGCCACCTTCCTGATCTGCTTATGCCCTCAACTTGGCATCTTTCCAGCAGTGTTACCAAAAGTAGACCACTGCTGGTCTATCCACTATATCTGGCCATCCTCCGTCCAGTACACAACTTTACTGGCTCCACGTGGCCTACTACCTTCGCAGCATTAAACCTTCGCGGCGCTTATCTTCGCAGCATCCTTCAAAACTCGGTACTATGCATAGCTTCACAATACTCCCAATACTTAGCCAAAAATTACTTCTTTTCTGAGCTGCACTCAGCTCAGCTCCATCTAGCCTCAAAAATGTTATAAAAAAAGGCCCTGTTGGGCCAGGCCCAACATGCCCCTAATACTTACATGTGGCTCATCCCCGAGCCACTTGCTGCTTCAGTTGTCTCACTTTGCTCCACGACCGATGGAACTAATTTGGCCGCGAACTCATTATATACACCGAGCAACTGCTCCACTGCTTCTTTGGTATCCTACTCAACTTACTGTACTATTTCAAGTAGCGCTGGAGTTATCTTTGCTCCAATCTGTCCCTGAACCTGCTCCTGGTTATCGCTCATTTCCTTCAGCTTGTCCTCTATCTGCTGTGACACTGCTGTAGCATCCTCCAGGAGTTGCTGTGACTGATTTTCCATCTCGGTCTCCTTCTCTCTTAATGCCTAGACTTGCTTCTTCAAGCCTGATACTTCCTTATACATGGATAGCCTCTCCCTGGGTGGCAGAGCCTTGAGCTCTGCGTCCAACTTTTCTAGTGCGGTCTATTTTTCTTTTACCACGGTCTTTACCTGTAACAGCCCTTAATCTTCTTCAAGGGTAGTGAATTCCTTGGAAACTTATTCCAACAGATCTTGGCACTGAGCCATGCCACTCGTTATGTTCTGTGCAGCGGTATTGACGGCTTTCTCTCTCAACTGCTGCTCAATTAATGGTGCCTGTATGTTCATTTTTTCCTTCAACGAGGCAATATCGGCCTCATAAAAAATTTATTTATCCCGCATCTCCGACTGCAAGGATCTCACCTTATCTCTGATCCTCAGAACTGTGTCCACAGGATCATCCTGGATTTCTATGCCTTCAATATCCTTCACAACATTAGATATGGTAGTCTCCAAGTTTTGTCGATGGTCCTTCTCATTTCATAGCTACATTTATGCACACAACTCGAGCTGCCTATTTACTATGGTGAGCTCAGCTTGTGACTTCATCGACTCCACCGTCCGATCATGCATCTCCTTGACGATCTGCGTGTGGATGAAGTGCAATCATGGTAAGGGGATTTTTTCCAAGTCGAGCTCTACCCGCTGAACTCCCTTTGTGTCCAAGACCAACTGCTCTGTCATTGGCAATGCAATAGCCAATGGGTCCACATGGACAATTCTAGTCTTCGACAGCAACGTTATTGCTAGCTATGGCGGTTTTTGCTGCGAGGTCCCTACCGACCTCCCTTCAGCTCCTGAGTCGCGCGGCAAGGTAAGGATTTTTTGGACATCATCCATTTTCTTCATCAGGCCTTGCATTGCGAGCCGCATCTTCTGCAGGTCATCTTGGATGACCATATCTTTCTTATCTTTAGCCACCATAAGCTCCTTCATTTGTTCTGAGACTATTTCAGCTATCATCTCATAATCATCTTCATTCAAGACTGCCTCAGATTGAGTCTTTGTAGCCTTCATCTTCTTCCTTGGCTTCGGCTTCTGCGGAGTCTCTGGCTCTTTTCGCTTCCCAGTTTCTTCAACAATCAAGCATGCCAGCGGGATTGGCTCGTTCTCTTCAGAGTCTATGTCAACATCCATGACTTCCACACGGAAGTCAGCAGGCCAATCCTTCATGAGGGCTTCAATGTCCTCTTCATACATGTGGTAGTTACTCGGGAACCAATCTGGTTTCTCCATTCTTGCCTTTGGTGAGATGAAGATACATCGCATGTCTGTGCTGAAGTCCAGAACGTGAATGTAATTCGACGTTATATGCTTTGTGATGCGGGGTGTACGGACAATCGCATTGTGCAGCTGAGTGTAATATTGGTAGAACACCTTAGCTGTCGCATGTTGTCACTCTATGATGACATTTTCCCATAGGTTGGCATACCGGAATCCTCTGGGATCATTAGTTTCTATGTTGATGCCCACGTAATCCCTTGGCTCCTTCCATCCACAAAAGGCGATGAGGATGATGAGCCATGTGAAGTGGAACTGTCCACCATTTTCTTGGATATCATTGAGTTCATCCAAGAACTCATTGAGAAGAAATTGACACCAATTGAACTCAGTGCCCTCAGCTGCTGCGACACCAAGTAATACTGTGCCCGCAAGCACCTCCGAAGCCCTAGCCATTCTGAGGATTTTTCCTGTGAGTAACTGGGTGACAAATTTTGTCATTCTGTCCTCAATGTCTTCTGTGGGAAAACCCCTTTTCCCCTTCACCAATGACTGGCTTTTCTTCATTTTCTCGACAGCTTCTTTTTCCTTGCTCTTCCCTTGGAAGAACTGCTTGGGATCCTTACCGCGCTTGCTGAGACCTGTTATGCAGTGGATCAAGGCAATATTGACATCAATGTTTTTATCTAACCACAGGTATCCCTGGTGGGTTCGCATCATCAGTGTGCGAACCACAGCATTAACTTCCGTTGAACGATCAAAATTGTTGATGTATATGTAACTTCAGAATGTATTTCACATATATGTATATTGTATTCCTATAGAGATGTTATTATTCCTCTATACAGGAGTGGTTGTATTCCTATAGAGATGTTATTATTCCTCTATACGGAAGTGTCGTCATTTATATTGTAAGTGTCGTAACTTATACTTGATGGGTTATTAGACCACCTTGTTGGGGTCGGCCCTGTATAAGTCAAGTGGGTCAAAGGGTTATTAGACCACCCTATTGGGGGTCAATCATGTGGGTCAAAGGGTTATTAGACCACCCTAGTGGGGGTCGGCCCAGTCAGCATTATGTTAAGTGGTTAAGTTGAGGCCGACCTAGTTGAGTAAAGGTCAAGTCAAGTTAGTGTATAAATAGAGAGTGTGTCTCTCTCATTTTACACATTCTATTCTCTCACTCACACTTTGGAGAGTGGCGCACTTGTGGAGGAGGAGGCTCTGCTGCTAGGAGAAGACTATCTCTTGTATTCTGGTTGTATCATTGCTCTATCTATCTCTGAGGAATTTATTGGGGTTTTTCACCTTTATGGTTTTCCCCAAGTAAACTCTATGTCTCTTGTGTGCTTGCATTATTGTGTCCATGATTGATATGCTGTAGATTTGTTGTACATGTTGTTCTCTCAGTTAAGATCCTAGATCAGATTGAAGTAAATTCTGAAAATTTAACAAAAATGTGGCAGTCTGAGGAGGTTTAACAAGCCTGACAGAACTACCGGTGTCAGCCAGCTTTCGGCAACCAAGTTAGGTGTACCCTTTGCATCTTTCTTCCAGCACATGTACTAGTCAGGCTGGAATCGTGGGTACTTAGGCACATGGGGCTCTTCCTTTTGCACGCCTAAGAGGTCAAAATCTTCCCACTTGCAATCTGGAATCTTTCCAAGCAGGTTCTTGGAAACCTCTACATGCTTTGAGATCAATGACAATGGGATCTCATACTTAGCACTCTTGACCAATTTGAAGACTGGGGCATCCAACGCCCGTGGCTATATATACTCCTGTGTGAGTTTCAGTGGTTCTTTCTGAAAGACTGGCTATTTTTGTGCCGACGAGCCCATCTTTATGATCTTGCAGAGTGGTGCAGTTACGTCTTTCCCTTTTTCTTTCCCTTTTCCCTGCATAACGGGATTATGACGAGGTGATCTTCTAGATGCTTGTCCTAGCTCGATTACAACCTTCTTGGTAGGGGTTTTCATTAACTCTGCAATTCCCCCATACTGAAAGACTTCAAGTGCTTCTTCAATGGTCAGTTCTTCTTCTCTATAGGAGGGTTCGGACATTCACTGGTTAGCTAAAGGCTGTGATAATCAGACGATAGAAGACTACTCGCTCAAGGGGTGATTGCGAGAAAATTCTAAGTGCTAAGTAACGCCCGTGAGTTCTGTAGCGGTGTTATTTATAGGCACAGCTAGGTCCTCCCCGTTCCTCCCAACGGCTATATCCGCATTTAATGAGTTGTCCGTTGGCCAATTTGAACAGATCCTTCCGTCTATTCCGTCGTCAGCGTGTCCAGAACGGTTATCTTTCCTTTAAATGCTCAAGCGGTTCGTTGCAACGGTCACATAACGGCTATATTTTTCCAATGGCAGTGTAACAGCTATTTTTCTGAGTGCTGCGCCGAGCTGCGCGGCAAGCCGTTTGAGATCCTACGCAGTTACTTCGTAGTGCCAAAAAATTTCAACTGCGCGGCTTTCCTTTTTCTTTTCTTACTTCTCTTTTTTTTTTCCTTTCCACGCAACTTCAGCAGTGCTGCACGGTACACACATTGCTCTATTTAACATACATATATAGGCTCCTTGACATTTCCAGTGTCCAATTCCAACTGTACCTGACACTTGGAAATTTCTCCCCGCGTTTGTCTTTCCGTATGCTACGAAGCAAGACTATCGCGGTACAATTTAAGTCTGCTTCCATTTATCATAGTGGGTAGAGTATCACCGGCTAAAGTGGCTAACTGGACTGCACCACTGTTAGTGATATACATAACAATGTATGGGCCAAGCCAATGCATTTTAAACTTGCCAAGAAATTTCGTGAACTTACTATCATAGAAGAGGACTAAGTCACCTACCTGAAAGCATTTGTTCCTGATATGGCGATCATGCCATGCCTTTTCACGATCCTTCTGGACTTGATGTTGAAAGCCTGCAATGAAACGATCCTCCTCCAAGGTGACTAAATGTAGCAGTCTTTCATCTAATGCTTCGCAATCTGCCATTCCGGTGAAAGCAGCAATCCTCAGACTGGGGACAATGTACTCCATTGGCATTATGGCCTCCTGCCCATAAGCCAACCGGAAGGGTGTCTGTCCCGTCAACTTCTTACAAGTTGTTCTGTATGCCCATAGTACAGATGAGATGCGCAGGTCCCAATCATCCCTGTTTATGTTGCACACCTTCGTCAGCGCGTTTTCCAGTATCTTATTGAAAGCTACTTCCCAGGAAAGATGTTTTCTAATCATGCAATTTAACTTGTTGTGTAGGAAAGATCATATACCATCACCTACAAAAGAAGGACTACAACATTTGTTCAACAACAAAGTTATCTATTGAAGATATTGAAGTTCCCAAGATCTAGGAAGAATGCCATGATCGAGGAGTACCACTCGATCATAAAGATGTTTGGGATGCAGTCCCAAGACCTGAAGGGGAGTCTGTAGTGACTTCCAAGAGGATCTACAACATCAAGCATGCTGCAGGTGGTAGCATAGAGACTTTTGCTCCTTTAGCCAGATACACTTCCATTAAATCAGTACTTGCTCTGGCTGCAGTGATGAAGAGGAAGATACACTTTCTTGAATGGTGTAGTTGAAGAAGAAGTGTATGTGGTGCAGCTACTTGGTTCTGAGACACATGACAGGGACTCATATATGTGCAGAACTTGGTATGGTAGGATAGACAGCTTTCTATCCAGTTTGGGCTTTACCAAGAGTAAAGCGGATTCCAACCTTTACTACAAAGTTGAGGAAGGCAATCCAGTGATACTAATTTTGTATATGGATGACCTGTTTGTAACAGGTGAGGATAGATTGATTGCTGACATGCAGTAGAAGCTTGCTGCCGAGTTCGAGTTGAAGAACTTGGGGATGATGCACTATTTGTTTTTTGGCATGGAGGTGTAGCAAAGTGCAAATGGAATCTTCCTTGGAAAAGGGAAGTATGCAGTAGAGATCCTGAAGAGGTTCGAGATGATGGACTGCAAGGCTATGGCCACACCTATGGCATCGAACCTGAAGCTTCTATGTGATGCTTCATCTGATCCAGTTGATGTCACTGTGTATCATCAGATGATTGGGTCCTTGATGTACTTGACGAACATGAGACCAGATATTTACTTTGCGGTGAGCACATTGAGCCAGTTCCTGACGGATCCAAGAGATGTTCACCTGCTTGTTGTAAAGCATATTTTGAGATTGGGCAGGTAGTGTTGCAGATAGGAAGAGCACTTATGGGTGTTGCTTCAGTATGGGATCATGTGTGATCTCTTGGTTTAGCAGGAAGCAGTCTTGCGTAGCACTGAGTACAGCCGAAGCAAAGTATGTTGCGACAGATGAGCAAGTTGCAGATGTATTGACCAAGCCGTTGGCCAGAGTGTAGTTTGAGTACTTCAGAGAGAGGCTTGGTTCACATCAGATAGAGGTTCCTTCCAAAGGGAAGTGATGAGTCTGGAAGATGTAGATGCACATGAGATTTTCTGACATGGTTGATGTGTTCTCTTTTGGTCGTGATGTAATTGCTAAGCCATTTTTCACATGGTGGTAGATGTGTTCTCCCATGGTGAAAAAATAAGGGTTGGAGACTTCCCTGAATGGTGGTAGATGTGTTCTCCCATGTCGGTGGTGTAAGTGCTAGATGATGTGGATCTGGGTTGTGCTTCGTCGATGATGCGATGATCTGAAGAGGACAATGTTATGATGATCAGGAGGATCATGGATGATGAGCATCAGGAGGATGCTCCAGTTACTACTCTGTATATGTATATGCATCATGTTGGATACTTGTTATGATCAGTTGGATCATTTATATATATATATGCATCATGTTGGATGCTGGATATGATCAGTTGAATCATTTATGTATGTATGCATCATGTTGGATGTTGGATATGATCAATTGGATCATTTGTATGTATTTTGTATATGCATCATGTTGGATGCTTGGACCATGTATCTGTATATGTATCAGGTGGATTCTGAGATCATGTATGTTGATATGTATCAGGTGGATACATTGTGTGCATCATGTATCTGTGTATGTATCAGGTGGATACATTGTATGATTAGGTAGATCATGTATGATGATATGTATCAGGTAGATACTTGGTATGCATTAGGTGGATGCATTGTATGATCAGGATGATCATGGATGACGAGCATCTCCAGATGACATTCATCAGGACGATGCAGTGATGATGATCAGAATGATCATGTGTACATCAGGATGATGTATGGTGAGTATCAGGATGATACTTTCTGGCCGTGGATCAAGTTGTGCAGATGAGCATGTCCGGGAGATCCTATAGGTCGGAGTTGTGTACCCTTAACAGCCTGGGATGCTCTTTCGAGACATTGCTCCGAGAGGACATGTAATTTTCGCCCTGGGAGATCGTTAGGTCGGATTTGTGTACCCGTAACATCCTAAAATGCTCTTGCGAGGTTTTGTCCTATGGCATGTAATTTGCTCTTGGGAGATCTGGATAGGATGAAAAAGGCCTTAGATGCTTCAGCTAGGTTTTGCTATGACCACATGTAATTTGCTCCTGGGAGATCTGGACAGGATGAAAAAGGCCTCAGATACTTTAGCTAGGTTTTGTGGTGGACCACATGTAATGTGCTCCTGGGAGATCCAACAGGTAGAGCTGTGTGCTTGTAATAGCCTGGGAGGCTTCAACCAGGTTTTGTGGTGAGATCACATGTAATGTGCTCCTGGGAGATCTGATAGGTAGAGCTGTGTGCTCGTAACAGCCTGGGATGCTTCAGCCAGGTTTTGTGATGGGTCACATGTAATGTGCTCCTGGGAGATCCGACAGGTAGAGCTGTGTGCTCGTAATAGCCTGGGATGCTGCAGCCAGGTTTTGTGACGCACGTAATAAGTCCTGAGGATTCCACAGTATGGCCAGTGATGATGAAGACCTGCAGGTGGTGGGCCTACATCCAGTATGAAAAAGGACTGGCTCTGTAGAACTTCCTATGACAAGTAGATTCAAAGATTGATTGAGATAGTAGCAGTAGTGACGATGATGATGACTCGATGACGATTATCCAGTGACGATTATCCAGAGAAGATGACTTGTGCTAGAAGACCTGTGTCGATAAATACCTTCCTAGTTAAGAGGGAGTGTTGATGTATATGTAACTTCGCAATGTATTTCACATATATGTATATTGTATTCCTATAGAGATGTTATTATTCCTCTATATGGAAGTGTCATCATTTATATTGTAAGTGTCATAACTTATACTTGATGGGTTATTAGACCACCTTGTTGGGGTCGGCCCTGTATAAGTCATGTGGGTCAAAGGGTTATTAGACCACCCTATTGGGGGTCGGCCATGTGGGTCAAAGGGTTATTAGACCACCCTAGTGGGGGTCGGCCCAGTCAGCATTGTGTTAAGTGGTTAAGTTGAGGCCGACCTAGTTGAGTAAAGGTCAAGTCAAGTTAGTGTATAAATAGAGAGTGTGTCTCTCTAATTTTAAACATTCTATTCTCTCACTCACACTTTGGAGAGTGGCACACTGGTGGAGGAGGAGGCTCTGTTGCTAGGAGAAGACTATCTCTTGTATTCTGGTTGTATCATTGCTCTATCTATCTCTGAGGAAGTTATTGGGGTTTTTCACCTTTATGGTTTTCCCCAAGTAAATTCTGTGTCTCTTGTGTGCTTCCATTATTGTGTCCATGATTGATATGCTGTAGATTTGCTGTACATGTTGTTCTCTCAGTTAAGATCCTAGATCAGATTGAAGTAAATTCTGAAAATTTAACAAAAATGTGGCAGTCTGAGGAGGTTTAACAAGCCTGACGGAACTACCAGTGTCAGCCAACTTTTGGCAACCAAGTTAGGTGTACCCTTTGCATCTTTCTTCCAGCACATGTACTAGTCAGGCTGGAATTGTGGGTACTTAGGCACATGCGGCTCTTCCTTTTGCACGCCTAAGAGGAGAAAATCTTCCCACTTGCAATCCGGAATCTTTCCAAGCAGGTTCTTGGCAACCTCTACATGCTTTGAGATCGGTGACAATGGGATTTCATACTTAGTGCTCTTGACCAATTTGAAGACTGGGGCATCCAACGCCCGTGGTGATATATACTCCTGTGTGAGTTTCAGTGGTTCTTTCTGAAAGACTGGCGATTTTTGTGCCGACAAGCCCATCTTTATGATCTTTCTTCGTGGTGCAGTTACGTCTTTCCCTTTTTCTTTCCCTTTTCCCTGCATAACGGGATTATGATGAGGTGATCTTCTGGATGCTTGTCCTGGCTCAATTACCACCTTCTTGGTAGGGGTTTTCATTAACTCTACAGTTCCCTCATACTGAAAGACTTCAAGTGCTTCTTCAATGGTCAGTTCTTCTTCTCTATAGGAGGGTTCGGACATTCACTGGTGAGCTAAAGGCTATGATAATCAGATGATAGAAGACTACTCGCTCAAGGGGTGATCGCAAGAAAATTCTAAGTGCTACGTAACGCCCATGAGTTCTGTAGCGGTGTTATTTATAGGCGCAGCTGGGTCCTCCCCACGCCTCCCAATGGCTATATCAGCATTTAATGAGTTGTCCGTTGGCCAATTTGAATCGATCCTTCCATCTCTTCTGTCGTCAGCGTGTCCAGAATGGTTATCTTTCCTTTAAATGCTCAAGCGGTTCGTTGCAACGGTCACATAACGGCTATATTTTTCCAATGGTAGTGTAACGGCTATTTTTCTGAGTACTACGCCGCACTGCGCGGCAAGCCGTCTGATATCCTACGCAGTTACTTTGTAGTGCCAAAAAATTTCAACCGCGCGGCTTTCCTTTTCCTTTTCTTACTTCTCTTTTTTTTTTTTTCCTTTCCACGCAACTTCAGCAGTGCTGCGCAGTACACACATTGCTCTATTTAACATACATATATAGGCTCCTTGACATTTCCAGTGTCCAATTCCAACTGTACCTGACACTTGGAAATTTCTCCTCGCGTTTATCTTTCCGTATGCTGTGAAGCAGGACTATCACGGTACAATTTAAGTCTACTTCCATTTATCATAGGGGTAGAGTATCACCAGCTAAAGTGGCTAACTGGACTGCACCAATGTTAGTGATATACATAACAATGTATGGGCCAAGCCAATGCATTTTAAACTTGCCAAGAAATTTCGTGAACTTACTATCATAGAGGAGGACTAAGTCACCTACTTGATTTGTTCCTGATATGGCGATCATGCCATGCCTTTTCACGATCCTTCTGGACTTGCTGTTGAAAGCTTGCAATGAAACGATCCTCCTCCAAGGTGACTAAATGTAGAAGTCTTTCATCTAATGCTTCGCAGTCTGCCATTTCGGTGAATGCAGCAATCCTCAGACTGGGGACAATGTACTCCATTGGCATTATGGCCTCTTGCCCATAAGCCAACCGGAAGGGTGTCTGTCCCGTCAACTTCTTACAAGTTGTTCTGTATGCCCATAGTACAGACGAGATGCACAGGTCCCAATCATCCCTGTTTATGTTGCACACCTTCGTCAACGTGTTTTCTAGTATCTTATTGAAAGCTTCAACAGTTCCATTCTCCTTCGGATGATATGGCGTACTGCGGTGATGCCGAATGTGGAACTCCTCTGTGAGGGCTTCAATGGTCTTATTCAGAAAGTGAGTGCCCTGATCACTCATCAAAATTTTTGGATAGCGAAATCTTGACAAAATTTCCTCAAAAATGAACTGCGTTGCAGTCCTTCACTGGTTTAGCTTATGCCCATCTGGTGAGGTAATCCGTGGTAGTAATGATATACCTCACACCAATTCTCTTCTCTGGTGGGTTTATAGGTCCCACAAAATCAATTGCCCACTTCTTAAAGGCATGTAAGGTCAATTGCGGGTTCAATGGCATTTCGTCTTTCCGCGATGACTTCCCTGTCCTTTGACAAACATCACAGTTCCTGCAGTATTCCTTAGAATCTTTGGGATGGTAGGCCACCATAGCCCTGCACGCAATATCTTGTGCGCAGTAGCCCTTCATGCGTAATGACCTCCTGCAATCCCTGAATGCGCATCTGCTAGTATATATGGTTTCTTGTGGTCGAGTGCACATCTGTGCAGGACTTCATTTGGTCCGAGTTTGTATAACTGAGCTGCAATGATAGTGAAATCCGCGGTGCGGACTACTAGCTGCTTCTTCTGCTGAACAGAAAATTCTTGCGGTGTCAGCCCTGTTGTCAGAAAATCAATGATATCCTTATAGTAATCATCTGCAACCTGTATAGCAAGCATCTGCGTGTTAGGAAGACTGTCTTCAATGTTTGTCGAATCCTCTCCCGACTCAATTCGAGACAGGTGGTCAGGTCCCAAATTCAGTCTGCCGGGTTTAACAACGATCTCGAAGTCATACTCCTGGAATAGCAACAACCATCTACATATACGCCCCCCTAACATTGTCTTATTGACCAAGTATTTCAATGCAGAATGATCAGTGAACATAAGGAAGTGCACGCCAAGTAGATAATGTCTAAACCTCTGAAGGGCATATACCATCGCAAGTCCTTCCCACTAAGTAGTGGTATAGCTCTTCTCTACTGTCGATAGCTTTCTACTAGAAAATGTGATGGGGTGGTCAATACCCCCTTCTCCTGGCTGAGTTAACACAATGCCCAGGGCAATGCATGATGCATCCACATGAACATGAAATGGCTTTGCCCAATCTGGAAAGACTAGGATCAGCGCGGTAACCATCTTTTCTTTAAGGGTGTCAAAACCTTGTTCGCATTCCTTGTTCCAAACAAACGGCACATCCTTCTTCATCAGCTTCTCCATTGCTACGGTGATCTGCGCGTAACCTTTAATGAACTTCCTGTAATAGCCTGTATGTACCAAGGTAGAGCGCAGCATTTTAACTGAAGTTGGTGTAGGAAAATTTACAATGATGGCAATCTTCACAGGGTCCACCATCAATCCCTGTTTGCAAACAATATGTCCCAGTAAAATTCCATAGCGCACACAGAAGATGCACTTATTTAAATTCAATGATATTTGATGCTAGCAGCACTTGTCAAGCATCATCCTCAGGTTCACGCAATGGTTCTTTAGCAAACCAAAGACAGTCCAGTCATCAAAATATGCTTCCAGAAACTTATGCATGAAATCTTTGAACGTCGCAATGACAACTCTGGAGAAGATGGCAGGCGCGTTCTTCAGGCCAAACGGCATGACTGTATACTCGAACGACCCCCATTCTGTAGCAAATGTCATCTTATGCCTATCTGCAGGATCAATTCTGATCTGATTATAACCAGAGAAACCATCAGTAAAGGAATAGGCCTCATTCCCTCCAACATTGTCAAGTACCTCATCTGTAAATGGAGTAGGGAATGGGTCATGCATAGAGGCATCGTTAAGTTTTCTGAGATCGACACAAATCCTGATCTCACCGTTCGTCTTCTTGTCCTGGAAAACCATAGGACTGATCCATTCAAATTCCTCGATAGGTTCAATGATTCCTGCCTCTAACATTTTTTCCAACTCTGTGCAGACTCTCTCTTTATACCGTGGATTCAGTCTATACGGTCACTGGTTCGTAGGCTTAGCGCCTGGCTTCAAAGGGATTTTCATGACTCCTAAGTCACCCAATATTCCTTTCATATCTGTAAACTTGGTCAGAAATAGCTCCTGATATTCGTGCAAAGTGTCTACAATTTCTGCGACGGTCTGATCATCCCAGTAGTCTCCAATAGATGCAAACTTCGGCTCTTCACTCGTGCCGATGTTCACCTTTTGTGTCTTAACCGGTCCACTCATGTCCGGGATTTCCAATGGCGGTCCTTCTATATCACGCGCACCTTCTGACTCTGGTATATTGATATTGCACGGATCATCTTCATCTTCTTCTCTTCCATGCTCATCATCTTCAGCTATATTATAACACTCTATTGGATGTTTTTCATGTTCTTTCCATTCTGAGTGTATGTTCGCAGGATTGTCATCTATGCCGAAGAATTCTTCCCATGACATATCTTCGCGAGGACAATCTCATCTGAATACACGTTCCTTGATTATCTACAGTGCCTCGTGTATCAAAGGGTTCTCATCCTCAAAGATGAAATCTCTCTAGAAGTTCACAGTTAATGTATCCCAATCTGTGGTCTCCCTGCGTAATTCTAGGTCTAGATACCATTTCTTCGAAATATCCTCTTCCAAAGTATGCACGAACAAGTGCACCCACTCTTCAGGTGGCCTTTCTTCCCATGCCTGCGAATAGGCTTCCAAATGCTGGCTAGGATCTGTCTGCCCGTTGAACTTCTCAAAGGGTAAGGTAACCCTTTCTGCGAACCGAATCTGCATCTTTGTTCTGCATTGATCCCAAGTGATCAATATTTGTTTGTGCGAAGCCCACCATCTGGCGGGTATGCCACGCAGCACCATATCTAATGCTGGAAAACTGTTCTCTTCTGGAACTGCTGCAGTATAGTCTTGAATAAAAGTATAAATGTTAGCAGAACCATCAAATGTAGGGATTGGACTTACCTCCTTTCCAATCTAGCGCTTTGATTTTGTGACCTGCGTGCACCTTCTAGCTGACACTTTGTGCATGCAATTCTGTCAGTTTTCCATTCCAGCGTCCAAGTCAGAAACGCAGGAGCTATCGCATCTCCAGCTGAGTGCACCGTCCGCAGTAGGATTAATGTAATCCTCCTGGTTCGCAGTCATCTAGTACAGCCGGTCCAATTCCTGGGCCTTAGATTCCTCCTGAATCAGCTCGCTATATCTGTCCCCATCTGTAGGATCCAATGGTGCGATAACCCGCAGATGCTTGCCTTCGAATATCATCTTCTTTGTTTTCAAATTTATAATGGCCAAATTGTCAATAGCCCAATGAATTCCTAACAGCGCAGGAAAGGGCTGGCTATCAACAACAATCTCGATGACTTCAAAGTCCACATGGCTTTGTACTCCATCAATATCAACCACAACATTGGCTAAGTGGCCAAATGGTATAACTTTCTCTTGGTTGGCCATTCTCAGCTAGATAGGTGACCATGACAACTTTGGTCGACCCATTTGCTGCCATGTCTGCTTGGTCAAGATATTTACTTCTGATCCCAGATCAAGGATAACTTCGTCCATCTCAAAGTCTCCTATCTGCGTAGTGAGCCTCATCTCTCGTCCTAGCCTCTTCTATTTCTTTATATGATGTAGTGCGCCATCAGAATTTTCTACTTCTGTCTGTGGTTCGTATAGATTTATGAGCTTCTCCAGCTCTGCTATCGCATTTTCATTTTTCAGCAGCTTCATGCAGCTTCTTGTTAAATTTTGAGCATTAATTCACAATACTCTAGGATCTTTACTGAGAGAATAACATATACAGTATATAAATGCATGACAATCACAATAAGCATCACAAGCATCACAAGAATCAAAAGCATGAGAGACAAGAGACACAGAGTTTCCGTGGGGAAAACCCTAAGGTGAAAAACCCCACAACTTCCTCAGAGATAGAGAGAGCAATGGCTCAACCAAAGTACAACCAAAATACACTGAGATAGTCTCCTAGTAGCAGATGATCTTCCTCCTCACTGGTGCGCCACTTTCTGAGTGAGAGTGAGATACTTTTCTGAGTGATCTAAATAGAGATCACCTGATCTCTATTTATACTAATCTGTTTGCCCAGTGACCTTATGGGGCCGACTTGTCTAGCTAGGTACATCACATTATAATATATATATTTCAGGGCCGACCCCACACATGGTGGTCTAATAACCCATCGGCAAGTACACACACTTGCGACACTTGTCAATCCACATGACGACACTTCCTTATAGAGGAATAACACATCTCTTATAAGGGTACAATAAATATATATAAAATACATAGATGAAATACATTCTGAAGTTACATATACATCAACACTCCCTCTTAACTAGGAAGGTATTTCTTGACACAGATCTGCTAGACAAGTCTTCTTCTCGGGATCATCGTCATCATCATCGTCACTGCTGCTGCTATCTCAACCAATCTCTGACTCTACTTGTCATAGGAAGTTCTACAGAGCTAGTCCTTTTTCATACTGGGTGTAGGCCCGCCACCTACAAGTCTTCATCATCACTGGCCATACTGTGGAAATCTCAAGACTTATTATGTGCGTCACAAAACCTTAAAACAATCTCTTGACTAGCAAGAACCCTAAAGAGCATCTGAGGCCTTTTTCATCCTTTCCAGATCTCCAGGACTTATTACATGTGACCCCACCACAAAACCTCGAAAGAGAATCCCAGGACTGATTACAAGCACAAGGCTCAACCTATCGGATCTCCCAGGGCACAAATTACATGTGGTCACCACAAAACCTCGAAAGAGCATCCCAGGACTGATTACGAGCACAAGGCTCAACCTATTGGATCTCCCAGGGAACAAATTACATGTGGTCATGGCAAAACCTCGAAAGAGCATCCTAGGACTGATTACGAGCACACGGCTCAACCTATCGGATCTCCCAGGGCACAAATTACATGCTATAGGACAAAACCTCGAAAGAGCATCTGCTAGATATCCCAGGGCACAAATTACATGCCATATGAAAAACCTCGAAAGACTATCTGCAGATCTCCCAGGGCACAAATTATATGTCCTCCCAAGCAAAACCTCGAAAGAGCATTTGCTAGATGTCCCAGGGTACGAATTACATGCCATAGGCAAAACCTCGAAAGACCATCTGCAAATCTCCCAGGGCACAAATTACATGCTTATCTACACAACCTGTTCCACGGCCACAGAGTATCAACCTGATACTCACCATACATCATCCTGATGTACACATGATCATCTTGATCATCATCACTACAACATCCTGCTGCATGTCATCTGGAGCAACATCCTAAAGCTCATCATCCATGATCATACAATGCATCTACCTGATGCATACCAAGTATCTATCTAATACATATCATCATACATGATCCACCTGATCATATAGTGTATCCACCTTATACAAATACAAATACATGATACATATCACCATACATGATCCTCTTGATCGTACAATGTATCCACCTGATACATATACAGATACATGGTCCAAGCATCCAACATGATGCATATACAAAATACATACAAATGATCCTACTGATCATATCCAGCATCCAACATGATGCGTACATACATATAAATGATCCAATTGATCATATCCAGCATCCAACATGATGCATACATACATATAAATGATCCAACTGATCATATCCAGCATGCAACATGATGCGTACATACATATACATGATCCAACTGATCATATCCAGCATCCAACATGATGCGTACATACATATAAATGATCCAACTGATCATATCTAGCATCCAACATGATGCATACATATACATGATCCAACTGATCATACAAAGCATAAAATAGAACATCATCCTGATGCTCATCATCCAGTGCTTACATCCACAGCCATGTGAAGGATCCTCCTTCCAACATGCTTGGAATGGCTTCAGCAAATGTGTCCATCACTTCTTCCTCGAAGTGTCCTCGATCTAAAGAACACCAAGCCTCTCTCTAAAGTACTCGAACTTCACCCTGGCTAGTGGCTTCGTCAGCACATCTGCAATCTACTCGTCCGTAGGTTAAACTTTTGATTCGCTCCATACTTGAGCCCATAGTCCACTGTACCCTTCAGGTACCTCAGAACATGCTTTACAGCAACCAGGTGAACACTCCTCGGATCCGTCAGGAACTGGCTCAATGTGTTCACAACAAAGAAAATGTCCGATCTCGTGTTCATCAAGTACATCAAGGACCCAATCATCTGACAATACATAGAGACATCAACCGGATCAGATGAAGCATCGCATAGAAGCTTCAGATTCGATGCCATAGGTGTGGCCATGGCCTTGCAATCCATCATCCTGAATCTCTTCAGGATATCTACTGTGTACTTCCCTTGACCAAGGAAGATCCCACCTGCACTCTGCCACACCTCCATACCTAGGAAATAATGCATCATTCCCAAATCTTTCATATCGAACTCAGCAGCAAGCTTCCTCTTAGTATCTGCAATCAATCTGTCATCTCCTGTTACAAATACGTCATCCACATATAGGAGTAGAATCACAGGATTCCCTTCCTCAACCTTGTAATAAAGGTTGGAATCCGCTTTACTCTTGGTAAAGCCCAAACTAGATAGGAAATTGTCCATCCTACCATACCAAGTTCTGGGAGCTTGTTTCAAGCCATACAAGGCTTTTTTCAATCTGCACACATATGACTCCCTGTCATGTATTTCGAAACCGAGTGGCTGCTCCACATATACTTCCTCTTCAACTACACCATTCAAGAAAGCAGTCTTGACATCCATCTGGTGTATTTTCCATTTCATCGCTGCAGCTAGGGCAAGTACTGTTCTGATGGAAGTATACCTGGCTATAGGTGCAAAAGTTTCTTCATAATCTATTCCCTCTTTCTGAGAGAAGCCACGAGCTACGAATCTTGCCTTGTATTTCTCTACACTGCCATCTGCAGCATGCTTGATTTTGTAGATCCATTTGGAAGTCACAACAGACTTCTCTTTAGGTCTTGGGACAACATCCCAAACATCATTCTTCATTATTGATTGGTATTCCTCAACCATGACATCCTTCCATTCTTTCTTTTCCGCTGCTTCTTCGTAACTGGAGGGCTCTTTGTTCATAATGTCACAGAGTAAAGCAACATATTTGGTATGTGATCTGGTTCTCTTCTTTTCTCTGTGTTCTTCTTCTGGAATGCCAAATCTTTCTACATCTTGAATGAGCTCTCTAGCCCATGCAGGTTTCCTCTTGTGAGAGTTATCCTCACGGGGTGGATCTACAGGTTCTTGCAGATCTTCAAACTCATGAACAACTTCTGGAACTGCTTCAATCATGGTAGTGTCTTGAAATCTAGTTTCCTTAGGTTCTTCATAAACTTCGATAGGTGCCTTCCTTGATTTGATGAATGCTGAGTTTTCTTCAAATGTTACATCCCTGCTGACATCAATCTTCTTGAACCCTGGAAAGTATATTCTGTAAGCCTTCGAGCTTTCACTGTAACCCACAAAGATGCCCTTCTTTCCTGAAGGATCTAGTTTAGTCCTCTTTTCCTTTGGAACATGAGTGTATACGGGACAACCAAATATTCTTAGATGACTAACTTCAGGTTTCTTACTAGAAAAGACCTCTTCTGGTGTCTTGTTGTCCAATATCTTGGTGGGGTGTTCTGTTCTGCACATATACAGCTGTTCTAGCTGCTTCTGCCCATAGATGCATAGGTAGATCCTGGTCATGCAGCATTGCCCTTGCTGCTTCCATGATAGTTCTGTTCTTCCTTTCTGCAACTCCATTCTGTTGAGGATTATAAGGAGTAGTCAACTCCCTCTTAATCCCTGAATCACTACAAAGCTTCTTGAAGTCTCCTGAGGTGAATTCTCCACCATTGTCGGATCTGAATGTTTTGATCTTCTTGTCAGTTTGATTCTCCATCAAGGTTTTGAATTCCTTGAATTTATCAAACACCTCATCTTTGCTCTTCAAGAAGTATACCCAAGTCTTCCTGGAGAAGTCATCAATAAATGAGACATAGTAAACATACCCACTCAGAGAACTGGATGACATAGGACCACATACATCTGAGTGGATGATTTCCAGGATGTCTTTTGCCTTGCTTTCACTACTTGGGAAAGACTTCTTAATGTTCTTACCTTTTTCACATACTTTGCAAACACCTTCATGTTTGGTCTTGATTTCAGGAAGACCCTCTACAGCCTTGCTTGCAATTGGAAGTGCCCTATAGTGCATATGAGCAAGTCTTCTATGCCAAAGTTCACTTGGCTCCATGGATTCATGTACCATGGCATGTTCAGGTTGTCCCTTCAATTTATACAAACCTCCCTCTTGCTCTCCAATCACTACTGCATCATCTATGTTCTTTCCCTTTCGCCACATTAGGACTTGGCCATCCACAAATGCAACCCTCATACCTTTTGCATCTAATGCAGAGATGGAGAGTAAGTTTTTCTTGAGCCCAGGTACATAAAGGACTTCTTTCATCTTCAAATATTTTCCATAATCTAGGTTGTATGAGGCTTCACCACTTCCTTTGATTGGGTATTGATAATCATCCCCAAGTTTCACCTTATGGGGTGATTCATGTTCAGATAGATTCACAAAAGATTCCTTAAACCCAGTCATGTGTTTGGAAGCTCCACTATCAATCAACCAATCATTACAACCATGGGAGATAGTACCCGTGAGAGCAGAAATTAAAACATATTCTCCTTCACTTGATGAGTCATCATCACTATCACTTTCTTCCCTAGCCTTCTTCTTTGGGGGTTCATCATCTTCGGCAGCATTAGCATGATATCTTCTTTTGTTATTCTTCTTCTTCTTCTTATTGAAGTTGTTGTTGTTGTCTTTCTTCTTCTTGGGACAATCTGAAGCAAAGTGTCCCTTCTCATTGCAATTGAAGCATCTGAGATCTCTCTTATCTTTATGATAATGGTGGTGTGAGGATCTTCTGTTATGAGATTATTCCTTCATGGATTTTCCTTTCCTGGCATGTGCTGTGAGAGCTTGATCTTCATTTCCCATCTTCTCTTCTCGGGCCACAAGCCTAGCTTCTTCTTGAGAGCATTCTTCCCGCAATCTGTTGAAGGAGATCAACTTCTTCCTTGCACAAATTCCTTGAATAAAGGAATCCCATGACCTGGGTAGGCCATTTAGAGTGGTCATCACCACTTCACCATTCTCCACCCTTTCATCCACTGCTTCTAGTTGTTCCTTGATCTGGGAGACCCTTGAAAAATAAGATTGAATAGTTTCTCCATTCTGAAACTTTACTCCTTTCAATTGGTTCCGCAGGGTCATCTTCCGATTTATGTTCTTCCCTTCAAATACCTTGGTCAAAGAGTCAAACATCTCCTTGGGTGTCTTTAGAGAAGACACATAGGGTATGAGATGGTCTTTAATGGAATCAGCAATGATTCTCTTTGCCTTGACCAAGTTCTTCTTATGCAATACCTTGGCCTCTTCATCCTCTGGGATAGGGATGTCTTCTTTTACATATGAGTCCAACTCATTCTCTTCCAAGATTAACCCAATCCTATACTTCCAAGCTCGGAAGTTATCAGCTCCTTCAAGCTTATCCTCAAGCTTGGTGTGGTGAGACATCTTAAAGAGTACTTCAAATGGAAATAGAAAAGATTTAGGTCTTACCACTTGAAATGCTGAAAAACTGGATCTGGTCTCGGATTAGGGTTTGTCGGGAAAACCCTAAAAATTCAAAATGTGAATTTCAAATTTCTGAAAGGATAGAAAGATGCGCCTTGATGAGCTGATCAGCCTAGTGCATTCAGAATTTGAAATCAGCAAAGCTTTACCCTTCAGATTTGTACTTTTGTCCTCCCGGGTTCACTAGGGAGAGCCCTGAATTAGGGTTTGAGTTTCTCAGAGATCTATCCAGCCAAAAATCTCGATCCAAAGCTCTAAACTTCGATTTTTGCAAGGAGCTTCTAGCTATGTCTTCAGATTTCATAAATTCCTATTTTTGTGGAAACCCTAATTTTTAGGGCCAAATCTGAAAATGCTCGGAATTGAATTCTGATTGGACAGATAGATGTGCCTTGATGAGTAGAGTCAATCTACTATACTGATTTTTTAAAATCTATGGAGAGAAACCCAATAAACAAGGAACTCAAGTTTCTGTCACTACAAACTGTCTTTTTCTCAGGTTAGCTCTGATACCATGTTAAATTTTGAGCATTAATTCACAATACTCTAGGATCTTTACTGAGAGAATAACATATACAGTATATCAATGCATGACAATCACAATAAGCATCACAAGCATCACAAGAATCAAAAGCATGAGAGACAAGAGACACAGAGTTTCCCTGGGGAAAACCTTAAGGTGAAAAA
Source organism: Larix kaempferi (assembly GCA_027924585.1). Taxonomy (NCBI): domain Eukaryota; kingdom Viridiplantae; phylum Streptophyta; class Pinopsida; order Pinales; family Pinaceae; genus Larix; species Larix kaempferi. The sequence goes on from BSBM01001167.1 coordinate 2,001,739, forward strand.
CCCCACAACTTCCTCAGAGCTAGAGAGAGAAATGGCTCAACCAAAGTACAACCAAAATACACTGAGATAGTCTCCTAGTAGCAGATGATCCTCCTCCTCACTGGTGCGCCACTTTCTGAATGAGAGTGAGATACTTTTTCGAGTGATCTAAATAGAGATCACCTGATCTCTATTTATACTAATCTGTTTGCCCAGTGACCTTATGGGGCCGACTTGTCTAGCTAGGTACATCACATTATAATATATATATTTCAGGGCCGACCCCACACATGGTGGTGTAATAACCCATCGGCAAGTACACACACTTGCGACACTTGTCAATCCACATGACGACACTTCCTTGTAGAGGAATAACACATCTCTTATAAGGGTACAATAAATATATATAAAATACACAGATGAAATACATTCCGAAGTTACATATACATCAACACTTCTTAGGAACTGCACAACAAAGGTGCTAACATCTGCTGTGTGTCTTTTCTTGTCATACGCAGCAGGTGTGTCTTCAACACATGGTACTTCGCTGCGCAGCGGGATCCTTGGTAATTTAGGTGTTGGTTCTCTGAAGGTATCCCGCGTATCAACAAAAGCTTCTTTGTTCTTCTTCAGATCCAGAGCAGGCGTCTTTCCTGGAGCTTTTCTTACCCATATTGTTTCAAAAGGGCCCTGCTTTGCATGAGCCTCTCCTGAAGTGGAAGCCTCTACTCCCCTATCACGGCATGTCTCGACGCCACTGCGTGTGACTACTTTAATGCTAGGATCCGCAGGTCTGTTCTCTGCTGCAATCTACTGGATGTTCGGGGCTGGCGCGTCTGTCCTTCTTCTTTTCTGCATCTCTACCTCTAGTACTGGGCAATCTTCTATAAGATGCTCAAATGATTTACAATAATTACAGGTGGTGCAGGGGTTTACACAGTCTCTGGATCTGTGACCTAGTTGGCCACAGTTATAGTAGATGACCCCACCGCGGCCACTTCCTTATGTCGAGCCGGTATTTCTTCCTCTACCGCGGTATCCACCACCACGGCCTCTGTAGATAGATTGATCATAATGCATGTTTTCTTGCTTTGGCTGGTTATCTTCTTGCACTCTGTACAAGCCAGTGCCTCTCATTGAATCCATATCGCACTTTCTTTCATTCATTAGTTCATAGGCGCGGCCGTTGGATTCATCATGTCCCACTGATTTACAGAAATTACAATATAGATTCGTAGGTGTCTTCACATATTTCTGTATTAGGTAACAATCTTCAGGTCTATGACCGGTAGTTCTGCAGATCTCACACCAGGGTACCTGGTTCTTATTGATGGGGTTAGGTGCACCACTGCCGAGATAATCGCGGTATAGGGGACAATGTTCGCGGTCATGCCCTTTTCCTTTACAAATCATGCACCAGATCTCGTGACGAGGTTCATATCGCTGCTCTTTTCCATTATTCATGCTCTGCAGCTCCAGTGTCAGGGTGGTAAGCTGGTTCTGAATCTGTGTCATCCCAGAACTAGACTCACTGATCAGTGAAGCCTCCAACTTCATCGTGATCTGTAAGGCCTCTGCCTACGACGTAACCTTCTGCTGCATCAATGGTAATCTAATGTGGGGTAACATCGCAGCAATGAACCATTCCTTGTGCTGATCCGGGGCTATAACAAAGCTTACTTGGTCTAATAGGGTCTTGAACTTCTGATCAAACTCCCAGACCGATTCAGTCGGTCTCTACTTGATTTCCTTCAGCTCAGTTATACACTGAGATTCAGACTTTGGTTTCTTGAACTCTGCTATCAGCGCAGCTTTAATCTCTGCCAAGGTTCTGGGCTGCATGGTAGAAGACTTCATGAACCAATGTAATGCTCTATCTCTGAATGTGGTAATAAGCTGGGCTTTCTTCTCATCATCATCCCGGATCTGTCTGACACTCCAGATAGTTTCACAAAGGAACCAGTGCTGATCAGGATCTTCTAGAACCGTCCCTTTGAATATAGGCATCTTCGTATCTGTATGGGCCATGGCTCTAGGGGGAGGTGTAGCACTCGAAGGGTCACCTTGAGGTGTGCCCTGCGGGGTGCTAGGGTGTCATAAAGGACTCTGCACAGTGAAGACAAATGGGTGTATAGGGGTAGACGTACTAGGCTATGTATTCGACGGGGTTGGCTCTGCAAGTGGAGGATTCTAAGGGGTAAATGGGGTTGCGGCTTCGTTTTCAGTATCAGAAGGAATCTCAGTATCTACGTGAAGTCCAGAGCCTCCAGGATTCTTATTAAACTTATATCTTTTCCCACTTCTTAAGTTGTGAGTATCTTCGTCAGAATCGCTATAAATGCTATTTACCATGACAACTTGAAAATATTACTACATTCTTAAAACGCCTTTTTCAGCTAACATTATCTTAATGTATAGACTCAGATTATTCAGGAATTTACCTTGGAAACCTCCAAAAAAGTGTGCCTCTGCTTGGCTGTAGGATTTGAGTGTATCCACAGCAAACTCTGTGACAAAGCCTTCTAGCATATGATCGAACCAAAATTCCACTGCGCGTGTCAATGCACGGTCTATTGCTTTGAGCTGTGATATGAGCTCAGGATTCCACTCTGTAGGAACGCCTCCTTGAAAACAGGTTTTCTTTTCTGCAAGCCGCGAGATCCACGCGTGTAGCTCGTTCAGAAATGTGGCCCAGAAAATCTTGTGAATATCGTCCAACATATATCTATCCGACCACTGTGTGTCACTTAAACGCGGATGTCTGTTCTCTTTTCTTTTAAAGTCTCTTATGGTCTTATCCCACCAAGCCTGGATTTCTATCTTCTCAGGATGCCAGTTCAATGCACTTTCCGGGAACTCAGACTCTTCGTCACTCATCACGACTAGAACTCATCACGGATTCTAGCACGTCAACGGAACCATTTGTTGGCTATACAATGCTGACCAGAGGTTTTATGAAGACCCAGGTTCTGCACGGTTACCTTAAACCAACAAAACCCCTTCGCACCGGCCCTTTCAGCAACAACCTGCGAGCAGGTTGAGGTCTCACCTGAGGTGTTTCTAATGGGGCACTGCGGACTCAGATGTCCACAGTGAGTGATGAGTTGATGACTGTGACTAAGTTTGCGGCAGCGCATCGGCTGTGTGCTACGAAGGTCGGACTGCGGGACGATGGTCAACACTGCAGTCCACACCACTACCTTCTTCCTTACTGCAAGACTTAATACTACACTGCGAACACTACCATTTGACTTTCTACACTTTGACTAAGTGCAAAATGCTTAAGGCAGTGAGCTGAATACCACTTATCCACTCAGTCATACACGTAACTAACTTACTACTTAATTCTCATAACACACACTTAGAATGTTACTATTTTAAGCATAACCCTCAGGTGCGAAATAACTATTATACATTCATCGACTGCATTCCTTCAAACACGTAAACAACTTTCTCCATGCTCAAGTAGACAATAGATTCACTGTTCCTAGAAGCAAAGCTAATATTAACCATACATCCATTCATGCAGACCTAACATATCATTCCATACTCTCTTGATGGCGAATGCATATAAAAGCCTTCTCATAATAGACTGCAAGCCAATATTCAGACATCCAACTACAGAAACAGATAAATATAAACACACATATAAACATTCAGTCACTCAACACACTATTTAACGTGGTTCACTCCCCCGGATGGGAAGCTACGTCCACAAGAACTTTGTTTGATATTTCTTTTAAGGAAGGGTTCACAGTTCTTAGCCGCGCACTCAGCTGCAGCTCCCTTCTTGCTCAGATAGGTCTCTGCACACTCAGCTGTAGAGCCTTTACAATGTTTTCTTGACTCTAAAGATACTACAATACAATGTGGTCACAATGACCAGCCTCTCTCGTCTTGAGCAACTAACCAACCTTAACCCAACCCTTCCTATACAAAATTGTCTTCTTAATATAGATCACGCCCGAAGGTCGTGTCTTTACAACATTGAAGACCGAAACCCTTAGGGTTTCCAAACTACTATGGTCCCTCTAAACCGTCATGCAGGCTTCTGGTAACAATTCTATTGTCGTGGCAGTCCTCCACGCCTTAGATCCATCGCTTTCATCCTTCCTGTTGTGCGCACACCAATAGGTCATCCACTTCGAGCCGCCCTTCCACTAATGGACTCGTGCGACTGGCTCAACTCCCAGTCGCTTTCCCTGCAGGACGTCCATCCTCTAAGGGCCATGTACAACTGGCTCAGCTCCAGTCATTATCCGTCCGTCATTTTCCTCTTAACAGTCACATACTCTGCTGCACACCGAACTGTCACTTTCCCGACCCGTCCTCTGCTTAACAGACTTGTACAATCGGCCGCCTTCCTGATCTGCTTATGCCCTCAACTCAGCATCTTTCCAGCAGTCTTACCAAAATTAGACCACCGCTGGTCTATCCACTATATATGGCCATCCTCCATCCAGTACACAACTTTACTTGCTCCACGTGGCCTACTACCTTTGCAGCATTGAACCTTCGCGGTGCTTATCTTCGCAGCATCCTTCAAAACTCGGTACTGCGCACAGCTTCGCAGTACTCCCAATACTTAGCCAAAATTTACTTCTTTTCTAAGCTGCGCTCAGCTTAGCTCCATCTAGCCTCAAAAATGTTATCAAAAATGGCTTTGTTGGGCCAGGCCCAACAGAATAAATAGTAGTTGCTAAGCCACTAGATACATTGACATAAACAAATAGTTGGATTAGAACAAGCATCCATGGACCATTTCTATTGTGTCTATTAAATAAACCATTCATAGAAAACATGCCTATATTTCATTAATGTCATTGATCATGTCTTTAATGAAGGCATGCAACAAATGTCAATCACTTAAGAGTTTGTAAAATAAATTGAGTAGTTGTTCATCTTAACCCACAGTTTTTATATTCAGTGACAGGAAATCTGCGGTGAGAATTTTGAATTGCAAAATTCTCACCGCAGATTTCCTGTCACTGAAAATTGAGTAGTCCTGATTTTCTACCCATTCCTGCAAACTAATTTTGCTTTGGTTAGAAGTAGAAGGAAAGCTAGGAATACTAGTGGGTCTTTTCCTCATCAATAAATCCATCAGGATTATGCCAAAGTTAAACACATTTGATCTCAGAGTCACCCTCACCATATATGCAACTTTTGTCATTGCAAACCAATCAAGCATGTTGTTAATACTTTTGACCACTTAACTCAATACCAAAATGTTCATACCTATATATAATTTATGCCATGATAAAATGGGAAAGTTGTATAAAATATTACGCTTTCTAGGAGCCATGTCGCCTATGGTCCCTAGTTGAAAAGTAGACGCTGAGTCTTGGATTTCTTGGCAGAGATGGATTTCAAGCATCTTGGCAGTACCAAAGTTTCTTATGTGAGCTTCAAATTCTTTGTCCAGAAGAATGTTTGTGGGCTACAGATCACAGTGGATGATTGGAAAATCATAATTCTTGTGCAAATAAACCAATGCTTGAGCCACTGATATACTGATATTTAGACACTTGAATGTCCCTCCCCTGCGTCAACGCTATTACGTAGGACTGTATCCATATTTCCATTTGGCATGAACTCCATTACTAAAACCCTTAGCCTATAATCCCATGCATATCCCAGCTCTTTCACTGTATTTCGATGCCTAATACGAGCCATCAAATATAGTCCCCTTTTAAAACACCGTTCCAGTTCCTTGAAATTTTCTATGTTTAATGTTTTCACAGCCACCACTTTGTCATTACTCATAACACCTTTGTAGAAAGTGCTCATGGCACTGCTCCCTATTATATTATCATCACTGTGAATTGGTCGCATTCTCCAAGTCTCTTTTGCTAAACCTCCCATTTGGCATGTTGATAAACAATTTCTCTGATTTTATTTTATTAGTTTGTTTTCCCCTCTAACAACGAATAAATACAAAGCAGATCTTTTTGGTATTGTTTTTTATTTACTCAATATGTTATATTGTAGTAGAAGTTTAATGCAAGGAAATAATCACGGAACCCTATTGGGAGGGAATTAGCTCCTTTGCAGCTTTCTATTGTTTATAAATTTATCATTATAATGTAAGGGTCATGATACTTAGAAAATTAACCAAGACTACAACCTCAACTTACGTAAAGATCTACGATTCTCTTATCATGAAGCTTTAAACAACAGGGGATATAATCAATTACATATAAATCATGTTTAATTTGAATAATATTTAAATTAAGTTTATGTGTTAATGACATAGTATTTAACTTTAGCAACATAGTCAACTCATATCTATCTTTAATTTAGCCATCTGAGAATGATTACTAGTAATACAACGAATAGATGCCATTTCCACATTTGCAAAATAGATGTCAATTCCGCATTTGCAACTAGATAACAATTGACAATAGATAAATATAAATCAATAGTTTAATTAATCATAGATTAAGAAATCCATATATTTCAAAACAATAGAATAAAATAACAGTGAAAACTTATGTCAACTAAGTTGGCCTAGCGACTAAATGCACACCTACAATGTTCCACCCAATCGTAGACACTCTATCGGCGTATATTCTTTCAGTTGTGAGACCAACCCTCAATCGAGCAATGTATCCACTGGGGCAAGGGTTTGATAAGAATCTTTTATAATTTTTCTCAACATTGCCTAAACATTAAGCTCACGAACACTCCCAACATCAAAATAAAAGGTTCGGTTATTAATCATTAAATCTTGTCTTACAACAAACTTAGTTCTTCAAGTTTTCTCAACGTTGCCTAAACATTAGGCTCACGAACACTCCCAACATCGAAATAAAAGGTTTGGTTATTAATCATTAAAGCTTGTCTTATAACAACAAACTTGGTTCTTTATCAAGAAACTCGATTCTCAATCGCTTCTTAATAAAGAGCTCGCATCTCTTAAGCAATAAGGCTCGACTTTTTTACAGTGTTACATGGGTACACATCCCCAAGGGTAGGAAACGTGTTTCCACATCCCCACACGTCTCGGAAACTTGGAAAATCCATTGGAAACGTTTCCCCCATGTCCCCGCTTGAAGGAAACTAAAGGAAACACATAAGGGAAACGTTTCCCTCCTAAAAATGGCATCCCCACGTTTCCTTTAACAAGTTTTTACCAAAAAATAAAAAAATAAATGATAAAGGGCCACACTGTCCACTATTTTTCTTCTCAGTAGCCTCAATTTCATTTCACTGTCCAATATGGTTGTGTTTCCGAATTTGTTTTATCAATTATAGCTTATGTATAGTTGTATTTCATTTTATTTCACTTGATGTATGTTGTAAACTTGTATTAATCTTTAGATTATAAAATGAAAGACTTTAATGACTTATGCTCCAACTTTCAATTTTTATGTATTCTAATATAAATTTGGTAGTTCTCCTGGTGGGGTCCCCTATGTTGAAGACCCCGACGTACCTGTCCACATTTCCTAAAATTTGGAGGGTACTTCCGCATATGTCATTTCTACGTTTCCTCGCTCCCGCGTCCCCACATACCCGGAAACTTGGGGGAACATTTCTTTTTTAAGCATAGGGGATAGATAATATGTGATGGTACACTATTTTCAACGGAACACAATCCACTCTTTAACTTTGATTACTTATTTGTTTATTACAAATAAGTAATCAAAGTTAAAGAGTGGAGGCTCTCCTTCGAAGACATTTGAAACAAACATAGAATGGGATTGTTCTCTCTCTCTTCACGAAAAACAAAATAATAAATATTTATTGGGCCGATTCATGTTCCCAAGGCCGCCCTCTCACCTCAACATGGAGATAGCAATATCATTTGAACAGTGAAATGAGTTTGGTCCTCTGAAGAGTGGTTGTCCTTCTTCTGCTTGTCAATCATTGTTGTATGATCGATAGTAGAACAAGGACCATTCTTTTCATACGTAGAGGACAAATGTGTTTTTTTTTAAGGACTAGAGGAAACCTGCATCTGTACACGAGCAGAGCTAGAGTTGGAGTAGATCACTAAGCCCAGTTTGTAGTAGTAAACTTGGACCGGGACCAACCTAAATATCGAATGTGGGAACAATCTATGAGACAATTGTTATATATGTCCTTCGCTTCACACCATAGTAGCATATTCGGCCGTATTGGTATTTCCTATACGAAAATTCGGAATAAATTCGAATTCATCGAATATTCGGTGTAGGTGTAATACAGATACGGATTATTAGTGGAGAATTAAATTTTGAAAACCAATTTAAAGAAAGAAAATAAAAATATTAATTATTTAAACACTATAAAACAAAAATACCATTCAATTTCATGCTTACTTTTTAAAATAACTATAAATAAGTAGTTGTGGTCTCTCACACTTCCATATCCGAGGTTGTTGATATTCTATATTTTTGTTTTTTAAATATATCTTAAATATTATATAAATGTCTATGTATATTTATGGTATATTTGTGAATATTTCATTAAAAATATTATATATAAGCAAGCTATTTCCGTATTTTATTCGTACTAGATATTTTCATTACGTATTTTTACTGTATCGAATCGTATTCGTATCCATATTCGTACTCAAATTATGCTACTATGCTTCACACGCAGAGGACAATTGTTATACATATATATATTAAAAGATGATACACAGTATACACTTTTAACTTTTATGTATATTAGTTAAATGACGGACAATATACACTTCTATGTATATTAGACGTTAAATGATGGATGGGATTGACCTCCAAAGTCATCCCTCCCTTCTCACGCAGAGGACAAACTGTTATCACATATATATATTGGTTGATGGTGTATGGGATCGACCTCTAAAGTCGTCCCTCTCTGTTCACGTAGAGGTTATGTCATATTAATTAATCTATGAATGGGGTCAATTACTAGTGCAGTCATATTAATTAAACTATGAATGGGATAAATGATATATATATATATATTTATGTACATAAGATAAATATTGAAAGAGATCTATCCTCTATAGAGAGAGATCATTCCTCTTTTGTTCGACAACAATGATAAACAAGAAATAGGGTATTCATTTGCAAGAAGGAATGGATAGGGTTGATTCTCTGTGTGAGGCTGCTCTCTTCCATTCAATGGAAGTGAAATGGGAATGCACAAAAAAACGGAGATCGTATATGATATTGTAACCAAACAACAAGCGTATAAAAGAGGAAAATATAGGGTTGGTTCTCTCTCTTAGAGACCACTCGCATTAACTAGAAGTTGGACTCCACACTTCTCATCACCAGTGCTGCTTCTCTTTCAGTTAATTTGAGCTATGGATATCTCAAGGTTTTCACCCTCATGGAGCTCTCACTTTCAGGTTCTCTTCCAAGAAAGTGGATAAGAAGTTTAGAAATCATGAACACCTTCGATATGCAATAGAGTAGACGTTGCTACAACTTCAAGAGGCGTCTATGAACAAACCTGAGGAGATTCACAAGGTTAGGTTAAACACAAGACATAATGGGAGCTTATCGAAGATGAACTGTTATGGGATTATGGTGACATTAATATATAAACAAGTGTTAATCCTTATGGCCAAAGATAGTAGTTTATCTGAAATAAAAAAGCAAACCTGATGTGTGCAAGAAGGGTTTTGGTGGGGGACTGTTATGGCTGCTCTGAAAAACCCTAGCTATTTTTCGGTTATGAGAAGTAAACAATGGTTATGGATTCAAGTTTGCCACTCGTGACAAGCCCAGTACCAACCAAACTAAAAAAGTGGGGAACAATCATTTAAAATTCCATTGTTTATCATTGTAACCGGATGAGAATTAGTGGTTTTTCTAGGGTAATTTTTGTTTACGGTTTTACTATGGCTCAGGATGTTTACTGCAATGAAAAGGGTATACGGTCGACGTATGGAATTCTAGAATTGTATTAACCTATTCTTGGTTCTTCCAGTGGAGTGAGACTGGAATCTGGAGGTTTACTTACTCCACGTGCTAGGAATTTTCCTTTGAACGTAAAAATGAACCCTAAGGAAAAGGTTATCTTTGAACCCTTCTCTTCTTCTGTTGATTCTAGGGTTTTCAGGAAAATTTCAGCTGTGGAAAATAATGAGGTAGATCTACCTTTCCGAGATATGGAGTAAGGGGCAAAGCACAATGTTAATATCCGTCGAACTTCTTTTGGAAAGGGTGGTTCGGTTCAAGGCCTAGTTTTTAAAATTTGAAAAGGTGAAAAGGGGCCAACCTTTGTGTGTCATGGGAAAAGATATTACCTTTGATATGGTGGTGGCCCTGTCACAACCTGCCTGGTAGTTGGATATTCTGAATTGGATTAGGCTTAAATGGAAGCCATTTATTGAGAATATATCACGAGTTCTAATGATGGCCAAAGGTTGGATAGTTTTTCAATTCCTATCGGAGGAAGACAGGAAAAACATTGAAGAGTGCTTATGGGTTATTCGTCATGGGTTTTTGGTGTTATCTCGATGGCATTCGGGGTTCGACCCCAGAAAAGAAAAAATGTCCAAGCAACATTTGTGGGTTATCCTCCCTAGGTTTCCTATTCAGTGTTGGAATATGGAAGGGTTCATGGCTATGGCCAACTCCATCTGTCGATTCATTCTGATTGAGGATGAGCATCTGCTGGCGTGTGATAGAAAATATCTGATAATTTTGGTTGAAATTAATTCAGAAGGTGGTTTACTGGGGGATGTAGAAGTCATTTGGGAAGGAGGTTCATTCATTCAAACATTCAACTACTGGAAAGTCCCTTTTCGATGCCACTCCTATGACAAGACCGACCACTCTAAAGCCTAATGCAAATCTGGGACTTTGGTGGTGTCGAATATGCTAGCCAGTGAGTTACAGTCAAATTCGGAGTTGGATGACCTTGATGAAGGCTTAAAATTTCCATTTCCCCTTGATCATCGATCGACCTCTATTTTTGTTGGTAAGTTCGCCCAATCTATCCATGTTTTGTTGAAATTTGTATATGTTGAGGAAATCATTAGCTCTCTGTCTGTAATGGGTGAAAAGGGTTTAGATGATGTTATGGGGGTTAAATATTCACCCATTAATCATGTTACTTTAGAATCGTCTTCACCTGATTTGGATGCTAGATTCGAATTAGGGTTGGGATCTGAGCCTACAATAGGGGATTTTTTGGATTCTATTGCTCCTGTAAAGGAAAACAGGGTGTGCTCTTCTGAGGTGCCTTCTGTTTCAGTTGTCGATATTACTAACCCCCTAGTTCCTGAGTCTTTTAAACCCTTGGATTTCCCTTCGCTTACAGGTAAGCCCATCAATCTCTCTAGGGATTGAACTGTCTCCATATCCGATTTGAGATTCTCCTATTTCGAACTTTGGTGATGTAGCAAATCAAGGAACTCCTTTGCCTGCCTATTCATCTTGTGCTCCAGATGGCTCAAATATTATTCCAATTTCTTCTATTTTCAATGGAAATGTCACTATGCTTAAACCTAAAAGGAACAAATGAGGGAAAGGAACTGGTAGTAACTATGTGGAAAATTAAAAGGCGGGATGTAAAAATACAAACCCTAAGTTATCTTCTTTGTTCGATAAGGGACTTCCTAGGGTTTCTACAGCTAATTGTTCACTTAATTCCAGGGCTCTTAGAGTGGATGCAACCTGAGACAGGGTTATCCAATGAATCTTGTGTCTTTCAATATCCGTGGGCTTGGAAGTGACCATAAGTGAGCTGCCTTTAAATGTTTTTTGGAGACTATTCATCCTAGTGTTGTTTTGCTACAAGAGACTATGACCTCCTCTCTGGTTTCTTGTAATTATTATCTTAAAATAAAACCACATTGGCGGGTTTGTGCTATGGATTCTTATGGATTATCGGGTGGGACTCTTGTTGCCTGGAACCCTGTTGAAGCTTATATTAAAGCCTATAATACTATTGCAGGTATTCTTATTGAAGGAAAGCTTAAAGGTTATCAAAATGTGATTAGAATTCTAAATATATATGGTCCTTATCATCATAGAAAACTATTTTGGGAGAAAATATCAGATAGAGGTTTATTTGAAGACAATTATCTCATTCTGGTTGGTGACTTAAATTTTAATTTGACTACTGAAGAGATCTGCGGTGATGGAAATATCCATGATCCGTTAGCTGATTATTTTATATCCTTATTTGAGGATGCAAAATTGGTGGATATAGTTCCAAATGTACTGGTGCCAACATGGTCCAATGGGCGTTGTGGAGGAGATGGCATTGCAAAAAGGCTTGATCAGTACTTTATGTCTGAAGCTCTATGTGATTCCATAGGATGTTACCGATATTGGTCTTATGATGTTGGTATTTATGACCATAAAGAAGTCATTATTCAGCTGGATTTTGACAGAAACCCCTCTATATGCCCTTACAAATTCAATCCTTGTTGGTTGGGAAACCAATATTTTTGTGATTTGATTCATAACCAATGCGGTATTATTTCTCAGTAGGTTCAACTTTCTCCATTAAATAGTATGATTAAAAAGTTGTCATTGATCAGAGAGGTGGTGCAATCGTGGGAGCGTGAGAAAAAAACCGAGAATAACAAATTACCGGTGGAGATTGAATAGGAAATTTAGACTTTATCCGGATGCATTAACAAAGATCTCTTTTCTACGGACAAGAAAGAAAAAATAGTGACATTGGAGGCGAAAAATTTGGCTTTTCTAAAACATATTGAGGAGACTTGGTGCCAAAAGAGCAGGATTGTGTGGCTTCAAGCTGGTGATAATAACACAAAGTTCTTCCATCTATTTGCAAGTCAAAGAAGCCTTATGAATGTCATATAGGACATTAAAGATGAACATGATGGGTTTGTTTGCGATCAAGATTCTCTGAAGCGTGCAACAATTTGTCATTTTCAGGAAGTTTACACAAATAGAGACAACAATAATCTGGAAAATCAGTTAAAGGCTATAAAAAATTTCCCTTGTTTCTTTAGTAGAGAAGATTTCCAGGATATAAGAAAGAATATTATGGAAGAAGAGGTATTGAAGGTATTAAAAATGTTCGCAAAGGATAAGAGTCCTGGCCCGGATGGGTGGACTATTGAATTCTATCTACACTTCTTTGATTTGTTTGGAAAAGATATTTTGGAGGTTATTAATGAAACTGGGAGAAAAAAAAATAGTTCCAAGTAGCTTGAACTCTACATAATATATCACACTCATTCCAAAAAAAGATAGGCCTCTTGATTTTAATGATTACAGGTCAATCCCCTTGTGTAATCCTTTTTACAAGATTATCACAAAGATCATTTTCGAGAGGATAAAACCTATACTGGGAAGATATATTTCAGAGGAGCAATTTGTCTTTTTGCCAAATAGACAAATATTAGATGTTGTGGGGGTTGCATAAGAATGTTTGGAATCTGTTAAACAAAAGAATATTAATGCATTTATTCTCGAGATTGATCTTATGAAGGCCTATGACAGAGTGAAATGGACTTATTTAAGATTTATTCTCCCGTAGACTGGTCTGACGGTGGAGATTGTTAACTGATTATGGCTTGTATTACTTCGACTAGGTACGCAGTTCTGATAAATGGGTCTTTGTCTTCTTATTTCAAGGGAAATCATGGACTTAGACAGGGTTGTCCACTCTCGCCTTTCTTATTCATACTGGAAATTGAAGGACTCAGTGTACTTATAAAAAAGGCTAAAGATCAAAAGTGTATGAATGGTATCAAGGATGCCAGCACTATTAATATTAGACATCTTTTATTTGTGGACGACATCCTTTTATTTGGAGAAGGAAATTTATCGGAATGGAAACATTTTCATTCGATTATCTCCACATTACGTGATGCTTTAGGTATGGTAGTTAGTGCTCTCAAATCAAACTTTATTCATCATTGTAAGGATCCAAATACTATAGATCAGATTGGCTCTTTGTTTCCATATAAGATGTCAAAATTAGAGGATGGTATTAAGTACCTTGGTTACTATCTAAAACCAAATGGTTACAAAACAAATGATTGGAACTGGATTATTAAAAAGGTTCAGAAGAAGATTGCTTCTTGGTCATTTAGATGGTTTTCATTAAGTCCACACCTTGTTTTGGTAAATTCTGTTCTGCAAAGCATTCTATGTAAAATTAGTCACAGCAGATCTAATGAACAAGTAAATCAATCACAATAGATGAACATAGAAAATATGGTGTAAAACTGTGTAAAACATGCACAGTGCTCAATATCCCAATGAGGGTGAATAATTACAATACAATACAGTCACAATGACTGAGAAATTCGAATTGACTAAGGAGGTCATTCGAATCACTGAATGGAGTAGCTTGACTCCAACTAGGGGTCCTCATCATCAATCAGTGGTGGTCATCAATGCACAAGAACCAGTCATCCAAGTGTCAATTTGAGTCTACCTGAGTGTAACATGTGTAACTGGAGTGTGTAGCACTGATATAGGGAAGTGGGCTCAGTGGAGGGCACATGGGAGGCTAATTGAAGTCAGAACAAGTCATCTAGTCAATCTGGAGGTCCAACGGAGTGAAACAGTCAGTCGGGAGTGAAACTAGCCTCAAATCAGGGAGAATCGGAGCTAACTGAGTGTAACTGAAGTGGAACTGCAGTGGTAGGTGAAGAAGTGCGCCCTTCTCTGGCAGTAGGTGAGAAGTGGGCGCCTTCCTGACTAGGAGGGATGAAAGTCTAATGTAAGAAGCTCCCGGGTGCTAGAATAAGGTGGCTAAGGTGCTGGAGGCATCAACCTGGTGACTGGGATGCATGCAAACTCTAGAATTTGCATGCAAACCCTAATTGCATGCAAGGTCCTGAAAATGATGATGTGGATATCCGAACATTCTAGTATTTTGGTTTTCGTTATTTATTATTCCAAATGCAGTGATCACAATGATCAGAAGAAATTTTTTTCAGTTTCTTTGGGAAGGAAAATTAAATGCTTCAAAGTTTCATCTGGCATCATGGGAGTGCTTATCTAAAACCAAACATATGGGGGGGTGGGATATCAAGAACTTGGGTTGTTTCAATAGAGATTTATGTGCAAAAGCTTGTGGAGGAGTATTTTTAATCATGGCTTATGGGGAAAATTGGTGAAAGAAAAATATTTAAGAAGACTCCCTACAGTGCACTGGTTCTGATCCCATGTTACGAAAGCAACTTATGGTTCTCTTGCTTGGCGCAGCTTGGTTAAATCTTATCCGATCATAAATCAGGCTATTAGTTGGGTTGTCGGTAGAGGAACACAAATATACTTGGGGATGGATCATGTTATCGGTCTGAATGATGGTTTTATGTTATCACGTGGTTTAATAAAGGAGCTTCATAGTAAAAATTTGTTTGTTCTTAAACAAGTGGCAACTATACGTCATGATGGTTTAGTCAAATGGCGCTCTTGTCAAAATGTAGAGTTGAGGATTACATATGCCTTTGAATGGGATTCCTTTGTGAATCAGTTATATAAGGTTGGTATCAACCTAAATTCAAAGGAAGATATGTTGGTATGGGAATATAACAAAAATTAAGGCTCTGTAAATGCTCAGTTGGCCTACAACTACATTTTGGAATCTGATATGGAAGCAGACTTTGATTGGTGGACTAAGAAAGTTTGGTGTAAATAAATACCATTAAATATTACCTGCTTTGCATGGCTATGTTTTTAGAATAAAATCTTGACCTGGGAGAATCTGCAAAAGAGGGGGTTGATAGGACCAGGTATGTGTTTTTTATGCAATTCTAAATTTGAATCGGTGGATCATATGTTTGGTAGATGCTCTTTCTTTCGGGATACCTGGACTGAACTGTGTAAATCTTTTAATCTTGATTTTTCTTGGGATCTTGACATCTTTGAGGACAATATGAAAAACTGGTTTTTATATCATAGAAGGTATAAAAATTTGGTTTTTTTCACCATTTGGGAAATATGGAAGGTAAGAAATGCCTATATTTTTAATAATATCAAGCCAATTATATTATTGGTTAGTATTAAGGTTTCTTCTTTATTATGAGATTATCATAAAAATGTCTCCTTGAATAATTCGAGGAGAACACTTGTGCCAGAACCAAACTTTCATTTCCATTTTGGTTTTTTCAATGGTGTTGAGCAGTGTGGGATATGTGGAGCTTGTATGGTCTTAAAGTTGGATATGAATCAAGTGTTCTTTATATCCTTCAAAGATGGAAATGTACCAACTCTAGATTTGAACTCCTTGCTATTTGGGGTTTGTTATGGTTTTCAAATAGAAGGGGTATCAATTCGCTACATGTAGCTGGTGATTCAAAATGCATTATTACCAGATCCTCTTCACTACACTCATTATTGTTAGAGAATTGGATCACCAGAGTCAAAAGTTTGATCTCAACTTTTGACATTGTTAATTTCAAACATCTATATAGGGAGTTCAATGGTGATGCATATTAGCTCTCAAAGAAGGCTTTTGGAGTAATGGATGGCAGTTTATCCACTAAAGAATTCATAAATGGAGTCCTAGTCTCTTCGGACAACATCTATTTTTTTTTATAGAGTTTAGCTTTCATAGTCATTAGATTTTTTATATATAGCGGCCTTGGCTATCAAAATGTTTTTTTTCTATGTATTCGAGGTTTTCTTCATTAGCTTTTAGTTCTTTCTGAATTATAACATGTGACTTTTGATCATTTGTAAGGGGATATATTTTGAATTTTCCAGTATTGGGATATAGAGAAGACCTCGCTTCTCTATTGCTTTGATGTATATTCGACACAACTTTGCTTAATATAAAGTTGTCTTTTTTCCGGTGTGAAAAAAAAACTAGAAGTGTTTGAAGTATATAACAGAAATAGGGTATAAAAATCCCAGTGGGGTAGCTTAGTTGATTGGAGCATCTGGGACCAAGCCGTAACGAGGTCAAGGTCGAGGGCCAATTCTCTAGGTCCTTCGGGGTTAGGCACCTAAGTTTGGTGCCGGGGATAGGCTTCAAAATATCCTAACAAGTTGAGGCTCCTTCGGGTGGACCCCTTGGATTGATTCTCCGTGGATGTAGCGACTTGATCTTCGAGCATGAACCACATTGAAAAAAAATAGGTTATCAAAGAACGAACCTCCCTTATAGAAAATATATTAAGCAATAACAAAGACCAAATCCTGTTCACCTACAAGGTCATACGTAATGAGAGGTAGATGGGGTCAGCTCTCCACGTGGAGACCGCCTCTCTCCTCTTTCATTCAACATAATAAATATGGTATATAAATTGACTGGGGATCGACCCTCTCCTCTAGAGAGGTCGCCCCTTCACCTTTGTGTGTGTGTGTGTCTATATATATATATATATATATATATATAATGAACACAATGGCAAGAGTTAAATAAATATTGTTACCTTTCGGGTCGACTGCTCCACCTACTGCTAACAAATGCAGCAAAATCCTCCCTCGTAATAGAATGCAGAGGCATTTGATAATGCAAACACTTGGAGCATCTCGTAGAATGAAGACAACGGAGCAGTTCTCCCTCTCTCTCTCTCATGTTATTTGCAGATTTCTCCCTTCATAAGGCCATGTCTCCTGGAAGGCCAATTTTTGCCTCTTTGATGTACAACTCAGATCTCTTAACATCTTAAGCAAAGCATTCTAAACACCCCTTCTATGCAAATTCACCCCTTTTCTATAACTGGTTCCAACTACAAAGGATGGAGTAAGTTTCTTTCACAACAAGATTGTGTGTGTCTCCCAAAATCTTAACAGAATACAAAGATATTCACCCTCTGATTCTCTGGAGTCGACTACTCATCTTAACCAATGATAGCATTGTCTCCTCGTGGCAGTTGCAAGTCGTTCTTTCTATTGGTGAAAGAATTACTCTGCCTAAATTGGAGTGATAAAGGATACCAACGACTTATAGGAGGAGAAGTATACCCGAAAACCAAAATGTCCCGATCTGTTGGAATTCGACAGAGGTAAAATTTCCTAAACTGCAATTTATGTTGTTTAAATCGTGATTTCGACTAGTTGGGTAGTTTCAGAATCAAGAATTTAGTCTAGGATGAGTAACTATGATTGTTGAAATTGCAAATTTAGGTAAACTGCAATTTACAAACACAATTTTGACTGGAATTGTGGAAGAAAAAAAAAAATAACGAAATGTTTTAGTTGCTCTTAATCCCAGGTGCTTATAGGATGTGTACAGAAATCGTTGCATATTCCAGTGGAGTACAACGTTTGTCCCATATAATTATTAGCAAAACCACTTAATTTGTGGTTGGTGAACACCGATAGACAACAAATTAAGTACCAGGAAATTATACGTCAACTACTAGTCCACCCCAAATTATATGTTATCCATGCATTCATGCATCAACTACGAGTTATCCACTTATAAACAATCGATTATTTTTTATAATTCTTTTTTCTCTCTCACATTCTTTTAGTTATCTACCATGAATTATTGGTTATCCATTCATCAACTACTAGTTATCTATGCATCAACTACCATTTATCCATTCATTAACTACTAGTTATCCATGCATTAGCTACTAGTTATCCATTCATCAACTAACAATTATTTTTTATATTCTTTTTATATTTATAATTGTTAATTTCAAATTTTGAAATATTGCCATAAAATCAATATGGACACTACACTTGTCTCATCCTCATCCATAGATGAAAAAACATAGATAGTAGTCAACCCCAAAATATGACAACTAAATATAGGTAGATTGGGCTCAATCCATAATGAAAGGGTGCTTACTCTCATAACGAGAAGGTAGCTAGGTGGGTGGTTATTTCACCCCAAAAATGGTAGGGACAATGAAAGTTCAAAAAACCTAACTACAAAGCATTTCTTTTCTATTTCCTACATTTATATACTTAAAATGGTTTCTCATTAACAAAGGCACTAAGCAAAGATATATATATATATATATCACTTCACTTTTCCACATGATTAATATGAGTTATAGTTTTTCATATTTAAGGATAAATAATATTAGACTTTTTACAAAGGGAATCGACTAGTTTTTATGGAGGTCAACCTTCTAATAAAAGTCATAAATAACTTAACTCTCGTCATCTTTTCTAGTATATATATATATATATATATATATGTATGTATTCTCACTCATATAAGATACTCCTATGCGTTAGGAAAGGCTTAAGCTATTAGTTGTTTGCTTATGCTAATAAACGAGTAATGTTGTTGATGTTGTAGCTTCAAGAGGTCTCACATACAAGTCGGCCCCAAGAAAAAGTGAAAAGGTTCAAACATGTAAAGTATAAATAGAGGTGACGCCTCTCTCATTCTCACTCAAGCAATTCGCTCATCATCTCTACACAAGTGTGCAATAGAGGAAGAGAGACACATCAAGAAGAAGAAGGATAATTTATGGCTTTGCTATCTTTGGAGAGATTTCTTCTTTGGCTCAGGGGTTTGTCTAGAGCTTGTCTATGAGATCTTATATATCTAATGTACACTGTATCTTGAATTATATCTCTAAATAAGAAAGGTTGTTGAGTTTTCTTCCCTTGAGTAGAAGGGTTTCCCGGGATAAAATCTTTGTGTCTCTTTGTTTCTATGCATGGTCATCTTTCAGTGATCCTATTTTGTTTCCATTGTATATAATTAAGTTATATTGTTATATTAACAATCCAACATGGTATCACAGTAGTGTTGAATAGTTTCAATTTCCATAAACTGGGGAATCCAAGTTTGGACCTCTCTCTCCATGAATTGACTTGAAAAGAGCACTTGTGAAACTTTCCCTAGGAGGGCACACCTTTCTATGGAGGAAAATTCCACTTTGGTAAATTTTCAATTTTGACCTATTCACTCTCGGAAGTAGGAAACTAGGGTTTCAAATTTTGAGTTGTTTTGTCCACAAATCCGGGAGAAAAGGAGGACCATTCAACTTGCCGTAGGAGGGCACATCTTTCCTTGGGATCATATTTCCCAAATTCCAAAATTCAATTTTGACCTAGCTCATGCTAGGGTTTCTGCATCATATTTCATATCTGAGTTTTCTAGCCTCTATTCAAGATGAACAATGTTAAAGTAGAAGATAGACTTGATGAGGCTCCCAACTTCAACTCATGGAAGTCTATGATACTCATCATCTTGGAGGAGAATGATCTTCTGAAATTTGTGAATGAAAAGGTACTAGAACCAAAAGAAGAAGAGGAAAAGTCTAAATGGAAGAAGAATGATGCTAAGGAAAGAAGGATTCTGATAAACTCTGTTAAATATAACTTGATACCTCAAATATCTTAGAAGAAAATAGCCAAAGGAATGTTTGATGCCTTGAAGAAGCTATTTGAGAACATCAATGTCAACATTGCACTTGCTTTAAGACAACAACTATCCAATGTCAAGATGACTAGAGCAGACTTAGTTGCATCTTACTTCATGAAGATTACTGAGCTGAAAGATCAGTTGGGAACCATTGGAAAAATAATTAAAGATGGAGAACTTGTCATGATGATTCTCAATGGCCGTATTCCCTATTCATGGGAACCATTCTTTTAGAGCATTATTGGGAGATCTAAATTTCCCAAGTTTGATCGATTATGGGCAGATTGTACACAAGAAGAAACTAGACTTGCAGCTAGAGACAATAGGCATGGTTCCCAACATGAAAAAAGCAAAGACCTTACTACACATGCTAAAAGAGGAAAAGGAAGGGGAAGGAAGAGTCATGGTAGAAAAGATAAAGGTGAAAGAACAAGTCAATTTCCAGAATGGGAAAAGAAGAAGGATCTTTCACATATTCAGTGCTTTAAATGTGAGATGTACGGTCACTATGTTAGACACTGTCCCTTATTGAAAAAGAGAAATCGGCATGCCTCAACTGCTAATGTTAATGAAGAGACTCCACTAAAAAATTCAAAGAATACAAACGATGATCTTGAGGAAAGTACAAAAGATCATCGAAAGGAGTACTTCTTCTGGTACACTCTATGAGTGCACCAATGAATGTAGTATCTAGATGATGTGATTGTCACCGGTGATGTATGAAGATCTAGGTTGCATAAAGAAGATGAATATTTAAGGACTCCCGTGATTTCTGCAAGGAGGTAGCGATCAAGAGGGAGCTAACAACACAATAAAAGATAAGTATTTGTATTGTCATTTGAGTTATTCTTTAAATCTTTGAATGTTTGATTTAAAGGATAATGTTCATAACATTTATATGTAGATATGTGATACAATTTTCTTTTATGCATTTATATATGAATGAGATTGACGAGTAGTAGGCTCATGTAGTGCATGTTATATATATGTTGGGTAAGTATTCTATAGTGTCGTACAACAACCCATGAGCCCTTGTTGGAACTATTCTAGGATTAAACCTCTTTGTTGACATGCTCAGAGCAGTGCACGCTCCTGATAGTATGTTCTAGTGGAGATGGAAGGCATCCAGACAGTCACCATGTGTGTTTGGGATATGGATGGGTTTTGTGCTGAAGCATTGGCTAATATGCTTACATAAATGTGTGAACTACTGCCATTGCATTGAAATTTCTATATGATTTGATTTAACGTCATGATTATGCAATGTTGCTAATTATTTGACTGAATTTGACTTGTAGGAAAGACCATATGCTATGGCCTACAAGAGAAGGATGATGACACAGCAAATATCATTGATATTCCGTGTTTGAGAGGGAGCAGGGTGCTCATAAGCAAGAGGCTTCTAGAATCATGGCTCTCAACTAAGGTTCCATATCAGATAACAGGGAATAGCTACAGTGGATGTGATGATTGTTCAACAGTGATAGCAGATATACGTGGATCTAGTACATTCAGTCATATTTCGACCCATAACCAAGAGCTCCAGAGGTCTCTCTATTACATATGTTCATCCTTCTAATGATTATGAGGATTTTCAATTAATAGCAACTAATGAGTCCTCTAAATTTCCTTAGTTACTTTAGTGTGCTACCTGAGATGTGGGGACCACATATAGATCAGTTGGCTTCAAGTTGGAGTCATGGTGGACACTAGAAGTGGTTAAAGCATTACTTGTGCCTAAGTTTAGAATGATCTAACACGAAGACTGCTTATTTGGCCTCTAAGGAGGTGTAGTATACATATGTTCAATTAGAGCAGTAACTCAGTATTCATAATGCATAGGTTGTTGATGATGATTCCTTGATCGTGATATTGTAGATTGTTTCTCACCGAGATAGAGAGACTTATTGACAGGTGCAGAGAAGATGAGGATCTTTTTCCATTTTGTATTTCTTGAGTATAGAGGTGTGGAAGAGAGTTGATGACATCTTCCTGAGTCAGGGGAAATACACAGTCAAGATCCTGAAGGGATTTGGGATGATGGACTATGAGTCCATGGATACACCTACAGTGACGAATCTGAAGAAGTTGAATGACTTAGATTCTGAGTTAGATCCTACCATGAATAGACAATTGATTGGTTCATTGATGTATTTGGATAACACAAGACCAAATATTCACATTACAGTATACTCTCATGAGAAGTTGGGAAAATCCAATGTTCAGGATGTAGTTGAGATTGGCATCTGGGGTGACACCTCGTATAAGCTGATGGGCTAGTCAGTGGATAGATCCAGAGGGAGAGTATGATGCAGAGTTGAAGAGGGATTCTGCAGCACAGTTCCAGAGGGATCTTGGAGAAATATCTAATGAAATAGAGAGAGCAAGAGGCTCATCTCAGTAGACTCACTTGATGAGAGATAACACTGATGGAGAAGCAATAGTGACCAATATTGCAGCTTGCAGTGGTATGCTATGGTGGAAAGGGGAGCATTCCAACTACTGTATATTCCTAAGGATGATCAAATTGCCGACATTCTCACCCAGCCTCTTCCCAAGGTGAATTTTGTGTACTTCCGAGACAGGCTTGGAGTGATGGAGAACGTATCCCTCGTTGAAAGGGAGTTTCCAGCATCAGTGATATATTCTCCTTGGACTGAGAATGGTGGAACTCTCCATGTGAGGGAGAGATATCTGTTGTGGACATATAGACAGATTGATATGTTGTGCATGGGCGCACTCCTAACTGATTTGAGTTACCATGAGATGCATGGGTGCACTCCTCACTGATTTGAGTCACCATGAGATGCATGAGATACATGGGTGCAATCCTCGATGGACTAGGTTGAGTTACCATGTGATATTATGATCCTCTATGAACTGAGTTGAGTTGATCTATACTCTTCAATGGAGTGAGTTGAGTATGACACTTCTCAATGGAATGACTTGTGTTGGTGCCCAACAGCCCTTGTGGTTGGGAATGACTGCGCTCCTCGATGGAATGAGTTGAGTTGATTTGTACTCCTCGGTGGACTAAGTTGAGTATGACACTTCTCGATGGAATGAGTTGTGTTTTGTAAATATACAACATCGGGAGACATTAACCAAACCAATCTTGTGTAGTCAATATTGATCCTCCTATATAGAGGTGAGCACTTTGATTGCCTTATGTGTAAAGGTATATTCCTCCCGTATTGAGGTAGTTGATCAAAGTAATGATGTTGTAAAGTATTGTTGGACAAGGCTCCAAACTTGTGTGTATCAAGTCATGATTATCATGTGAACCTTAAGTATAAAGGTATCCATGAGATGGACCTCTCGTGTAGAGGTGGACCTTCCGTATAAAGTTCATGATTTACTTGTTAAAAGCATTTAATGTCATGTGATATATTATTAACCATGATCACCAGATTGCTATTAAGTCTTCTTTAGAGAATGATCACCTCTAAAGTGAATTACTTTAGCATATGATCATTTGGTCCGGAATAATATAATATGATCACAGGATCCGATAATTCTTCTTAGTATAATGTAATGTGAAGGATAATTAAAGTTAGCACATATTGACCATGAAGTAAGATATAAATAAATAAAAGATCAATCATAGAGATAAAGAGAATTTGAAATTTCCCATGTAGACACTTCAGCTAATTAAAGAGAGCTCAAATTGTTAAAGCTTCAGTTATAAAGTTTTAGTTAAGTATCAATGCGTTATTTAAAGCATCAGTTAAAGATATGCCTCAATTAACTAAAGAACTCACAGTGGTCACTTCAAGTAAATCAATCAGTATGATTTCAGTTAACGAAGTGTTAAATAAAAAGGACTAGTTAACTAAAGTGTTTTCACTTTAGTTAAACTAAAAGATGACACTTCTTTTAAAGAGATTTAACTAAGTGACAACAAAGAATATCTAGTTAACTAAGTGTTATTGCATGACGACACTTATGTTAAACTAAAAGATGACACGTGATTTGTGACACATGCATGTCGACACTCAAGTTAGCCACCTAACTAAGAGGGAAAGCTTTCAGTTAAGAGGCGAGTTCATCCTAAGTGACAGCTCAGTGAGATGAAGCACTGCATGAGAAGTGGGGCACACTACTCCATGCAAGATTAATACATCCAGTTTGAGAGTGACTTTATCCTGAAGTTAGAAGTTAAAAATAGAAGAGAAGAATGTATAAATATGATATACATGATTGTTGAATCCAGTGTGAAGCGAATTCTCTTCTCCATTGAAGACAAGGCGCTTCTCTTTGTGCAAGGTATTGTCTGTGCTTGTTATTGGTGTGCTGCGCACACATCCGATTGATCTCTCTTCTATTACTTTCGTATCTTCATCAAGAGTGTTTGGTGATCTCTTATATTCTGAAAGCAATATGCTATGTTGTAAACGAAATCATTCTCTACTATCCATTATATTATACTGAGAAGAATTGTTGGGGTTTTTGTTCTCATAATTTTGAGGATTTTCCCCAGGGTATATCTTGTGTTATGGTTGTATGAATTTCATGGATTGAATTGTCTCATTGCTTCAAGTATATGCATCTAAAAGAATTAAATATAAAATCTCAACCAATTTTCAACATGGTATCAGAGCTCAGGGTGTGAAGGAGCTCATTTTTGCATGCCATCTAGAGCCTACATAGATCCTGAGAAGTTGAGCACAAGATTTAAAGACTATGGAATCCGTCTCTGTACGACCGGAAGACCGTCTTGAGGGCACCTCAAACTTCAACAATTGGAAGGATAGCATTCTCAACATCCTAGAGGAACATGACTTGGATGGTTATGTATCCACTATGGTGGAGGAGCCTACATCTAATGCGGGGCTCATCAACTTCAAGAATAATCAAGCTAAGGCTAAACAAATCATCTATGATTCGGTAAAAGATAACTTGATGCCCGTGATCACACCATTGAAGACTGCGAAAGATTGGTATGATACATTGACTAATATATATGAGAGGAAGACCCCGAGTCAAAAGCGGGCATTGAAGAATAAGCTTTGAAACTTAAATATGGAGATGGATGATACAGTGGCCTCATTCTTCTCCAACATCTCTCATGTAAGAGATCATCTTGCTAATATTGGACTAGTGGTGGATGAAGATGATCGTCTCCAAACCACTATTGATGGTCTCCCATCCTCATGGGAGACATTCTTGGTTGTGGTAAATGGTCAAGAGGCACAACCAAACTTCGAAAGGTTGTGGCATGACTGCCTCCAAGAGGAGGGGCAAATACAGAGCAAGTTAGTGTGCATCAAAGAATAAAATATTTCCCTCACAGAAAGAATGAAGAAAGGAAAGAAACCCTTCTTCCGAAAGAAGTTCTCTCATCCAAAGAAGAAGGAGTTCAACAAAGGCTTTGACAAGTCAAAATCTAGATGCTTCAATTGCAACAAGAAAGGCCATTTCTCAAGATATTGTAGAGAAAAGCGGAAAGGAAATTTTCATGCTTCTACCGCCATAAAAGATGAAATCACTCAAAAGAATGCATCCAAAGAAAAGGAGAAAAGAAGGGAGTATTATCTTGTCTCATCCCTTTCGGGATCCATGATCACAAATGCAGAAACATGGTTGATTGACAATGGTGCATCCAAACATATGACTAGTTACAAGAGTACCATCACCAATCTAAAAGAGAAAGAATTCACATGCATGGTAGAGTTGAGGGACAACTCAACTTATTCGATCCAAGGAGTTGGATCCACGGGGGCTTCACTCAATAAACCGCTATCATAGAACGTTCGTTCATGGCATATGAAACAATACCCCTAATTTCACTAAATATTGGAAAATACCTTCCAAAATTGTTTTTTTTACCCCCTCCCAATATGCCTTCCCAATTTAAAAAAACCCCTATTTTCACTATATATTGTATGTATCGTTTTTTTCATTAACATTTTTTATACTCCTTTATATTTCTACCTAATATATTGATATGATACCCCTCTTATGACCCCACATGCATTCTAAAATGCACATTGCTTCTTTTGATGTATATTGTGGATACACATTACTTAACCCACAATGCAATTACTCAACCACATATCATTATGATTTGCAACATCTAATAGTCTAATGAATAGACAGGAGATCACTTCTTGTATGTCACTAGAGCTAATGCACATAGTACAACATTTAGATTGCATGTTACAGTTCCCCAATCACTGACTAAGCCTGTTGTGGGATAGGTATCCAAGCCCCCAGGGCCTGTAACAAGCTCTAGGAGGCTTACTAAACCTCCCAAGGCCTGTAATAGGCATGAGTGGTTGGGTATTCAAGCCCCCAATGCCTATTGAGGGCCTATAACAGGCCCTAGAGGCTTAGAGCCTCCCAAGTCTATTGGTAACAACTAGCTGAGTGCTATTGGTAACAATTGGCTATCAATGACCAATTGGTTTCCTCTCAACTATGATTGACTGGAAACCCACTTCACCACGAAACCCCATGGCCTCAAGCATGCCTCAAGACACGATTTCCCTATGTACTAGTAAGCCCGAGCCTTGCCTCAACCCGATTTCTCATCTAGTCATTATCCCGCCATCTCCATTTGGTGGATATTTGTCAGCCCGCCCATATAAAAAAGACTCCAAAGTATTTTTGTATTGTTACATTAAATAAAAAATCCCTTTGCCCCTTAATATATAAGCAATATAATTTTTAGGTTTTCATGAATATTTAATACCGCAATATGAATGAACGTGGTATTATATTGCCTTCTAGTGAATCCCCCGTGGTTGGATCCACCTCATCCAACTGAGCACCGATGATATTCTACATGTGGAGGACATTCTATATGTCTAGGCTTGAAGAAGAACCTCCTCTCAGTTTCGGTTCTTGAAGACAAAGGCTTCCGAGTTATCTTCATGGATAACAAAGCACTTTTATAGCCGAAGAACAAAAGCCTAGAATCTGTTGTTGTGATTGGCGTTCGAGAGGGAGGACTCTACAAGGTACCTGATAAGTACATTCAAGCTATGATTCACCACACTATCAATCCATGCGAGCTATGGCACCGAAGGATTGAATACCTACACTACAAAGCACTACCAAGACTTCAAAAGATGGTAAAAGGTATGCCCATATTTGATTTTGAGCATGATAGTGTATGCCGGGGTTGTGCACTTGGGAAGAATGTTAAGAAAATATTTTCTAGCAGTTCTACTAGATCTAAAAGGATTTTAGATTTAATACATTCTGATGTATGTGGTCCCATGTACTCATCCCCCTGCCTGAGTGGATTCTTATGTTATGTACTATTCATAGATGATTTTTCTAGGAAGTCATGTATTTATTTCATGAAGGCTAAAAGTGAAACTATTAGCAAATTTAAAGAGTTTAACGCCCTAGTTGAAAATCAGAAAGAAAATCACATCCTTGCATTAAGGTCTGATAATGGAGGTGAATTTTATTCACATTAATTTAATGAGCTATGTAGTGATGCATGAATATGTAGACAGTTAATAGTACCATACAACCCTCAGCAAAATGGGGTTTCCAAAAGAAAGAATAGAACCATATGTGATGCTGCAAAAGCCATGATGCATGATCAAGATATGTCTACCTCATTATGGACAGAAGCCACCCATACAACTGTGTACATCCAAAATAAAATCCCGCATGCCATTCTAGATGAGAAGACACCAGAAGAAGTGTTTACCGGTGAGAAGCCAGACATCTCACACTTGAGGATCTTCGGGAGCCCAGTATACATTCATGGACCGAAAGAAAAGAGAACAAAGATGGAGCCTTCTGGAAAGAAAGGCACCTTTGTGGGTTATAGTGAGTCATCCAAAGCATACCGAATATATGTATCTGGTGAGATACACATTGAATTCAGCCAAGATGTTACCTTCCATGAGGAAGTTGCTTTCAAATTATAGAAAGAGATTCAATGTGATTCAGATATGGAGGATCTCGAGTCTGATTCTCCCCCTCCAGAGTTAGAGAGGGAGAAACCAAATATGCCTCAGATTCACTAGCTCCTAAAGAACCAGTAGAACTATTTGAGAGGTCACCTGATGAACCTCCCGCTAAAATAATATATGCTTGGTGCCGAGACATCTTAC